>OZ018328.1:48940193-49540193 GCA_963969495.1 Ceratothoa steindachneri | reverse complement strand
AATGGCACAAATGTCTTTACTGAGACAATGTTAAATAGAGAAAGTGAGAAAATTAGTAAATTTCAAATTTATAACTGTTTAATTTCAGTGCTACAAAAATCAAGCCTAAGAAAAACATTCCCTAATGTTTAAATTATGAAACAAATGGCACAAATGTCTTTACTGAGACAATGTTAAATAGAGAAAGTGAGAAAATTAGTAAATTTCAAATTTATAACTGTTTAATTTCAGTGCTACAAAAATCAAGCCTAAGAAAAACATTCCCTAATGTTTAAATTATGAAACAAATGGCACAAATGTCTTTACTGAGACAATGTTAAATAGAGAAAGTGAGAAAATTAGTAAATTTCAAATTTATAACTGTTTAATTTCAGTGCTACAAAAATCAAGCCTAAGAAAAACATTCCCTAATGTTTAAATTATGAAACAAATGGCACAAATGTCTTTACTGAGACAATGTTAAATAGAGAAAGTGAGAAAATTAGTAAATTTCAAATTTATAACTGTTTAATTTCAGTGCTACAAAAATCAAGCCTAAGAAAAACATTCCCTAATGTTTAAATTATGAAACAAATGGCACAAATGTCTTTACTGAGACAATGTTAAATAGAGAAAGTGAGAAAATTAGTAAATTTCAAATTTATAACTGTTTAATTTCAGTGCTACAAAAATCAAGCCTAAGAAAAACATTCCCTAATGTTTAAATTATGAAACAAATGGCACAAATGTCTTTACTGAGACAATGTTAAATAGAGAAAGTGAGAAAATTAGTAAATTTCAAATTTATAACTGTTTAATTTCAGTGCTACAAAAATCAAGCCTAAGAAAAACATTCCCTAATGTTTAAATTATGAAACAAATGGCACAAATGTCTTTACTGAGACAATGTTAAATAGAGAAAGTGAGAAAATTAGTAAATTTCAAATTTATAACTGTTTAATTTCAGTGCTACAAAAATCAAGCCTAAGAAAAACATTCCCTAATGTTTAAATTATGAAACAAATGGCACAAATGTCTTTACTGAGACAATGTTAAATAGAGAAAGTGAGAAAATTAGTAAATTTCAAATTTATAACTGTTTAATTTCAGTGCTACAAAAATCAAGCCTAAGAAAAACATTCCCTAATGTTTAAATTATGAAACAAATGGCACAAATGTCTTTACTGAGACAATGTTAAATAGAGAAAGTGAGAAAATTAGTAAATTTCAAATTTATAACTGTTTAATTTCAGTGCTACAAAAATCAAGCCTAAGAAAAACATTCCCTAATGTTTAAATTATGAAACAAATGGCACAAATGTCTTTACTGAGACAATGTTAAATAGAGAAAGTGAGAAAATTAGTAAATTTCAAATTTATAACTGTTTAATTTCAGTGCTACAAAAATCAAGCCTAAGAAAAACATTCCCTAATGTTTAAATTATGAAACAAATGGCACAAATGTCTTTACTGAGACAATGTTAAATAGAGAAAGTGAGAAAATTAGTAAATTTCAAATTTATAACTGTTTAATTTCAGTGCTACAAAAATCAAGCCTAAGAAAAACATTCCCTAATGTTTAAATTATGAAACAAATGGCACAAATGTCTTTACTGAGACAATGTTAAATAGAGAAAGTGAGAAAATTAGTAAATTTCAAATTTATAACTGTTTAATTTCAGTGCTACAAAAATCAAGCCTAAGAAAAACATTCCCTAATGTTTAAATTATGAAACAAATGGCACAAATGTCTTTACTGAGACAATGTTAAATAGAGAAAGTGAGAAAATTAGTAAATTTCAAATTTATAACTGTTTAATTTCAGTGCTACAAAAATCAAGCCTAAGAAAAACATTCCCTAATGTTTAAATTATGAAACAAATGGCACAAATGTCTTTACTGAGACAATGTTAAATAGAGAAAGTGAGAAAATTAGTAAATTTCAAATTTATAACTGTTTAATTTCAGTGCTACAAAAATCAAGCCTAAGAAAAACATTCCCTAATGTTTAAATTATGAAACAAATGGCACAAATGTCTTTACTGAGACAATGTTAAATAGAGAAAGTGAGAAAATTAGTAAATTTCAAATTTATAACTGTTTAATTTCAGTGCTACAAAAATCAAGCCTAAGAAAAACATTCCCTAATGTTTAAATTATGAAACAAATGGCACAAATGTCTTTACTGAGACAATGTTAAATAGAGAAAGTGAGAAAATTAGTAAATTCCAAATTTATAACTGTTTAATTTCAGTGCTACAAAAATCAAGCCTAAGAAAAACATTCCCTAATGTTTAAATTATGAAACAAATGGCACAAATGTCTTTACTGAGACAATGTTAAATAGAGAAAGTGAGAAAATTAGTAAATTTCAAATTTATAACTGTTTAATTTCAGTGCTACAAAAATCAAGCCTAAGAAAAACATTCCCTAATGTTTAAATTATGAAACAAATGGCACAAATGTCTTTACTGAGACAATGTTAAATAGAGAAAGTGAGAAAATTAGTAAATTTCAAATTTATAACTGTTTAATTTCAGTGCTACAAAAATCAAGCCTAAGAAAAACATTCCCTAATGTTTAAATTATGAAACAAATGGCACAAATGTCTTTACTGAGACAATGTTAAATAGAGAAAGTGAGAAAATTAGTAAATTTCAAATTTATAACTGTTTAATTTCAGTGCTACAAAAATCAAGCCTAAGAAAAACATTCCCTAATGTTTAAATTATGAAACAAATGGCACAAATGTCTTTACTGAGACAATGTTAAATAGAGAAAGTGAGAAAATTAGTAAATTTCAAATTTATAACTGTTTAATTTCAGTGCTACAAAAATCAAGCCTAAGAAAAACATTCCCTAATGTTTAAATTATGAAACAAATGGCACAAATGTCTTTACTGAGACAATGTTAAATAGAGAAAGTGAGAAAATTAGTAAATTTCAAATTTATAACTGTTTAATTTCAGTGCTACAAAAATCAAGCCTAAGAAAAACATTCCCTAATGTTTAAATTATGAAACAAATGGCACAAATGTCTTTACTGAGACAATGTTAAATAGAGAAAGTGAGAAAATTAGTAAATTCCAAATTTATAACTGTTTAATTTCAGTGCTACAAAAATCAAGCCTAAGAAAAACATTCCCTAATGTTTAAATTATGAAACAAATGGCACAAATGTCTTTACTGAGACAATGTTAAATAGAGAAAGTGAGAAAATTAGTAAATTTCAAATTTATAACTGTTTAATTTCAGTGCTACAAAAATCAAGCCTAAGAAAAACATTCCCTAATGTTTAAATTATGAAACAAATGGCACAAATGTCTTTACTGAGACAATGTTAAATAGAGAAAGTGAGAAAATTAGTAAATTTCAAATTTATAACTGTTTAATTTCAGTGCTACAAAAATCAAGCCTAAGAAAAACATTCCCTAATGTTTAAATTATGAAACAAATGGCACAAATGTCTTTACTGAGACAATGTTAAATAGAGAAAGTGAGAAAATTAGTAAATTTCAAATTTATAACTGTTTAATTTCAGTGCTACAAAAATCAAGCCTAAGAAAAACATTCCCTAATGTTTAAATTATGAAACAAATGGCACAAATGTCTTTACTGAGACAATGTTAAATAGAGAAAGTGAGAAAATTAGTAAATTTCAAATTTATAACTGTTTAATTTCAGTGCTACAAAAATCAAGCCTAAGAAAAACATTCCCTAATGTTTAAATTATGAAACAAATGGCACAAATGTCTTTACTGAGACAATGTTAAATAGAGAAAGTGAGAAAATTAGTAAATTTCAAATTTATAACTGTTTAATTTCAGTGCTACAAAAATCAAGCCTAAGAAAAACATTCCCTAATGTTTAAATTATGAAACAAATGGCACAAATGTCTTTACTGAGACAATGTTAAATAGAGAAAGTGAGAAAATTAGTAAATTTCAAATTTATAACTGTTTAATTTCAGTGCTACAAAAATCAAGCCTAAGAAAAACATTCCCTAATGTTTAAATTATGAAACAAATGGCACAAATGTCTTTACTGAGACAATGTTAAATAGAGAAAGTGAGAAAATTAGTAAATTTCAAATTTATAACTGTTTAATTTCAGTGCTACAAAAATCAAGCCTAAGAAAAACATTCCCTAATGTTTAAATTATGAAACAAATGGCACAAATGTCTTTACTGAGACAATGTTAAATAGAGAAAGTGAGAAAATTAGTAAATTTCAAATTTATAACTGTTTAATTTCAGTGCTACAAAAATCAAGCCTAAGAAAAACATTCCCTAATGTTTAAATTAGAGTCTTGAAAGTATAATGAATCAATGTCGAGTAAATCAAAGAATTAGTCCCTTTACGAGTTATAAATGAATAATAAATCACAGTGAGGTAAATCAAGAAATCAATAGCTGCACAAATCTTGAATAACTCATGAATCACAGTGAGGCAAATGAATCAGAAATCCCAGTGAGGTGAATCAAGCAAATAGCTACTGCATGGGTCTTGAAGGAATCATAAATGACAGTGAGTAAAATCAAGGAACCAGTAGCTGCACGAACATTGAATGAATCCTGAACCGCAGTGAAGTAAAGCAAACAATCAGTAGTTGCATGAATCTTCATTCATTACAGTGAGTTAAATCAAAGAACCAGTCCCTTCACGATCCTGACTGAATCAAGAACCACTGTGAGGTCAATCAAGGAATCATTACATGTATAAGTCTTGAATAAATTATGAATCGCAGTGAGGTATATCAAGAACTCAGAATCTGTACGATACTTGAATGAATCATGTATCACAACTCATTTAATGTACGAATTTTGAATAAATCACGAATCGAAGTAGGTTAAATCAAAGAATCAATATCCACAAGAGTCTTGAATGATTCGTGAAACGAATTGAGGTAAATCAAAGAATTAGTATATGAAGGAGGCTTTAATGAATCATGAATCACGGTGAAGCTAAGCAAAGAATTTGTTCCTTTATGATTCATGATTCATTCAAGAATCATAAAGGAACAAAGTGAATAAATACCTGCACGAATCTTGAATGAATCATCAATTGTTGTGAGGTAAATAAAGAAATCAGTACCTGTACGAGTTTTGAATAAATCATGAATCGCTGTGAGGTACTTCAAGAAATCAATATCTACATGAGGCTTGCATGAATCGTGAATCACAGTGAATCAAGGAATCAGTGCCTGCACGAACAGATTACCAAAATTCATTTCTAGAAGAGTGAAGAGGAACAAGGAGAATGAAAAATTAATTGGATGAGGTGATTAACTACTATTTAAGAAGATGATTTTGGGGGGAAATGTTGAGGTGATGCGTTACGGTTCCTCAGGATAGATAATAATAATAATTTGAGAATATTACTATTAATAATAATTAACCTCCAAGTTTCTCTCCCTCAATTCATTTATCCTGGTCTTGCCACTGTGATTATATCATCATCATCATCATCATCGCTAACTCTATAATTTAAGAAGGGGATTTTTTTGAGTATTTGAATAATAATTTCATCTTAGTTTGGTTATGACTTATGATTTTTATAAGTATCGAAATTATGTGAATTTTTAAACCTAAAGAATTACAAATGGTGTTGTTCAGAAAATTTATTTTTATATATCTTCTTCTATAACTATATTTTTATTTTGAAAGGGGAGAAATTTAGTTTCGAGTTCCTTTTTAAAATTATTATAATTGGCGAAGTTCAGAAAATTTATAAAAATTTAACCATGGCTTCTTTTTTTAGATTTTAATCTTAGTAGCGAAGCGCAAGCTCTTCCCGTAGGGGGGGGGGGGGAGTGGCGAAGCCATTGCCTGGTAAATGTATATTTTCGCATCGTAGGGTCCCTACTAACAAGGTATATGTAGAGAGACCAAAAGTGATGACTAGTATGTTTCCTTCTTATTATTTGTGTTTCCTCTATTCTTCATTTTGTTTCTATTGTCTGTTATAATTTTTTTAAAAGGCAAGAAACACAATCTCCCCTTATTTTAGCGAAATGTCAGACAGATTTTCAACAGAGCGTCTAAAAGATTAAGTGTTTCTCCTTCGTTGTTACCTCCATGCCCTTTATGTCCGCACAGAGGCTCCCTTTCCCTACTGGATCCCCCGTCCCCTCCCTTCCTCGAGTAGGGCGGGGTAGGGCAGGAAATGCTGTTTTTGGCTGGAGGGCACAAATTATAAAGAAGCAGGATTCAGGAGCACTTATTCAGTCTTGGAACTATTAAAAATTAGTTCCCGTCAGATGACGCTGTTCTATCCTCCGAAGTAGGCGGGGCTTACATGATCCCGTCCAGTAGGCGGGGCCTCTCGGACCCGATCATGATTATTTTTAGCCGTTTTTTTTTTTGTCTCATAATTATAATAATAGAGTCAGTGATTGAGAACCAGTGTTTAGAGCAGCTGAGAAAAAGAAATAAACGACATAACAGGTTTGCAAAGTTCTAATAGAAATTGTTTCATTTAATTGAGCTTCTGGAGCAATTACAAGAGCTTTCTCAGTTTGCTCTTATATGATGACGTCATGCGGTTGTGGCTGATTTGCAAAGACTGCGTATTAGCAATTTTAATGCGTTTTATTGCAATAACTATTATTAAATCAAAACCCAAAACACGTGGTAGTGCTTCTACTTACCACGAATTAAAAATATTCTAGAAAATAGCATAAAAACTATAAATTCAGGCGTTCCATAGATCCTAATTTTCCCCTATCTCTCAATAGCTAAATGGATTCAACTGAGATAGCAGAGTTACTTACAAGCGCAATTTATGGATGCTACCGCGCAAAATCAGTAGCTTCTTGCTGTGATTTTAATAAATAATTAAATTAGGTCAAATTAATGCAGTCAGTAAAGAGGACAAAGGGTGGACAATTTTAGGGCTTGAAATAAACAACTCAACAAAGTCACATTTGAAATAATGAAGTTAGCATTGCAGTTAATAAGTTTAATATTATTACAAAAGAACATTTAATTCAATAACAAAGAGTTAAAGCAACTATTTAGTCAATAAAGTAAACTATTAAGATAAACGAGTCAACAATTTTGTACGAAACTCAGTTTTAGCCATTTATTCAATAAGTTTCAATATCAGTTAAATCGACTTTCAAAACAATAAAGTTAGCATTTCAGTCAATAAATTTAAATATATATCTATGAGACGCTGGATCTGTTCCTACGGCCACAACGTTGTTGGCTCATAGCTACGGTCATTCGAGAATGCGCGTAAACTGCCGGGCGCGCGCGGTAAAAGTTTACTCATTGTAAGTATATTATATGATATTAGAAGATATATGATATTTCATGATGGTATATAATATTATATGATAGGGGGAGTGCGCGGCTCTTCTGAATCTGCCTTCACTTCCACAAATAACAATAATAATAATAATCAGCAAGTAAATATAACTTTGTGCGACAATATAATAATTTTAAATAATATGCATCTGTATTTATTTGCGACAGGACTTTTTATACCAGGCGACTCCTGGTACCTGTGCTAGTTATTTATAAGAGTAAATAATTGGTTAGGAAATTGAATAATACATATTATGTTCGACCACACTTGGAACTTTGCATTCAAGCAGGATCTCTTCATCATCATCACTAACTCTATAATTTAAGAAGTTTTTTTTGAGTATTTGAATAATAATTTCATCTTAGTTTGGTTAAGACTTATGTTTTTTATCAAAGTTATTTCTAATCATTCTTTTATAATATCAAAAAACAAAATGGTGAAGTTCAGAAATAAATATAGGAAACGAAATTTTGATAATTTTTTAAAACCCAAAGAATTACAAATGGTGAAGTTCAGAAAATTTAACCATGGCTGCTTTTTTTTTAGATTTTAAATTTTAATCTTAGTAGCAAAGCGCAGTGGCGAAGCCATTGCCTGGTTATTATAATACTCTTGAAATGGGTTGTAATAACTGGATTGGAGGCAGAATGAGAGTTGGGTCCTTGGGCTATGTTGAATTTATGGCAGGTGTGTGTGGGGGGGGGGGACCTCAGACAGGACATTGGGGATTTATGACATCCAAAATTTATGTAAGGTACGACGTTATGATGTCATGGTATTACTTCCTCTCACCTTCCTTGACCCAACGTAAGGCCAGAGCTGGGAGAGTCGTGCGCTCTCTACCTAACTCCCCCAAGGGGCCTTCTTTCACGGGGTCTGCATCGTAGACAGTTTTACTTCCTCCAACTTCATCATTCACTTTTTCCCCCAAACCTTCCGGCGATCATTCCCTCGTTGGTTATTAAGGAACCTTGAACCAAACCCGCCGGCCAAGGAGTTGGACTTAACAGGATTTTCTTCCCGCAGGAATAAATCCTATTTGGGTTAAATCCGGTTATGGTCATAAAATGGGGTCGCGAGCCGTCTGACGCCAGACTCAGTGTGCTCGAATCTCGGCCTGACGAATTAACGTTCATAAATATGCCGCGGGAGTCATAAAGAAGGGGCTAAGTCATGACATGCCTGTCTTGCACCGTCTGAGACTCAACTCGGTTAGTGGTCGATCGACTGCAGAAGTCGAAACTTCTTTCGCCGAAGAGGAGTTGGAGGAGACTTCTTAGCGCCTCGGTGAATATAATTGACTCATTCGAAACAGACAACGTTAAGGACCCCGTCTTGGGCGCTAATATGTGGGATTTAAAACACAAGTTGCGTGAATCTAAGCGACATTAGGTTTAGTTAGTCGTTGGATGAAGTCTAGATTCGGGACGTCCTTGTTCTGTCACCTGTCCCGTAGCCTAAAAAGGGTCTTTTTCTTCTTTTCCTTATTATTATTATTATCATCATTATTATTATTATTTTTAGTAGTAGTAGTAGTAGTAGAATTATCATCAATATTATCACACATATTATCAATATCATTATTATTATCAATATTATCGTCCGTGGGTGCGGATATGTTGCCCAAAGTGACCAAAATAACGCTTTTGTAATGAAAGCTTTAGCGCCTCTCCTTCAGGAACGCCACCTTATATCCTTACATACCTACAGGTTTTCCTCGTCTTCTATCAACATCCCTCTCTTTCTCATCCGCAATCACGCCTTTATATTTTTCTCTCATACTATCACACTATGAAGAGCCCCTCCCCCCTCCCATATAGTGGAGGCCGTTGAAACCAATAAATACAATCAGACATAACACAGGTAATGCAGTTTTCACTCGCTCAAAAGGTAGACTCATAATTGACCCTGGAGGAACCCCCGGTGACCATTGCTCCTCTATTGGTTTAACTCCCTCTTTCACTCGTTGCAGGGTCTAAGCGGATACCACACATAGGATCGAAAGGGTTTTATATATTGATATTAAGTAGTACCGTTGATTCTCGCCGACCCGCTCTGTGAGAAAGCGGTTCATGGTGATTTGCGGATATATTCTCTCTATCTTTAGGGAATCGTGCGAGGGGTCAGGGAAGAGGCGAGATCCGATAGACAGGGGAAATTGTAAACAAAATCTTCATCTTCCTCATCATCGTCGTTGCAGTCCACTCTCTCTTCTCTTCCTCCTCCTTACGACGATCATTATCATCACCATGAATATAAGGGTCCTCTTCGTCCTCCCTGACATCATAAGCCTCGTCATAGTACTTCTCCTCATTATCTTCGTCATCACAACGACCAAGATCTCGATTCGTTTCTTTCCCTTTAACTACTACAATCGACCTTCTAAGTATCGGAACCCGTCGCCACACTCGAGAGAGGGCTACTGCAGAGTGGGTCTTGGATACTAATGCTAAAGGGTGGAAGAACTCAATATTCACCTCAAGGTTAGGACAGGAACGTCATAGGGCGTCAATTTACATCACCGAGCCAATCATGTTCTAAAATCAAACAGAGTACAAAAGTGTCTCTTTTTATGACATTTTGAATTTCCCGTATGTACCTCATGTGCAATTCAGATGCATCTACTAATCTCTCTTTAAATCTCTATCTACCTACCTATATCTACCTGAGATATAAAGAAATCCAAATTGATATATAGAAGAATAGTATGAATATTTCATGAGTTGTGTGACTTTACATCTCCACTCAGTGTCTTTTTGCATACGAATTTCTACGTGATTTCTATACGCAATTGAGGATGACGGGGCGCATGGCTTCCAGCGCTGTCTTGGCTATGGAGGCGGCGTCGTAAATATGGCGAGAGGCCTTTATGATGACATGAAGGAGAAAGGTCGGTTCTAGCGCTCAACCATACATTATTATTAGAATAAAATGAAGAATAACGAGAGTATATCTACCACATTGTTTTCAAAGGGAGGTTTGGTTAAGTGAGGGGAAGTGAAGAATAAGCGCGCTAATAACTCGGGTTTGGAGTTCAGTACGAGAGACGTCAATATACAGACGAATAGAAAAAAACAACAAAAACAATGCAACAGCAGACCATTCGATCCTTACGAAGTTGCCTGCAGACACGTAGCTAAGCTAAGTTTACTAAACTTCGCCCCTTGATCATCGATGTTCGCTTATCTGATTGAGGGCGAAAAAAGAAAATATTGCTCCTTTATAAACATAGTCAGTATTAGATTTGAGGCAGTGTTTGTCCAGTCTAGGTTTAAACGAATCAACAGTCAATCATGTTACGGGGGAGACCATCTCATAAATGGACACTTCGTTTGAAGAATCTTTTTTCGACTCGTGTGAGTTAAGCTATTTACTTGTAATTTTTCAACCATTTTCCCTTGTGTAATTAGATTGTTCGATTACAAAGAACTTGTTAGAGTTCATATTAACTACAACTTTAACGATTTTAGTTACTGGAATTAGGTCACCCCTTACTCTACACTGGGTTAATGAGAAGAGATTTACTTTCTTAAGACGATCTTCGTATGGCTTGTTCTTTAGGCTAGCTTGTTTATATATTTTTGGTAGTAAGAGCACCAGGCTTGAACACATTGTTCCAGAATTGGCCGGGCTAAAATTTTGTAGAGAGCAAATATTACATCTTTCGATTTGTGCTCAAATAAAAAGCCTATAAAGCCAATTATTTTGTTCGTCTTGGTAACTTTTGTTACTCCTAAATCTGTTTCCTTGTCTAGGCTATTCAATCATGTTCCATTCATTGGAAAGGATGATTTTTCATTTTGATTTTCTATGTGCAACATTATGTATGTATCCGCGTTGAAGCACATTTTCCAAGTTTGGGCCCAACGTGAAAACTTGTCTAAATTATATTACATATCTTCTACTTTCTAATGTGAATCTAGAGCATTGGTGATTTTTTTTTAAGATCCACATACTTTGAGATTGTGCTTGTCGGATCTTTATCAATGGCGTTAATGTACAGGGTGGACCAAAAGTCTTTTCACCCCCTATCGAAAAGTAATAAGAACAATAGAGGAAAAATTTAATAATACCAAATACATGTACTAGCTTTAGTGTATACACTTTCAATAGAGGAATAATATAATAATATCTTGCCGGAATGCATACGATCATGTGGCCATACACTTGCAATAAGCCTCTCTTTCAAACTGTAGAAGCTCGTTTCAGTCACCTGAAATAGAAAATTAAAACAATATTAACAAGGGGTGATAAGACTTTCGGTCTTCCGAAATATACAATCAAAACAATATTTGAAATCGAAAATTAAAACAACATTTACATGGGGTGACAAAACGTTCGGACCACCCTATAGATTAGAAAGAGGACAGACCCCCAAAAGACATTTAGACGCCCTGCCATTTTAGAATGTTCTTTGCCTTCAAATACCTTACGATTCTGTTTCAAGGATTTTGCACACAATGAGGCTTAGCGAATTAGGCGATAGTTTCCAGGAATAGATTTGCTTTAATTTTTAAATATTGGTGCTACATTAGCGAGCTTCTCCTTGTCTGGCATTGTACCCGTCTGCAAAGAGCTAATGAAGTGGTTTGGAAAGCTCATTCTTAGCTTATTTAAGAGTTCATGGTGAGATAGTTTCTGGTCCTACTGATTTGTTTGAGTTAAGCTCTCCCCAAATTTTCCCGCATCCTTTTCACTTACGGTGATATATTGTAGAACGCCTGAATCGTCTCTTTGGCTTGGCGAAGGGATAATACGTAGGATTTCTGCGATCCATTAGTTAATGTTTTTACTCTTTTCTTTCTGATAAATCCTTTTTATTGTTCAGGGTTTGTTTACTTTAATTCGCTATGTGTATGGGCAAGGCATCTGTACTTACATTGATTATTTGGGGGGCTTTGCGCCGAAGGCTTATAAAATTCTTTGATCATCCTCATTATTCGTGTATTTAAATTTGTGGTGGCAAAAGACTGTATGAAACTTTACCAAATTACAAAAACAAAATTGGAACCAACGGAGGCTCAGAAGGTAGAGCGGTTTTCATCGCCTTGAATTGAAGGTGCCACATTTAGTCAAAGCCAACACTTCGCCTCTTTTGTTTTTATTTTTTATTACATTTTAAATTATTTTTTTTACTTTTTATTTATTTTTCTTTTGATGGGCTCTTAGTCTCTTTTGTTTTTTTTTATTTTATTTTATTTATTTTGTTTGTTTCTTGTTTCCTTTTATTTTTATTGGCCATTTCGACCCTTTTTGTTTATCTTTCTATTAATTTTGGTCATATTCGGTGTGTTTTTTTCTTATCTAGTTTTATAAGTTGGTTTTTCTTGTTCGTGTTTTGCCCGGTCTTGTATTTCTCTTTCTTACTCATTTCTTGATTATTTGTGTATCGGGTTTATCGCTTTTCCCGCGCAGATTCTTCCGCTTGGGATAATGATGTCTCTGCAACTTCGTGTTGCTTCTGCTGCCTGATTGCTATATCGTCGTTGTCGAGTGTAGGGATGATTGTTTGTTCTACCTTTTGCAAATTCTTTCTCCCTACTCTTTGAACTTCCGTATTTATTGGATTTAGTCCTGCTCTTGCTTGCGGGACTGTTTACCTAATACGGTCGTTTCTTCCAGCACCAGTTATTAGCAAGGTGGCTTTATTTTGTACTCTCTGCCTCGTCCTGAGAGAGGTACAACTTGCCACCTGCGTCATCACTGGTGGGTACACCAGGACGGAGCGTACCAAGGCAGTGTATAGCTTCTTCTTGTTTGACGCGTTGTCTAGCTCGGTGGGAGATGTTACTTGAGGCGATGTCATGTTCTATATCTCTGACATTATTTAATCTTATGGCTAGTTTCCCTCTCCTCTGTCTTCTAATAAAACTGACTCCAAGCTTGTGTCTCCCCATAGAGATAGGGCAGAAAAGTGACTCAGTTTGATTTCTCATGACCCCTTTCCCCGAGGGTGGGGTTTGTATCGGCGCCCCGTTGCAAAGTCAAAGGCCATAAACCGAAGTCTCATGGGACTGTCTGAGAACGATAAACTGTGTTTTGTATGAACGTGTGTTTACTTGGAGAATCAACATTTTCGTGCCAATCGACAGGACTAGGTCGCACCAAACAAGTTTGTGTGTGTCTCGCTAGGAATGTGTTAGCTCGTCTGTGAGGGTGGCGAGGTATATCGTAATTTTATCAACACTCCCGGCTTTTGAAATTTCGAAATCTACCACTTTTTTCGTGTTTTAGTTGGTTTATTTTTTGTAAACTTACGCTTAGATTAATCGCGTAATTTTCAATGACGTGCTTTAGTCTTTAGATCTGCTGTTATTTGTGGCCGTTTCAAAGAGGAAGCGTTAAATTACGGAGAAGGCGCGACTGCTGGCGTCGACTTCTTGGTTCCATTCCGAACTTTCTTGGTTCCATTCCGAACTTTCTTGGTTCGGGTTCGAATTTGCTCCCCCTAAATACGTTATAGAGAGCTCAATGGGATTCAGGAGTTTAAGTTTTTGCTAGTAAAAAAGCGCTTAATATTCGTTTGATTGTTTGTAGAGATAAAGTAACCCTCAAACCAGATTTTCTACTCATCGTCAAGGTTGCAGCAATTCTATAATGTTTACAACTTAAATGTCAATTTAGAATCATGTGGTAGTTCTTACCTAGCAAGATGGGATTAATTACATTGTAATCGTTATTACTTGACTATCCTACCTCTGCTTCTTATGAGACGGTGTTGGTTTAAGACTAGGTCTAAATATCTGAAGAATGGGGTGGGGTATGCTCGTTTCCTTTTGAAAGGACTCGTTTTCGAGGAAATCGTTCTCGACTAGAAACACTGGTATTTTCCTAATATATAACCAATGAAGTTGCGTAGTAAGTTGTAAGTCTACCTTATTCTTTTCTTCTAAGTTCGAAAACGACTTTAACACAAAGCTAGTAACGCTATATAATTTATTTATGGGTGACAACGTGAGAAGAGATTAAATGTTTAGAGGCAACGTGGAGACATTGTAACTCGGTTTGAGCCAAAACTTCCGATCGAATGTAAGCCACGAAAGTCTATTGAGCCAAGTGTTAATTTGTAGTTGAATTCTTTAGTGAAAATGCTACGAGTTAGGATATCCTCAGGATTATCTATGACGCTCAAGTAATTAAATGAACTATTAAGTTTGTTTGTTTGATATTTATTCTCGGGTGAGTTTTTATGTCCTGAAGTCGGTTCTTAACAAACAAGATTTTTCTTTTGGCTTAGTACCACCATTAAGAATCCAAGACAATAATTTGGGAGACTACAAATATTTTGATTGATTCTAATGAGTTTGAGTATAATCCGAGGAATTGGGGAAGAGTTTTAAACGTTAAAACTACGCTCATCAGCTCTAATAAGGGAAGAGTTCGACCAGAAATTGGGGCAATTTTTTATTTAGCAAATATTAAGTGCAACAGATTTTTAAGCCTTACCGCCGTTTTTTAACACAGAAATTTACAATCCACCAACTTAGCAAATCGGAGAAAATTGATTCCCACCTTTTAATCTCAAGCGCGCTAATTTTTTTATCCCCACCTAACCAGTGAGTCCACGAACATCGATGATCAAGGGGCGAAGCTTAGTAAAGGTAGCTTATCTACGTGTCTGCATGCAATTTCGTAAAGACCGAAAAATCTGCTGTTGCATGTTTTTTTCCTTTCTATTCATTTGCATATTGACGTCTCCCGTACTGATCTCCACAGATGGAAGCCTACCACAGATGGTCACAGGCAGGAACAAATCTAAGGGAACAAAAACTTCTTAAATTTGGATGTTCCTTTCTGTTTTGACGTTTTAATAAGGCGGTTTAGACTTAGAAGAAGTAGCCTAGAACTCTTTCTATTCCAGAATCGTGTTCAGAGCCTATGTTTTCCCCCATCGAAGAGGGATCTGAGGAGTTTATTATTTGAAACTCAGGAATTTAGATCAAATCCTACCTCTTTAAGCCTTATGTATTGAGTCAGTATAAATTTGTTTCATAATTGGAAGGTCGGAGCTAGTAACTATCAAGTTGTCTTCAT
Organism: Ceratothoa steindachneri; assembly: GCA_963969495.1. Lineage (NCBI taxonomy): Eukaryota > Metazoa > Arthropoda > Malacostraca > Isopoda > Cymothoidae > Ceratothoa > Ceratothoa steindachneri. Next base: position 49,524,869 of record OZ018328.1, on the reverse strand, counting down.
AGAACAAATCTTTCAAGGTTTGAGTGCTAAAGTCATTACAGTAAAGACTAAGGTGTTGCTTAAGAATGTAATTCAAAATGAAAGCTAATGCAAGAAATCAATGAGCTAAAAAGATATGTTACCAGTCTCCCATTTTTCATCCACAAAAAGTACAAACTATTTTTGTCCGCCTCCGATTTCAATTCTTCTTTATGTCCGCGAGGAAAATGAATTTGTTCGAACGGAATTTGCAAAATAAGAGAAAATAGGAAAGTTAACAAGTCATTACCGAGATAAGATCCATCTGTTAGCGAAGGGAAAGATTTTATTTTGAGGCTGCAATTGAACTCGGGATGTCATAAAATTTTATAGGCATTTGAGCTGTTGTTTTTATAATAGGTTTACCGGGGAATAGCTTCGCTACTAAGATTAAAATTTAAAATCTAAAAAAAAGCAGCCATGGTTGAATTCTATAAATTTTCTGAACTTCACCAATTATAATAAACTAAATTTCCCCCCTTTCAAAATTTACACGTTACTAAAATAGTTATAAAAGAAGATATATAAAAATAAATTTTCTGAACTTCACCATTTTGTTTTTGATATTATAAAAAGAATTATAAGAAATAACTTTGATAAAAAACATAAGTCATAACCAAACTAAGATGAAATTATTATTCAAATACTAAAAAAAATTCCCTTTCTTAAATTACAGAGTTAGTGATGATGATGATGATGATGATGATGATGATGAGTTGTTTTATGTATTCTCCGAAATTCTTGGAGTTAACATGAATTTACTGTATTATGCTTTCCCTAAGCTGGTTCTCAAAAACTTCGTTATATGCATCCGTCAGCCCTTTCTTGTTTAATTCGGAAATAACTTTGTCTAATGTACCCAAAGCTCCGTTATAGTTCGAAGGAACTTCCGCTCGAATCCTTTCGTACAAAGGTAAAGAAATATAGTATTTATCATCTCGATTTTCAATAGACTGCTTCAAATAGCTAATCTTTAGCCTGTCTTTGTTTCCGGTTTCCTCATCTATAATGCCCAAAGACTCCAAACTGAAAGGGTATTTATTCTAAGCCTAAGTCCAAATCGGAATCAAATTTGACCAAGTTTAATGGACTAACGTACGAATGAACCGGGTTTAAGGTTGTGTTTACGGTAAGTTCGTGTGTTAAGTTAGCTTCGGGCGTTAAGTTTGAGAACACTTCGTGTTGTTTGATGCTATTTTTTGCTCCATTTAGCGCAGCGCCCTTATATACGGCGTTGTGGTCCCCCGTTGGGTTATCACCGGATAAGAAACGATTATGTGAAATTGAGTTGAGTTTGATTAGGGAGATTGCAAGGCCAGTTTCTCGCCAGAAGTGTCTCTTCCATTCTTCTTGCGGACATTTCCCCCCCTTCCTTTTCCAGCGTTGTTTTCCCCAAGGGCGCTTGTAGACGTAAAAGTACTCTCATGGATCCAGCTCAACCATAAACGGCGTTTTTACACAACTCAAACACCATCGCTGTCGCATGAAGCACCGGGTTATGCGAGCGAGTTAGGAGCCTGCAATCCTCTTTATGGATCATCTCTCCCCTCAATTGACTAACGCTTCCATAGGGAAATAATTCTAGCTCAAACGCCAGAAAAGTCCATCCTCGACACGTTATATTGTTGAGGTTCAAGAGAGGGAAGATATCGACTCCGAGTAAATAGTTTACTCCACCAATTCGATCTTTCACACCGAACTGATGGTACCATACCCTGTCACCGAAACGACCCCATTCTTCTTTAATGTCCCTATTGTGTTTTAATCCCATTTATCGTGAAATGGAGGTTCAATTCTATGAATTTATCCGGCAATTTCAGAGAGCTAAAGTTGAGAACGGCCTTCATTTCCTCCATGTGTTTGTTCGGTTTGCGGATAAAAGTTTAGACTGTGCAAGTGTGTGATTGTAGCTCTTTTGGGTTGGCGCCCTAGGAATTGGCCTATATTTTGAAATGTAGTTCCTTTTAGATGTAAATTCGATTAGAGACCTTACAGTTCTGAACTTTTCACCCTATCAAGGTCTACTGCTGGTGTAGAAAGCAGATAGACTGTATCGAATTTAGAAATAGTTTTAACACCTTCTGCTGAATCAGACACCGACCCTAACGTCACCACTTCTCCTAAACCTACTCAAAGGATCATCATCTTTGAGTTTGCTGTGACAAAGGCAAAATATGCTTTCTATTCCATCAAAATCTACACGCAAAAGAAAGGGGGAAGAGACCTGCAGGACATGCGTTTGCGAGAAGGTGCTGGCTACTGCAATCATTGCACAGCTGATATACTGTAATTCGTCGCTTCTTCTTATTCTTTCAGAGTTAGTGTTATAGTTCGAATAATTCAAAATGAAATGGGAGGCTTTGCAAATTTTGCATTTTGAAAAGGGGTGTTTGAAATCTTCACTCGGGAGAATGCTTGATTTAGAACCTTTTGATTAAAAAGTGTTCGACTTTGAACTTGGACTTTTCGGAGAGCCCTTATGGCGAAAGTGTGATTTTCCATTTTCTTTAGAAGCCTCTCCTTCCCGGAGATTTTTAGTGTTCGTTTGAAATGTTTGAACCAAATGAGAAGGCTTAGAATAGGCTTTGATTGAACAAGGGGAGTTTGAAAAATGTTTAGGGGGCCCATGGCGCGCGTCCCTTTTTAAATGTTTAATTTTTCTAGAGTACGAATGACGACTGCGTAATTATCAAATATATTCGCAAGTGTCTTTGTAGTTAGCCGTAATACGGGTTAGAATATCATGTGGAGCTTAGCGTACAGAATGTGTGACAGTAAAAGGTTTCCTGGACTATTAGAATCGAAGAAATATACGTTAACTATTTTTAACCCTTTATATGCCACTCATTGAAATACTTGGATATTCTAAATTTCAACCCTAAAGAGTTATTAAAGGATATTACATGACTTTTTTGCATTTATGACATAGCCTAATGTTCATTGATTGACTGGGAGAAATACACAGGTTCTACAACCTCGCAGAGAAGTGTGGGATGAGGGTGGGCATTATTGATGTTTACAGAAGTTACCAAATATGGTTCCTTGACCAATAAAAGGTTAAACTCGTAGAGTATTGAACAGACATCGCTTAACCATACGGATAACTTTTATAATTTAGAGACATTTAGTTTAGTTTTCAAATTTTATCGAAATACCCTTTTTCGATTGTATTAGTGTTTAAAAATTCCTCCTTTAACAGTTCCATAGCTATTTCGTAATTCTGGACTACCTTCTCATAATGCCAGACTGTGGTGAAAGCGTTAATCGCGCAGATAACACAGGGGAACAATTTTAATCACATTTCGTGGTGACTTAGATTTATCTGCCAATTTTAATTCGTTTTTTTTCATGCTGATTTCAAATATATAATCCATTTTTACCTACATGCTATAGTTATTCTTTAATTCTATTTTCTCGTTTTCCCGAAAATTGCCCTCCGGACGGACAGAGAGGGTGCTTGTAGAAAACAAATACTTCACAGTAATAAGTGTTATTGTGCAAAATATTGACATTATGGTTTCTTTTTGCAGGTCTCATGTTTGAGTGATGGCTTCGTCAAGAGGAAATTGCGTTAATGATCCATGTACCTTCTGCTACATATGTGTGTGTTACATGCTAGTTCGTCAAAGGCGCAATATATCAAATTTTATGATCCGCACTTATAAGGCATATTTTGATGTTCCTCTTGGCGATCAAGATAAGAAGTGGGCCCCACATGCTGTTTGCCATAGTTGTGTGGAACATCTTCGGCACAAGATCGGCACAAGATCGACTACCCTAACATTTCCTCGGCGATCTGGCCAGTACCTCATTTTGAGTCTTTACCAGTTCCGACTTTCAGTGGATATGCTTACTCCAAGGATGAAAAAGATGTAGCTGATATGGACGTCCACGGAAAGGATTCAGAGTGTGCAGATTGATCATCAGATGCTGAACAGTCATTAGCTCCTCACTGTTTCAATCAAGAGGATTTGAATGACTTGATTCGTGACTTTGGAGCTCTCCAAGAAAGCTGCAGAACTTTTAGCCTCCAGGTTGAGTGAAAGACATATGCTTGGAAGGTCGGTACAGGTAACAAGGGAAGAACAAGGGAGAGTACATTTGTTAAGTATTTCTCTGAGGACAAACAATTTGTATACTGCCACGATGTTCCTGGTCTGTTTACCGAGTTGAGACTTGGCACCTATAGCCCTGCTGAGTGGAGACGGTTTTTGGATAGCTCCAAGCGTAGCCTCAACTGTGTCCTTTTGCTTAATGGCAATGACTTTGGTGCAATTCCTCTCGGTCGCTCTGTCTATCTGCGAGAAACTCACGATGGCATAAGAATGGTCATGGATTTACTTAAGTACCATGAACGCAATTGGATCATATGTGTAGACCTTAAGATGGTCAACTTCCTCCTTGGCCAGAAGAAGAGATATACAAAGTTTCCATGTTATTTATGTATGAGCGACAGTCAAGCCCGTGACAAACACTGGTCCCAGAAAGATTGGCCAGTTCGGGAAACTTTAGAAGCAGGAATGCCAAATATTGTTAATGAGCCAATCATAAGTCGAGAGAAGATCGTTTTTCTTCTACTTCATCTCAAACTCGGGTTGATGAAGCAGTATGTCAAGGGGTTGAGCACTGACAATGATTGTTTTCAGTACATAGTATCGGCGTTTCCTGCTTTGTCATAGGAAAAAATAAAAGCAGGAGTATTTGATGGTCCCCAAATCCGAAGACTTCTGAGTGATTCTAGATTCGTGAACACCATGAATGAAAAAGAGAAGGCAGCCTGGCTTTCATTTTCTGCCGTTGTTCGTAACTTCTTGGGAAACAAAAAAGCGCATAACTCCGAGGATCTGGTTACTAATATGCTTTTAGCATATCGTGATCTGGGATGCAACATGAGGGTGAAGCTGCATTTCCTAAATAGTCACCTCGACCGATTCCCAGAGAATCTGGGAGCCGTGAGCGACGAACAAGGGAAACGCCTCCATCAGGATTTGATGACGATGGAAGATTCCTACCAAGGTCACTGGGATAGACGCATGATGGCGGACTACTGTTGGATGATTAGAAGAGATCAGCCAGAGAAGACTTACAAGAACAAGAGAAAAAGTTACAACTGCAAATTTTTGCCTAATTGAAATCAAGAAGAGATCCTCCAGCCTGATGCACGGTCATTAATAAATTAGCATCGATTTGATTACAGTATTTGTAATCATAATGTGTAATTCAAGTTTCTTTTCATATGAAATAAAATGTTTGTGCAAAAAAAACCTGCTTTACTATAAATAACGCAAAAGGATGATTGAAAATTACTTCAGGGCATAATGATAGGCGTGATAAAATAAAAATTATTGTATAATATTAGTTATTGATATTACGAAAAATCTGTAGCATTTAGAGAGAATCTGATTTCAGATTTGGATTCAGTATGCTCGAATTAGGTAGGAAAATGTACTTTTGTCAATTTACCAAATACATTGTTCCCCAGTGTAATCCTTCAAATACATTATTAACTTGGCTTAGTTTAAAATATGCTTTTTATCACCAATTAACTGTTAAAATGTGAGAGAAATACGTAAATTCAATTCATCAGTGGTGCCATATAAAGGTGAACAGAGGAGTACAGGATGGGTTAGGAGTGGGGAAAGGCTGGCAAAGGCTGCCTAAAATTTGTTGGAAGGTCAAATGGAGTGGAGGTGTTTGAATCAGTTGGATTTTACGGAAAAGACAGTTTTTTTCCCTCGACAGAACATTAATTTGTGATTTGACGTTAAATTCGTAGTTAATTTAGGAAGACATTTATATTTCGAGTACGGAATCATTCTATTCCTCTACACCGTGAGATAAATAATTCTAAATGATTTTATCGTTTAATTTCTCGATAGAAATAAGTAGAGTTTTTACCGCTGTCAAGTAGTTTGTATATCCCAATTTTGGAAAGATTCAACCTCGAGATCTGCTCTGGTTTAGTATAAGATAAGGTAATTTGTCGCGAGCGACTTTATACATCTCACTATGTCGGTCGATCGGTCCCCGTTTTGCTATTTTTTGTTGTTTTTGCAATGACATCATAACTATTCGGCCGATTTTAACGAAATTTGATAATCTTATGTTGTTTTACATTCTCTTTCGAATACTATAATTGCCAAAGTCCTCCCAAGGTTAGCCCGGGAATTATTTTGTTTTGGCGATAACATCGTAACTATTCGGTCCATTCTAACGAAATTCGAAGCTCTTATGTTGTTTTACATTTGCTTTCGAATGATATAATTGCCAAAGTCCTCCCAAGGTTAGCCCGATAATTATTTTGTTTTGGCAATAACATCATAACTATTCGGCCGATACTCTGCTAGACTAGACTTGGCTATAATATGTTATACTCTGCTAGGCAAGCCTAGAATAGGCTATACTATGCTAAGATTTATTGTATAAGGAAAAGATATACTATGCTAATTTAGGTTATAATATGCTATGTTAGGATAGTATATAGTATGTTAGGCTAGAAAATACTAAGCTATGCTTGCCTAGAGTATAATGGGATAGTATAGGCTATACTCCTCTAGGATAGTTAATGCTAGGCTAGGTTATACTATACTAGGCTAGACTAAGCTATGTTAAGCTATACTAGGCTAGACATGGCTATATTATGTTATCCTAGTGTAGGCTAAAGTATAATAGGCTAGGGCGGGCTATGTTCTGCTCGGTAATACTATGCTAGGCTACGATAGGCTAGATAACCAAGACTATAATAGGCTAAGCTACGCAAAGTTATTCTAGTCTAGGGTATGGTATGCTATACTAGTCTAGGATATACTAGGCTAGGCTATAATATGATACACTTGGCTCTATTATGTTAGGTGTGGTTATTCTAGGAAAGGCTATAGCATGCTAGCCTATAGTATGGCAGGCTAGACTAGGCTATGGTTTGCCAGGATATATTGGCTAGGCTATAGTAGCCTATTCTAGCTTAGCTATACTAGTCTAGGATACTCTAGGCAACGCTAGGCTAAACTCTGGCATGTAATGCGAAGCCATCGCTGGTTAAGCTAAGCTAGGCTACACTAGGCAATGCTACGCTAGGCAAGGCTATACTAGGCTAGGCTAAGCTAGGCTATACTATAATATGCTAGGTTAGACTAGACTAGGCTATATTCGGATACGATAGGCTATGCTATACTAAGCTAAGGTAGGATAATGTAGGCAAATACTATGGTAGGTTATACTAGGCTAGCTAGATTATAGTAAGCTAGGCTAGGTTAGGCCCGGCACAGCCAGGTTATTCTATTTTAGTTTAGGTTCTAACGAAATTTGAAACCCTTATGTTTTATTAAATTCTCTTTTGAATAATAGAACCGCCAATGTCCTCCCAAGGTTAGTCCGGGAATTATTGAAAGTTTTGAAGGTCGTAAGGTCATAAATCAGAATAAATGAGAGCACGCGACTTTTTGATGCCCAGACCCTGTTTTTCATTTTATTTTACCGCGAATCCTAATTTAACCCGTTATACCAGAATACACTTGAGATTGAGTCTGGTTATATTTTCACACGCCCGAGTGAGTAAGGGTGATTGAAGGAAATGGACATTGAGGAATAAGGGTTTAATCGATTTGAAGGTCGAAAAAAAAAATAAAGAAATGACGAAGAAACCTTCTGAAAGCAATTTTCAAAACCAAACTTAATCATATAATCACTGCGAAAATTAGTACCAGAAAGCCTTTTTGCTAGATTGCTCACACAAACCTATACATTCAATAGGTTGAGCAAAGTGTTAGGGGTATTAGAATATGGGGGAAAGCATTAACTAATTCACAGGGAAATAACCCGACAGTTTTGGCTCGGAAGAAATATTTTTACCTTTACAGAAATCTTTAGAACTTTTACGTCAAAAATTCTTCCTTGTTGGTAGGGTAATAAAATAGGGGGAAATGTATAGTGTTAGGATAAATGACAAGGGTTTGTTATAGATTGCATAACGTTTGAAGTTTGTTTGTTAGTTAAGTTCTCAAAATTTTGGAAGTTTGTTTGCTAGTTAAGTTCTCTTAACATTTTTTGAAGTCTGTTTGGTGAGCACTTTGCTTAGATGTTAATCGTGGGGCACCTATTAGCACCCCGGGGGTTAATTAGCAGATAAATAAAAAGATAAATAATCGCTTGCCTTATGAATGGTTTTACCTGATTTTTGTTGTCTCTTACCTAGGAAGACGAAAACACTTACTGGTCTTGTAGAGAGCACTTAGGTATAGCTAGCTCAGAGGAAGCTGTTTTTTTAAAGCGAAGTTGGATTTTATCTGCATGACTTTGAATTAATTATGCCTAATCTCCCTCACCTCTTTTTTCTAATAAAACTGACTCTAATGAAAAGCCGAATATAATCCCTTTATGATAACTAATGAAAAACACCGGTAGTAAAAGAAGCTCCAATAAGAAAGTTACAGAAAACTAAGATACAGAGGACCTCCTTTCCTTCTAAGGAAGACTACCAAGAAGAAAGCACCACTACGAATGTCCTACCACAAACCACACTCTATAAACCAGACTCTAAACTCGCTAATCCACATATACGCCAACTAAAACCCCCTTCAGCTTCAACCAACACCCCAACCGGTCCTCTACAATACCGACCAAACCCAATATCAGCTAATCCTAAACATTGCATTCAATACACAACCACCTCAAACGCAAATCCTACGGTGAAACTGGGGTAAGTCAAAGGTAGAGGTTCCTGGTACACTAGATAAAATACTATAACCACTTGACTGCTTTCTTCAAGGTAATGCTTCCACTGAGATGTGGGGTCGACAGTTGAGACGACGCCACCCTCAAATTAATTTGACCCGAATTTAATTTTCGTCGAATACAAGGTTGCTTCTTGCTTCAAAAATTTTCGGCTGGGAAGTTGACTGGACCAAACAATGTAGGGATAATATTTACTTGAATTCTTCAATTTTTCGTACTTTATTTTGACCGAGCGATGATATGGAAATTGTCTTCAGATAATTCTTTCTTGCTTCTTTTCTTGAATGATGATAACAATTATCTTTAGACAATTTTATACGCCATATATAGCAGACCCTTGCTCACTCCGTGTTAAATATCAAAATAACATATATTCTGTATACAGTCAATAAATAATTATCTTACATTTTTTAACATCATCATAATAATAAAACAAGAATTAATACATTTTAATAATGCTTTAATTAAATTATATTAGGTCGAATATAATATAAGAATTAGCTTTTAAATTCACAGATATCAGTTCCAACCTGATCCATGTTCTTCTTTTATTTTCATGAAATTCACATTAGTGAATTCCATGTCTGTCTGTCTGTCTATCTCTAGCATGGGTAACCCTTTATCGCCCATATTATGTAAAATTTTTATGAAGCATTTCGAAGTATCATTACTCCCTTCTGTGATCCTCCATCATAATGTTGTATGGTATACGTATGTAGATAATGTCATGTCGATTTGGCCTATAAATAGTTTAAACTTATTTGACAATTTCTTTAAAAACCTTAACGACATCCATCCCACTATCAAGTTTTAGGTAAGGTGGGAAAAAGGTAATTGTATATCCTTTCTTGATGTAAAATTTTCTTTTCTCATCATGATATTAAAATTAAGTGAGACGTTGCACCAGGTATGTTTTTGAGAGCACTTAAGATATGTGACCCTTGCTTTCTAGAAGACGAGATTACATATATAAACTGCGGTTTCATCGAATTAAATTATCCCCTCCACGTGATCAATGAAAGCTTATCTAAAGCAAAATCTTCTCATTACTGTCCCAAGGATAAAAACAAATTTAGTAACACGAAGTGTCTATCCCTCCCCCTTTCTCAAAGTTATTTCTCCAGGCCTAACCACATTTAAATACCCTTTTTCTATCCTTAAATCTTTCCTTTCGACCAAACCCGTAGATCAGCCAAATGAAGCAGGTGTATATTTAATCCCGTGTGGCTCTACAAACTGTCCCTCATTTTACATAGGAGCGACTGGAAGAACCTTAACAAAACGAATTTATGAACATAAAGGTGATGTCAGACGAGGCAGTACCACATCCAGTATTTTTAATCATATTAGCAATTTCAACCACCACATTGACTATTCAAAGGCACAAATCATATATAATTGTAAAGATTTCCGTAAAAGAAAATTAATAGAATCTATATTAATAGGAGAAATTCCGAATTTTAATTTGTCAGATGGGCAATTGAAATGCAGCCCCCATTCCCGTAACCTCATCGTAAACAGCTTAGTCAGCGATCTTAGACTTACACCCCCTGGTTAATGACCTTTTCCCCCCGTTTTGTGTTTCTTTGTGGTTTTTCTTTTTGTAATTTTTCTGGTCTGTACACTATTTATAGACTTTTGTAACATTCTCAGTATACGACTGAAGAAGTTATGATAAACTACATACTGAAACCAGTCTCGTAAGGGATTTATCATGTAGTGAGAAAAATGTATGTATTTCTTCCCTCTTTTTCCAAGCCTATAGAACCTGCGATCCAATATTCCTTCAGAATGAAATTAACCACCTTACCTGCAATTTAATTGAACTAAAATATCCAATTTACCTCATGAATAGATGCCATTCTAAAGCACGAAAAAACTTCTAAGCCACCTCCACACCGCGAAGGGATGATTTTGAAAAAAATTATTAGTTTCCCATATGCCCCAGCCTTGGCTCCTCTAAAATCATATGCGAACGGAAATAACAAATATTACATTTAAATATTCCAATACCATTCGAAAATCTCTGACTAGACTGCGCCCAATCAATCTCGATGCTGGAGTTTACAGTATACCATGCTATAATTGCAAATTAACATACATCGGAGAGTCAGGCCACTTTTATAAAAGGATAAAAGAACATTTAGCTGATATCAGAAGGTGTGCAAAGTCGTCGAGAGGCTCTTTAGGAACTTGCAAACGCACGACCATAGAATTGATTTTAACCATGCAAAAATTATTTATAAATCAATCAATTATATTGAGAGGAGAATTGCGGAATCCATCATCATCAACAAAATTGATAATTTTAATTTATCTAAAGGGCAATACAAATTTGACAAATATATATCGAATAGAGTCGCTAATTGTATCTATAAGCCCCAGGACTCAATGCGTTCTGTTTCATTTTGTTTAGGATGTGTCTTACTTTATATATATTGTGCTCCTTACCTAGCGTCTTCATTATTAGTTGAAAATGGCATGTTACCGAAAATAGTTCGATAGTTATAAATAAAATCTTGATTCAAATCAAATATTGTGGTTTACCATTATCTTCCACTAATATACATCACGTCAATGTGACATCTTCATTATATATATATATATATATATATATATATATATATATATATATATATATATATATATATATATATATAGTACAAGAGAAAATAAGAATTGGACGCGAATGAGCAAATGAGGCAAGAAACCGGAGTTTTTTTAAAGGCAAGAGAGAGGGACATTAGAAGAATCCAGAATCAAAGGGAGCAGAGGGCGGCACAGTGAAGGCGATCCTTTACCAAGAAGACAGAAATAACGCCAGGGGAAAAAAGTTTGGAAACTCCGGTTTCTTGTCTCATTTGCTCATTCGCGTCCAATTCTTATTTCTCTTGTGTTATATGTATTTATAGTCAGCTACACCAGGTTTCTGCATCTTTCTTTCTGTCTTCAAATTTTATTTGAAAGACAGAAAATAAAAATGGCATAGCCCTGTGGTGGTTGTATTATCACCCGCAGATCCTGTAGTTGCTTTCTTTGTGTATATATATATATATATATATATATATATATATATATATATATATATATATATATATATATATATATTAGGGTGATGCAAAAAAAACTAACATCGATAATTTATCAGGATTCTATTTTAATTGATTCCTTTTCATGTAAAAACATTGTAGCGAGAATTTTGAGTCAAATAAACCATATTTAAAGGTGACGCCGGCACTTGAAAATGTTAGATTTATTGAAACTCGAAGTAAACAATCAATACTTCTCTAATATTTGATTACTCATTGATTATATGTTCTTGCATTACAGGTATATTGGTGAGTAATATTTTAAGTTCCACAAACATTTTTAATCCGCAAGGATTATATAATATAAATTTAAGTTCTTTTTTACTAAAAAAATAAAAGCTGAGCATTTGTTGTAAGAGGTTGAGGCAGGGCAAAAGGGGCACGTGACATGACTTTCTGTGCTGCTTGCACTCGGAAGAAGAGGTTGTGTGACGCTGTTCCTGATTTAACCAATTACAAGAATTTAACTGGATTCACTATGACAACCAGAAGTTCAACTGAAGTTTGGGTGATTGGTCAATCAATAACACACCTGAGCCATAGCAAGTTACCAATAAAGAAAGATGATGAATCCTAAAAGTGTTAAACAAAGAGAGAGAGAAGCTTTAAATGTAACCATCACTGATGTATTCGATGTGTGGCATAAAGCTAGGATACCAAACACTCATAAATGTAATGCAGTAAAGAAACTTAATAGATTATATGATGACTGGAAACAAGTTAGAAAGAGCGAAGACAAACAATCCTTGCATGCAAGAGTAAAAGAAAAGAAATCTAGATGAGCTATTTGATATTGTTCATGTAAATGCTAATGAAATAATGACCAATGAAGAAGATAAAGAGTTCTTTCGGCTACAGAGAGCGGGAAGGAGAGGGATAACGAATGGAATAGATAAGAAGGAACAACAACGTAAACTTAAAGTACAGCTGGAACAAGAGAAAATGTAGCTTAAAAAAGGACGACAAGCAGCTTAATTCAATGAAAAAGTTGTTCTTTCAAGTAGCACTAGTTCCACCATTGTTTCCAGTGAAAGAAGAAGATTCACACCATGAACTCAAACCCTCAACATCAAAAGGTCTTCCAAAGAAAAAGACTAAAATATTGAACGAAATTATTATTTCCTCTTTAGATGTTGCCAAGATAAGTGACCGCTCAGCCTCTCTCGTTATTATTCCTACCATTTTGAGTGTAGAGAAGAAACCTGAAGATTATAGTGTCAATTACTCTACTATTCATCGAGCTCGACAAAAATCAAGAAAGACATTAATTGAGAACTTGAAATAACATTTTCAAACTGAGAAGCCCTTGCTTGATATTTCATTGGGATGAAAAACTTCTTGAAGACATTTCAGGAGAAGGAGTCGTGGATCGCCTGCCAAATTTAATATCAGGCAGTGGTACTCAATAGCTACTTAGACTGCCCCCAAATTCCCCAAGGCTCTGGTAGACGTATGGCTGAAGCAGTTTATCCAATGATGCTTGAATGGGAAATCACATATAAAGTGAGAGGTATGTGTTTGGACCAAACCGCTTCAAATACAGGTCGTAAAGAAGGAGGTTGCACAATAATTGAACAAAGATTGGAGAGAGACTTATTGTGGCTCCACTGCCGACATCACATATTTGAAATTGTTTTGGAGGCAGTGTTACCGCCTGCTCTTCAATTCTTTTCTGGCCCTGTTATTCCATTTTTCACAAGATTAAAAAAAAATCCTGGAATAACATAACCCAAGACAAATTAGAAAACTTAGAAAATTATTCTCAAAAAAAGAAAGATGATATGATGAAGTTACAGAACTGATCAAAGAAAGACAAATTCGAGACGATTACAAAGAACTCCTCCTAGTGGTGTTAAATTAATAAAAACCTGGAACATACCACAGAGCTAGATGGATGTCAAGACTTATATACTCTATGAAAATTTTCCTTTCAAAAGTCAATTCAAAGTTTTAGCCAAGGAAGCACTAATTTGGAAAATATATGCAAATTTGCCATTTACATATATGTAAAACACTGGTTTTCTGCATAAAGGGAAGCCAAGGACTTACAGAATGATTTGCTGCTTTTTGTCGAACATATATGGGCAACCCCTGGCCCGCGGGCTCAATTTGGCCCGTGTTTTTTGTGGCCCGCGGGCTCAATTTGGCCCGTGTTTTTTGTGGCCCGCAGCCAGTCTAGGCAATTTATTTAAAACACCATATAAGTTATCTCAGAAAGTCAATGTTGTAATTTTTATTGTAAAATTAATATTTTATGTTTGTTTTGAAAATTCAAAAATAGGATATTTCAAATCCCTGTATACAACAAATTTCAGTCCCAGACTCTAAATTTAGTGAGCTAATCAGATTATGGCAGCATGCATCCGGCAGACTCACACTTTGAGTCTTTCGAAAATGATGAACAGGCAAATTTTTGCTTCTGACCCGAATCAAAGTGACTCATGGGTGATTTCAAATGTTCTCTTGCGTCTTACGATTTCATTATTTTGGAATATAAGGTAACCATTCAGTGTTTACTTAAAAATATGAATTGCATAGAAGAGGTAACTATCTTTAACCAATTGGTTCGCTCCATAAAAGTTTATTTTGTTTATGCATGTGTATTTGCATACATAATTTCATAGCTTCCCCTACTCATTGGCAACTCGAATTAATTACCAATGTTTTTAAGTGGACATCTGTCATCGCCCACCGGCAGTCTTAAAATTGTGCGTTGTGGATTAATGCAGTCAATTTTTTGTCTGCCGCTTCTTGTGTGTTTGTGCACTCTTGAAAGTGTGAGTCCTAAAATTTGCAGAACCAGACCCTTATATTACGATGTCTTCCTCAAATAAAAGATTATACGAAAGAGTGTTTCAAGAAGGGTAGACAAATGATTATTTTTTTATTGAATGCAACAATAAACCAATGTGCCTAATATGTTCTGGTTCGGTTACTGCTCCTAAAGAATATAACATCAAGCACTATTATAACACTGTGTAATAAAATTTCACTTTTGTCTTGTCCTTGGGTTAAATGTGTTATTTATCAATTGTTTGTGGCTCTATTAAATAAAAAAGACAATTTTAATCACAAAACTTTGCTTTTGTGGCTAGGACATTGAATTTTTAAATTACCCCATTTATGGTAAATAGCATTATTTTGATACAAATAGTAAAAATATGTAAAAAGTTTCGAGGGATATGTTTTTTTTCACTTATGGTATAAACATGATATACTATATTTAAAAGTTATAGAAACAGTAATACAGTAGTAATAGCTATTATTTCCCTTATATTTTGTTTTTTTCAACCTGGACAGCAATGGCAGTTCTCTTACATTCCATATAGATTTAGCACTAATTTGGCGAAAAATAAACTGTAGAACTTTCTAGAACTTTCGAGATATTTTTATATGCTTGAAGAATTTCTATAACATTTTGGCAATGTTTATGACTGTATAAATACAAAGAATGTCTACTCAACAGATCAGTTTAACTCTAGCCGTCACAGCACAGAGATCGTCACTCGTCATTGATAGAAGCATTCGTCACACATGTCATCAAGAGGTTGTAAGCATCCAACAGACGCATTTTGATGTCTGTGGTGAATTTATTAAGACGAAGGCGAAAAAGTACTCTGTAGAGAGATCTGCTAAAATGTGTGAGGCCTACAAGGCATATTTAGGCATGTCAGTCGGAGATCAAGACAAACCTTAGGCACCTCATTTCATCTGCGAGCTCTGCAAAAGAACTAGGGAAGGTAATATATATATATATATATATATATATATATATATATATATATATATATATATATATATATATATAATGTGTTTTGCTTATCTGGATACTGGATTTTAATTTTTTTTAGAACATTTCTAATAACACTAAGTAAAAAGTATTAGTATATTTATACTTATGTTTTCATTTTTTTTTTTTTTACAGGATGGTTCATAGGAGAAAAGAGAGCCATGAATTTCGCAATCCCATTAACTTGGAGGAACCCACTGACCACTTAAGCAATTCTTTCTTCTTCATGGTGAACCCTTCCAAACGTCAATCAGGCAAAAATGCGCCTGTTATCATGTATCAAGACCTTCAGTCATCTATAGCGCCAGTGCCACGCAGTTCTGAGCTTCCCATGCCCACTCCATACCCACATAAAGAGAACAGCAGTTTTTAGATGGGAAAAGAAGTTCAGAAGAGGATGAAGTCATTGATCCAGATTATAAGGTAGAACTGAGGTTCGAAACCAATACTACCCCAACCAAAAAGATTTCAACGACCTTGTCGGAGATCCTGGTTTCACAAAGTCCAATGACGAGATTTTAACTTCGAGACTCAAGCAGTGGGATTTGTTAGATGACGATGTGCAAATATCAGGCAAGAGAAAGCGTCACCAGTGTTTGTCAAGCTTTTTTACACGTCAAGATGAGCTTTGCTTTTGTCACAATGTGACCGGTATGTTTTAAGGCAATCGGAATCGCCTGTAGCCTCAAAGGGTGGCGCCTCTTCATTGACAGCTCATCCATGAGCCTCAAAGCATTGCTGCTTCATAACGGAAACATGTATCCATCTCTTCCCCTTGTTCACTCGGTCCAGCTCAAAGAGGAATAGAGCAGTGTCAAGATCTTCCTAGATGCATTGAATTATGATGAGTACGGGGTTGGAAGGTTATCGGAGACTTCAAAATGATGGCCTTCTTGATGGGACTACAAGGCGGCTTTACCAAGTTTGCTTGTTATTTTTGCCTTTGAGACAGCAGGGACACCGTGGCACACTACTATCAGCGGGATTGGCCACAACGGACCGAGTTTAGTGTGGAGAGAAACAACGCCAAATGGGAGCCTTTGTTAGACCCCTGAAAAGTACTGTTTCCTCTTCTGCACTTAAAATTGGGCTGTATGAAACAATTCCTCAGAGCTCTAGATAAGGAGTCTGCAGCTTTCAAGTATCTCCAAGATTTTTTTCCTAAGCTATCTGCGGTAAGGGTGAAAGCTGGGGTCTTGGTCATTCCACAAATAAAAAAGATCAGGAAGTGCAAGGAGTTTCCCCGAGAAGCTCACTAGGACGGAAGAAGTAGCGTGTGACAGCTTTATCGCAGGGGTTCTGTGCTTTCTAGGTAATTGTAGAAGTCTAAATACCTCCATTCATTAGTACATACATAAATACACCGACACAGCTGCGCCCCTCCCCCTATTCCTAATTCGCCTTTTCGCATCGAATCCCCTTCACCCCTTTTCGCGCCTTTGTGATAACCAAATTCACGGCCGGCCACACAGGAAAATGTCTGCCTCAAAAGACACCTGCCAGTCGACGACGGCCCAAGTTTCTTCGCGCCCTCATAATGGTGGCATGTCATGAGAATCTGGTGCTCTCTCTCGACTTTAGCTCTTGAGGGAAGTAAAAGGGAAAATTCTCCCTGGAGTCAGGTAGAAGATCTTGGACCTACGTTGTGTGTGGAGCTAGTCCCACAAAGGAAACAGTTCGCCTGTTGCAAGGAAGAAACTTCAGGGAATTTGTTGTTGCCGTCACGGTACTTGTAGGTGCTAAACTTCTTGCATATCCCCCCTCCCTTTAGAGTCACAGGTTATACAGGACCTCCCTCTGCGGATTACCCTAGATGCAGCTAGGTAATCATTTTTGGCTACCCACTCCAGGTGCCAATAATCGGAACGGACACTTCGAGGAGAAGAATTCCGATTTGAGTCACAGTTTGACTCGCCTTCACGATCCGGCCTAGGATCATTATATCAGGACACCGGTCTAGGATTACCCCCACATTCGGTAGCCTTGCACGACCGGGCTAAGTGCGAACATCGTAGAAGAAGAAGACATTCACCGTCATTCTCCAAATACTTACGAACTCAAAGGTATCGTTAAAGTGAATTATTCCCCCCCCTAACTTCACCAGTTTAATCGTTAACTAGAATTACCATGCCGAGCTCATAAACTCGAGTATTACAAGTGATTAATTCAGTGCTTAATTCCGTGATATTATTCAATTCATTCTGTCGAGTGCAATTAAGACGCAAGCATCCTAGTAAGTAGATTTCTAGTGCAATTACCACGACATTATATAGACCTACCAATTCAGTGCGATGCGAAGATTAATCATATTTTATATATATATATATATATATATATATATATATATATATATATATATATGTTACTTCATATTTCCAATTTATGTATATTAAAGTTTATTTTTGTACTGTGTGTTTTAACTATTTTGGACGATCCTTTGGCAATTGATAAGCAATCCACTCGTCTCAATTCTCAATATTACATAAGTCCACTCATGACTGGCTTTTACTGAGTGAAAACACACTCAGGGGGTCATTATCTTAATTTTGATCAAAAGGGAAGCACCGGGGTTATTCTTATTTACCTGAAGTGGCTACGGTAGGTGTATTGGCTACACTTCACCCCACTTTACCTTGGTGCGGAATTAAAATAGATGCCAAGGAAGTGGGACTGGGATTACCCACTCACTAACCCTCGACAGTAATCACAAAGCCTAAAACTATGTAGAGCTTGTTGGGAACTTGATGAGAACTTGGGTTGCAGGATATCCCTGAAATTCCATATTCTTGAAGCTCATCTTGATAAATTTAAGGAGAACTTGGGAGCGTACTCCAAGGAGCATGACGAGCGTTTTCACCAAGATCTACTGTACTTTAAACGCCGCTATCAAGGATCGTATATTGAAAATCTGATGGGAGACTATATTTGGGGGTTGAATCGTGAAAGTAATTTACAGTATAAGCGTAAATCGCGGAAAACTACTCATTTCTAATATTTTAATTCTTTCAATTATGTAATTCTAGAATAAAACAAAATTTATTTTTGTATCATGTCGTTTTGTTTCTACTTTATGCAAATGAAAGTTCAAATTCGCCACTTCCTTCCAGAGGGAATAGGTAAATTTCATATAAATAACATTATCCTGGACACAAAAGCAAAGTTTGAAATAAATAACAGTGTTTTTTATGTATTATAGAGACATGCAAATAGAAAATAACCATTTGCTACCTAAAGCCAAAAATCGTGTTACACAGTGTAATACTAAGGATTCTGAATATTAGAAACTTACGGGATAAGTTCGAAAGTAAAAATTATAAAAATTGGTGCATCAGACTAAAAGGATGACATTTTTTTTAATCGTGTGCGAGTCTAGTCGCTGGAGACTACATCTCACTATGTCGGTCGGTCGCTCGGTAAGTCCCTGTTTTGCTTTTTTTTATTTTTGTAATAAGATTGAGACTATTCTGCAGATTCTAACGAGATTTGAAACCCCTATGTTATTTTACATTCTATTTCGTATGATATAATTGTCAAAGTCCTCCCGAGATTAGCCAGGAAATTATTTCGTTTTGGCAATAACATCCTAACTATTCGACCGATTCTAACGAAATTGGAAACCTTTATGTTGTCTTACATTCTCTATCGAATGATATAATTGCCAAGGTCCTCCTAAGGTTAGTCCGGGAATTATTGACAGTTTTGAAGGTCGTAAGGTCATAAATCAGAATAAGTGAGAGCATGCGGCCTTTTGGTCAGCAGACCTTGTTTCAAAAAGACAGAAAACGTCTAATAATATTGTGCTTGCAAGTTATATTGTGTCTGAAAAAGTTACCAAGCCTTTTAAATGCTATTCAGGTGGTTAATTTATTAAAGAGTGCTTAATATTTGTTGGTAGGGTTTTGTATCTAGAGAAGAAGTAAGAGTTTGATGATATTAGTTTGTCTCGAAGAATTGTTACGAGACGAATTGAACACAATTCAGAAGATATTGAAAAAAAGCTTAGCAATGCAAGCTTCTAAATTTAAGATATTTTCGTTGGCCCTCGACAAAAGCACGACATATCGGATACTGCTAAGCTGGCAATTGTTATTCTAGGAATTGATAACACTTTTTTCGTGACTGAAGAAATGATTTGCCTTTGTAGGATGGAGGAGAAAGTGACAGGTTATATTATTTTTAATGAACTGAAGTCATCCACGAAGAAATTTAACCTTTTTTTTGATAAACTCGGAAGCATGACGACAGCGATGGTCGGAAGTAAGGAAGGACTAATTTCTAAAATCAAATCTGAGTTAAATTCTCTCAACCTGGAAGAAAAAGATTTTATTTTCTTTCACTGTTTGATACACCAGGAAAGTCGTTTGCCAAATCTCTTAAATTTGCAAATGTAATGAAGGTAGTTGTGTCGTGCATTAATTTCATAAAAAATAGAAGGGGCTCAACCATGGCTAGTTTAAAGTGTTTATTGAAGAATGAATATGGAACACTGGTGTATTACTGATAAGTTAGTTGGCTAAGCAAAAGTAAAATGCATCAGCCCTTTTATAATCTTAAAATGGAAATTTGTATGTTCATGGAAATGAAATATAAATCTGTTCCAGAAATTGCAAATAATGACTGGAATCGTGATCTTGCATTTTTCGCTGATAGTACGTCGCATTTGAGGAAGCTCAATCAAAAACTGCAAACTCAAAATCAGTTAGTTCATCAACCCTTTTTCATATTGAAGCTTTTCAAAGTGAACTTCGGCTTTGGGAAAGACAGTTGAGAGATGGTGACATGTACCACTTTCCAACATTAGCAAGTCACACGAATGAAGAATGCATTTCTTATTCTGAAGAGATACGAGAAGCAGCCATTAGCTCATAATTCATTAACAGATTTCAAGATTATAATTCCAAAGACGTGGACTTCACGGTATTTTCAAATCCATTTTGTTTAGATGTTAATCAGGAATTTACCGATCTTAAAACCAATACCATTCTCCAACAAAAATTCAAGGGGGTTTCTTTACTAGAATTCTACTCATCTCTTCCGTTAATGAGCTTTCCCCGAATAATAACATTTGCCAGAAAACAAAAAACATGCCTCAAACTTCGGCAGTTCCTACAAGTCTGCGCAGTTGTTTTCAAGAATGAAATTCACCAAATCCAAAACAGGATCGAGGCTTACGTATATGCACTTGGAAAGCAACTTAAGAACTGCAACTTTAACTCCAACAAACCTGGAGAAATTAGCAAAATATTTACAAGCGCAAATATCTCACTAACTGTAAGTAACGTGATGACAAGTTCTTATATATATATATATATATATATATATATATATATATATATATATATATATATATATATATATATATATATATTCACCGGACAAAAATTCTGGGAGGGAAGCGTAGCTAATAGTGTGTAACATCTCCACGAGCCTGGTTAACGGCTCTCATTCGACGTGGCATTGACTGGATGAGGTGCTGTGTGGAGACATCAATGCTATTATTCCTGAGTGTTAATCATACCAGTCATTCCCAGTCCTAACCCGGTAAATGCAGGAGTTGTCATACTGGATGACAGGGATTGGAATTTTACGTTCCGCGTTAATGTGAAGGGCAAGCACCATAACCTGGTTGTCCATCAGCTTGGTGTAGGTGGTCAAAATTGTTTTTTACCTCAGCTAAAGACTGACTTCCGCATAATTAAAGCTTCCTCCAGCCTCAACTACCCCCTATACGCATTCTTCCTTGAAAGCCTCATGACGTCTACGATAACACGACGCCGGATTTCATTCCCATGCAGGCAGAAACGTGATTCTTATAACTAGAATACAAGTTTCCAGTCTCCCACAATCCACTCTATCAGTAATGGCTCCTGAAATATCGGCGTTGACATTTTGCAGCAATTCCTGCCTTGAAGCGAAGCGATTTTTAGCCACAATCCGTGAAAAACACCGGCCATTCCGAGTCGTAGGTATCGTATTTCGGCCACAATTCTGCCCGGAATTTCCTGTAGACCTGGATTTTTGCCATCGTAGTTAGACCAGTATGATAGTCTATGCAGATTCACCTGCAAATTCTGCTACTTCCTTCAAAGGATGGCCTTTGGCGCGCTCAAATGCAATAATTCTTTTTTTTTTGTCACCCGGTAACATCTGTTTTGCACCCCCATTTTATGCATAGCGTAAGAGAGCGAAGAGAGAGAGAGAGAGAGAGAGAGAGAGAGAGAGAGAGAGAGAGAGAGAGAGAGAGAGAGAGAGAGAGAGAGAGAGAGAGAGAGAGAGAGAGAGAGAGAGAGAGAGAGAGAGAGAGAGAGAGAGAGAGAGAGAGAGACTGCATCTTACCACCTTTGATAAATCTAAGAATCCACGTTCACATTTTACAGGTAGTAAACTCTCTATTTTATTTTTTTTATGGTAACTACAACCCCTGAATTTTATAAGTGAACCAAACAAATTGAACTTCGATTCATCGCTGAAGTGTTCTCTCCATAGAACGTGTTAATAGCGAAGGATAATATAGTGTTCTCTTGTTCTTAGGGTTGATCAATGGCTTTATTGCCTGTGAGTGAGATTTTAAAGATATTTACGTAAGGCAGCTTGATACTGTCTTCCTGGAGACACTAATGCTCATAGTTGTATTTGCTTCTCGGTAAATCCTGGCTGCTGTCTTGTATCCGTCTTTTTTAGATATGGACAGTGTCTTGGCATCTTCTTGAGGGTTTTCTACTCCTATCAGTCGAAATTTCACTGATGCATGAACCTGTGGCATCTTAACGTAATATAATATTATGTAGGACACTTTTTGGTTATTTTACCCTTTCAGCTGACTCTGATGGAAATATGATCCTCTTGACGTAGCTAAACAATTAGCTCGTGGATGTAGGCAGGTGTAGTGAGTCCCCTAAGCATGTTTGCTGCTCGAAACTTGACAAACTAATGAATGAAAATGCTAGGAATTCATGAAAGTAAGTTATTATTCTATTTTAGTTGGTTGTCTAAAAGATAGAGGTAATAGAATTATGGTGTCAAGATTATTTTAAACAACCATAATTTTGGAATTAAAATGCTCTTTGGCCCATAATTTGCAGTTTCATCCATCCTGACATGTACATTATAGCTATGCTTATTTTATATCTTATATTTATCATGTATTACTTATCCTATATATATATATATATATATATATATATATATAGATATATAGATATATGAGTATATATATTTATCATATAAAAAAAAACACTTTAGTAGAATCTTTACAGGACTAGTTTCGGTATCTAATACCATCTTCAACTGTAAAATGAGAATGTTTTTTCTTGTTGCATTTATAAAGATAGAGTAAGAGGGAGGAGAAGTAATGAAGAGAGATAAGGGCAAAAGAAATAGAAAGGGTAGGAAGTAGTAGCAATGAATGATGCTCGGTGAGCGCGCCTTCTCCGTTGTTTGGTAATGGTGTCTCCCTGCGAGATCTTTTTTATTTCCTTTGTATTAGTTGTGGGTGTCCCACTGCTGGATATTTTTTATTTCCTTTGTAGTAGTTGTGGGTGTCCCACTGTGGGATCTTTTTTATTTCCATTGTATTAGTTGTGGGTGTCCCACTGCGAAATCTTTTTTATTTCCATTGTATTAGTTGTGGGTGTCCCACTGTGGGATCTTTTTTATTTCCATTGTATTAGTTGTGGGTGTCCCACTGCGAGATCTTTTTTATTTCCTTTGTATTAGTTGTGGGTGTCTCACTGCGAGATCTTTTTTATTTCCTTTGTAGTAGTTGTGGGTGTCCCACTGTGAGATCTTTTTTATTTCCTTTGTAGTAGTTGTGGGTGTCTCACTGCGAGATCTTTTTTATTTCCATTGTATTAGTTGTGGGTGTCCCACTGCGAGATCTTTTTTATTTCCATTGTATTAGTTGTGGGTGTCCCAATGCGAGATCTTTTTTATTTCCATTGTATTAGTTGTGGGTGTCCCACGGCGAGATCTTTTTTATTTCCTTTGTATTAGTTGTGGGTGTCTCACTGCGAGATCTTTTTTATTTCCATTGTATTAGTTGTGGGTGTCCCACTGCGAGATCTTTTTTATTTCCTTTGTATTAGTTGTGGGTGTCTCACTGCGAGATCTTTTTATTTCCTTTGTATTAGTTGTGGGTGTCCCACTGCGAGATCTTTTTTTATTTCCTTTGTAGTAGTTGTGGGTGTCTCACTGCGAGATCTTTTTTATTTCCATTGTATTAGTTGTGGGTGTCCCACTGCTGGATATTTTTTATTTCCTTTGTAGTAGTTGTGGGTGTCCCACTGCGAGATATTTTTTATTTCCTTTGTAGTAGTTGTGGGTGTCTCACTGCGAGATCTTTTTTATTTCCATTGTATTAGTTGTGGGTGTCCCACTGCGGGATCTTTTTTATTTTCTTTGTCTTAGTTGTGGGTGTCCCACTGCGAGATCTTTTTTATTTCCATTGTATTAGTTGTGGGTGTCCCACTGCGAGATCTTTTTTATTTCCTTTGTATTAGTTGTGGGTGTCCCACTGTGAGATCTTTTTTATTTCCTTTGTAGTAGTTGTGGGTGTCTCACTGCGAGATCTTTTTTATTTCCATTGTATTAGTTGTGGGTGTCCCACTGCGGGATCTTTTTTATTTCCATTGTATTAGTTGTGGGTGTCCCACTGCGAGATCTTTTTTATTTCCTTTGTATTAGTTGTGGGTGTCTCACTGCGAGATCTTTTTTATTTCCTTTGTATTAGTTGTGGGTGTCCCACTGCGAGATCTTTTTTATTTCCATTGCATTAGTTGTGGGTGTCCCACTGCGAGATCTTTTTTATTTCCATTGTATTAGTTGTGGGTGTCCCACTGTGGGATCTTTTTATTTCCTTTTCATTAGTTGTGGGTGTCGCACTGCGGGATCTTTTTTTATTTCCTTTGTATTAGTTGTGAGTGTCCCACTGCGAGATCTTTTTTATTTTTATTGTATTAGTTCTGGGTGTCCCACTGTGAGATCTTTTTTATTTCCTTTGTATTAGTTGTGGGTGTCTCACTGCGAGATCATTTTTATTTCCATTGTATTAGTTGTGGGTGTCCCACTGCGAGATCTTTTTTATTTCCTTTGTATTAGTTGTGGGTGTCTCACTGCGAGATCTTTTTTATTTCCTTTGTATTAGTTGTGGGTGTCTCACTGCGAGATCTTTTTTATTTCCTTTGTATTAGTTGTGGGTGTCCCACTGCGAGATCTTTTTTATTTCCTTTGTAGTAGTTGTGGGTGTCTCACTGCGAGATCTTTTTATTTCCATTGTATTAGTTGTGGGTGTCCCACTGCGAGATCTTTTTTATTTCCATTGTATTAGTTGTGAGTGTCCCACTGCGAGATCTTTTTATTTCCATTGTATTAGTTGTGGGTGTCCCACTGCGAGATCTTTTTTATTTCCTTTGTAGTAGTTGTGGGTGTCTCACTGCGGGATCTTTTTTTATTTCCTTTGTATTAGTTGTGAGTGTCCCACTGCGAGATCTTTTTTATTTTTATTGTATTAGTTGTGGGTGTCCCACTGCGAGATCTTTTTTATTTCCTTTGTATTAGTTGTGGGTGTCCCACTGCGAGATCTTTTTTATTTCCATTGTATTAGTTGTGGGTGTCCCACTGCGAGATTTTTTTTATTTCCTTTGTATTAGTTGTGGGTGTCTCACTGCGAGATCTTTTTTATTTCCTTTGTATTAGTTGTGGGTGTCCCACTGTGAGATCTTTTTTATTTCCTTTGTAGTAGTTGTGGGTGTCTCACTGCGAGATCTTTATATTTCCATTGTATTAGTTGTGGGTGTCCCACTGCGAGATCTTTTTTATTTCCTTTGTATTAGTTGTGGGTGTCTCACTGCGAGATCTTTTTTATTTCCTTTTCATTAGTTGTGGGTGTCCCACTGCGAGATCCTTTTTATTTCCATTGTATTAGTTGTGGGTGTCCCACTGTGGGATCTTTTTTATTTCCTTTGTATTAGTTGTGGGTATCCCACTGCGAGATCTTTTTTATTTCCATTGAATTAGTTGTGGGTGTCCCACTGCGAGATCTTTTTTATTTCCATTGTATTAGTTGTGAGTGTCCCACTGCGAGATCTTTTTATTTCCATTGTATTAGTTGTGGGTGTCCCACTGCGAGATCTTTTTTATTTCCTTTGTAGTAGTTGTGGGTGTCTCACTGCGGGATCTTTTTTTATTTCCTTTGTATTAGTTGTGAGTGTCCCACTGCGAGATCTTTTTTATTTTTATTGTATTAGTTGTGGGTGTCCCACTGCGAGATCTTTTTTATTTCCTTTGTATTAGTTGTGGGTGTCCCACTGCGAGATCTTTTTTATTTCCATTGTATTAGTTGTGGGTGTCCCACTGCGAGATTTTTTTTATTTCCTTTGTATTAGTTGTGGGTGTCTCACTGCGAGATCTTTTTTATTTCCTTTGTATTAGTTGTGGGTGTCCCACTGTGAGATCTTTTTTATTTCCTTTGTAGTAGTTGTGGGTGTCTCACTGCGAGATCTTTATATTTCCATTGTATTAGTTGTGGGTGTCCCACTGCGAGATCTTTTTTATTTCCTTTGTATTAGTTGTGGGTGTCTCACTGCGAGATCTTTTTTATTTCCTTTTCATTAGTTGTGGATGTCCCACTGCGAGATCCTTTTTATTTCCATTGTATTAGTTGTGGGTGTCCCACTGTGGGATCTTTTTTATTTCCTTTGTATTAGTTGTGGGTATCCCACTGCGAGATCTTTTTTATTTCCATTGAATTAGTTGTGGGTGTCCCACTGCGAGATCGTTTTTATTTCCATTGTATTAGTTGTGGGTGTCCCACTGTGGGATCTTTTTTATTTCCTTTGCATTAGTTGTGGGAGTCGCACTGCGGGATCTTTTTTTATTTCCTTTGTATTAGTTGTGAGTGTCCCACTGCGAGATCTTTTTTATTTTTATTTTATTAGTTGTGGGTGTCCCACTGTGAGATCTTTTTTATTTCCTTTGTATTAGTTGTGGGTGTCTCACTGCGAGATCTTTTTTATTTCCTTTGTATTAGTTGTAGGTGTCTCACTGCGAGATCTTTTTTTATTTCCATTGTATTAGTTGTGGGTGTCCCACTGCGAGATCTTTTTTATTTCCTTTGTATTAGTTGTGGGTGTCCCACTGCGAGATCTTTTTTTATTTCCATTGTATTAGTTGTGGGTATCCCACTGCGAGATCTTTTTTATTTCCTTTGTATTAGTTGTGGGTGTCTCACTGCGAGATCTTTTTTATTTCCTTTGTATTAGTTGTGGGTGTCTCACTGCGAGATCTTTTTTATTTCCATTGTATTAGTTGTGGGTGTCCCACTGCGAGATCTTTTTTATTTCCTTTGTATTAGTTGTGGGTGTCCCACCGCGAGATCTTTTTTTATTTCCATTGTATTAGTTGTGGGTGTCCCACTGCGAGATCTTTTTTATTTCCTTTGTATTAGTTGTGGGTGTCTCACTGCGAGATCTTTTTTATTTCCTTTGTATTAGTTGTGGGTGTCTCACTGCGAGATCTTTTTTATTTCCTTTGTATTAGTTGTGGGAGTCTCACTGCGAGATCTTTTTTTATTTCCATTGTATTAGTTGTGGGTGTCCCACTGCGAGATCTTTTTTATTTCCTTTGTATTTGTTGTGGGCGTCCCACTTCGAGATCTTTTTTATTTCCATTGCATTAGTTGTGGGTGTCCCACTGCGAGATCTTTTTTATTTCCATTGTTTTAGTTGTGGGTGTCCCACTGTGGGATCTTTTTTATTTCCTTTGCATTAGTTGTGGGTGTCGCACTGCGGGATCTTTTTTATTTTCTTTGTATTAGTTGTGAGTGTCCCACTGCTATATCTTTTTTTTTATTGTATTAGTTGTGGGTGTCCCACTGTGAGATCTTTTTTATTTCCTTTGTATTAGTAGTGGGTGTCTCACTGCGAGATCTTTTTTATTTCCTTTGTATTAGTTGTGGGTGTCTCACTGCGAGATCTTTTTTATTTCGATTGTATTAGTTGTGGGTGTCCCACTGCGAGATCTTTTTATTTCCTTTGTATTAGTTGTGGGTGTCCCACTGCGAGATCTTTTTTTATTTCCATTGTATTAGTTGTGGGTGTCCCACTGCGAGATCTTTTTTATTTCCTTTGTATTAGTTGTGGGTGTCTCACTGCGAGATCTTTTTTATTTCCTTTGTATTAGTTGTGGGTGTCTCACTGCGAGATCTTTTTTTATTTCCATTGTATTAGTTGTGGGTGTCCCACTGCGAGATCTTTTTTATTTCCTTTGTATTAGTTGTGGGTGTCCCACCGCGAGATCTTTTTTTATTTCCATTGTATTAGTTGTGGGTGTCCCACTGCGAGATCTTTTTTATTTCCTTTGTATTAGTTGTGGGTGTCTCACTGCGAGATCTTTTTTATTTCCTTTGTATTAGTTGTGGGTGTCTCACTGCGAGATCTTTTTTATTTCCTTTGTATTAGTTGTGAGTGTCTCACTGCGAGATCTTTTTTTATTTCCATTGTATTAGTTGTGGGTGTCCCACTGCGAGATCTTTTTTATTTCCATTGTATTAGTTGTGGGTGTCCCACTGCGAGATCTTTTTTATTTCCTTTGTATTAGTTGTGGGTGTCTCACTGCGAGATCTTTTTAATTTCTATTGTATTAGTTGTGGGTGTCCCACTGCGAGATCTTTTTTATTTCCATTGTAGTAGTTGTGGGTGTCCCACTGCGTAATCTTTTTTATTTCCTTTGTATTAGTTGTGGGTGTCTCACTGCGAGATCTTTTTATTTCCATTTTATTAGTTGTGGGTGTCCCACTGCGAGATCTTTTTTATTTCCATTGTATTAGTTGTGGGTGTCCCACTGTGGGATCTTTTTTATTTCCTTTGTATTAGTTGTGGTTGTCCCACTGCGAGATCTTTTTTTTTCCTTTGTATTAGTTGTGGGTGTCTCACTGCGAGATCTTTTTTATTTCCATTGTATTAGTTGTGGGTGTGCCACTGCGAGATCTTTTTTATTTTCATTGTATTAGTTGTGGGTGTCCCACTGCGGGATCTTTTTTATTTCCTTTGTATTAGTTGTGGGTGTCTCACTGCGAGATCTTTTTTATTTCCATTGTATTAGTTGTGGGTGTCCCACTGTGAGATCTTTTTTATTTCCATTGTATTAGTTGTGCGTGTCCCACTGTGGGATCTTTTTTATTTCCTTTGTATTAGTTGTGGGTGTCCCACTGCGAGATCTTTTTTATTTCCATTGCATTAGTTGTGGGTGTCCCACTGCGAGATCTTTTTTATTTCCTATTGTATTTGTTGTGGGTGTCCCACTGTGGGATCTTTTTTATTTCCTTTGCATTAGTTGTGGGTGTCGCACTTCGGGATCTTATTTTATTTCCTTTGTATTAGTTGTGAGTGTCCCACTGCGAGATCTTTTTTATTTTTATTGTATTAGTTGTGGGTGTCCCACTTTGAGATCTTTTTTATTTCCATTGTATTAGTTGTGGGTGTCCCATTGCGAGATCTTTTTTATTTCCTTTGTATTAGTTGTTGGTGTCTCATTGCGAGATCTTTTTTATTTCCATTGTATTAGTTGTGGGTGTCTCACTGCGAGATCTTTTATATTTCCTTTGTATTAGTTGTGGGTGTCCCACTGCGAGATCTTTTTATTTCCATTGTATTAGTTGTGGGTGTCCCACTGCGAGATCTTTTTTATTTCCTTTGTATTAGTTGTGGGTGTCTCACTGCGAGATCTTATTTATTTCCATTGTATTAGTTGTGGGTGTCCCACTGCTGGATATTTTTTATTTCCTTTGTAGTAGTTGTGGGTGTCCCACTGCGAGATCTTTTTTATTTCCTTTGTTGTAGTTGTGGGTGTCTCACTGCGAGATCTTTTTTATTTCCATTGTATTAGTTGTGGGTGTCCCACTGCGAGATCTTTTTTATTTGCATTGTATTAGTTGTGGGTGTCCCACTGCGAGATCTTTTTTATTTCCTTTGTATTAGTTGTGGGTGTCTCACTGCGAGATCTTTTTTATTTCCTTTGTATTAGTTGTGGGTGTCCCACTGCGAGATCTTTTTTATTTCCTTTGTAGTAGTTGTGGGTGTCTCACTGCGAGATCTTTTTATTTCCATTGTATTAGTTGTGGGTGTCCCACTGCGAGATCTTTTTTATTTCCATTGTATTAGTTGTGAGTGTCCCACTGCGAGATCTTTTTATTTCCATTGTATTAGTTGTGGGTGTCCAACTGCGAGATCTTTTTTATTTCCTTTGTAGTAGTTGTGGGTGTCTCACTGCGAGATCTTTTTTATTTTCATTGTATTAGTTGTGGGTGTCCCACTGCGAGATCTTTTTTATTTCCTTTGTAGTAGTTGTGGGTGTCTCACTGCGAGATCTTTTTTATTTCCATTGTATTAGTTGTGGGTGTCCCACTGCGAGATCTTTTTTATTTCCATTGTATTAGTTGTGGGTGTCCCACTGCGAGATCTTTTTTATTTCCATTGTATTAGTTGTGGGTGTCCCACTGTGGGATCTTTTTTATTTCTATTGTATTAGTTGTGGGTGTCCCACTGCGAGATCTTTTTTATTTCCTTTGTATTAGTTGTGGGTGTCCCACTGCGAGATCTTTTTTTATTTCCTTTGTAGTAGTTGTGGGTGTCTCACTGCGAGATCTTTTTTATTTCCATTGTATTAGTTGTGGGTGTCCCACTGCTGGATATTTTTCATTTCCTTTGTAGTAGTTGTGGGTGTCCCACTGCGAGATCTTTTTTATTTCCTTTGTAGTAGTTGTGGGTGTCTCACTGCGAGATCTTTTTACTTCCATTGTATTAGTTGTGGGTGTCCCACTGCGGGATCTTTTTTATTTTCTTTGTCTTAGTTGTGGGTGTCCCACTGCGAGATCTTTTTTATTTCCATTGTATTAGTTGTGGGTGTCCCACTGCGAGATCTTTTTTATTTCCTTTGTATTAGTTGTGGGTGTCCCACTGTGAGATCTTTTTTATTTCCTTTGTAGTAGTTGTGGGTGTCTCACTGCGAGATCTTTTTTATTTCCATTGTATTAGTTGTGGGTGTCCCACTGCGAGATCTTTTTTATTTCCATTGTATTAGTTGTGGGTGTCCTACTGCGAGATCTTTTTTATTTCCTTTGTATTAGTTGTGGGTGTCTCACTGCGAGATCTTTTTTATTTCCTTTGTATTAGTTGTGGGTGTCCCACTGCGAGATCTTTTTTATTTCCATTGTATTAGTTGTGGGTGTCCCACTGTGGGATCTTTTTTATTTCCTTTGTATTAGTTGTGGGTGTCCAACTGCGAGATCTTTTTTATTTCCATTGCATTAGTTGTGGGTGTCCCACTGCGAGATCTTTTTTATTTCCATTGTATTAGTTGTGGGTGTCCCACTGTGGGATCTTTTTATTTCCTTTGCATTAGTTGTGGGTGTCGCACTGCGGGATCTTTTTTTATTTCCTTTGTATTAGTTGTGAGTGTCCCACTGCGAGATCTTTTTTATTTTTATTGTATTAGTTGTGGGTGTCCCACTGCGAGATCTTTTTTATTTCCTTTGTATTAGTTGTGGGTGTCTCACTGCGAGATCTTTTTTATTTCCATTGTATTAGTTGTGGGTGTCTCACTGCGAGATCATTTTTATTTCCATTGTATTAGTTGTGGGTGTCCCACTGCGAGATCTTTTTTATATCCTTTGTATTAGTTGTGGGTGTTCCACTGCGAGATCTTTTTTATTTCCATTGTATTAGTTGTGGGTGTCACACTGCGAGATCTTTTTTATTTCCTTTGTAGTAGTTGTGGGTGTCTCACTGCGAGATCTTTTTTATTTCCATTGTATTAGTTGTGGGTGTCCCACTGCGAGATCTTTTTTATTTCCTTTGTATTAGTTGTGGGTGTCTCACTGCGAGATCTTTTTTATTTCCATTGTATTAGTTGTGGGTGTCTCACTGCGACATCATTTTTATTTCCATTGTATTAGTTGTGGGTGTCCCACTGCGAGATCTTTTTTATTTCCTTTGTATTAGTTGTGGGTGTCCCACTGCGAGAACTTTTTTATTTCCATTGTATTAGTTGTGGGTGTCACACTGCGAGATCTTTTTTATTTCCTTTGTAGTAGTTGTGGGTGTCTCACTGCGAGATCTTTTTTATTTCCATTGTATTAGTTGTGGGTGTCCCACTGCTGTATATTTTTTATTTCCTTTGTAGTAGTTGTGGGTGTCCCACTGCGAGATCTTTTTTATTTCCTTTGTAGTAGTTGTGGGTGTCTCACTGCGAGATCTTTTTTATTTCCATTGTATTAGTTGTGGGTGTCCCACTGCGAGATCTTTTTTATTTCCATTGTATTAGTTGTGGGTGTCCCACTGCGAGATTTTTTTTATTTCCTTTGTATTAGTTGTGGGTGTCTCACTGCGAGATCTTTTTTATTTCCTTTGTATTAGTTGTGGGTGTCCCACTGCGAGATCTTTATATTTCCATTGTATTAGTTGTGGGTGTCCCACTGCGAGATCTTTTTTATTTCCTTTGTATTAGTTGTGGGTGTCTCACTGCGAGATCTTTTTTATTTCCTTTGTATTAGTTGTGGGTGTCCCACTGCGAGATCCCCTTTATTTCCATTGTATTAGTTGTGGGTGTCCCACTGTGGGATCTTTTTTATTTCCTTTGTATTAGTTTTAGGTGTCTCACTGCGAGATCTTTTTTATTTCCTTTGTAGTAGTTGTGGGTGTCTCACTGCGAGATCTTTTTTATTTCCATTGTATTAGTTGTGGGTGTCCCACTGCGAGATCTTTTTTATTTCCATTGTATTAGTTGTGGGTGTCCCACTGCGAGATTTTTTTTATTTCCTTTGTATTAGTTGTGGGTGTCTCACTGCGAGATCTTTTTTATTTCCTTTGTATTAGTTGTGGGTGTCCCACTGCGAGATCTTTTTTATTTCCTTTGTAGTAGTTGTGGGTGTCTCACTGCGAGATCTTTTTTATTTCCATTGTATTAGTTGTGGGTGTCCCACTGCGAGATCTTTTTTATTTCCTTTGTAGTAGTTGTGGGTGTCTCACTGCGAGATCTTTTTTATTTCCTTTGTATTAGTTTTAGGTGTCCCACTGCGAGATCTTTTTTATTTCCTTTGTAGTAGTTGTGGGTGTCTCACTGCGAGATCTTTTTTATTTCCATTGTATTAGTTGTGGGTGTCCCACTGCGAGATCTTTTTTATTTCCATTGTATTAGTTGTGGGTGTCCCACTGCGAGATTTTTTTTATTTCCTTTGTATTAGTTGTGGGTGTCTCACTGCGAGATCTTTTTTATTTCCTTTGTATTAGTTGTGGGTGTCCCACTGCGAGATCTTTATATTTCCATTGTATTAGTTGTGGGTGTCCCACTGCGAGATCTTTTTTATTTCCTTTGTATTAGTTGTGGGTGTCTCACTGCGAGATCTTTTTTATTTCCTTTGTATTAGTTGTGGGTGTCTCACTGCGAGATCTTTTTCATTTCCATTGCATTAGTTGTGGGTGTCCCACTGCGACATCTTTTTTATTTCCATTGTATTAGTTGTGGGTGTCCCACTGTGGGATCTTTTTGATTTCCTTTGCATTAGTTGTGGGAGTCGCACTGCGGGATCTTTTTTTATTTCCTTTGTATTAGTTGTGAGTGTCCCACTGCGAGATCTTTTTTATTTTTATTTTATTAGTTGTGGGTATCCCACTGTGAGATCTTTTTTATTTCCTTTGTATTAGTTGTGGGTGTCTCACTGCGAGATCTTTTTTATTTCATTCGTATTAGTTGTAGGTGTCTCACTGCGAGATCTTTTTTTATTTCCATTGTATTAGTTGTGGGTGTCCCACTGCGAGATCTTTTTTATTTCCTTTGTATTAGTTGTGGGTGTCCCCCTGCGAGATCTTTTTTTATTTCCATTGTATTAGTTGTGGGTGTCCCACTGCGAGATCTTTTTTATTTCCTTTGTATTAGTTGTGGGTGTCTCACTGCGAGATCTTTTTTTATTTCCATTGTATTAGTTGTGGGTGTCACACTGCGAGATCTTTTTTATTTCCTTTGTAGTAGTTGTGGGTGTCTCACTGCGAGATCTTTTTTATTTCCATTGTATTAGTTGTGGGTGTCCCACTGCTGTATATTTTTTATTTCCTTTGTAGTAGTTGTGGGTGTCCCACTGCGAGATCTTTTTTATTTCCTTTGTAGTAGTTGTGGGTGTCTCACTGCGAGATCTTTTTTATTTCCATTGTATTAGTTGTGGGTGTCCCACTGCGAGATCTTTTTTATTTCCATTGTATTAGTTGTGGGTGTCCCACTGCGAGATTTTTTTTATTTCCTTTGTATTAGTTGTGGGTGTCTCACTGCGAGATCTTTTTTATTTCCTTTGTATTAGTTGTGGGTGTCCCACTGCGAGATCTTTATATTTCCATTGTATTAGTTGTGGGTGTCCCACTGCGAGATCTTTTTTATTTCCTTTGTATTAGTTGTGGGTGTCTCACTGCGAGATCTTTTTTATTTCCTTTGTATTAGTTGTGGGTGTCCCACTGCGAGATCCCCTTTATTTCCATTGTATTAGTTGTGGGTGTCCCACTGTGGGATCTTTTTTATTTCCTTTGTATTAGTTTTAGGTGTCTCACTGCGAGATCTTTTTTATTTCCTTTGTAGTAGTTGTGGGTGTCTCACTGCGAGATCTTTTTTATTTCCATTGTATTAGTTGTGGGTGTCCCACTGCGAGATCTTTTTTATTTCCATTGTATTAGTTGTGGGTGTCCCACTGCGAGATTTTTTTTATTTCCTTTGTATTAGTTGTGGGTGTCTCACTGCGAGATCTTTTTTATTTCCTTTGTATTAGTTGTGGGTGTCCCACTGCGAGATCTTTTTTATTTCCTTTGTAGTAGTTGTGGGTGTCTCACTGCGAGATCTTTTTTATTTCCATTGTATTAGTTGTGGGTGTCCCACTGCGAGATCTTTTTTATTTCCTTTGTAGTAGTTGTGGGTGTCTCACTGCGAGATCTTTTTTATTTCCTTTGTATTAGTTTTAGGTGTCCCACTGCGAGATCTTTTTTATTTCCTTTGTAGTAGTTGTGGGTGTCTCACTGCGAGATCTTTTTTATTTCCATTGTATTAGTTGTGGGTGTCCCACTGCGAGATCTTTTTTATTTCCATTGTATTAGTTGTGGGTGTCCCACTGCGAGATTTTTTTTATTTCCTTTGTATTAGTTGTGGGTGTCTCACTGCGAGATCTTTTTTATTTCCTTTGTATTAGTTGTGGGTGTCTCACTGCGAGATCTTTATATTTCCATTGTATTAGTTGTGGGTGTCCCACTGCGAGATCTTTTTTATTTCCTTTGTATTAGTTGTGGGTGTCTCACTGCGAGATCTTTTTTATTTCCTTTGTATTAGTTGTGGGTGTCTCACTGCGAGATCTTTTTCATTTCCATTGCATTAGTTGTGGGTGTCCCACTGCGACATCTTTTTTATTTCCATTGTATTAGTTGTGGGTGTCCCACTGTGGGATCTTTTTGATTTCCTTTGCATTAGTTGTGGGAGTCGCACTGCGGGATCTTTTTTTATTTCCTTTGTATTAGTTGTGAGTGTCCCACTGCGAGATCTTTTTTATTTTTATTTTATTAGTTGTGGGTATCCCACTGTGAGATCTTTTTTATTTCCTTTGTATTAGTTGTGGGTGTCTCACTGCGAGATCTTTTTTATTTCATTCGTATTAGTTGTAGGTGTCTCACTGCGAGATCTTTTTTTATTTCCATTGTATTAGTTGTGGGTGTCCCACTGCGAGATCTTTTTTATTTCCTTTGTATTAGTTGTGGGTGTCCCCCTGCGAGATCTTTTTTTATTTCCATTGTATTAGTTGTGGGTGTCCCACTGCGAGATCTTTTTTATTTCCTTTGTATTAGTTGTGGGTGTCTCACTGCGAGATCTTTTTTTATTTCCATTGTATTAGTTGTGGGTGTCCCACTGCGAGATCTTTTTTATTTCCTTTGTATTAGTTGTGGGTGTCCCACCGCGAGATCTTTTTTTATTTCCATTGTATTAGTTGTGGGTGTCCCACTGCGAGATCTTTTTTATTTCCTTTGTATTAGTTGTGGGTGTCTCACTGCGAGATCTTTTTTTATTTCCTTTGTATTAGTTGTGGGTGTCTCACTGCGAGATCTTTTTTATTTCCTTTGTATTAGTTGTGGGAGTCTCACTGCGAGATCTTTTTTTATTTCCATTGTATTAGTTGTGGGTGTCCTACTGCGAGATCTTTTTTATTTCCTTTGTATTAGTTGTGGGCGTCCCACTTCGAGATCTTTTTTATTTCCATTGCATTAGTTGTGGGTGTCCCACTGCGAGATCTTTTTTATTTCCATTGTTTTAGTTGTGGGTGTCCCACTGTGGGATCTTTTTTATTTCCTTTGCATTAGCTGTGGGTGTCGCACTGCGGGATCTTTTTTATTTTCTTTGTATTAGTTGTGGGTGTTCCACTGCTAGATCTTTTTTTTTATTGCATTAGTTGTGGGTGTCCCACTGTGAGATATTTTTATTTCCTTTGTATTAGTAGTGGGTGTCTCACTGCGAGATCTTTTTTATTTCCTTTGTATTAGTTGTGGGTGTCTCACTGCGAGATCTTTTTTTATTTCCATTGTATTAGTTATAGGTGTCCCACTGCGAGATCTTTTTATTTCCTTTGTATTAGTTGTGGGTGTCCCACTGCGAGATCTTTTTTTATTTCCATTGTATTAGTTGTGGGTGTCCCACTGCGAGATCTTTTTTATTTCCTTTGTATTAGTTGTGGGTGTCTCACTGCGAGATCTTTTTTATTTCCTTTGTATTAGTTGTGGGTGTCTCACTGCGAGATCTTTTTTTATTTCCATTGTATTAGTTGTGGGTGTCCCACTGCGAGATCTTTTTTATTTCCATTGTATTAGTTGTGGGTGT
Organism: Ceratothoa steindachneri; assembly: GCA_963969495.1. Taxonomy (NCBI): domain Eukaryota; kingdom Metazoa; phylum Arthropoda; class Malacostraca; order Isopoda; family Cymothoidae; genus Ceratothoa; species Ceratothoa steindachneri. Next base: position 49,488,356 of record OZ018328.1, on the reverse strand, counting down.
CCCACTGTGGGATCTTTTTTATTTCCTTTGTATTAGTTGTGGGTGTCCAACTGCGAGATCTTTTTTATTTCCATTGCATTAGTTGTGGGTGTCCCACTGCGAGATCTTTTTTATTTCCATTGTATTAGTTGTGGGTGTCCCACTGTGGGATCTTTTTATTTCCTTTGCATTAGTTGTGGGTGTCGCACTGCGGGATCTTTTTTTATTTCCTTTGTATTAGTTGTGAGTGTCCCACTGCGAGATCTTTTTTATTTTTATTGTATTAGTTGTGGGTGTCCCACTGCGAGATCTTTTTTATTTCCTTTGTATTAGTTGTGGGTGTCTCACTGCGAGATCTTTTTTATTTCCATTGTATTAGTTGTGGGTGTCTCACTGCGAGATCATTTTTATTTCCATTGTATTAGTTGTGGGTGTCCCACTGCGAGATCTTTTTTATATCCTTTGTATTAGTTGTGGGTGTTCCACTGCGAGATCTTTTTTATTTCCATTGTATTAGTTGTGGGTGTCACACTGCGAGATCTTTTTTATTTCCTTTGTAGTAGTTGTGGGTGTCTCACTGCGAGATCTTTTTTATTTCCATTGTATTAGTTGTGGGTGTCCCACTGCGAGATCTTTTTTATTTCCTTTGTATTAGTTTTGGGTGTCTCACTGCGAGATCTTTTTTATTTCCATTGTATTAGTTGTGGGTGTCTCACTGCGACATCATTTTTATTTCCATTGTATTAGTTGTGGGTGTCCCACTGCGAGATCTTTTTTATTTCCTTTGTATTAGTTGTGGGTGTCCCACTGCGAGATCTTTTTTATTTCCATTGTATTAGTTGTGGGTGTCACACTGCGAGATCTTTTTTATTTCCTTTGTAGTAGTTGTGGGTGTCTCACTGCGAGATCTTTTTTATTTCCATTGTATTAGTTGTGGGTGTCCCACTGCTGTATATTTTTTATTTCCTTTGTAGTAGTTGTGGGTGTCCCACTGCGAGATCTTTTTTATTTCCTTTGTAGTAGTTGTGGGTGTCTCACTGCGAGATCTTTTTTATTTCCATTGTATTAGTTGTGGGTGTCCCACTGCGAGATCTTTTTTATTTCCATTGTATTAGTTGTGGGTGTCCCACTGCGAGATTTTTTTTATTTCCTTTGTATTAGTTGTGGGTGTCTCACTGCGAGATCTTTTTTATTTCCTTTGTATTAGTTGTGGGTGTCCCACTGCGAGATCTTTATATTTCCATTGTATTAGTTGTGGGTGTCCCACTGCGAGATCTTTTTTATTTCCTTTGTATTAGTTGTGGGTGTCTCACTGCGAGATCTTTTTTATTTCCTTTGTATTAGTTGTGGGTGTCCCACTGCGAGATCCCCTTTATTTCCATTGTATTAGTTGTGGGTGTCCCACTGTGGGATCTTTTTTATTTCCTTTGTATTAGTTTTAGGTGTCCCACTGCGAGATCTTTTTCATTTCCATTGCATTAGTTGTGGGTGTCCCACTGCGACATCTTTTTTATTTCCATTGTATTAGTTGTGGGTGTCCCACTGTGGGATCTTTTTGATTTCCTTTGCATTAGTTGTGGGAGTCGCACTGCGGGATCTTTTTTTATTTCCTTTGTATTAGTTGTGAGTGTCCCACTGCGAGATCTTTTTTATTTTTATTTTATTAGTTGTGGGTATCCCACTGTGAGATCTTTTTTATTTCCTTTGTATTAGTTGTGGGTGTCTCACTGCGAGATCTTTTTTATTTCATTCGTATTAGTTGTAGGTGTCTCACTGCGAGATCTTTTTTTATTTCCATTGTATTAGTTGTGGGTGTCCCACTGCGAGATCTTTTTTATTTCCTTTGTATTAGTTGTGGGTGTCCCCCTGCGAGATCTTTTTTTATTTCCATTGTATTAGTTGTGGGTGTCCCACTGCGAGATCTTTTTTATTTCCTTTGTATTAGTTGTGGGTGTCTCACTGCGAGATCTTTTTTTATTTCCATTGTATTAGTTGTGGGTGTCCCACTGCGAGATCTTTTTTATTTCCTTTGTATTAGTTGTGGGTGTCCCACCGCGAGATCTTTTTTTATTTCCATTGTATTAGTTGTGGGTGTCCCACTGCGAGATCTTTTTTATTTCCTTTGTATTAGTTGTGGGTGTCTCACTGCGAGATCTTTTTTTATTTCCTTTGTATTAGTTGTGGGTGTCTCACTGCGAGATCTTTTTTATTTCCTTTGTATTAGTTGTGGGAGTCTCACTGCGAGATCTTTTTTTATTTCCATTGTATTAGTTGTGGGTGTCCTACTGCGAGATCTTTTTTATTTCCTTTGTATTAGTTGTGGGCGTCCCACTTCGAGATCTTTTTTATTTCCATTGCATTAGTTGTGGGTGTCCCACTGCGAGATCTTTTTTATTTCCATTGTTTTAGTTGTGGGTGTCCCACTGTGGGATCTTTTTTATTTCCTTTGCATTAGCTGTGGGTGTCGCACTGCGGGATCTTTTTTAATTTCTTTGTATTAGTTGTGGGTGTTCCACTGCTAGATCTTTTTTTTTATTGCATTAGTTGTGGGTGTCCCACTGTGAGATATTTTTATTTCCTTTGTATTAGTAGTGGGTGTCTCACTGCGAGATCTTTTTTATTTCCTTTGTATTAGTTGTGGGTGTCTCACTGCGAGATCTTTTTTTATTTCCATTGTATTAGTTATAGGTGTCCCACTGCGAGATCTTTTTATTTCCTTTGTATTAGTTGTGGGTGTCCCACTGCGAGATCTTTTTTTATTTCCATTGTATTAGTTGTGGGTGTCCCACTGCGAGATCTTTTTTATTTCCTTTGTATTAGTTGTGGGTGTCTCACTGCGAGATCTTTTTTATTTCCTTTGTATTAGTTGTGGGTGTCTCACTGCGAGATCTTTTTTTATTTCCATTGTATTAGTTGTGGGTGTCCCACTGCGAGATCTTTTTTATTTCCTTTGTATTAGTTGTGGGTGTCCCACCGCGAGATCTTTTTTTATTTCCATTGTATTAGTTGTGGGTGTCCCACTGCGAGATCTTTTTTATTTCCTTTGTATTAGTTGTGGGTGTCTCACTGCGAGATCTTTTTTATTTCCTTTGTATTAGTTGTGGGTGTCTCACTGCGAGATCTTTTTTATTTCCTTTGTATTAGTTGTGAGTGTCTCACTGCGAGATCTTTTTTTATTTCCATTGTATTGTGGGTGTCCCACTGCGAGATCTTTTTTATTTCCATTGTATTAGTTGTGGGTGTCCCACTGCGAGATCTTTTTTATTTCCTTTGTATTAGTTGTGGGTGTCTCACTGCGAGATCTTTTTTATTTCTATTGTATTAGTTGTGGGTGTCCCACTGCGAGATCTTTTTTATTTCCATTGTAGTAGTTGTGGGTGTCCCACTGCGAGATCTTTTTTATTTCCTTTGTATTAGTTGTGGGTGTCCCACTGCGAGATCTTTTTTATTTCCTTTGTATTAGTTGTGGGTGTCCCACTGTGAGATCTTTTTTATTTCCTTTGTAGTAGTTGTGGGTGTCTCACTGCGAGATCTTTTTTATTTCCATTGTATTAGTTGTGGGTGTCCCACTGCGAGATCTTTTTATTTCCATTTTATTAGTTGTGGGTGTCCTACTGCGAGATCTTTTTTATTTCCTTTGTATTAGTTGTGGGTGTCTCACTGCGAGATCTTTTTTATTTCCTTTGTATTAGTTGTGGGTGTCCCACTGCGAGATCTTTTTTATTTCCATTGTATTAGTTGTGGGTGTCCCACTGTGGGATCTTTTTTATTTCCTTTGTATTAGTTGTGGGTGTCCCACTGCGAGATCTTTTTTATTTCCATTGCATTAGTTGTGGGTGTCCCACTGCGAGATCTTTTTTATTTCCATTGTATTAGTTGTCGGTGTCCCACTGTGGGATCTTTTTATTTCCTTTGCATTAGTTGTGGGTGTCGCACTGCGGGATCTTTTTTTATTTCCTTTGTATTAGTTGTGAGTGTCCCACTGCGAGATCTTTTTTATTTTTATTGTATTAGTTGTGGGTCTCCCACTGCGAGATCTTTTTTATTTCCTTTGTATTAGTTGTGGGTGTCCCACTGCGAGATCTTTTTTATTTCCATTGTATTAGTTGTGGGTGTCACACTGCGAGATCTTTTTTATTTCCTTTGTAGTAGTTGTGGGTGTCTCACTGCGAGATCTTTTTTATTTCCATTGTATTAGTTGTGGGTGTCCCACTGCTGGATATTTTTAAAACCCTTTGTAGTAGTTGTGGGTGTCCCACTGCGAGATCTTTTTTATTTCCTTTGTAGTAGTTGTGGGTGTCTCACTGCGAGATCTTTTTTATTTCCATTGTATTAGTTGTGGGTGTCCCACTGCGAGATCTTTTTTATTTCCATTGTATTAGTTGTGGGTGTCCCACTGCGAGATTTTTTTTATTTCCTTTGTATTAGTTGTGGGTGTCTCACTGCGAGATCTTTTTTATTTCCTTTGTATTAGTTGTGGGTGTCCCACTGTGAGATCTTTTTTATTTCCTTTGTAGTAGTTGTGGGTGTCTCACTGCGAGATCTTTATATTTCCATTGTATTAGTTGTGGGTGTCCCACTGCGAGATCTTTTTTATTTCCTTTGTATTAGTTGTGGGTGTCTCACTGCGAGATCTTTTTTATTTCCTTTGTATTAGTTGTGTTTTCCCACTGCGAGATCCTTTTTATTTCCATTGTATTAGTTGTGGGTGTCCCACTGTGGGATCTTTTTTATTTCCTTTGTATTAGTTGTGGGTGTCCCACTGCGAGATCTTTTTTATTTCCATTGCATTAGTTGTGGGTGTCCCACTGCGAGATCTTTTTTATTTCCATTGTATTAGTTGTGGGTGTCCCACTGTGGGATCTTTTTGATTTCCTTTGCATTAGTTGTGGGAGTCGCACTGCGGGATCTTTTTTTATTTCCTTTGTATTAGTTGTGAGTGTCCCACTGCGAGATCTTTTTTATTTTTATTTTATTAGTTGTGGGTGTCCCACTGTGAGATCTTTTTTATTTCCTTTGTATTAGTTGTGGGTGTCTCACTGCGAGATCTTTTTATTTCATTCGTATTAGTTGTAGGTGTCTCACTGCGAGATCTTTTTTTATTTCCATTGTATTAGTTGTGGGTGTCCCACTGCGAGATCTTTTTTATTTCCTTTGTATTAGTTGTGGGTGTCCCACTGCGAGATCTTTTTTATTTCCATTGTATTAGTTGTGGGTGTCCCACTGCGAGATCTTTTTTATTTCCTTTGTATTAGTTGTGGGTGTCTCACTGCGAGATCTTTTTTTATTTCCATTGTATTAGTTGTGGGTGTCCCACTGCGAGATCTTTTTTATTTCCTTTGTATTAGTTGTGGGTGTCCCACCGCGAGATCTTTTTTTATTTCCATTGTATTAGTTGTGGGTGTCCCACTGCGAGATCTTTTTTATTTCCTTTGTATTAGTTGTGGGTGTCTCACTGCGAGATCTTTTTTATTTCCTTTGTATTAGTTGTGGGTGTCTCACTGCGAGATCTTTTTTATTTCCTTTGTATTAGTTGTGGGAGTCTCACTGCGAGATCTTTTTTTATTTCCATTGTATTAGTTGTGGGTGTCCTACTGCGAGATCTTTTTTATTTCCTTTGTATTAGTTGTGGGCGTCCCACTTCGAGATCTTTTTTATTTCCATTGCATTAGTTGTGGGTGTCTCACTGCGAGATCTTTTTTATTTCCATTGTATTAGTTGTGGGTGTCCCACTGCGAGATCTTTTTATTTCCTTTGTATTAGTTGTGGGTGTCCCACTGCGAGATCTTTTTTTATTTCCATTGTATTAGTTGTGGGTGTCCCACTGCGAGATCTTTTTTATTTCCTTTGTATTAGTTGTGGGTGTCTCACTGCGAGATCCTTTTTATTTCCTTTGTATTAGTTGTGGGTGTCTCACTGCGAGATCTTTTTTTATTTCCATTGTATTAGTTGTGGGTGTCCCACTGCGAGATGTTTTTTATTTCCTTTGTATTAGTTGTGGGTGTCCCACCGCGAGATCTTTTTTTATTTCCATTGTATTAGTTGTGGGTGTCCCACTGCGAGATCTTTTTTATTTTCTTTGTATTAGTTGTGGGTGTCTCACTGCGAGATCTTTTTTATTTCCTTTGTATTAGTTGTGGGTGTCTCACTGCCAGATCTTTTTTATTTCCTTTGTATTAGTTGTGAGTGTCTCACTGCGAGATCTTTTTTTATTTCCATTGTATTAGTTGTCGGTGTCCCACTGCGAGATCTTTTTTATTTCCATTGTATTAGTTGTGGGTGTCCCACTGCGAGATCTTTTTTATTTCCTTTGTATTAGTTGTGGGTGTCTCACTGCGAGATCTTTTTTATTTCTATTGTATTAGTTGTGGGTGTCCCACTGCGAGATCTTTTTTATTTCCATTGTAGTATTTGTGGGTGTCCCACTGCGAGATCTTTTTTATTTCCTTTGTATTAGTTGTGGGTGTCCCACTGCGAGATCTTTTTTATTTCCTTTGTATTAGTTGTGGGTGTCCCACTGTGAGATCTTTTTTATTTCCTTTGTAGTAGTTGTGGGTGTCTCACTGCGAGATCTTTTTTATTTCTATTGTATTAGTTGTGGGTGTCCCACTGCGAGATCTTTTTATTTCGATTGTATTAGTTGTGGGTGTCCTACTGCGAGATCTTTTTTATTTCCTTTGTATTAGTTGTGGGTGTCTCACTGCGAGATCTTTTTTATTTCCTTTGTATTAGTTGTGGGTGTCCCACTGCGAGATCTTTTTTATTTCCATTGTATTAGTTATGGGTGTCCCACTGTGGGATCTTTTTTATTTCCTTTGTATTAGTTGTGGGTGTCCCACTGCGAGATCTTTTATATTTCCATTGCATTAGTTGTGGGTGTCCCACTGCGAGATCTTTTTTATTTTCATTGTATTAGTTGTCGGTGTCCCACTGTAGGATATTTTTATTTCCTTTGCATTAGTTGTGGGTGTCGCACTGCGGGATCTTTTTTTATTTCCTTTGTATTAGTTGTGAGTGTCCCACTGCGAGATCTTTTTTATTTTTATTGTATTAGTTGTGGGTGTCCCACTGCGAGATCTTTTTTATTTCCTTTGTATTAGTTGTGGGTGTCTCACTGCGAAATCTTTTTGATTTCCATTGTATTAGTTGTGGGTGTCTCACTGCGAGATCATTTTTATTTCCATTGTATTAGTTGTGGGTGTCCCACTGCGAGATCTTTTTTATTTCCTTTGTATTAGTTGTGGGTGTCCCACTGCGAGATCTTTTTTATTTCCATTGTATTAGTTGTAAGTGTCACACTGCGAGATCTTTTTTATTTCCTTTGTAGTAGCTGTGGGTGTCTCACTGCGAGATCTTTTTTATTTCCATTGTATTAGTTGTGGGTGTCCCACTGCTGGATATTTTTTATTTCCTTTGTAGTAGTTGTGGGTGTCCCACTGCGAGATCTTTTTTATTTCCTTTGTAGTAGTTGTGGGTGTCTCACTGCGAGATCTTTTTTATTTCCATTGTATTAGTTGTGGGTGTCCCACTGCGAGATCTTTTTTATTTCCATTGTATTAGTTGTGGGTGTCCCACTGCGAGATTTTTTTTATTTCCTTTGTATTAGTTGTGGGTGTCTCACTGCGAGATCTTTATATTTCCATTGTATTAGTTGTGGGTGTCCCACTGCGAGATCTTTTTTATTTCCTTTGTATTAGTTGTGGGTGTCTCACTGCGAGATCTTTTTTATTTCCTTTGTATTAGTTGTGGGTGTCCCACTGCGAGATCCTTTTTATTTCCATTGTATTAGTTGTGGGTGTCCCACTGTGGAATCTTTTTTATTTCCTTTGTATTAGTTGTGGGTGTCCCACTGCGAGATCTTTTTTATTTCTATTGCATTAGTTGTGGGTGTCCCACTGCGAGATCTTTTTTATTTCCATTGTATTAGTTGTGGGTGTCCCACTGTGGGATCTTTTTGATTTCCTTTGCATTAATTGTGGGAGTCGCACTGCGGGATCTTTTTTTATTTCCTTTGTATTAGTTGTGAGTGTCCCACTGCGAGATCTTTTTTATTTTTATTTTATTAGTTGTGGGTGTCCCACTGTGAGATCTTTTTTATTTCCTTTGTATTAGTTGTGGGTGTCTCACTGCGAGATCTTTTTTATTTCCTTTGTATTAGTTGTAGGTGTCTCACTGCGAGATCTTTTTTTATTTCCATTGTATTAGTTGTGGGTGTCCCACTGCGAGATCTTTTTTATTTCCTTTGTATTAGTTGTGGGTATCCCACTGCGAGATCTTTTTTTATTTCCATTGTATTAGTTGTGGGTTTCCCACTGCGAGATCTTTTTTATTTCCTTTGTATTAGTTGTGGGTGTCTCACTGCGAGATCTTTTTTATTTCCTTTGTATTAGTTGTGGGTGTCTCACTGCGAGATCTTTTTTATTTCCTTTGTATTAGTTGTGGGAGTCTCACTGCGAGATCTTTTTTTATTTCCATTGTATTAGTTGTGGGTGTCCCACTGCGAGATCTTTTTTATTTCCTTTGTATTAGTTGTGGGCGTCCCACTTCGAGATATTTTTTATTTCCATTGCATTAGTTGTGGGTGTCCCACTGCGAGATCTTTTTTATTTCCATTGTTTTAGTTGTGGGTGTCCCACTGTGGGATCTTTTTTATTTCCTTTGCATTAGTTGTGGGTGTCGCACTGCGGGATCTTTTTTATTTTCTTTGTATTAGTTGTGAGTGTCCCACTGCTAGATCTTTTTTTTTATTGCATTAGTTGTGGGTGTCCCACTGTGAGATCTTTTTTATTTCCTTTGTATTAGTAGTGGGTGTCTCACTGCGAGATCTTTTTTATTTCCTTTGTATTAGTTGTGGGTGTCTCACTGCGAGATCTTTTTTTATTTCCATTGTATTAGTTGTGGGTGTCCCACTGCGAGATCTTTTTATTTCCTTTGTATTAGTTGTGGGTGTCCCACTGCGAGATCTTTTTTTATTTCCATTGTATTAGTTGTGGGTGTCCCACTGCGAGATCTTTTTTATTTCCTTTGTATTAGTTGTGGGTGTCTCACTGCGAGATCTTTTTTATTTCATTTGTATTAGTTGTGGGTGTCTCACTGCGAGATCTTTTTTTATTTCCATTGTATTAGTTGTGGGTGTCCCACTGCGAGATCTTTTTTATTTCCTTTGTATTAGTTGTGGTTGTCCCACCGCGAGATCTTTTTTTATTTCCATTGTATTAGTTGTGGGTGTCCCACTGTGGGATCTTTTTTATTTCCATTGTATTAGTTGTGGGTGTCCCACTGCGAGATCTTTTTTATTTCCTTTGTAGTAGTTGTGGGTGTCTCACTGCGAGATCTTTTTTATTTCCATTGTATTAGTTTTGGGTGTCCCACTGCGAGATCTTTTTTATTTCCATTGTATTAGTTGTGGGTGTCCCACTGCGAGATCTTTTTTATTTCCATTGTATTAGTTGTGGGTGTCCCACTGTGGGATCTTTTTTATTTCCATTGTATTAGTTGTGGGTGTCCCACTGCGAGATCTTTTTTATTTCCTTTGTATTAGTTGTGGGTGTCTCACTGCGAGATCTTTTTTATTTCCTTTGTATTAGTTGTTGGTGTCCCACTGTGAGATCTTTTTTATTTCCTTTGTAGTAGTTGTGGGTGTCTCACTGCGAGATCTTTTTTATTTCCATTGTATTAGTTGTGGGTGTCCCACTGCGAGATCTTTTTTATTTCCATTGTATTAGTTGTGGGTGTCCCACTGCGAGATCTTTTTATTTCCATTGTATTAGTTGTGGGTGTCCCATTGCGAGATCTTTTTTATTTCCTTTGTATTAGTTGTGGGTGTCTCACTGCGAGATCTTTTTTATTTCCATTGTATTAGTTGTGGGTGTCCCACTGCGAGATCTTTTTTATTTTCTTTGTATTTGTTGTGGGTGTCTCACTGCGAGATCCTTTTTATTTCCTTTGTATTAGTTGTGGGTGTCCCACTGCGAGATCTTTTTTTATTTCCTTTGTAGTAGTTGTTGGTGTCTCACTGCGAGATCTTTTTTATTTCCATTGTATTAGTTGTGGGTGTCCCACTGCTGGATATTTTTCATTTCCTTTGTAGTAGTTGTGGGTGTCCCACTGCGAGATCTTTTTTATTTCCTTTGTAGTAGTTGTGGGTGTCTCACTGCGAGATCTTTTTACTTCCATTGTATTAGTTGTGGGTGTCCCACTGCGGGATCTTTTTTATTTTCTTTGTCTTAGTTGTGGGTTTCCCACTGCGAGATCTTTTTTATTTCCATTGTATTAGTTGTGGGTGTCCCACTGCGAGATCTTTTTTATTTCCTTTGTATTAGTTGTGGGTGTCCCACTGTGAGATCTTTTTTATTTCCTTTGTAGTAGTTGTGGGTGTCTCACTGCGAGATCTTTTTTATTTCCATTGTATTAGTTGTGGGTGTCCCACTGCGAGATCTTTTTATTTCCATTGTATTAGTTGTGGGTGTCCTACTGCGAGATCTTTTTTATTTCCTTTGTATTAGTTGTGGGTGTCTCACTGCGAGATCTTTTTTATTTCCTTTGTATTAGTTGTGGGTGTCCCACTGCGAGATCTTTTTTACTTCCATTGTATTAGTTGTGGGTGTCCCACTGTGGGATCTTTTTTATTTCCTTTGTATTAGTTGTGGGTGTCCCACTGCGAGATCTTTTTTATTTCCATTGCATTAGTTGTGGGTGTCCCACTGCGAGATCTTTTTTATTTCCATTGTATTAGTTGTCGGTGTCCCACTGTGGGATCTTTTTATTTCCTTTGCATTAGTTGTGGGTGTCGCACTGCGGGATCTTTTTTTATTTCCTTTGTATTAGTTATGAGTGTCCCACTGCGAGATCTTTTTTATTTTTATTGTATTAGTTGTGGGTGTCCCACTGCGAGATCTTTTTTATTTCCTTTGTATTAGTTGTGGGTGTCCCACTGCGAGATCTTTTTTATTTCCATTGTATTAGTTGTGGGTGTCACACTGCGAGATCTTTTTTATTTCCTTTGTAGTAGTTGTGGGTGTCTCACTGCGAGATCTTTTTTATTTCCATTGTATTAGTTGTGGGTGTCCCACTGCTGGATATTTTTTATTTCCTTTGTAGTAGTTGTGGGTGTCCCACTGCGAGATCTTTTTTATTTCCTTTGTAGTAGTTGTGGGTGTCTCACTGCGAGATCTTTTTTATTTCCATTGTATTAGTTGTGGGTGTCCCACTGCGAGATCTTTTTATTTCCATTGTATTAGTTGTGGGTGTCCCACTGCGAGATTTTTTTTATTTCCTTTGTATTAGTTGTGGGTGTCTCACTGCGAGATCTTTTTTATTTCCTTTGTATTAGTTGTGGGTGTCCCACTGTGAGATCTTTTTTATTTCCTTTGTAGTAGTTGTGGGTGTCTCACTGCGAGATCTTTATATTTCCATTGTATTAGTTGTGGGTGTCCCACTGCGAGATCTTTTTTATTTCCTTTGTATTAGTTGTGGGTGTCTCACTGCGAGATCTTTTTTATTTCCTTTGTATTATTTGTGGGTGTCCCACTGCGAGATCCTTTTTATTTCCATTGTATTAGTTGTGGGTGTCCCACTGTGGGATCTTTTTTATTTCCTTTGTATTAGTTGTGGGTGTCCCACTGCGAGATCTTTTTTATTTCCATTGCATTAGTTGTGGGTGTCCCACTGCGAGATCTTTTTTATTTCCATTGTATTAGTTGTGGGTGTCCCACTGTGGGATCTTTTTGATTTCCTTCGCATTAGTTGTGGGAGTCGCACTGCGGGATCTTTTTTTATTTCCTTTGTATTAGTTGTGAGTGTCCCACTGCGAGATCTTTTTATTTTTATTTTATTAGTTGTGGGTGTCCCACTGTGAGATCTTTTTTATTTCCTTTGTATTAGTTGTGGGTGTCTCACTGCGAGATCTTTTTATTTCATTCGTATTAGTTGTAGGTGTCTCACTGCGAGATCTTTTTTTATTTCCATTGTATTAGTTGTGGGTGTCCCACTGCGAGATCTTTTTTATTTCCTTTGTATTAGTTGTGGGTGTCCCACTGCGAGATCTTTTTTATTTCCTTTGTATTAGTTGTGGGTGTCTCACTGCGAGATCTTTTTTATTTCCTTTGTATTAGTTGTGGGTGTCTCACTGCGAGATCTTTTTTATTTCCTTTGTATTAGTTGTGGGAGTCTCACTGCGAGATCTTTTTTTATTTCCATTGTATTAGTTGTGGGTGTCCTACTGCGAGATCTTTTTTATTTCCTTTGTATTAGTTGTGGGCGTCCCACTTCGAGATCTTTTTTATTTCCATTGCATTAGTTGTGGGTGTCCCACTGCGAGATCTTTTTTATTTCCATTGTTTTAGTTGTGGGTGTCCCACTGTGGGATCTTTTTTATTTCCTTTGCATTAGTTGTGGGTGTCGCACTGCGGGATCTTTTTTATTTTCTTTGTATTAGTTGTGAGTGTCCCACTGCTAGATCTTTTTTTTTATTGCATTAGTTGTGGGTGTCCCACTGTGAGATCTTTTTTATTTCCTTTGTATTAGTAGTGGGTGTCTCACTGCGAGATCTTTTTTATTTCCATTGTATTAGTTGTGGGTGTCCCACTGCGAGATCTTTTTATTTCCTTTGTATTAGTTGTGGGTGTCCCACTGCGAGATCTTTTTTTATTTCCATTGTATTAGTTGTGGGTGTCCCACTGCGAGATCTTTTTTATTTCCTTTGTATTAGTTGTGGGTGTCTCACTGCGAGATCTTTTTTATTTCCTTTGTATTAGTTGTGGGTGTCTCACTGCGAGATCTTTTTTTATTTCCATTGTATTAGTTGTGGGTGTCCCACTGCGAGATGTTTTTTATTTCCTTTGTATTAGTTGTGGGTGTCCCACCGCGAGATCTTTTTTTATTTCCATTGTATTAGTTGTGGGTGTCCCACTGCGAGATCTTTTTTATTCTCTTTGTATTAGTTGTGGGTGTCTCACTGCGAGATCTTTTTTATTTCCTTTGTATTAGTTGTGGGTGTCTCACTGCCAGATCTTTTTTATTTCGTTTGTATTAGTTGTGAGTGTCTCACTGCGAGATCTTTTTTTATTTCCATTGTATTAGTTGTCGGTGTCCCACTGCGAGATCTTTTTTATTTCCATTGCATTAGTTGTGGGTGTCCCACTGCGAGATCTTTTTTATTTCCATTGTATTAGTTGTCGGTGTCCCACTGTGGGATCTTTTTATTTCCTTTGCATTAGTTGTGGGTGTCGCACTGCGGGATCTTTTTTTATTTCCTTTGTATTAGTTGTGAGTGTCCCACTGCGAGATCTTTTTTATTTTTATTGTATTAGTTGTGGGTGTCCCACTGCGAGATCTTTTTTATTTCCTTTGTATTAGTTGTGGGTGTCTCACTGCGAGATCTTTTTGATTTCCATTGTATTAGTTGTGGGTGTCTCACTGCGAGATCATTTTTATTTCCATTGTATTAGTTGTGGGTGTCCCACTGCGAGATCTTTTTTATTTCCTTTGTATTAGTTGTGGGTGTCCCACTGCGAGATCTTTTTTATTTCCATTGTATTAGTTGTGGGTGTCACACTGCGAGATCTTTTTTATTTCCTTTGTAGTAGTTGTGGGTGTCTCACTGCGAGATCTTTTTTATTTCCATTGTATTAGTTGTGGGTGTCCCACTGCTGGATATTTTTTATTTCCTTTGTAGTAGTTGTGGGTGTCCCACTGCGAGATCTTTTTTATTTCCTTTGTAGTAGTTGTGGGTGTCTCACTGCGAGATCTTTTTTATTTCCATTGTATTAGTTGTGGGTGTCCCACTGCGAGATCTTTTTTATTTCCATTGTATTAGTTGTGGGTGTCCCACTGCGAGATTTTTTTTATTTCCTTTGTATTAGTTGTGGGTGTCTCACTGCGAGATCTTTATATTTCCATTGTATTAGTTGTGGGTGTCCCACTGCGAGATCTTTTTTATTTCCTTTGTATTAGTTGTGGGTGTCTCACTGCGAGATCTTTTTTATTTCCTTTGTATTAGTTGTGGGTGTCCCACTGCGAGATCCTTTTTATTTCCATTGTATTAGTTGTGGGTGTCCAACTGTGGGATCTTTTTTATTTCCTTTGTATTAGTTGTGGGTGTCCCACTGCGAGATCTTTTTTATTTCCATTGCATTAGTTGTGGGTGTCCCACTGCGAGATCTTTTTTATTTCCATTGTATTAGTTGTGGGTGTCCCACTGTGGGATCTTTTTGATTTCCTTTGCATTAATTGTGGGAGTCGCACTGCGGGATCTTTTTTTATTTCCTTTGTATTAGTTGTGAGTGTCCCACTGCGAGATCTTTTTTATTTTTATTTTATTAGTTGTGGGTGTCCCACTGTGAGATCTTTTTTATTTCCTTTGTATTAGTTGTGGGTGTCTCACTGCGAGATCTTTTTTATTTCCTTTGTATTAGTTGTAGGTGTCTCATTGCGAGATCTTTTTTTATTTCCATTGTATTAGTTGTGGGTGTCCCAGTGCGAGATCTTTTTTATTTCCTTTGTATTAGTTGTGGGTGTCGCACTGCGAGATCTTTTTTTATTTCCATTGTATTAGTTGTGGGTGTCCCACTGCGAGATCTTTTTTATTTCCTTTGTATTAGTTGTGGGTGTCTCACTGCGAGATCTTTTTTATTTCCTTTGTATTAGTTGTGGGTGTCTCACTGCGAGATCTTTTTTATTTCCATTGTATTAGTTGTGGGTGTCCCACTGCGAGATCTTTTTTATTTCCTTTGTATTAGTTGTGGGTGTCCCACCGCGAGATCTTTTTTTATTTCCATTGTATTAGTTGTGGGTGTCCCACTGCGAGATCTTTTTTATTTCCTTTGTATTAGTTGTGGGTGTCTCACTGCGAGATCTTTTTTATTTCCTTTGTATTAGTTGTAGGTGTCTCACTGCGAGATCTTTTTTATTTCCTTTGTATTAGTTGTGGGAGTCTCACTGCGAGATCTTTTTTTATTTCCATTGTATTAGTTGTGGGTGTCCCACTGCGAGATCTTTTTTATTTCCTTTGTATTAGTTGTGGGAGTCCCACTTCGAGATCTTTTTTATTTCCATTGCATTAGTTGTGGGTGTCCCACTGCGAGATCTTTTTTATTTCCATTGTTTTAGTTGTGGGTGTCCCACTGTGGGATCTTTTTTATTTCCTTTGCATTAGTTGTGGGTGTCGCACTGCGGGATCTTTTTTATTTTCTTTGTATTAGTTGTGAGTGTCCCACTGCTAGATCTTTTTTTATTGCATTAGTTGTGGGTGTCCCACTGTGAGATCTTTTTTATTTCCTTTGTATTAGTAGTGGGTGTCTCACTGCGAGATCTTTTTTATTTTCTTTGTATTAGTTGTGGGTGTCTCACTGCGAGATCTTTTTTTATTTCCATTGTATTAGTTGTGGGTGTCCCACTGCGAGATCTTTTTATTTCCTTTGTATTAGTTGTGGGTGTCCCACTGCGAGATCTTTTTTTATTTCCATTGTATTAGTTGTGGGTGTCCCACTGCGAGATCTTTTTTATTTCCTTTGTATTAGTTTTGGGTGTCTCACTGCGAGATCTTTTTTATTTCCTTTGTATTAGTTGTGGGTGTCTCACTGCGAGATCTTTTTTTATTTCCATTGTATTAGTTGTGGGTGTCCCACTGCGAGATCTTTTTTATTTCCTTTGTATTAGTTGTGGGTGTCCCACCGCGAGATCTTTTTTTATTTCCATTGTATTAGTTGTGGGTGTCCCACTGCGAGATCTTTTTTATTTCCTTTGTATTAGTTGTGGGTGTCTCACTGCGAGATCTTTTTTATTTCCTTTGTATTAGTTGTGGGTGTCTCACTGCGA
The DNA here is from genome assembly GCA_963969495.1 of Ceratothoa steindachneri. Taxonomy (NCBI): domain Eukaryota; kingdom Metazoa; phylum Arthropoda; class Malacostraca; order Isopoda; family Cymothoidae; genus Ceratothoa; species Ceratothoa steindachneri. The sequence goes on along the minus strand of OZ018328.1, from coordinate 49,472,561 downwards.
GATCTTTTTTATTTCCTTTGTATTAGTTGTGAGTGTCTCACTGCGAGATCTTTTTTTATTTCCATTGTATTAGTTGTGGGTGTTCCACTGCGAGATCTTTTTTATTTCCATTGTATTAGTTGTGGGTGTCCCACTGCGAGATCTTTTTTGTTTTCTTTGTATTAGTTGTGGGTGTCTCACTGCGAGATCTTTTTTATTTCTATTGTATTAGTTGTGGGTGTCCCACTGCGAGATCTTTTTTATTTCCATTGTAGTAGTTGTAGGTGTCCCACTGCGAGATCTTTTTTATTTCCTTTGTATTAGTTGTGGGTGTCTCACTGCGAGATCTTTTTTATTTCCTTTGTATTAATTGTGGGTGTCTCACTGCGAGATCTTTTTTATTTCCTTTGTATTAGTTGTGGGAGTCTCACTGCGAGATCTTTTTTTATTTCCATTGTATTAGTTGTGGGTGTCCCACTGCGAGATCTTTTTTATTTCCTTTGTATTAGTTGTGGGCGTCCCACTTCGAGATCTTTTTTATTTCCATTGCATTAGTTGTGGGTGTCCCACTGCGAGATCTTTTTTATTTCCATTGTTTTAGTTGTGGGTGTCCCACTGTGGGATCTTTTTATTTCCTTTGCATTAGTTGTGGGTGTCGCACTGCGGGATCTTTTTTATTTTCTTTGTATTAGTTGTGAGTGTCCCACTGCTATATCTTTTTTTTTTATTGTATTAGTTGTGGGTGTCCCACTGTGAGATCTTTTTTATTTCCTTTGTATTAGTAGTGGGTGTCTCACTGCGAGATCTTTTTTATTTCCTTTGTATTAGTTGTGGGTGTCTCACTGCGAGATCTTTTTTTATTTCCATTGTATTAGTTGTGGGTTTCCCACTGCGAGATCTTTTTATTTCCTTTGTATTAGTTGTGGGTGTCCCACTGCGAGATCTTTTTTTATTTCCATTGTATTAGTTGTGGGTGTCCCACTGCGAGATCTTTTTTATTTCCTTTGTATTAGTTGTGGGTGTCTCACTGCGAGATCTTTTTTATTTCCTCTGTATTAGTTGTGGGTGTCTCACTGCGAGATCTTTTTTATTTCCATTTTATTAGTTGTGGGTGTCCCACTGCGAGATCTTTTTTATTTCCATTGTATTAGTTGTGGGTGTCCCACTGTGGGATCTTTTTTATTTCCTTTGTATTAGTTGTGGTTGTCCCACTGCGAGATCTTTTTTATTTCCTTTGTATTAGTTGTGGGTGTCTCACTGCGAGATCTTTTTTATTTCCATTGTATTAGTTGTGGGTGTGCCACTGCGAGATCTTTTTTATTTCCATTGTATTAGTTGTGGGTGTCCCACTGCGAGATCTTTTTTATTTCCTTTGTATTAGTTGTGCGTGTCTCACTGCGAGATCTTTTTTATTTCCATTGTATTAGTTGTGGGTGTCCCACTGTGAGATCTTTTTTATTTCCATTGTATTAGTTGTGCGTGTCCCACTGTGGGATCTTTTTTATTTCCTTTGTATTAGTTGTGGGTGTCCCACTGCGAGATCTTTTTTATTTCCATTGCATTAGTTGTGGGTGTCTTACTGCGAGATCTTTTTTATTTCCTATGGTATTTGTTTTGGGTGTCCCACTGTGGGATCTTTTTGATTTCCTTTGCATTAGTTGTGGGTGTCGCACTTCGGGAACTTATTTTATTTCCTTTGTATTAGTTGTGAGTGTCCCACTGCGAGATATTTTTTATTTTTATTGTATTAGTTGTGGTTGTCCCACTGTGAGATTCTTTTTATTTCCATTGTATTAGTTGTGGGTGTCCCATTGCGAGATCTTTTTTATTTCCTTTGTATTAGTTGTTGGTGTCTCACTGCGAGATCTTTTTTATTTCCATTGTATTAGTTGTGGGTGTCTCACTGCGAGATCTTTTTTATTTCCTTTGTATTAGTTGTGGGTGTCCCACTGCGAGATCTTTTTATTTCCATTGTATTAGTTGTGGGTGTCCCACTGCGAGATCTTTTTTATTTCCTTTGTATTAGTTGTGGGTGTCTCACTGCGAGATCTTATTTATTTCCATTGTATTAGTTGTGGGTGTCCCACTGCTGGATATTTTTTATTTCCTTTGTAGTAGTTGTAAGTGTCCCACTGCGAGATCTTTTTTATTTCCTTTGTAGTAGTTGTGGGTGTCTCACTGCGAGATCTTTTTTATTTCCATTGTATTAGTTGTGGGTGTCCCACTGCGAGATCTTTTTTATTTCCATTGTATTAGTTGTGGGTGTCCCACTGCGAGATCTTTTTTATTTCCTTTGTATTAGTTGTGGGTGTCCCACTGTGAGATTTTTTTTATTTCCTTTGTATTAGTTGTGGGTGTCCCACTGCGAGATCTTTTTTATTTCCTTTGTAGTAGTTGTGGGTGTCTCACTGCGAGATCTTTTTATTTCCATTGTATTAGTTGTGGGTGTCCCACTGCGAGATCTTTTTTATTTCCATTGTATTAGTTGTGAGTGTCCCACTGCGAGATCTTTTTATTTCTATTGTATTAGTTGTGGGTGTCCCACTGCGAGATCTTTTTATTTCCTTTGTAGTAGTTGTGGGTGTCTCACCGCGAGATCTTTTTTATTTCCATTGTATTAGTTGTGGGTGTCCCACTGCGAGATCTTTTTTATTTCCTTTGTAGTAGTTGTGGGTGTCTCACTGCGAGATCTTTTTTATTTCCATTGTATTAGTTGTGGGTGTCCCACTGCGAGATCTTTTTTATTTGCATTGTATTAGTTGTGGGTGTTCCACTGCGAGATCTTTTTTATTTCCATTGTATTAGTTGTGGGTGTCCCACTGTGGGATCTTTTTTATTTCTATTGTATTAGTTGTGGGTGTCCTACTGCGAGATCTTTTTTATTTCCTTTGTATTAGTTGTGGGTGTCCCACTGCGAGAACTTTTTTATTTCCTTTGTATTAGTTGTGGGTGTCTCACTGCGAGATCTTTTTATTTCCTTTGTATTAGTTGTGGGTGTCTCACTGCGAGATCTTTTTTATTTCCTTTGTATTAGTTGTGAGTGTCTCACTGCGAGATCTTTTTTTATTTCCATTGTATTAGTTGTGGGTGTCCCACTGCGAGATCTTTTTTATTTCCATTGTATTAGTTGTGGGTGTCCCACTGCGAGATCTTTTTTATTTCCTTTGTATTAGTTGTGGGTGTCTCACTGCGAGATCTTTTTTATTTCTATTGTATTAGTTGTGGGTGTCCCACTGCGAGATCTTTTTTATTTCCATTGTAGTAGTTGTGGGTGTCCCACTGCGAGATCTTTTTTATTTCCTTTGTATTAGTTGCGGGTGTCTCACTGCGAGGTCTTTTTTATTTCCTTTGTATTAATTGTGGGTGTCTCACTGCGAGATCTTTTTTATTTCCTTTGTATTAGTTGTGGGAGTCTCACTGCGAGATCTTTTTTATTTCCATTGTATTAGTTGTGGGTGTCCCACTGCGAGATCTTTTTTATTTCCTTTGTATTAGTTGTGGGCGTCCCACTTCGAGATCTTTTTTATTTCCATTGCATTAGTTGTGGGTGTCCCACTGCGAGATCTTTTTTATTTCCATTGTTTTAGTTGTGGGTGTCCCACTGTGGGATCTTTTTATTTCCTTTGCATTAGTTGTGGGTGTCGCACTGCGGGATCTTTTTTATTTTCTTTGTATTAGTTGTGAGTGTCCCACTGCTATATCTTTTTTTTATTGTATTAGTTGTGGGTGTCCCACTGTGAGATCTTTTTTATTTCCTTTGTATTAGTAGTGGGTGTCTCACTGCGAGATCTTTTTTATTTCCTTTGTATTAGTTGTGGGTGTCTCACTGCGAGATCTTTTTTTATTTCCATTGTATTAGTTGTGGGTTTCCCACTGCGAGATCTTTTTATTTCCTTTGTATTAGTTGTGGGTGTCCCACTGCGAGATCTTTTTTTATTTCCATTGTATTAGTTGTGGGTGTCCCACTGCGAGATCTTGTTTATTTCCTTTGTATTAGTTGTGGGTGTCTCACTGCGAGATCTTTTTTATTTCCTTTGTATTAGTTGTGGGTGTCTCACTGCGAGATCTTTTTTATTTCCATTTTATTAGTTGTGGGTGTCCCACTGCGAGATCTTTTTTATTTCCATTGTATTAGTTGTGGGTGTCCCACTGTGGGATCTTTTTTATTTCCTTTGTATTAGTTGTGGTTGTCCCACTGCGAGATCTTTTTTATTTCCTTTGTATTAGTTGTGGGTGTCTCACTGCGAGATCTTTTTTATTTCCATTGTATTAGTTGTGGGTGTGCCACTGCGAGATCTTTTTTATTTCCATTGTATTAGTTGTGGGTGTCCCACTGCGAGATCTTTTTTATTTCCTTTGTATTAGTTGTGGGTGTCTCACTGCGAGATCTTTTTTATTTCCATTGTATTAGTTGTGGGTGTCCCACTGTGAGATCTTTTTTATTTCCATTGTATTAGTTGTGCGTGTCCCACTGTGGGATCTTTTTTATTTCCTTTGTATTAGTTGTGGGTGTCCCACTGCGAGATCTTTTTTATTTCCATTGCATTAGTTGTGGGTGTCCCACTGCGAGATCTTTTTTATTTCCTATTGTATTTGTTGTGGGTGTCCCACTGTGGGATCTTTTTTATTTCCTTTGCATTAGTTGTGGGTGTCGCACTTCGGGATCTTATTTTATTTCCTTTGTATTAGTTGTGAGTGTCCCACTGCGAGATCTTTTTTATTTTTATTGTATTAGTTGTGGGTGTCCCACTGTGAGATCTTTTTTATTTCCATTGTATTAGTTGTGGGTGTCCCATTGCGAGATCTTTTTTATTTCCTTTGTATTAGTTGTTGGTGTCTCACTGCGAGATCTTTTTTATTTCCATTGTATTAGTTGTTGGTGTCTCACTGCGAGATCTTTTTTATTTCCTTTGTATTAGTTGTGGGTGTCTCACTGCGAGATCCTTTTTATTTCCTTTGTATTAGTTGTGGGTGTCCCACTGCGAGATCTTTTTTTATTTCCTTTGTAGTAGTTGTGGGTGTCTCACTGCGAGATCTTTTTTATTTCCATTGTATTAGTTGTGGGTGTCCCACTGCTGGATATTTTTCATTTCCTTTGTAGTAGTTGTGGGTGTCCCACTGCGAGATCTTTTTTATTTCCTTTGTAGTAGTTGTGGGTGTCTCACTGCGAGATCTTTTTACTTCCATTGTATTAGTTGTGGGTGTCCCACTGCGGGATCTTTTTTATTTTCTTTGTCTTAGTTGTGGGTTTCCCACTGCGAGATCTTTTTTATTTCCATTGTATTAGTTGTATGTGTCCCACTGCGAGATCTTTTTTATTTCCTTTGTAGTAGTTGTGGGTGTCTCACTGCGAGATCTTTTTTATTTCCATTGTATTAGTTGTGGGTGTCCCACTGCGAGATCTTTTTTATTTGCATTGTATTAGTTGTGGGTGTTCCACTGCGAGATCTTTTTTATTTCCATTGTATTAGTTGTGGGTGTCCCACTGTGGGATCTTTTTTATTTCTATTGTATTAGTTGTGGGTGTCCCACTGCGAGATCTTTTTTATTTCCTTTGTATTAGTTGTGGGTGTCCCACTGCGAGATCTTTTTTATTTCCTTTGTATTAGTTGTGGGTGTCTCACTGCGAGATCTTTTTATTTCCTTTGTATTAGTTGTGGGTGTCTCACTGCGAGATCTTTTTTATTTCCTTTGTATTAGTTGTGAGTGTCTCACTGCGAGATCTTTTTTTATTTCCATTGTATTAGTTGTGGGTGTCCCACTGCGAGATCTTTTTTATTTTCATTGTATTAGTTGTGGGTGTCCCACTGCGAGATCTTTTTTATTTCCTTTGTATTAGTTGTGGGTGTCTCACTGCGAGATCTTTTTTATTTCTATTGTATTAGTTGTGGGTGTCCCACTGCGAGATCTTTTTTATTTCCATTGTAGTAGTTGTGGGTGTCCCACTGCGAGATCTTTTTTATTTCCTTTGTATTAGTTGCGGGTGTCTCACTGCGAGGTCTTTTTTATTTCCTTTGTATTAATTGTGGGTGTCTCACTGCGAGATCTTTTTTATTTCCTTTGTATTAGTTGTGGGGGTCTCACTGCGAGATCTTTTTTTATTTCCATTGTATTAGTTGTGGGTGTCCCACTGCGAGATCTTTTTTATTTCCTTTGTATTAGTTGTGGGCGTCCCACTTCGAGATCTTTTTTATTTCCATTGCATTAGTTGTGGGTGTCCCACTGCGAGATCTTTTTTATTTCCATTGTATTAGTTGTGGGTGTCCCACTGTGGGATCTTTTTTATTTCTATTGTATTAGTTGTGGGTGTCCCACTGCGAGATCTTTTTTATTTCCTTTGTATTAGTTGTGGGTGTCCCACTGCGAGATCTTTTTTATTTCCTTTGTATTAGTTGTGGGTGTCTCACTGCGAGATCTTTTTATTTCCTTTGTATTAGTTGTGGGTGTCTCACTGCGAGATCTTTTTTATTTCCTTTGTATTAGTTGTGGGGGTCTCACTGCGAGATCTTTTTTTATTTCCATTGTATTAGTTGTGGGTGTCCCACTGCGAGATCTTTTTTATTTCCTTTGTATTAGTTGTGGGCGTCCCACTTCGAGATCTTTTTTATTTCCATTGCATTAGTTGTGGGTGTCCCACTGCGAGATCTTTTTTATTTCCATTGTTTTAGTTGTGGGTGTCCCACTGTGGGATCTTTTTATTTCCTTTGCATTAGTTGTGGGTGTCGCACTGCGGGATCTTTTTTATTTTCTTTGTATTAGTTGTGAGTGTCCCACTGCTATATCTTTTTTTTATTGTATTAGTTGTGGGTGTCCCACTGTGAGATCTTTTTTATTTCCTTTGTATTAGTAGTGGGTGTCTCACTGCGAGATCTTTTTTATTTCCTTTGTATTAGTTGTGGGTGTCTCACTGCGAGATCTTTTTTTATTTCCATTGTATTAGTTGTGGGTTTCCCACTGCGAGATCTTTTTATTTCCTTTGTATTAGTTGTGGGTGTCCCACTGCGAGATCTTTTTTTATTTCCATTGTATTAGTTGTGGGTGTCCCACTGCGAGATCTTGTTTATTTCCTTTGTATTAGTTGTGGGTGTCTCACTGCGAGATCTTTTTTATTTCCTTTGTATTAGTTGTGGGTGTCTCACTGCGAGATCTTTTTTATTTCCATTTTATTAGTTGTGGGTGTCCCACTGCGAGATCTTTTTTATTTCCATTGTATTAGTTGTGGGTGTCCCACTGTGGGATCTTTTTTATTTCCTTTGTATTAGTTGTGGTTGTCCCACTGCGAGATCTTTTTTATTTCCTTTGTATTAGTTGTGGGTGTCTCACTGCGAGATCTTTTTTATTTCCATTGTATTAGTTGTGGGTGTGCCACTGCGAGATCTTTTTTATTTCCATTGTATTAGTTGTGGGTGTCCCACTGCGAGATCTTTTTTATTTCCTTTGTATTAGTTGTGGGTGTCTCACTGCGAGATCTTTTTTATTTCCATTGTATTAGTTGTGGGTGTCCCACTGTGAGATCTTTTTTATTTCCATTGTATTAGTTGTGCGTGTCCCACTGTGGGATCTTTTTTATTTCCTTTGTATTAGTTGTGGGTGTCCCACTGCGAGATCTTTTTTATTTCCATTGCATTAGTTGTGGGTGTCCCACTGCGAGATCTTTTTTATTTCCTATTGTATTTGTTGTGGGTGTCCCACTGTGGGATCTTTTTTATTTCCTTTGCATTAGTTGTGGGTGTCGCACTTCGGGATCTTATTTTATTTCCTTTGTATTAGTTGTGAGTGTCCCACTGCGAGATCTTTTTTATTTTTATTGTATTAGTTGTGGGTGTCCCACTGTGAGATCTTTTTTATTTCCATTGTATTAGTTGTGGGTGTCCCATTGCGAGATCTTTTTTATTTCCTTTGTATTAGTTGTTGGTGTCTCACTGCGAGATCTTTTTTATTTCCATTGTATTAGTTGTTGGTGTCTCACTGCGAGATCTTTTTTATTTCCTTTGTATTAGTTGTGGGTGTCTCACTGCGAGATCCTTTTTATTTCCTTTGTATTAGTTGTGGGTGTCCCACTGCGAGATCTTTTTTTATTTCCTTTGTAGTAGTTGTGGGTGTCTCACTGCGAGATCTTTTTTATTTCCATTGTATTAGTTGTGGGTGTCCCACTGCTGGATATTTTTCATTTCCTTTGTAGTAGTTGTGGGTGTCCCACTGCGAGATCTTTTTTATTTCCTTTGTAGTAGTTGTGGGTGTCTCACTGCGAGATCTTTTTACTTCCATTGTATTAGTTGTGGGTGTCCCACTGCGGGATCTTTTTTATTTTCTTTGTCTTAGTTGTGGGTTTCCCACTGCGAGATCTTTTTTATTTCCATTGTATTAGTTGTATGTGTCCCACTGCGAGATCTTTTTTATTTCCTTTGTAGTAGTTGTGGGTGTCTCACTGCGAGATCTTTTTTATTTCCATTGTATTAGTTGTGGGTGTCCCACTGCGAGATCTTTTTTATTTGCATTGTATTAGTTGTGGGTGTTCCACTGCGAGATCTTTTTTATTTCCATTGTATTAGTTGTGGGTGTCCCACTGTGGGATCTTTTTTATTTCTATTGTATTAGTTGTGGGTGTCCCACTGCGAGATCTTTTTTATTTCCTTTGTATTAGTTGTGGGTGTCCCACTGCGAGATCTTTTTTATTTCCTTTGTATTAGTTGTGGGTGTCTCACTGCGAGATCTTTTTATTTCCTTTGTATTAGTTGTGGGTGTCTCACTGCGAGATCTTTTTTATTTCCTTTGTATTAGTTGTGAGTGTCTCACTGCGAGATCTTTTTTTATTTCCATTGTATTAGTTGTGGGTGTCCCACTGCGAGATCTTTTTTATTTTCATTGTATTAGTTGTGGGTGTCCCACTGCGAGATCTTTTTTATTTCCTTTGTATTAGTTGTGGGTGTCTCACTGCGAGATCTTTTTTATTTCTATTGTATTAGTTGTGGGTGTCCCACTGCGAGATCTTTTTTATTTCCATTGTAGTAGTTGTGGGTGTCCCACTGCGAGATCTTTTTTATTTCCTTTGTATTAGTTGCGGGTGTCTCACTGCGAGGTCTTTTTTATTTCCTTTGTATTAATTGTGGGTGTCTCACTGCGAGATCTTTTTTATTTCCTTTGTATTAGTTGTGGGGGTCTCACTGCGAGATCTTTTTTTATTTCCATTGTATTAGTTGTGGGTGTCCCACTGCGAGATCTTTTTTATTTCCTTTGTATTAGTTGTGGGCGTCCCACTTCGAGATCTTTTTTATTTCCATTGCATTAGTTGTGGGTGTCCCACTGCGAGATCTTTTTTATTTCCATTGTATTAGTTGTGGGTGTCCCACTGTGGGATCTTTTTTATTTCTATTGTATTAGTTGTGGGTGTCCCACTGCGAGATCTTTTTTATTTCCTTTGTATTAGTTGTGGGTGTCCCACTGCGAGATCTTTTTTATTTCCTTTGTATTAGTTGTGGGTGTCTCACTGCGAGATCTTTTTATTTCCTTTGTATTAGTTGTGGGTGTCTCACTGCGAGATCTTTTTTATTTCCTTTGTATTAGTTGTGGGGGTCTCACTGCGAGATCTTTTTTTATTTCCATTGTATTAGTTGTGGGTGTCCCACTGCGAGATCTTTTTTATTTCCTTTGTATTAGTTGTGGGCGTCCCACTTCGAGATCTTTTTTATTTCCATTGCATTAGTTGTGGGTGTCCCACTGCGAGATCTTTTTTATTTCCATTGTTTTAGTTGTGGGTGTCCCACTGTGGGATCTTTTTATTTCCTTTGCATTAGTTGTGGGTGTCGCACTGCGGGATCTTTTTTATTTTCTTTGTATTAGTTGTGAGTGTCCCACTGCTATATCTTTTTTTTATTGTATTAGTTGTGGGTGTCCCACTGTGAGATCTTTTTTATTTCCTTTGTATTAGTAGTGGGTGTCTCACTGCGAGATCTTTTTTATTTCCTTTGTATTAGTTGTGGGTGTCTCACTGCGAGATCTTTTTTTATTTCCATTGTATTAGTTGTGGGTTTCCCACTGCGAGATCTTTTTATTTCCTTTGTATTAGTTGTGGGTGTCCCACTGCGAGATCTTTTTTATTTCCATTGTATTAGTTGTGGGTGTCCCACTGCGAGATCTTGTTTATTTCCTTTGTATTAGTTGTGGGTGTCTCACTGCGAGATCTTTTTTATTTCCTTTGTATTAGTTGTGGGTGTCTCACTGCGAGATCTTTTTTATTTCCATTTTATTAGTTGTGGGTGTCCCACTGCGAGATCTTTTTTATTTCCATTGTATTAGTTGTGGGTGTCCCACTGTGGGATCTTTTTTATTTCCTTTGTATTAGTTGTGGTTGTCCCACTGCGAGATCTTTTTTATTTCCTTTGTATTAGTTGTGGGTGTCTCACTGCGAGATCTTTTTTATTTCCATTGTATTAGTTGTGGGTGTGCCACTGCGAGATCTTTTTTATTTCCATTGTATTAGTTGTGGGTGTCCCACTGCGAGATCTTTTTTATTTCCTTTGTATTAGTTGTGGGTGTCTCACTGCGAGATCTTTTTTATTTCCATTGTATTAGTTGTGGGTGTCCCACTGTGAGATCTTTTTTATTTCCATTGTATTAGTTGTGCGTGTCCCACTGTGGGATCTTTTTTATTTCCTTTGTATTAGTTGTGGGTGTCCCACTGCGAGATCTTTTTTATTTCCATTGCATTAGTTGTGGGTGTCCCACTGCGAGATCTTTTTTATTTCCTATTGTATTTGTTGTGGGTGTCCCACTGTGGGATCTTTTTTATTTCCTTTGCATTAGTTGTGGGTGTCGCACTTCGGGATCTTATTTTATTTCCTTTGTATTAGTTGTGAGTGTCCCACTGCGAGATCTTTTTTATTTTTATTGTATTAGTTGTGGGTGTCCCACTGTGAGATCTTTTTTATTTCCATTGTATTAGTTGTGGGTGTCCCATTGCGAGATCTTTTTTATTTCCTTTGTATTAGTTGTTGGTGTCTCACTGCGAGATCTTTTTTATTTCCATTGTATTAGTTGTTGGTGTCTCACTGCGAGATCTTTTTTATTTCCTTTGTATTAGTTGTCGGTGTCCCACTGCGAGATCTTTTTATTTCCATTGTATTAGTTGTGGGTGTCCCACTGCGAGATCTTTTTTATTTCCTTTGTATGAGTTGTGGGTGTCTCACTGCGAGATCTTATTTATTTCCATTGTATTAGTTGTGGGTGTCCCACTGCTGGATATTTTTTATTTCCTTTGTAGTAGTTGTGGGTGTCCCACTGCGAGATCTTTTTTATTTCCTTTGTAGTAGTTGTGGGTGTCTCACTGCGAGATCTTTTTTATTTCCATTGTATTAGTTGTGGGTGTCCCACTGCGAGATCTTTTTTATTTCCATTGTATTAGTTGTGGGTGTCCCACTGCGAGATCTTTTTATTTCCTTTGTATTAGTTGTGGGTTTCTCACTGCGAGATCTTTTTTATTTCCTTTGTATTAGTTGTGGGTGTCCCACTGCGAGATCTTTTTTATTTCCTTTGTAGTAGTTGTGGGTGTCTCACTGCGAGATCTTTTTATTTCCATTGTATTAGTTGTGGGTGTCCCACTGCGAGATCTTTTTTATTTCCATTGTATTAGTTGTGAGTGTCCCACTGCGAGATCTTTTTATTTCCATTGTATTAGTTGTGGGTGTCCCACTGCGAGATCTTTTTTATTTCCTTTGTAGTAGTTGTGGGTGTCTCACTGCGAGATCTTTTTTATTTCCATTGTATTAGTTGTGGGTGTCCCACTGCGAGATCTTTTTTATTTCCTTTGTAGTAGTTGTGGGTGTCTCACTGCGAGATCTTTTTTATTTCCATTGTATTAGTTGTGGGTGTCCCACTGTGAGATCTTTTTTATTTCCTTTGTACTAGTTGTGGGTGTCTCACTGCGAGATCTTTTTTATTTCCATTGTATTAGTTGTGGGTGTCCCACTGCGAGATCTTTTTTATTTCCATTGTATTAGTTGTGGGTGTCCCACTGCGAGATCTTTTTATTTCCATTGTATTAGTTGTGGGTGTCCCACTGCGAGATCTTTTTTATTTCCTTTGTATTAGTTGTGGGTGTCCCACTGTGGGATCTTTTTTATTTCTATTGTATTAGTTGTGGGTGTCCCACTGCGAGATCTTTTTTATTTCCTTTGTATAAGTTGTGGGTGTCCCACTGCGAGATCTTTTTTTATTTCCTTTGTAGTAGTTGTGGGTGTCTCACTGCGAGATCTTTTTTATTTCCATTGTATTAGTTGTGGGTGTCCCACTGCTGGATATTTTTCATTTCCTTTGTAGTAGTTGTGGGTGTCCCACTGCGAGATCTTTTTTATTTCCTTTGTAGTAGTTGTGGGTGTCTCACTGCGAGATCTTTTTACTTCCATTGTATTAGTTGTGGGTGTCCCACTGCGGGATCTTTTTTATTTTCTTTGTCTTAGTTGTGGGTGTCCCACTGCGAGATCTTATTTATTTCCATTGTATTAGTTGTGGGTGTCCCACTGCGAGATCTTTTTTATTTCCTTTGTATTAGTTGTGGGTGTCCCACTGTGAGATCTTTTTTATTTCCTTTGTAGTAGTTGTGGGTGTCTCACTGCGAGATCTTTTTTATTTCCATTGTATTAGTTGAGGGTGTCCCACTGCGAGATCTTTTTATTTCCATTGTATTAGTTGTGGGTGTCCTACTGCGAGATCTTTTTTATTTCCTTTGTATTAGTTGTGGGTGTCTCACTGCGAGATCTTTTTTATTTCCTTTGTATTAGTTGTGGGTGTCCCACTGCGAGATCTTTTTTATTTCCATTGTATTAGTTGTGGGTGTCCCACTGCGAGATCTTTTTTATTTCCATTGTATTAGTTGTGGGTGTCACACTGCGAGATCTTTTTTATTTCCTTTGTAGTAGTTGTGGGTGTCTCACTGCAAGATCTTTTTTATTTCCATTGTATTAGTTGTGGGTGTCCCACTGCTGGATATTTTTTATTTCCTTTGTAGTAGTTGTGGGTGTCCCACTGCGAGATCTTTTTTATTTCCTTTGTAGTAGTTGTGGGTGTCTCACTGCGAGATCTTTTTTATTTCCATTGTATTAGGTGTGGGTGTCCCACTGCGAGATCTTTTTTATTTCCATTGTATTAGTTGTGGGTGTCCCACTGCGAGATTTTTTTTATTTCCTTTGTATTAGTTGTGGGTGTCTCACTGCGAGATCTTTTTTATTTCCTTTGTATTAGTTGTGGGTGTCCCACTGTGAGATCTTTTTTATTTCCTTTGTAGTAGTTGTGGGTGTCTCACTGCGAGATCTTTTTTATTTCCATTGCATTAGTTGTGGGTGTCCCACTGCGAGATCTTTTTTATTTCCATTGTATTAGTTGTGGGTGTCCCACTGTGGGATCTTTTTGATTTCCTTTGCATTAGTTGTGGGAGTCGCACTGCGAGATCTTTTTTATTTCCTTTGTATTAGTTGTGGGTGTCTCACTGCGAGATCTTTTTTATTTCCTTTGTATTAGTTGTGGGTGTCTCACTGCGAGATCTTTTTTATTTCCATTTTATTAGTTGTGGGTGTCCCACTGCGAGATCTTTTTTATTTCCATTGTATTAGTTGTGGGTGTCCCACTGTGGGATCTTTTTTATTTCCTTTGTATTAGTTGTGGTTGTCCCCCTGCGAGATCTTTTTTATTTCCTTTGTATTAGTTGTGGGTGTCTCACTGCGAGATCTTTTTTATTTCCATTGTATTAGTTGTGGGTGTGCCACTGCGAGATCTTTTTTATTTCCATTGTATTAGTTGTGGGTGTCCCACTGCGAGATCTTTTTTATTTCCTTTGTATTAGTTGTGGGTGTCTCACTGCGAGATCTTTTTTATTTCCATTGTATTAGTTGTGGGTGTCCCACTGTGAGATCTTTTTTATTTCCATTGTATTAGTTGTGCGTGTCCCACTGTGGGATCTTTTTTATTTCCTTTGTATTAGTTGTGGGTGTCCCACTGCGAGATCTTTTTTATTTCCATTGCATTAGTTGTGGGTGTCCCACTGCGAGATCTTTTTTATTTCCTATTGTATTTGTTGTGGGTGTCCCACTGTGGGATCTTTTTTATTTCCTTTGCATTAGTTGTGGGTGTCGCACTTCGGGATCTTATTTTATTTCCTTTGTATTAGTTGTGAGTGTCCCACTGCGAGATCTTTTTTATTTTTATTGTATTAGTTGTGGGTGTCCCACTGTGAGATCTTTTTTATTTCCATTGTATTAGTTGTGGGTGTCCCATTGCGAGACCTTTTTTATTTCCTTTGTATTAGTTGTTGGTGTCTCACTGCGAGATCTTTTTTATTTCCATTGTATTAGTTGTGGGTGTCTCACTGCGAGATCTTTTTTATTTCCTTTGTATTAGTTGTGGGTGTCCCACTGCGAGATCTTTTTATTTCCATTGTATTAGTTGTGGGTGTCCCACTGCGAGATCTTTTTTATTTCCTTTGTATGAGTTGTGGGTGTCTCACTGCGAGATCTTATTTATTTCCATTGTATTAGTTGTGGGTGTCCCACTGCTGGATATTTTTTATTTCCTTTGTAGTAGTTGTGGGTGTCCCACTGCGAGATCTTTTTTATTTCCTTAGTAGTAGTTGTGGGTGTCTCACTGCGAGATCTTTTTTATTTCCATTGTATTAGTTGTGGGTGTCCCACTGCGAGATCTTTTTTATTTCCATTGTATTAGTTGTGGGTGTCCCACTGCGAGATCTTTTTTATTTCCTTTGTATTAGTTGTGGGTGTCTCACTGCGAGATCTTTTTTATTTCCTTTGAATTAGTTGTGGGTGTCCCACTGCGAGATCTTTTTTATTTCCTTTGTAGTAGTTGTGGGTGTCTCACTGCGAGATCTTTTTATTTCCATTGTATTAGTTGTGGGTGTCCCACTGCGAGATCTTTTTTATTTCCATTGTATTAGTTGTGAGTGTCCCACTGCGAGATCTTTTTATTTCCATTGTATTAGTTGTGGGTGTCCCACTGCGAGATCTTTTTTATTTCCTTTGTAGTAGTTGTGGGTGTCTCACTGCGAGATCTTTTTTATTTCCATTGTATTAGTTGTGGGTGTCCCACTGCGAGATCTTTTTTATTTCCTTTGTAGTAGTTGTGGGTGTCTCACTGCGAGATCTTTTTTATTTCCATTGTATTAGTTGTGGGTGTCCCACTGTGAGATCTTTTTTATTTCCTTTGTACTAGTTGTGGGTGTCTCACTGCGAGATCTTTTTTATTTCCATTGTATTAGTTGTGGGTGTCCCACTGCGAGATCTTTTTTATTTCCATTGTATTAGTTGTGGGTGTCCCACTGCGAGATCTTTTTATTTCCATTGTATTAGTTGTGGGTGTCCCACTGCGAGATCTTTTTTATTTCCTTTGTATTAGTTGTGGGTGTCCCACTGTGGGATCTTTTTTATTTCTATTGTATTAGTTGTGGGTGTCCCACTGCGAGATCTTTTTTATTTCCTTTGTATAAGTTGTGGGTTTCCCACTGCGAGATCTTTTTTTATTTCCTTTGTAGTAGTTGTGGGTGTCTCACTGCGAGATCTTTTTTATTTCCATTGTATTAGTTGTGGGTGTCCCACTGCTGGATATTTTTCATTTCCTTTGTAGTAGTTGTGGGTGTCCCACTGCGAGATCTTTTTTATTTCCTTTGTAGTAGTTGTGGGTGTCTCACTGCGAGATCTTTTTACTTCCATTGTATTAGTTGTGGGTGTCCCACTGCGGGATCTTTTTTATTTTCTTTGTCTTAGTTGTGGGTGTCCCACTGCGAGTTCTTATTTATTTCCATTGTATTAGTTGTGGGTGTCCCACTGCGAGATCTTTTTTATTTCCTTTGTATTAGTTGTGGGTGTCCCACTGTGAGATCTTTTTTATTTCCTTTGTAGTAGTTGTGGGTGTCTCACTGCGAGATCTTTTTTATTTCCATTGTATTAGTTGAGGGTGTCCCACTGCGAGATCTTTTTATTTCCATTGTATTAGTTGTGGGTGTCCTACTGTGAGATCTTTTTTATTTCCTTTGTATTAGTTGTGGGTGTCTCACTGCGAGATCTTTTTTATTTCCTTTGTATTAGTTGTGGGTGTCCCACTGCGAGATCTTTTTTATTTCCATTGTATTAGTTGTGGGTGTCCCACTGCGAGATCTTTTTTATTTCCATTGTATTAGTTGTGGGTGTCACACTGCGAGATCTTTTTTATTTCCTTTGTAGTAGTTGTTGGTGTCTCACTGCGAGATCTTTTTTATTTCCATTGTATTAGTTGTGGGTGTCCCACTGCTGGATATTTTTTATTTCCTTTGTAGTAGTTGTGGGTGTCCCACTGCGAGATCTTTTTTATTTCCTTTGTAGTAGTTGTGGGTGTCTCACTGCGAGATCTTTTTTATTTCCATTGTATTAGTTGTGGGTGTCCCACTGCGAGATCTTTTTTATTTCCATTGTATTAGTTGTGGGTGTCCCACTGCGAGATTTTTTTTATTTCCTTTGTATTAGTTGTGGGTGTCTCACTGCGAGATCTTTTTTATTTCCTTTGTATTATTTGTGGGTGTCCCACTGTGAGATCTTTTTTATTTTCTTTGTAGTAGTTGTGGGTGTCTCACTGCGAGATCTTTTTTATTTCCATTGCATTAGTTGTGGGTGTCCCACTGCGAGATCTTTTTTATTTCCATTGTATTAGTTGTGGGTGTCCCACTGTGGGATCTTTTTGATTTCCTTTGCATTAGTTGTGGGAGTCGCACTGCGGGATCTTTTTTTATTTCCTTTGTATTAGTTGTGAGTGTCCCACTGCGAGATCTTTTTTATTTTTATTTTATTAGTTGTGGGTGTCCCACTGTGAGATCTTTTTTATTTCCTTTGTATTAGTTGTGGGTGTCTCACTGCGAGATCTTTTTTATTTCCTTTGTATTAGTTGTAGGTGTCTCACTGCGAGATCTTTTTTATTTCCATTGTATTAGTTGTGGGTATCCCACTGCGAGATCTTTTTTATTTCCTTTGTATTAGTTGTGGGTGTCCCACTGCGAGATCTTTTTTTATTTCCATTGTATTAGTTGTGGGTGTCCCACTGCGAGATCTTTTTTATTTCCTTTGTATTAGTTGTGGGTGTCTCACTGCGAGATCTTTTTTATTTCCTTTGTATTAGTTTTGGGTGTCTCACTGCGAGATCTTTTTTATTTCCATTGTATTAGTTGTGGGTGTCCCACTGCGAGATCTTTTTTATTTCCTTTGTATTAGTTGTGGGTGTCCCACCGCGAGATCTTTTTTTATTTCCATTGTATTAGTTGTGGGTGTCCCACTGCGAGATCTTTTTTATTTCCTTTGTATTAGTTGTGGGTGTCTCACTGCGAGATCTTTTTTATTTCTTTTGTATTAGTTGTGGGTGTCTCACTGCGAGATCTTTTTTTATTTCCTTTGTATTAGTTGTGGGAGTCTCACTGCGAGATCTTTTTTTATTTCCATTGTATTAGTTGTGGGTGTCCCACTGCGAGATCTTTTTTATTTCCTTTGTATTAGTTGTGGGTGTCCCACTGCCAGATCTTTTTATTTCCTTTGTATTAGTTGTGGGTGTCCCACTGCGAGATCTTTTTTATTTCCATTGTAGTAGTTGTGGGTGTCCCACTGCGAGATCTTTTTTATTTCCTTTGTATTAGTTGTGGGTGTCTCACTGCGAGATCTTTTTTATTTCCTTTGTATTAGTTGTGGGTGTCTCACTGCGAGATCTTTTTTTATTTCCATTGTATTAGTTCTGGGTGTCCCACTGCGAGATCTTTTTTATTTCCTTTGTATTAGTTGTGGGTGTCCCATCGCGAGATCTTTTTTTATTTCCATTGTATTAGTTGTGGGTGTCCCACTGCGAGATCTTTTTTATTTCCTTTGTATTAGTTGTGGGTGTCTCACTGCGAGATCTTTTTAATTTCCTTTGTATTAGTTGTGGGTGTCTCACTGCGAGATCTTTTTTATTTCCTTTGTATTAGTTGTGAGTGTCTCATTGCGAGATCTTTTTTTATTTCCATTGTATTAGTTGTGGGTGTCCCACTGCGAGATCTTTTTTATTTCCTTTGTATTAGTTGTGGGTGTCTCACTGCGAGATCTTTTTTATTTCTATTGTATTAGTTGTGGGTGTCCTACTGAGAGATCTTTTTTATTTCCATTGTAGTAGTTGTGGGTGTCCCACTGCGAGATCTTTTTTATTTCCATTGTATTAGTTGTGGGTATCCCACTGCGAGATCTTTTTTATTTCCTTTGTATTAGTTGTGGGTGTCCCACTGCGAGATCTTTTTTTATTTCCTTTGTATGAGTTGTGGGTGTCTCACTGCGAGATCTTTTTTATTTCCTTTGTATAAGTTGTGGGTGTCCCACTGCGAGATCTTTTTTTATTTCCTTTGTAGTAGTTGTGGGTGTCTCACTGCGAGATCTTTTTTATTTCCATTGTATTAGTTGTGGGTGTCCCACTGCTGGATATTTTTCATTTCCTTTGTAGTAGTTGTGGGTGTCCCACTGCGAGATCTTTTTTATTTCCTTTGTAGTAGTTGTGGGTGTCTCACTGCGAGATCTTTTTACTTCCATTGTATTAGTTGTGGGTGTCCCACTGCGGGATCTTTTTTATTTTCTTTGTCTTAGTTGTGGGTGTCCCACTGCGAGATCTTATTTATTTCCATTGTATTAGTTGTGGGTGTCCCACTGCGAGATCTTTTTTTTTTCCTTTGTATTAGTTGTGGGTGTCCCACTGTGAGATCTTTTTTATTTCCTTTGTAGTAGTTGTGGGTGTCTCACTGCGAGATCTTTTTTATTTCCATTGTATTAGTTGAGGGTGTCCCACTGCGAGATCTTTTTATTTCCATTGTATTAGTTGTGGGTGTCTTACTGCGAGATCTTTTTTATTTCCTTTGTATTAGTTGTGGGTGTCTCACTGCGAGATCTTTTTTATTTCCTTTGTATTAGTTGTGGGTGTCCCACTGCGAGATCGTTTTTATTTCCATTGTATTAGTTGTGGGTGTCCCACTGCGAGATCTTTTTTATTTCCATTGTATTAGTTGTGGGTGTCACACTGCGAGATCTTTTTTATTTCCTTTGTAGTAGTTGTGGGTGTCTCACTGCGAGATCTTTTTTATTTCCATTGTATTAGTTGTGGGTGTCCCACTGCTGGATATTTTTTATTTCCTTTGTAGTAGTTGTGGGTGTCCCACTGCGAGATCTTTTTTATTTCCTTTGTAGTAGTTGTGGGTGTCTCACTGCGAGATCTTTTTTATTTCCATTGTATTAGTTGTGGGTGTCCCACTGCGAGATCTTTTTTATTTCCATTGTATTAGTTGTGGGTGTCCCACTGCGAGATTTTTTTTATTTCCTTTGTATTAGTTGTGGGTGTCTCACTGCGAGATCTTTTTTATTTCCTTTGTATTAGTTGTGGGTGTCCCACTGTGAGATCTTTTTTATTTCCTTTGTAGTAGTTGTGGGTGTCTCACTGCGAGATCTTTTTTATTTCCATTGCATTAGTTGTGGGTGTCCCACTGCGAGATCTTTTTTATTTCCATTGTATTAGTTGTGGGTGTCCCACTGTGGGATCTTTTTGATTTCCTTTGCATTAGTTGTGGGAGTCGCACTGCGGGATCTTTTTTTATTTCCTTTGTATTAGTTGTGAGTGTCCCACTGCGAGATCTTTTTTATTTTTATTTTATTAGTTGTGGGTGTCCCACTGTGAGATCTTTTTTATTTCCTTTGTATTAGTTGTGGGTGTCTCACTGCGAGATCTTTTTTATTTCCTTTGTATTAGTTGTAGGTGTCTCACTGCGAGATCTTTTTTTATTTCCATTGTATTAGTTGTGGGTATCCCACTGCGAGATCTTTTTTATTTCCTTTGTATTAGTTGTGGGTGTCCCACTGCGAGATCTTTTTTTATTTATATTGTATTAGTTGTGGGTGTCCCACTGCGAGATCTTTTTTATTTCCTTTGTATTAGTTGTGGGTGTCTCACTGCGAGATCTTTTTTATTTCTTTTGTATTAGTTGTGGGTGTCTCACTGCGAGATCTTTTTTTATTTCCTTTGTATTAGTTGTGGGAGTCTCACTGCGAGATCTTTTTTTATTTCCATTGTATTAGTTGTGGGTGTCCCACTGCGGGATCTTTTTTATTTCCTTTGTATTAGTTGTGGGTGTCCCACTGCCAGATCTTTTTATTTCCTTTGTATTAGTTGTGGGTGTCCCACTGCGAGATCTTTTTTATTTCCATTGTAGTAGTTGTGGGTGTCCCACTGCGAGATCTTTTTTATTTCCTTTGTATTAGTTGTGGGTGTCTCACTGCGAGATCTTTTTTATTTCCTTTGTATTAGTTGTGGGTGTCTCACTGCGAGATCTTTTTTTATTTCCATTGTATTAGTTCTGGGTGTCCCACTGCGAGATCTTTTTTATTTCCTTTGTATTAGTTGTGGGTGTCCCATCGCGAGATCTTTTTTTATTTCCATTGTATTAGTTGTGGGTGTCCCACTGCGAGATCTTTTTTATTTCCTTTGTATTAGTTGTGGGTGTCTCACTGCGAGATCTTTTTAATTTCCTTTGTATTAGTTGTGGGTGTCTCACTGCGAGATCTTTTTTATTTCCTTTGTATTAGTTGTGAGTGTCTCACTGCGAGATCTTTTTTTATTTCCATTGTATTAGTTGTGGGTGTCCCACTGCGAGATCTTTTTTATTTCCATTGTATTAGTTGTGGGTGTCCCACTGCGAGATCTTTTTTATTTCCTTTGTATTAGTTGTGGGTGTCTCACTGCGAGATCTTTTTTATTTCTATTGTATTAGTTGTGGGTGTCCTACTGCGAGATCTTTTTTATTTCCATTGTAGTAGTTGTGGGTGTCCCACTGCGAGATCTTTTTTATTTCCTTTGTATTAGTTGTGGGTGTCTCAATGCGAGATCTTTTTTATTTCCTTTGTATTAGTTGTGGGTGTCTCACTGCGAGATCTTTTTTATTTCCTTTGTATTAGTTGTGGGAGTCTCACTGCGAGATCTTTTTTTATTTCCATTGTATTAGTTGTGGGTGTCCCACTGCGAGATCTTTTTTATTTCCTTTGTATTAGTTGTGGGCGTCCCACTTCGAGATCTTTTTTATTTCCATTGCATTAGTTGTGGGTGTCCCACTGCGAGATCTTTAATATTTCCATTGTTTTAGTTGTGGGTGTCCCACTGTAGGATCTTTTTATTTCCTTTGCATTAGTTGTGGGTGTCGCACTGCGGGATCTTTTTTATTTTCTTTGTATTAGTTGTGAGTGTCCCACTGCTATATCTTTTTTTTTATTGTATTAGTTGTGGGTGTCCCACTGTGAGATCTTTTTTATTTCCTTTGTATTAGTAGTGGGTGTCTCACTGCGAGATCTTTTTTATTTCCTTTGTATTAGTTGTTGGTGTCTCACTGCGAGATCTTTTTTATTTCCATTGTATTAGTTGTGGGTGTCTCACTGCGAGATCTTTTTTATTTCCTTTGTATTAGTTGTGGGTGTCCCACTGCGAGATCTTTTTATTTCCATTGTATTAGTTGTGGGTGTCCCACTGCGAGATCTTTTTTATTTCCTTTGTATTAGTTGTGGGTGTCTCACTGCGAGATCTTATTTATTTCCATTGTATTAGTTGTGGGTGTCCCACTGCTGGATATTTTTTATTTCCTTTGTAGTAGTTGTGGGTGTCCCACTGCGAGATCTTTTTTATTTCCTTTGTAGTAGTTGTGGGTGTCTCACTGCGAGATCTTTTTTATTTCCATTGTATTAGTTGTGGGTGTCCCACTGCGAGATCTTTTTTATTTTCTTTGTATTAGTTGTGGGTGTCTCACTGCGAGATCTTTTTTATTTCCTTTGTAGTAGTTGTGGGTGTCTCACTGCGAGATCTTTTTATTTCCATTGTATTAGTTGTGGGTGTCCCACTGCGAGATCTTTTTTATTTCCTTTGTATTAGTTGTGGGTGTCTCACTGCCGGATCTTTTTTATTTCTATTGTATTAGTTGTGGGTGTCCCACTGCGAGATCTTTTTTATTTCCATTGTAGTAGTTGTGGGTGTCCCACTGCGTAATCTTTTTTATTTCCTTTGTATTAGTTGTGGGTGTCTCACTGCGAGATCTTTTTTATTTCCATTTTATTAGTTGTGGGTGTCCCACTGCGAGATCTTTTTTATTTCCATTGTATTAGTTGTGGGTGTCCCACTGTGGGATCTTTTTTATTTCCTTTGTATTAGTTGTGGTTGTCCCACTGCGAGATCTTTTTTATTTCCTTTGTATTAGTTGTGGGTGTCTCACTGCGAGATCTTTTTTATTTTTATTGTATTAGTTGTGGGTGTCCCACTGCGAGATCTTTTTTATTTCCATTGTATTAGTTGTGGGTGTCCCACTGCGAGATCTTTTTTATTTCCTTTGTATTAGTTGTGGGTGTCTCACTGCGAGATCTTTTTTATTTCCATTGTATTAGTTGTGGGTGTCCCACTGTGAGATCTTTTTTATTTCCATTGTATTAGTTGTGCGTGTCCCACTGTGGGATCTTTTTTATTTCCTTTGTATTAGTTGTGGGTGTCCCACTGCGAGATCTTTTTTATTACCATTGCATTAGTTGTGGGTGTCCCACTGCGATATCTTTTTTATTTCCTATTGTATTTGTTGTGGGTGTCCCACTGTGGGATCTTTTTTATTTCCTTTGCATTAGTTGTGGGTGTCGCACTTCGGGATCTTATTTTATTTCCTTTGTATTAGTTGTGAGTGTCCCACTGCGAGATCTTTTTTATTTTTATTGTATTAGTTGTGGGTGTCCCACTGTGAGATCTTTTTTATTTCCATTGTATTAGTTGTGGGTGTCCCATTGCGAGATCTTTTTTATTTCCTTTGTATTAGTTGTGGGTGTCTCACTGCGAGATCTTTTTTATTTCCATTGTATTAGTTGTGGGTGTCTCACTGCGAGATCTTTTTTATTTCCTTTGTATTAGTTGTGGGTGTCCCACTGCGAGATCTTTTTATTTCCATTGTATTAGTTGTGGGTGTCCCACTGCGAGATCTTTTTTATTTCCTTTGTATTAGTTTTAGGTGTCTCACCTCGAGATCTTATTTATTTCCATTGTATTAGTTGTGGGTGTCCCACTGCGAGATTTTTTTTATTTCCTTTGTATTAGTTGTGGGTGTCTCACTGCGAGATTTTTTTTATTTTCTTTGTATTAGTTGTGGGTGTCTCACTGCGAGATCTTTTTTATTTCCTTTGTATTAGTTGTGGGTGTCTCACTGCGAGATCTTTTTTTATTTCCATTGTATTAGTTGTGGGTGTCCCACTGCGAGATCTTTTTTATTTCCTTTGTATTAGTTGTGGGCGTCCCACTTCGAGATCTTTTTTATTTCCATTGCATTAGTTGTGGGTGTCCCACTGCGAGATCTTTTTTATTTCCATTGTATTAGTTGTGGGTGTCCCACTGTGGGATCTTTTTTATTTCCTTTGCATTAGTTGTGGGCGTCGCACTGCGGGATCTTTTTTTATTTTCTTTGTATTAGTTGTGAGTGTCCCACTGCTAGATCTTTTTTTTTTATTGTATTAGTTGTGGGTGTCCCACTGTGAGATCTTTTTTATTTCCTTTGTATTAGTAGTGGGTGTCTCACTGCGAGATCTTTTTTATTTCCTTTCTATTAGTTGTGGGTGTCTCACTGCGAGATCTTTTTTTTATTTCCATTGTATTAGTTGTGGGTATCCCACTGCGAGATCTTTTTATTTCCTTTGTATTAGTTGTGGGTGTCCCACTGCGAGATCTTTTTTTATTTCCATTGTATTAGTTGTGGGTGTCCCACTGCGAGATCTTTTTTATTTCCTTTGTATTAGTTGTGGGTGTCTCACTGCGAGATCTTTTTTATTTCCTTTGTATTAGTTGTGGGTGTCTCACTGCTAGATCTTTTTTTATTTCCATTGTATTAGTTGTGGGTGTCCCACTGCGAGATCTTTTTTATTTCCTTTGTATTAGTTGTGGGTGTCCCACCGCGAGATCTTTTTTTATTTCCATTGTATTAGTTGTGGGTGTTCCACTGCGAGATCTTTTTTATTTCCTTTGTATTAGTTGTGGGTGTCTCACTGCGAGATCTTTTTTATTTCCTTTGTATTAGTTGTGGGTGTCTCACTGCGAGATCTTTTTTATTTCCTTTGTATTAGTTGTGAGTGTCTCACTGCGAGATCTTTTTTTATTTCCATTTTATTAGTTGTGGGTGTCCCACTGCGAGATCTTTTTTATTTCCATTGTATTAGTTGTGGGTGTCCCACTGCGAGATCTTTTTTATTTCCTTTGTATTAGTTGTGGGTGTCTCACTGCGAGATCTTTTTTATTTCTATTGTATTAGTTGTGGGTGTCCCACTGCGAGATCTTTTTTATTTCCATTGTAGTAGTTGTGGGTGTCCCACTGCGTAATCTTATTTATTTCCTTTGTATTAGTTGTGGGTGTCTCACTGCGAGATCTTTTTTATTTCCATTGTATTAGTTGTGGGTGTCCCACTGCGAGATCTTTTTTATTTCCATTGTATTAGTTGTGGGTGTCCCACTGTGGGATCTTTTTTATTTCCTTTGTATTAGTTGTGGTTGTCCCACTGCGAGATCTTTTTTATTTCCTTTGTATTAGTTGTGGGTGTCTCACTGCGAGATCTTTTTTATTTCCATTGTATTAGTTGTGGGTGTTCCACTGCGAGATCTTTTTTATTTCCATTGTATTAGTTGTGGGTGTCCCACTGCGAGATCTTTTTTATTTGCTTTGTATTAGTTGTGGGTGTCTCACTGCGAGATCTTTTTTATTTCCATTGTATTAGTTGTGGGTGTCCCACTGTGAGATCTTTTTTATTTCCATTGTATTAGTTGTGCGTGTCCCACTCTGGGATCTTTTTTATTTCCTTTGTATTAGTTGTGGGTGTCCTACTGCGAGATCTTTTTTATTTCCATTGCATTAGTTGTGGGTGTCCCACTGCGAGATCTTTTTTATTTCCTATTGTATTTTTACTTGTGGGTGTCCCACTGTGGGATCTTTTTTATTTCCTTTGCATTAGTTGTGGGTGTCGCACTGCGGGATCTTATTTTATTTCCTTTGTATTAGTTGTGAGTGTCCCACTGCGAGATCTTTTTTATTTTTATTGTATTAGTTGTGGGTGTCTTACTGTGAGATCTTTTTTATTTCCATTGTATTAGTTGTGGGTGTCCCATTGCGAGATCTTTTTTATTTCCTTTGTATTAGTTGTGGGTGTCTCACTGCGAGATCTTTTTTATTTCCATTGTATTAGTTGTGGGTGTCTCACTGCGAGATCTTTTTTATTTCCTTTGTATTAGTTGTGGGTGTCCTACTGCGAGATCTTTTTTATTTCCATTGTATTAGTTGTGGGTGTCCCACTGCGAGATCTTTTTATTTCCATTGTATTAGTTGTGGATCTCTCACTGCGAGATCTTTTTTATTTCCATTTTATTAGTTGTGGGTGTCCCACTGCGAGATCTTTTTTATTTCCTTTGTATTAGTTGTGGGTGTCTCACTGCCGGATCTTTTTTATTTCTATTGTATTAGTTGTGGGTGTCCCACTGCGAGATCTTTTTTATTTTCTTTGTATTAGTTGTGGGTGTCTCACTGCGAGATCTTTTTTATTTCCTTTGTAGTAGTTGTGGGTGTCTCACTGCGAGATCTTTTTATTTCCATTGTATTAGTTGTGGGTGTCCCACTGCGAGATCTTTTTTATTTCCTTTGTATTAGTTGTGGGTGTCTCACTGCCGGATCTTTTTTATTTCTATTGTATTAGTTGTGGGTGTCCCACTGCGAGATCTTTTTTATTTCCATTGTAGTAGTTGTGGGTGTCCCACTGCGTAATCTTTTTTATTTCCTTTGTATTAGTTGTGGGTGTCTCACTGCGAGATCTTTTTTATTTCCATTTTATTAGTTGTGGGTGTCCCACTGCGAGATCTTTTTTATTTCCATTGTATTAGTTGTGGGTGTCCCACTGTGGGATCTTTTTTATTTCCTTTGTATTAGTTGTGGTTGTCCCACTGCGAGATCTTTTTTATTTCCTTTGTATTAGTTGTGAGTGTCTCACTGCGAGATCTTTTTTATTTTTATTGTATTAGTTGTGGGTGTCCCACTGCGAGATCTTTTTTATTTCCATTGTATTAGTTGTGGGTGTCCCACTGCGAGATCTTTTTTATTTCCTTTGTATTAGTTGTGGGTGTCTCACTGCGAGATCTTTTTTATTTCCATTGTATTAGTTGTGGGTGTCCCACTGTGAGATCTTTTTTATTTCCATTGTATTAGTTGTGCGTGTCCCACTGTGGGATCTTTTTTATTTCCTTTGTATTAGTTGTGGGTGTCCCACTGCGAGATCTTTTTTATTACCATTGCATTAGTTGTGGGTGTCCCACTGCGAGATCTTTTTTATTTCTATTGTATTTGTTGTGGGTGTCCCACTGTGGGATCTTTTTTATTTCCTTTGCATTAGTTGTGGGTGTCGCACTTCGGGATCTTATTTTATTTCCTTTGTATTAGTTGTGAGTGTCCCACTGCGAGATCTTTTTTATTTTTATTGTATTAGTTGTGGGTGTCCCACTGTGAGATCTTTTTTATTTCCATTGTATTAGTTGTGGGTGTCCCATTGCGAGATCTTTTTTATTTCCTTTGTATTAGTTGTGGGTGTCTCACTGCGAGATCTTTTTTATTTCCATTGTATTAGTTGTGGGTGTCTCACTGCGAGATCTTTTTTATTTCCTTTGTATTAGTTGGGGGTGTCCCACTGCGAGATCTTTTTATTTCCATTGTATTAGTTGTGGGTGTCCCACTGCGAGATCTTTTTTATTTCCTTTGTATTAGTTTTGGGTGTCTCACCTCGAGATCTTATTTATTTCCATTGTATTAGTTGTGGGTGTCCCACTGCGAGATTTTTTTTATTTCCTTTGTATTAGTTGTGGGTGTCTCACTGCGAGATTTTTTTTATTTTCTTTGTATTAGTTGTGGGTGTCTCACTGCGAGATCTTTTTTATTTCCTTTGTATTAGTTGTGGGTGTCTCACTGCGAGATCTTTTTTTATTTCCATTGTATTAGTTGTGGGTGTCCAACTGCGAGATCTTTTTTATTTCCTTTGTATTAGTTGTGGGCGTCCCACTTCGAGATCTTTTTTATTTCCATTGCATTAGTTGTGGGTGTCCCACTGCGAGATCTTTTTTATTTCCATTGTATTAGTTGTGGGTGTCCCACTGTGGGATCTTTTTTATTTCCTTTGCATTAGTTGTGGGCGTCGCACTGCGGGATCTTTTTTTATTTTCTTTGTATTAGTTGTGAGTGTCCCACTGCTAGATCTTTTTTTTTATTGTATTAGTTGTGGGTGTTCCACTGTGAGATCTTTTTTATTTCCTTTGTATTAGTAGTGGGTGTCTCACTGCGAGATCTTTTTTATTTCCTTTCTATTAGTTGTGGGTGTCTCACTGCGAGATCTTTTTTTTATTTCCATTGTATTAGTTGTGGGTATCCCACTGCGAGATCTTTTTATTTCCTTTGTATTAGTTGTGGGTGTCCCACTGCGAGATCTTTTTTTATTTCCATTGTATTAGTTGTGGGTGTCCCACTGCGAGATCTTTTTTATTTCCTTTGTATTAGTTGTGGGTGTCTCACTGCGAGATCTTTTTTATTTCCTTTGTATTAGTTGTGGGTGTCTCACTGCTAGATCTTTTTTTATTTCCATTGTATTAGTTGTGGGTGTCCCACTGCGAGATCTTTTTTATTTCCTTTGTATTAGTTGTGGGTGTCCCACCGCGAGATCTTTTTTTATTTCCATTGTATTAGTTGTGGGTGTTCCACTGCGAGATCTTTTTTATTTCCTTTGTATTAGTTGTGGGTGTCTCACTGCGAGATCTTTTTTATTTCCTTTGTATTAGTTGTGGGTGTCTCACTGCGAGATCTTTTTTATTTCCTTTGTATTAGTTGTGAGTGTCTCACTGCGAGATCTTTTTTTATTTCCATTGTATTAGTTGTGGGTGTCCCACTGCGAGATCTTTTTTATTTCCATTGTATTAGTTGTGGGTGTCCCACTGCGAGATCTTTTTTATTTCCTTTGTATTAGTTGTGGGTGTCTCACTGCGAGATCTTTTTTATTTCTATTGTATTAGTTGTGGGTGTCCCACTGCGAGATCTTTTTTATTTCCATTGTAGTAGTTGTGGGTGTCCCACTGCGTAATCTTTTTTATTTCCTTTGTATTAGTTGTGGGTGTCTCACTGCGAGATCTTTTTTATTTCCATTGTATTAGTTGTGGGTGTCCCACTGCGAGATCTTTTTTATTTCCATTGTATTAGTTGTGGGTGTCCCACTGTGGGATCTTTTTTATTTCCTTTGTATTAGTTGTGGTTGTCCCACTGCGAGATCTTTTTTATTTCCTTTGTATTAGTTGTGGGTGTCTCACTGCGAGATCTTTTTTATTTCCATTGTATTAGTTGTGGGTGTTCCACTGCGAGATCTTTTTTATTTCCATTGTATTAGTTGTGGGTGTCCCACTGCGAGATCTTTTTTATTTCCTTTGTATTAGTTGTGGGTGTCTCACTGCGAGATCTTTTTTATTTCCATTGTATTAGTTGTGGGTGTCCCACTGTGAGATCTTTTTTATTTCCATTGTATTAGTTGTGCGTGTCCCACTCTGGGATCTTTTTTATTTCCTTTGTATTAGTTGTGGGTGTCCTACTGCGAGATCTTTTTTATTTCCATTGCATTAGTTGTGGGTGTCCCACTGCGAGATCTTTTTTATTTCCTATTGTATTTTTACTTGTGGGTGTCCCACTGTGGGATCTTTTTTATTTCCTTTGCATTAGTTGTGGGTGTCGCACTGCGGGATCTTATTTTATTTCCTTTGTATTAGTTGTGAGTGTCCCACTGCGAGATCTTTTTTATTTTTATTGTATTAGTTGTGGGTGTCTTACTGTGAGATCTTTTTTATTTCCATTGTATTAGTTTTGGGTGTCCCATTGCGAGATCTTTTTTATTTCCTTTGTATTAGTTGTGGGTGTCTCACTGCGAGATCTTTTTTATTTCCATTGTATTAGTTGTGGGTGTCTCACTGCGAGATCTTTTTTATTTCCTTTGTATTAGTTGTGGATGTCCTACTGCGAGATCTTTTTTATTTCCATTGTATTAGTTGTGGGTGTCCCACTGCGAGATCTTTTTATTTCCATTGTATTAGTTGTGGATCTCTCACTGCGAGATCTTTTTTATTTCCATTTTATTAGTTGTGGGTGTCCCACTGCGAGATCTTTTTTATTTCCTTTGTATTAGTTGTGGGTGTCTCACTGCGAGATCTTTTTTATTTCCATTTTATTAGTTGTGGGTGTCCCACTGCGGGATCTTTTCTATTTTCTTTGTCTTAGTTGTGGGTGTCCCACTGCGAGATCTTTTTTATTTCCATTGTATTAGTTGTGGGTGTCCCACTGCGAGATCTTTTTTATTTCCTTTGTATTAGTTGTGGGTGTCCCACTGCGAGATCTTTTTTATTTCCATTGTATTAGTTGCGGGTGTCCCACTGCGAGATCTTTTTTATTTTCTTTGTATTAGTTGTGGGTGTCTCACTGCGAGATCTTTTTTATTTCCATTGTATTAGTTGTGGGTGCCCCACTGTGGGATCTTTTTTATTTCTTTTGTATTAGTTGTGGGTGTCCCACTGCGAGATCTTTTTTATTTCCATTGCATTAGTTGTGGGTGTCCCACTGCGAGATCTTTTTTATTTCCATTGTATTAGTTGTGGGTGTCCCACTGCGAGATCTTTTTTATTTCCTTTGTATTAGTCGTGGGTGTCTCACTGCGAGATCTTTTTTATTTCCATTGTATTAGTATTGGGTGTCCCACTGCGAGATCTTTTTTATTTCCTTTGTATTAGTTGTGGGTGTCTCACTGCGAGATCTTTTTTATTTCCATTGTATTAGTTGTGGGTGTCCCACTGCGGGATCTTTTTTATTTCCTTTGTATTAGTTTTGGGTGTCCCACTGCGAGATCTTTTTTATTTCCATTGCATTAGTTGTGGGTGTCCCACTGCGAGATCTTTTTTATTTCCATTGTATTAGTTGTGGTTGTCCTACTGCGAGATCTTTTTTATTTTCATTGTATTATTTGTGGGTGTCCCACTGCGAGATCTTTTTTATTTCCATTGTATTGGTTGTGGGTGTCCCACTGCGGGATCCTTTCTATTTCCTTTGTGCTACTTGTGGGAAGCGCACTGCGGGATCTTTTTTTATTTCCTTTGTATTAGTTGTGAGTGTCCCACTGCGAGATCTTTTTTATTTTTATTGTATTAGTTGTGGGTGTCCCACTGCGAGATCTTTTTTATTTCCTTTGTATTAGTTGTGGGTGTCTCACTGCGGGATCTTTTTATTTCCATGGTATTGATTATTTTTAGGTGTCCTACTGCGGGATCTTTTTTATTTCCTTTGTGTTAGTTGTGGGTGCCCCACTGCGTTTTTTATTTTCTTTTTATTAGTTGTGTGTCTCTTACTGTGGGATATTTTATTTCCTTTGTATTAATTAGTTGTGGTTGTCCCACTGCGGGATCTTTTTATTTCCTTTGTATTAGTTGTGGGTGTCCCACTGCTAGATCTTTTATTTCCATGGTATTAAATAGTTGTGCGTGTCTCACTGTGGGATCTCTTTATTTCCTTTGTATTAGTTGTGGGTGTCCCACTACGAGATCTTTTTTATTTCCATTGTATTAGTTGTGGGTGTCCCACTGCGGGATCCTTTTTATTTCCTTTATGCTACTTGTGGGTGTCTCACTGCGGGATCTTTTTATTTCCTTTGTATTAATTGTGGGTGTCCCGCTGCTGGATCTTTTTATTTCCTTTGTATTAGTTGTGAGTGTCCCACTGCGGGATCTTTATATTTCCGTTGTATTAATTAGTTGTCGGTGTCCCACTGCGGGATATTTTTTATTTCCTTCGTATTAGTTGTTGGTGTCCCACTGCGAGATCTTTTTTATTTCCTTTGTATTAGTTGTGGGTGTCCCACTGCGGTATCTTTTTTATTTCCTTTGTATTAGTTGTGGGTGTCTCATGGCGGATCATTTATTTCTATGGTATTAATTCGTTGTGGGTGTCCCACTGCGGGATCTTTTTAATTTCCTCTGTATTAGTTGTGGGTGTCCCACTGCAGGATCTTTTTATGTCCATGGTATTGATTAGTTGTGGGTGTCCCATTGCTGCATCTTTTTATGTCCATGGTATTTATTAGTTGTGGGTGTCCCACTACGGGATCTTTTTATTTCCTTTGTATTACTTGTTAGTGTCCCACTGCGGAATCTTTCTTGTTTCCTTTGTATTAGTTCTGGGTGTCCTACTACGGGATCTTTTTTTTAATTTTGTTTTTACCACTAAGGGCTCTTTTGATTTATTCGTTTTCTTTCTTTTCATTGTTCAAGTTATCTTTATTTTGATATTGGTGCAGTGATTTTTGTTTTGGGAAGGTAGTTTTTAAATTTACTTCCTTCTGCTCCTGGATCAAGGGCATCCAGTGTCACCCTCCGGAGAACTGTCTTAAATCTTTCCCAGATATCTCGTCCTTGTTTGTGTAGGAAGACGTTGATCGTATCTATGCCAACATCTTCATGAAGGCTCCTTGAGTTCCGAAACTCTTGCCACCTCTATTTTGCACACACTCACTCTTTGCCCTGTTGCTTGATGAGGCTGCCTTGAGCGATGTAGCAGGATACCCCAGTTTAAACCTAACTAAAGTGGTGTATAGTTTCTTCTTATTTGCCTGGTTAAGGTTTCTAAATCGTTGTATTTTGTCCCTTTCCTTGTTTGCAAGTCCAATCCTCGTGCCGATGTCTCCGCTCATGCCCGTGCTGGCAAGGTTGAAGCTGAGTACGGACACATTTGGCCAGTATTCAATGTCGGCGCGTATAAATTAAACCTGACGGTCCGATGTCTCCCGATCGCGGTTACCTTGAATTTCTCGATGTTGGTCTGCATTTTCTAGCGTCTTTCAATGCTGGCGATCCTTTCGGCTTCCGCGGCCGTGGCGGTGGCCATTATCCTTGCGGATTTTGTACTTCTAACCACGATTTGAGTGACATCGTCCGCGTACTAAATGTTGAGCGTTCTTTCGTCAATAGATTTAGGGATATACCTCATGAAGATGGTGAAGAGAGTGGGGATAAGACAATGGGAAGACTGGACACAAATGCTTTATATATATGAGCGAATGAGAAAAGGATCAGAGGGAAGGGGAGGGGAAACAAAATAAGGCATAGATTAAGGAATAGGTAAATTTGCGACGAATTTCTAAGCAAGTTTTGGGTCGAGAGAATTTTGAATAACTTTATTAAATTTAAATGAGGCCTCAGACATATTGTAATTTTTAATGTTTTTAATCAAAATTTAACTCAATTATTTGTCTTTTGTAATATATATCATACTTATAGACGAGTTTGGCATTGCACAATCAATTCGGTGATCACAATTACTCGTGTGTTTGAACAAAATAAAAGATAAACTTCCTTTTTTTTATATCCCCTGATGTGGAATATGGGTAGAGTAAGGTCTCCCCTACATAAGATTTATTGCAATTATTACATTGAATAAGATATACTTCCTTTTATAAAGCATTTGTGTGTCCAGTCGTACATTTGGAGATGGTAATGGATACCGAAACTAGACCTGTAATGTAATAAATTGTTTCTGCTAAAGTTTTGTTTTTATAACTTGAAATAAATTCAAGCTTTGTGAAGTTATATATATATATATATATATATATATATATATATATATATATATATATATATATATATATGTGTGTGTGTGTGTGTGTGTGTGTGGATGATCTCACATTGTAAACTCGATGATTAATCGGTGATGATTCCTAATTAACCGGTTTTGTCAACAGGTTCTATTCTTCTCACAGGTGTCTGCGACGAGATCTTCGTTTGTTGCAGGACGAGTGTATGTTTTTCGAAAGTACCTCTCGTCTTTGACTTACGGTTCAGAGAACTAGATTTTTTCAATTCTACTAACTTCACCACTCTGCGGCGAAGATGTGTATGTTAGTTTTCGTCTTTATTTTCAAATAAATTAAGAGGATTTATTTCTTTCCTTTTCCCTTATTGTGATTATCATTAGAACTTATCTATCGATGGCTTTGCACTAATCAGTATTTCTTAAAGGAAAATTTTTTAAATAACAAACACTGGCCTATGGTCACTGAGGCCGGAAGGACACGATAACCGTCATATGTCAGCTGCAGAATGATTGCTCCTGCTACACCTGACTCACTGTGAATATTGAGCAGGCTGCTAAAACGATTAAAAAAAGACAAAAACGATTAATAAAAGATGAGTAAACAATTAACAAAAAGATTAGAAACAAAAAGGTAAAAAACATTCCTAACGAAATATGTTTAAAAAAAAAAAAGATTAACAAAGTTTCATAATCAAACAGCCTTAAAAAGATGAATTTCAAACAACGATTAACCAAATGTGATTAACAAACAATAAAATGCGTTAAACAAATACACAACATGATTAACAAACAATAACAACAAAAAGATTAACAAAGTGACATAGGAAGAAGAAATGAGGAGAGAAATTCAGAGTTGACGAAAGGAAAAAAAAAAGGAAATAGAGTATATAAATCGAGAAGTATTACATAAATGAAAATCAAGATGAATCAAAAAGAAAAGGGAAGGAAAAATAAGATAAAAATTAAGGAGTAAAAAGAAATAGTAGAAGAAGAAGAAATGAGACGAAATTAGTGGGTTAACGGAAGAAAAAAATGAAAACAAAGAAACAAAGCAGATATATTTTCTTTTACTTTTAAATATTGTTTTTAATAAATATTTATCAATTCCTTTCTTTGTTAGGGCATACACGGAGTGGGAGAGGCCGGGAAGTTATACTGGCATTGATGCACACCGACCTTAATTCGTGTGAACTGGTTTAATTCGAAGACTTGATGACTTTTCCTAAGCGTAATTATATCGATAGACACGCTTTAGACCGTGTGTGACGGCGTATCCTTCCATCTCTTAATAATAATAATAAAAGACCCGCCCTGTATATTATATTTCGAGCATTTCTGTTGTCCTGACGCATTTGAGAGAGTTGCGTCCCCGACTCCACGCACATAATCCTGTCCCCTTTCGCCCTCTGCATTATAATTTCACCTAACCTCTCCACTTTGTTCAACCATTTTTTAAGCATATTTTTTTTAGTTTCGATTCCTTGGTTCTTTCATAAAGATAAATACAGCAAAACGCCGTTTTTTAAACTTACAGAGATCATTTAATTGCGATTTCTTGGTGGTCCCCACTCCCACCCTTTCACACACAGCCACTCGAAAACTCTATTTGTACCGAGACAAAACACTTCTTTTTAAACAACAGTTAAATCAGATCTGAAACAAAAACACTAATCTTTTTTCCACATATTTTAAAAAATAATCGAAACTAAATGAAACATTATTCCAATACGATTCAAACTCCCAAATAATCTTAACGTGAGCGAAGCCTCAGGATAAGATCGTTCGCGGGAGAAAAAAATAGAAAATGTTGGGAGACTTTGACTTAGTTGTGGGAGATCTAAAACCGCGCTTAACTCAGGTACTGAGAAAAGACAGAAAAACCTCTGACTGGAAAATAGGTTCTTTGTAAGCGTCATTTGCTTACAATTTACGGCTGAACGAATCCCGGCCCTTTCCTTTTATCCTTCTTGAAATATGGGACGGCTCCAATTAGTGGTGAATATATTGCTGCTGGTGGGCAGTGGGAGGTGGAATGTTATGGGAGAGCAAAGGTGGATTTTAGAGCTGGAGTACAAGGTTGTTACATGCAAGATGCGGTTTCTGGTAGATTAATGCAACAATCAACAATATCAGAGGATGGGTTTGGGTTTATTATGAGGTCTGCCGGTGACTTGCGCTTCAGAATGACTTCTAGGGGCGAATTTACGCTTTAGTAAGAAGCCTAAAAGCGAGTTTACGCTTTAGTACGAGGTCTACGGTGACTTTACGCTTTAGTAGAATTCGTACTAAAGAGTAAATTCGCTGGTATACTTCGTATAACACGTAAAGACACCGTTAGTACTCAGTTCCAAGCGTAAAGCCACCCGTATAAGTTGTACCAATGCTTAAAGGCGCTGGTGAAAATCGTACTAAAGTGTGAAGTCGTCAGTAGAACTTATTCAAAAGCATAAAGTTACCAGTAGACTTCGTACTAAAGCACAAAGTCAGGCAGAACTCGTTATGAACAAAAAGATGCCCATAGACTTTATACTAAAGTGAAAATTCACTGTCGGACTTCTTATTAAAGCTTAAAGTCACCGGAACTCTCATTTAAAGCGTACAATCTCCACTAGACTTCGTAATAAAGCGTAAAGTCACTGGGGGAATTCCATCTAAAGCGTGAAGTCACAAGCACATTTCATCGGTGACTTTATGCTTTAGTACAAATTCTACCCTCAACTTTATGCTTTAATTCTAATTCTACCAGCAACTTTGGTCTTTATGAGTAGAACAGGTGACTTTACGCTTTAATACGAAATCTTCTAGCCACTTTACGCTTTTGCGCGAAGTTTACCGGTGATTTTAAGCTTCAGTACTAATTCTAGCAGCGAAGTTACGCTTTAGTATGAATTCTTCCGGTGATTTTACTCAGAATAAGTAATAGCTGTGACTTTACGGTTTAGTGCGAAGTCTACCAGGGACTTTGCACTTGAGTTGGTTTATCAGCAACTTTACGCTTTACCACCAAATCAACCAGCGACTTTACACTTTACTACGAGGTCTATCGGCGACTTTACGCTTGATTACGCTCTACCAGCGACTTTACAGTTAAGTACGAGATCTACCAGCTACCTTAGGCTTTAGTATGAGATTTATCTGCGACTTACGCCTAAGTACGAAGTCTGCCAGTGAATTTACACCTTATTACGAAGTCGGCCACGATATTAGGGTTTAGAACAAATATAGAGCGACTTTACGCTTTAGGACGAAGTCTAACAACAATTTTGTGTTTTAGTACGAAGTCTATCGGCGACTTTATGCTTTAGAATGAATTCTACCTGTTTCTTCCCTTTAATATGAGGTTCACCAGCGATTTTACGTTTTAGAATAAGTTTTACCGGCGACTTGATTTATTTAGTCGGAGGATACAATTTTTAAACATTTATTTTATCATTTTACTTTTAGAATATCCTCTCAAATAACACTTTTGGAGGAAAAGTACTTCTAATGTCACTACAAAATGCTAGAGGCAAGCCATCTTCGCTTTTCCCTACCTACTTCCAGGTGACATCGTACAAATGCCATAGAAAGTGATGACTCCCGACGCCTCGCATATTTTCTTTGAATTTAAATTTTTGCCTCAAGCCAAGACCTATTTAGCTCGAGGGTTCTTAACATTTTGTGATCGATTTTCTACTTAAAATTGGTATATTATGGGGATGTTGAGAGAAATTACATTTGTTTATTGACATTAATGATGCATTTTTAGAAATCTAAATTTAACCAACCAAAGAGATCTCAAATATATGAATATATAAAATATAAATAAAAATCAAAGCGACAATGGATTTGTTATTGATATCTATTATATTATTCTTTTTATGACAGAGAGAGAGAGAGAGAGAGAGAGAGAGAGAGAGAGCTGGGGGGCGAAAACTACTCAATCCTTTGCAAGGGGGCGAGTCTGGGAAAAGATTAAGGACCACTACAATCTACCCGTAAGCTAAGTTCTCAAAGTAGGTAATGTTAATCCGAAACTTCCTGTACGGATCATCGAAGCGAGCTGTTAATCTTTTAATAGTCATTGTATTTCGAAGAAATGTTTCTCTAGTAGGGATCGCATTATAATCGGTAAACCTCATACCAAAGCCTACTGCCCATTCTTCCGCTCTCGTCAATCGGCCTCACTGTGTAAGGAGAGTTGCGTCTCGCCAATATCTTCGTAAATCTAAAGGGAAAAAATAGACAAATATATAAAACTTAGATGAGAGGATCCGGCCCCCTTCGGAAGCAGAAAATCTCCCATCACACTTGAGCAAAATGAGCTCACTTCTGTTTGCACACTAAATACATCTCTGGAGAATAAAAACAAGGTTGGAGTTTTGTAAAAAACTAAATTATGTGTTTTAATGCGTGACGATTTATGTGAAAACCCCTGTAAATTGGTGAGGGGGTTGGGATTTTGGGAGTGCATATTTCCTTGCAGCTGTGAAAATTCAAGGAAAGAAAGCTTCTAGGTTTTATGGATTTTGACTTTGCGTCCGATTGGGTAGCTGTAAACAAGCTACGAGTATGTGTTGTGGTATAGCAATTATATATATATATATATATATATATATATATATATATATATATATATATATATATAATATATATATATATATTGGTGATGGAGTCGCTCCTTGGGAACCTTATTTGAAGTAGGAATATGAAGACATATGCGATGGTTACGAACATTTAATTTTCCAGACGTTTCGGTCATTAACGATGACCATCATCAGCAAATTCTAAATACAAAGAATAATTTTTATAAGAATAACTAAACACAGCAATAAAAAACATGACAGGAGTCGAAAATGATAACCGAAAGCAAGAAGTTAAAATGAAATATATAATCCTAAACCGTTGAAAGCAAATGGGTGAAAATCTATTAATAAGAAATTGATTAATATCGAAAAATAACTAAATTAAATAATAATCCCATGAGTATGAAATATGCATAATAAACATGAATTAAATTCTTATTCGAATACAAAAATTATAAACTATAGCAATAAAGTCGAAAGCAAGGGATGAAGAAATTGTAGCCATCGCATATATCTTCATATTCCTAATATATATATATATATATATATATATATATATATATATATATATATATATATATATATATATAAGGAAACAATGACACGCTAATAGCTGGTCCGACCAGTTGGGGAGGGGATAATGAGAATGGGGGAGAAATTCGTCCCCCGAGTGTGTGAATAATAATTATCAAAAATAAGTGAGTGCAGATTGGCTTAAAGGTTAGTTATGGCCAATAGTCGTTCAGGGTTATTTAAAGAATGCTACAAAAATAAGTTTAATACAACAAAAAAGAAATAGTAAATATAAATACAAAAGAGGGTTATGTGAGATACGTGATCAAATGAATAACGGACACATTCGGTGTCAGCAAAGGGGCAAATCCAAGAGATTAAAGCAATTGATTACCTGACTTGGATCAAAGTCTTAAAAGAGGCTACACTAAGCCGCAACGTAAATAATACAATTGGTTCGGAGGGATACCAGATTATAACGATGTCCGCAGCGTCGACGTCTTGCACGGGGTAAGCGACGAAGGGGAGGTAACTCAGGTAGGCGAGGATGCAACAAGGGAATATGTTTTACCTCAAGGTTCTCGATGGGGGGGTGGGTTACTGGTTCTACCTCAGGATGCTGATGAAGGAGAACTCGTTTTACCCCGGAGTTTTCGATGAAGGAATACTAGCGCGAGTTCACGAAAGAACGGACGTTGTAAGGAGCTGCCAATTGACTGGGGCGATGTCCACGGCGGAGAGATTCTAGTCGTCAGTATCCGAATAATCTATGGAGGATCCGTAATGTGTCTTCGTGCGCGGACGTGCTGTATTGCCTATCCAGCAGAAAATCTCCGGTTATAAAGGTCGTCGGCGGGCGGCGAAATTTCCTCAGGCCACGGCGTGCTCTCCTGGGATCTGATGTCACAGGGAAATCCGAGATAAGGAGTCGGTCTAATAGCCTTTCGGGTTCTCTCGTCTCCCGACCAGGAAAGGGGAGCTTAAATCGCCTCAGGGTCAGGAAATAAACCTCGCAAGATAAACACAGCTGGTTTGATAAAACCATGTTCTCCCGATTCCTTCCTTGCTTATCACGCTTTTTGTTCCAGGGTTAAGGCCACGTGGCACTTCTAAGGGTTCAAGATGGATCTCTAGATCATATAAGATTATATTCTTAAACACTATGTATATATATATATATATATATATATATATATATATATATATACTAGTGGCCCAAATTTAAGGGTGAGTAAGAAGAAGTGTATTTAATTATTTATTATAGAAGTTTCAAAAGGTTGAGACTATATATTATACAGATATTCAGATATTTATAGTATCTATCTTTCGTTAAAATTTCAAGTGAATGGAATAAATATTTCGTAAGTTATGAGGAAATAAACAAACTATCTTCCAAATCACAGCGGCCAAAAGTTAAGGGTCACTTAGAAAAAATGAATTACCAACCGAGGTATTTGTGTTTAGGAGACTGTTGATGGGTTAACAACTTCTTATGATCATACACTATTGGAACATTTAACTGTCAACATGGCGGCTTGTGAGGGACGACCGGTGTCCTGTGATGAAAAACAAAGGATTGTTTGCCTTCACCTTGAGGGCAAGTCAAATTCTGTGATAGCAACTACTGTAGGAAGTCTAGAAGTGTTGTCCAACGAATCTTAGCTCGTTTTTATTCGTAGGATCGACAGATGCTTAACGCAAAACCGGTAGACCTCGTAAAACATCACCAAGACAGGGTCGTATTATGGTGAGAATGTCACCGAAGGATAGGTTTACCAGTACTGCCCCCCGAGTTCAGCTTCACCTCCGATGTGAACGTATCGCGCAAAACAGTTTCCCGGAGGTTACGAGGTTCTGGGTTGCTTGCTCGGGCACCAGCAAAGAAATCTCTGATCTCCAAAAAGAATCAAAGAGCCCGTCTTCGTTACGCTCATGAACATGTCGTTTGAACGGAAGAACAGTGGGCGCAGGTTCATTTTAGCGATGAAAAGAAGTTTAATGTGATTGGATCCGATGGCGGGATGTACGTCCGACGAAGATGTGGCGGAAGGTTATCTAGTTCATGTGTGAAGAAGACAGTGAAATATGGAGGAGGCAGTGTATGGTATGGGGAGTGATGTCTGCTGCTGGTCCTGGTCCACTTATTGACCTACACTGGACTATCAATGCTGAAATTTACAAG
This sequence comes from Ceratothoa steindachneri, assembly GCA_963969495.1. Taxonomy (NCBI): domain Eukaryota; kingdom Metazoa; phylum Arthropoda; class Malacostraca; order Isopoda; family Cymothoidae; genus Ceratothoa; species Ceratothoa steindachneri. Next base: position 49,432,609 of record OZ018328.1, on the reverse strand, counting down.
CAGATTCTTAGACAGATTATTGGAATGTGGTGCGAAGGAGAAATCCAAAGAACCAAGATGAACTCTGTTAATTATTGAAAGAGGAATGGAACAATATTACCCCATCATTTTGCAAGAAATTAATTCAGTCCTGGGGCAACAGATATCGGGAGGTCATTATTAGAAAAGGAATGTTCACAAAATGTTAATACTAAGAGTTTCTTTTTTGTTCTTGTTCCATTTTTTATTGTTTTTCTAAGTGATCCTTAAATTTTGGCCGCTGCAATTTAGAAGATAGTTTGTTTATTTCCTCATAACTTACGAAATATTTATTTATTTCACTTGAAATTTTCAGGAATGATAGATATTGGATATATCTAAATACCTGTATAATATATAGTCTCAATGTTTTTTTAAAATTCTATAATAAATATTTAAATACATTTGTTCTTACTGACCTTTATATTATGGCCGCTACTATATATATATATATATATATATATATATATATATATATATATCTAACACCACTTAATAGGGTGAGCGAAAACAGAATAAGAGAAAATTTCAGTTTGTAAAGCAAGCAAAGACTGGATGATTTCAAACATGAGGTCATAACATAACATACATAACATAATTACACGGATGACAAAAGCCACAAGGGCCTATCAAAGGTCATCCGCCTCCGTCAAAATCCACCCACAAAAAGCACCATCGCCAGGGGAAGACAAAATCAAAGTCCCCCACAATATAATATAACAGATAACAAAAGCCACAAGGGCTCATCATAGGTCATCCGAGTCAAACGGCCTCTTTTTTAAGGCAACCAAACTCCCAAGAAAACTACATCCAGAGGATTGCGTCCAGAAACAAGGGTATCACCATTGGTCTAGGCGAAGACAAGACGTTATCAAATAGCTGGTCACCATGAAATCCAAATAGTATAACATCATAAAACAGACCACCGGCTGTGTGCATTATGTACAACACCAAATAAGAGGTCATCTGGCAATCGAAAAAATAAATACACTAGATATAAGGTCATCAGCCGACCGAGGAAAGGATGATAGCAAACAACAGTGTTTCGTTAAAGAGAGGATAGGACTACAACACACATAATGGATTCAGGCGAGCGGCCAAAGGACCACAGTGGACGAAAAATTGTTAGCTGACAAAGTAGATGACCAAAGACAACGTTTACTTCTTCGAACGAGGAAAGGACGAGGCAGACAAAGGGATTTGGTGCGAGAGAGTAAAGCATGATAGCAAACAGAATGTCGTTAAGCAAGTAGGAAAAAAGGTAACCGAGAACAGTAATCTGGCGAGAGAGGAAAGATGAACACCAGAAAACCTCTAGCAAAGCGAGAGAGGAAAGACGGAATACACACATCAGATGGTAGTCGAACTAGAAAAGAAGGACATCAGACAGCGCATCATCAGGAAACGAGGATGGATGATAGAAGTCAGTGTGTGGTCAGGCTACTAAGAAAGATACAACCATAGACAAAAGATCGTTTGCGGAACGAGAAAAGAACAGCAGCGAATAACTAACCGTCATGCGCGCGTGCAAAAGACGACAACAAAGAGTAAGTCCTCAGAATAGCGAAGAAAGACAACACCAGAAACTAACTACTCAGCAGACCGATTAAAGGAAGACGGCACATAACATGCCGTGGGGTGAGAAAAGGAAAGGAAAGAAGAGAACATGTAAATTCGAGTGAAGGAAGTACGAGAGTAGACAGTAAGTCATAGATGAGCTAGTGAAGGAAGACATCACATAACAAGTCGTCAGCCGAGCGATAAAAGGAGTATAGCAGAAAATATGTTGGGCGACTGTATTTTAAGTATGACAACACGGAACATTTGATTGGGTGAGCGAGGCGACGACGATAACAGACAAAAAATCGTCATTTGAGCGAGGAAAGGAAAAAACCAGACTGCGGATCGTTAAGCAAGAGAAGAAATTGCGAAAGCAAAACAAGATCGTTAGAGAAGAGAGAAAAGCAAGACAGAAGACAAATGGTCATCAGCTGATTGGTAAAGAGCGACAGGGGGAAAGAGGTCGAGTTTATAAAAAGTAGTAAAGAAGATAAAAAGTCATCTGGTGAGCAACGAAAAAGCGACAGCAGCAAACATGTTATAAATTAGCAAAAAAAGCAAAATAGAATTAAACAAGTCATCAAAGAGAGTTAAAGAATTGCAAACTGCAAACTACAGGTGGCAAACACTCGAGAAAATAACGAAACTCACAACATGCCTTCAGTTGATCGAGAAAAAGATGACAGACTACAATAGGTCGTCAGCCGTGCGAAAAATGAACAACACCAATCATCTGGTCGTCAAGCGAGAGAGGAAAGGATGGAAGCAGACAAAAGGTCTTTAAGGGGTCGAAGAAGAACAACAATACAACAGTTTGCCGAAAAGTGAGGAGAGGACGACATAAAACCAGCAAGAGAGCGAGGAAATGACTACGACATATAATGGTCGTCAGACTAGGTACTAAACACCGATAACGGAGATCAGGTCGTCGGGAGAATCGAGAAAAGTGGTGGAATATAAAATTTATAGAGTCCGAATACATTTTATTAATAAATATAGTAAATTGATAAATTGATGCACGCAGTCAATAATTACAAGGACTACTTCCACTCATTTTGGCATGCTGGAGAACAAAGTTGTGATGATATCTTAACAGATATTACTTCATTTTTGGTCAATAAGTACCCGCAAATGGTCACAACTGGATGGTTTCTGTTTAGCAAACAAATTCTTTATTGGGTTCCAATCTGGCGAATTCCCTCGCCAAGGTCCCAAAAGTTTGTGGTGATTCTTATCCCAGAACTTTGTTATTGCCTTTTCTTTTTGACAAGGAGCGCCATCATGCTAAAAAATATAGTTATCATCACCAAAGTGGTCATGAACTGTTGGGTAAAGGTGTTTATAAGGAATTTTTAGTACCATTTTGAGTTAATGGCAGTGTTCTTGGGCAAAATTGTTCGTGCTCCGGTTCCGTTAGATCAGAAGCAGCCTCAGATACGGAGTGTTTGAATTCCTGAACGTGGGTACGATAGAGGACACTTGAAATCGCTGCCCTTTTCTCCTAGTAATGAGGGATCTTCCAAAGGCTCCAAACAAGCAAAAAAAGCTTCGTCAGAGAATATCACTTTGCCCCAGGCTTCAACAGAGCATTCTTTATATTTCCTACAAATTTGAGCCAATCCGTAAAGTTTTTTTGATGTGAGATGAGGCTTCATCGCAGGCCTTCTCGACTTGAGACCTTTATCGAAATGTTTCTGCCTCAATGGGCGTTCTGAAGCGTTCACACCTGCCCCTATGCTATCGGGAGCAGGTTTGGCAGTGGAGGCAATCCGATTCTTGATCTGGGCCTTACGGAGGCGAACCTGGCTTTCACTTGAAGCTCATGGTCGTCCAGTAAACTTCATCATAGGAGTAAAAACAGTATTTTGAAGGCATTAATGATTAGGAAGTGTTTTAAGGGTCTAAACATGCATGATTATATACAGACTGTTTTTTGTTTAATATTTGGATTTCGGGAAAAAACTTTCACTTTCCTCAGATAATTAGAGTAAGCTCTCAATACTCGTTGGGTTGTCTTCTAGGATTTTTTTTAGTGTATGTAGAGTTTCTTCAAAATATTAGAGTTCGGGTGTGTCTATGTTTTCGACATGTTATGGATCGGTGCTTTATGGTGTTCTGTGTTCCGCTGGTTGTACAGTGAGGAGGAAGAGGGAGTTGGAACAAGGTCTGCTGACCCAAAGTCTCATGCTCTCACCTTTTCTGATTTATGACCTTACGTCCTTCAAAACTTTCAATAATTTCCGGACTAACCTTAGGAGGACCTTGACAATTGTATCATTCGAAAGACAATGTAAACCAACAGGAGGTTTCTAGATTTCGTTAGAATCGGCCGAATAGTTATGATGTTATTGCCAAATAATTCCCCAGCCCACACTTAAGAGGACTTTGGCAATTATATTATTTGAAAGAGAATGAAAAAACAACATAATGATTTCAATTTTCTTATAATCGCCTGAATAGTTACAATGTTATTACCAAAACAAAAAATACAAAATGGGGACCGACCGACATAGTAAGCTGTAGAGTCACCCGCGACTAAAAACGGCAGTCGTATGTGTTTCTCGTGTGATCTAGTCTCAGGTGAGGGAGAACGAATTCTTCTCTTCTGCATTTTCTGCGTTGTTGTAGAATTTGGGGGTTCGATGGGTGGTAGTAAGGACGATATTGTTGCCACTCTGGCGGCTGTGTCAGCCTGATACAGAATTGGCTTAGGCGCCAGCAGGAAACTATCCTGCAGGTAAAGGTGTTTATTTCGTTCAGGATTTATATAGCTAGTGGGTGCTTTGGGGTTTAGATTATAATGTTTACATGGTACTTTGTGAGTTTGAGAATATTGTGAAATTTTGCTAGCTGGGAGATTTAATTTATTTTAGGGCTAAAAGGATAGCCATGAGTTATACAGACAAGACTAATGCGAAAGATGGTAGTTTTGGTGTTTTTGTTGCAGAGAGAAGGACAGCCACGCATTCTACGATGATGACATACCAGATAGTGTAATCTTACAACAAAACAATGAATGTTCCATGCCACACATCTAGTAACGAAGGGTTGGCCTAGAAAGAAAGGGGTCACGTTCATGGCATGGCCCCCCTCAATCTCCATACCTCAAGCCCATTCAACATTCGTGGTCACACTTGGGCACAAGAGAGAGAGTGCACAAATGTTCCTCATAAAGTGAATTAACAGCCAAAATTCATGAAGAGTGGCAGAAAATTGAGCCAATCACCTGTGCCAACAATGAACTAAAGTGAAATAAGTGATAACAACAAATTGTAGTGAAAAGGAAAAGCAAACCAAAAGGAATATAAAAAGAAAAATCAAGAAGAAAGTAACAAACAGGAGACCACACTCCAAAAGTGAAACTAGGTAAGGAAAATAAAATAACAACAAGCAATGAACATAACAATACATAAACAAAGTTCAAAGCTAAGATAACTCAAAACGAAATGAATGCTACAAATGAACACACGAATGAAAGAGGAAGAGAAAAAGGTAACAGAGATTAGGCTATTCTCTCTCTACTTGTGTGAGGAACAGAGGGAATAAAATTGTGAGAAAGGAAGAAATAATAATAAGTAAATGTCTGACAGTGGTTCGGAATCCACGTTAATCAGTAGTTCCCCCTTATCCTTCGGACATGGGTATTCCATTTTCACCCCTGACTACGAAAGTTGCTCAATCTGCCTCCTCACTAATCTGTTCTCTTTTAACCTTCAAACTTTTCCGTCTCCCACAGCTATAAACCCTCTTCTAAAGCTTGTTCCCGATTTCCCACTAAGCATTTCACCATCGGTTCACTTTACCTGAGAGTCAGAAGTGTGGGAAGTTTCTCTAGGAGCAAGTCGGCCCCGGGCCTCCTACTCCTCTGCTCCTCCTCCCGGTCGTGGGTGGGGATTCTGGGGAACAGGGGAGAGGAGGACCCGCGAGCCGTAAAATAATCTTCAGCCTCATATACAAAACTGCATTCGACGGTTAGAACGTGCTAAAATAAAATTTGTAAAGTCGAAATACAACCTGGTCTTTAACAAAACTTGTATGGAAGAGAAGCTACTCCCATCATACACTGATATATATATATATATATATATATATATATATATATATATATATATATATATCATACCCTCGCCTGATATGATAAGCGGTACCCTCTGGTATTCACCTTTCCGACACCGCTATGGTTAGGCAATCACCGGAACTTCTCATTTCGGGGGAAAACACCTGGGACAGATCCCTCCTGCAAATCAGGCCTAATGCAGAACCATACACATTTCCTTTGAGATGCCCCCAAAATGGACGACAACAGGAGAGTTGGTTGATCCAACTTTTTAGACATACAGCGACCTTCAACGGAATCGTTCACACAAACATCTCATATCGTGATCTCACTAAACCTCACCTATGAATTAATTGAGTAATTATAACTCCGTCTACTGGTTTTGAAATATAAAAAAACAAACAGCCATTTTAAAATTATTTATCGAGATTCATTCATCACTACCTGTTTATAATTACAGTGCCCAACTACACACGCGTATAGTCATCATAAATATCGACTGATTTCCTCACGGTTTTCATTGAAATTCAACATTCATAAACTGTTGTTATTAAAAGGGTGTTGAAAAGATTTTATTTCTCTTGACATGTGTGGAAAAAGGGAAGATCGAGTAATTTTATAGCGGTCAAGCTGTAAAGCACTTGAATCAAAGAAAGAGAGAAAATGGAAATGAAATTACTGCCACAAATCCTATATAAATTCAGCTCACCTTTCAAAAGCAGTATACCCTTTCAACTACAAAGTGCTGAGTCAGCGTGCCCGTCGACTTTTCTTACGCAGGAAAATCATCACCACTGCTATGGACGACCACAACACGCTCACTACGATAAAGACAACCTGTTATTTTCTTGCCGAAGGTTCAAGCTGCCTAATTCGTGGTTCACCCAAATCGAGCTATTCTCCTCTTTGGAGACAGCAACAAGTAACACCCCATAACTCAATTCACAAGTACGAGAAGTGCCGCATGCAGTAATTAATGGAAATCCGCCCCTGCTAAGATACCCCCCAAAAGTTGAGCTATAAAACGCTTCGTGCTGCCATTTTGGAAAAGTTACCCCATCCACGGCTCAAAAATGAAACTTTTGGCTCGTTCCACCTAACCATTCTATCTTCCTCATGAAGATACCCTAGGAAATTGAAGGACACATTAGGTGACTAGGGAATAGCGTGAACCCGGATTTTCTTCGGGAATCCTTCACTCGCGCTTTTCCTCTCACATGAAAGATACACTTAAAATTCTAGCCCTGGAGATCCCATTAGAGCAGCTCACAAGCTTTCAAACGCAGCTCTTAGAGAAGACTTCCATCGCAAAGTATCTGTAACAGCAGTTCCGCGAGCAGAAGAAGGCAGCATTGGTACTTATCAAGGAAGAGCTTGCACTCTCTCATGAAGGTTTGCCACTCTTGAGAAGTGGATAAATTACTTCAGAGGATTCTCAGCATCCGGTACCTGCAACTCTCCTACAGGATCGCACAACTCTTCCACTCTTCCGCATAGCATATGCTGTTACCACCGGCAGCAATACAGTAGCCAAGCACATCGCTGTACACTTGATTTTTAGAGAAGGGTATCTCGTGAAACTTCTAAGGAAAACAGAAATGAATGACCCTATATCTCTATTTCCTTACATGTAATCGAACTCAGCACCGGAAGAAGGTTCCCGGTCGACAAAGGATCCGCGACCTCGATTCCCCCAGCTGCATATGATGATCTGCAACAACAAGAGAACCACATTACCCTTCATACCGCAAACGGACCCCTGATTCGTACATTTGGTGAATATAGACTTAATATATCTTTGGACTTAAGACATCGCTTTACCTGAAACATCTTAGTGTGATATTAATTGTACAATAATAGGTATCGATTTTTTTTTAGCAAATTATATTATTTGAGTTGTCCTTTAACATTCCCGCTTGGTTTACGGCTCCACCAATCAATTAATACGGGCGGCCATTAGTGAATGTGTTATGAGTCCACCTTCACTAGCCTTGCAGTAGACCGACTTCTTCTTAAATAGAATGAGCTTTACAAACCCCACAACGAGCAAGGTAACAACCAAAATGTGGCAAATGTTCCTTCTTCACTTTTTTATTATGTTGTGACTCTACGACCACCGATTGCTGACTGGCCACGGCGTCTATCCCAGAAAGCTTTTACGTATGGTCAAAGATAACATTCAAGCTTTTTTAAAATCCCTAAAAGGTTAAGCCAAGTAAATCTGCCTATGCTTCACCAATTAATCTTCTAAAGAAATGTGTTAACAATTACTGTTACCTGGGACTACTATCATTTAAAGTTTAATACGATTAGGAATTAATACCTGCTCCTTACATCACCAATTTTACTGCCAACTTAGAGAATTGTTTGGTGTTCTCCAAAATCTATATAAATGAGGCGTTTTTCTAAATACCAATGAAAGCATCATCCATTGACATAACAGCTATGATATCGAGAGTGAGTCTACGATTCCCTCGTTCTTCTTCAAGATATGCCCAACCCTTCTCAGATATTTCAACAATATATCTGTAGAGATATACGAGTTAACCGAGGCAGTTAAGAAGTTGCGAGTATATATATATATATATATATATATATATATATATATATATATATATATATATATATATCGAGGTCTTTCTCATCGCGAAGAAAACCAATGAAAGAAAAACAAAACCCACCTGGGTTTCTCTAAGCCACTCTACCCAGTCTCCAGTAACATACAAGTACGATAAAAATGGTAAATTTAGGAGACAGTTATTTCTGACCTCTGCTCAAAAGGCCTACCCTCCGAGGGTGTATTTATAAACAAACAAGTAAAAATTTCAAACTGTCGTTCTTGTATTACGCTCTTCCAGAGCGACACGACACCAAGGACGGCTGAATTGATACCCCCTTCTGTCGATTCAACATGAGATCCAGTTTCCCTAAGTTCAAAATCTCTAGGAAGAGAAATATCAGATGCCCAAAAGCCAGGGAACCCTCGGGTCCCACCTTGCTATCCCCCTCCCCCTCCCATTACCCCGCAGGAGTAAGTCGAGTATAAAACGGTTCGTCAGAAGAAATAGATGACAATTCTCGTTTCGTCACGACATTGAAAAGAACTTGCCGGGATAGTATTCCCCCAGCAAGTTAAAAAGGACTTTCATTTTCTTTGGCAATACCAGATTGCACCAAGCATAATCGGCACAGTTCGATTACCAAAGATCGTCAAGTGATCTTAATTCCAAGTACTGTCAGCACATTTCGATTACCAAAGATCGTCAAGTGATCTTACCTTATCTGAGTCTGAAACCCCAAACTAGATAGATTTCTCACCCAAAAGAGAAGCTCTACCAGCGAAACTAAATCGCTAGAAAATCATACAACCATCTTAAAGCCTCATCTGAGGAAACCTTTTCAAGCTCATAAACGCCCGACGCATCGCCTCTTCAATCGGTGTTTTGTTTTGGTTCCTTATCCTCCGCCAACTCCAAATTCTGCGTGACGTCACTCGTCCACCCTTCGTTCGAAGTAACGCCTTCTATTGAGAAGCAAATAAACTACACTCATACTCCTCTCCGGACAAGATTTGATTGAAGGTATTTCGTTTGGATTCTCTGGGTAAACCTCACTACCTTATGTGAGTAATCAATTCAATTTTCATGTCTCCGTGCGTTTAACGTAGATAATTTCTATATGTTAAAGACGAATTTTTTTGATAGCAAATTGTTCCATCTTAAAGCAACCAGAAACCGAGTGTCGGTAACGGAGCTTAAGAACCATTTTTAAGTTGTATTTTGTACGTGTATATATTAATTTTGTTTGAGTTGATTAATGTACAGTAAAAGTCTATTTTGGTTGAAGTGTTTAAATTATCCATGAACGAGTTAGTGGGCAGTATTTAGTATATTAAAGAGAGAACTTCCCTTTGTATTCATTCAATAGAATAAAAATAAGAAAAGCGCTCTTAGAGATCGATCCTGAAGCGATCACTGGAAGTACGAACATACGACCCACTTTATTAATCATAATAATACAAAAAATAATAATCTTGGTTAAGCCACACCAATATCAATTATGTTTTGTTGTGTACGGAAACATTTCTTCTTCAAGGTAACTCTCTCTCTCTCTCTCTCTCTCTCTCTCTCTCTCTCTCTCTCTATATATATATATATATATATATATATATATATATATATATATATATATATATATAAAGAATATTTCAACCAGGACGCTCAAGCTTTGTCAGGCGATAGTGGCCATGCTGTTAAAGCGACATCTGGCAACCTCACTGTGAACTTTTCAGTAGTACTTGGCAAGTCACGTTGAACAGCGTGTACAAATCATCAAATGTTATTATCAAAATCAGTGCTCTGTTCGACAAACGTTCCCCGCATTAGTTGATTTCTATCTTCGCCACAGCGACAAGGCCCATTTTTGGATGAATGGATTTGTGAACAAGCAAAATTGTCGGATTTGGGACGAAAACAATCCACATGAGATACACCAGCTCCAATTGCATCCTAAAAAAGTTACTGTTCGGTGCGGATTTTTGTCTAACGGAATCATCGGTGCGTATTTTTTTGAGAACGAAGATGGGATTGCCATAACCGTCAACGGCGAGACCTACAGATCGATGATAAGCAACTTCTTGTGGCCTCAACTGGATTATATGCCAGATATGGATACTGACGACATGTGGTTCCAAGAGGACGGCGCTACGTGCCACACTGCGCACGCCACGATAGACATTTTGCAGCAGCGATTTCAGGGCAGGGTCATCTCGCGCGGCGGCGACGTCAACTGGCCACCAAGATCATGCGATTTAACGCCATTAGACTACTTTCTTTGGGGGCTACCTTAAATCGCAGGCCTATGCGAATAATCCGCAAACAGATTAGGTCCTCAAAGTCAACATAACGAACACCATCCAGCAAATTCAGCCAGATTTATGCGACAAAGTCATCGAAAATTGGGCCTCCCGAATACGTTCCACCAAGCGAAGCCGCGGCGGACATTTGAACGACGTCATATTCCACACTTATGCCATAAAATGTACTTTCAAATTTAAAATAAATTGAGTGCATATATCACATACAACTTGTTTTATTTACATTTAAAATAGAGCGACCTTATTGAAAGACCCTTTATATATATATATATATATATATATATATATATATATATATATATATATATATATATATATATATATATATATATATATATATATATACATTTATTACGCCAGTTAGTCTTGTATCCAATCTCTTAAAATTCATTTCAATATGAAAACGTGCAAACTCTTTTCTGTAGCTGATCCCCCTTGAGCATCATTGCTAACCTTGAGAAGGCACTGAGTTGCTTCCTACGGCTTGATTTAAACATGGCTCCGACTTTGCCCTGAAGGCAGAATCCATAATTTCTCTTCGTGATTCATCTACAACGCGAAAAATGCAACTCTAGAATTTTATCCATTTTTTCCACGTAGTTTAGAGAAATTATATATATGTACATCAGTCTTTTTCTAACTTAATGAATAAAACATTATGTTTAGATTCATATACAATGCTACAAACATACATATACACGTGACAGGAATACCTTACTTGACCACATATTTTGTATGCCCACTACATATATACGAAAAGGTAAAACAATATTCTAAATCTGTACAAGGTATTCATGAACGCAAACTTCTCAAATTAGGTATCAATTAACCTTCATTTTAGTCGCGTGCGACTCTATATCTCACTATGTCGCTCGGTCGGTTCCCGTTTTGCTTTTATTTGTTTTGGTAATAACATTGTAACTATTCGGCAGATTCTAACGAAATTTGAAACCCTTATTTTGTTTTACATTCTCTTTGGAATCATCTAATTGCCAAGTTCCTCTCAAGGTTATCCCGGGAATTATTTTGTTTTATTAATAACATCATAACTATTCTACCGATTCTGACGAATTTGAAACCCTTATGTTATTTTACATTCTCTTTCGAATGATATAATTGCCAATGTCGTCGCAAGGTTAGCCGTGAAATTATTTGGCAATAAAATCATAACTATTCGGCCGATTCTAACGAAATTTGAAACCCTTATTTCGTTTTACACTCTCTTTTAAATGATATATTAGACAAGATCCTCCCTAGGTTAGTCCAGGAATCTTTGAAAGTTTAGACACTCGTAAGGTCATAAATCAGAATAAGTGAGTGCAGGCGACTTCGTTCACCTTATCTTGTTTCTTATCCCTCTGATGTAATTTTTAACTTTTCGAATTTTATTTTGAGTTAAAAAGAAAACTTCTTGTTGTCATTTGGCCTCCACTTCAACATACTTCTATAATAACTGAATTTTTCCCAATTTTTTCTCCCAATTTTAAAATTTTTCTACTTTTTAAAAAATGAGCCATGTTATGGGCAGCTAAATCTCTTTAAAGATCGTTTATACAAACTCGCCCTTTAATACCAATGCTAAACTATCAACAGAATCATTTTCTTTTTTCCAAAAAATTAGAATTCAATATTTTAAAGAAACTTTGTTAAAACCAAGAACTTATCGTAACTAGACTAGATAAATCCAAAGGTGTTGTCCTCATGAAACGCTCTGACTCTTTCCAAAATGGAAACAATTATTTCTGAGGAATCGAAATTCCAACTCCTTAATACTCCATTGTTTAGACTAATCATTAACATAAAGGATCAAATCAATAGAACTCTTAGGTCACTTAAAAGCCAAAATTTGATTTCAGAAGTAACTTACCAGTCACCTTTTTCTTCTGGTTCTTCTCTGTGTTCCTTATACGGTTTGCCAAAAACTCACAAAGTTGGTGTTCCTTTAAGACTCATTCTAGCTGGCTATAATTCACCTAATTACCACCTAGCAAATTTTTAGTTCCCTTACTTTCTGATTTAACGTGAAAAAAATATACTGTGGATAATTCTCAACAATTTGTAGATGCACCCCAACCAGTCCGTTCCCACTGTCACATGATCAGTTATGACGTTTCCTCTCTCTTTACCAACATTCCATTAACTGAAGCCGAGGACATAAGTTTAAATAAACTCTTTCCTTTCCCCGATAGCTTAAATCATGGATTTCCCCGATGTGCATTTAAAACAATTTTAGAATTAGGTGTTCACGATTCTTTTTTCACTTTTAATTTAAAAAAATATACAAACAAGTTGATGGTATGACTATGGGTTCGCCCCTTGGACCAACCTTCGCCAACATTTTCATGTGCCATTTGGAAACTAATTTTTAAATGATTGTCCTATAGAATTTAAACCTATTTTTTTTATAAAAGATTATTCCATAACTCTGCTCAAACTGAACTTTTTAAAAAATTCCTAAACTCATATTACCCTAAGATTTCGTTTATCATGGAACCAGAAACAAATAATGGTTTATCTTTTTTGGATGTTAAAATAGTAAAAAAAAATCACGGTTACTTTGTATTTTCTCTCTTCCTAAAACCAACCTTTACTAACTTTGGTCGAGAATTTTATAGCTTCTGTACATATCAATTTAAAATTAATGAGTGTAAAACCTTAATCCACCGCGCCTTAATATCTGCTCCAACTGTATCTTATTCCATTTGGAAATGGAAACACTTGCAATATTTTTAAAATTAAATAACTACCCGCCCGATATTTTCATATGTTGCATTAGGGATTTCATATTTATTTTTTATGTTCCCCGCAAGAAATTATATATCTCCTTTTCCTTTTGGAGATAACAGACTATTGCTTCTAGGAAGGAATTGTTGAATATTTTGAAGAAAAGATTCTATCCACATTTTAATCTAATGCCAATCTTTGTAAACTCTTTAAAACGTGACTCTTTGTTCACTGTAAGAGACCCCACCCCTAAAATCATGCGTTTCGGAGTAGTATACAAATATAGTTGTCCCAAATGTTTTCTAGGAACGTACATTGGATGTACAGAACGCCTTTTCAAGGTTCGCATTGATGCTCACCGGAAGGTCAGTCTCAGAACAGGAATGGATCTATCTGTAAAGGAAAACTCTGTTGTCCAGTCTCTTTCCCGTTCGTGTAAAATCCTTATATATTATAATAATTTTAAAAATTATCTTCGTCAAAATCTAAATCTGCTCTTCTCAAAATTGACTGTCAATTATTTGAACACAATCAGGCTCAGTTAAATAAGGACTGTAATTCCGCACGATTATATTTTGCTTAATTTAAAATAAAGGCACCCTCTTATTTAACTAGTTGCCAGTAATTAATTAACTCTAAAATAACAAACTAGCTAACGCTATATCTTTTTATCCACCAACCAAATAGATAGAATAAAAAAACAAATAACACAAATTAAAATTTTCCTAGTAACAAAGTTTTAAATTTCATTCCGTCAACTTACAGCTTTCTACGAATCAGGTAATATTTGATCCTGTATTTATTGTATTTTCTTCTTCTTACACTTCCACCCCTGTTAATTTCATTTTAATTTATTTTGTATTTTTAATATTTACTAAAACTACACAAATTTGTCATTCATATTGAATTTTTCAGCGTTTTGGGGGGCATTTACGTATTTTTACATTTTTGTACATTTTTACCTTTAGTCCTCAGTTTGCGTTATTGTTCTCTTTATTGTAAAACAATTGTTATATATATATATATATATATATATATATATATATATATATATATATATATATATATATATATATATATATATATATATATATATATATATACATATATATATATATTTATTGTTTTAGCCCAGAGGATGGGCCTAGAGCCCGAAACGTTTACCAATATATGTTGTTATATTCGGTGCTTGCTCTCCTTTTCCTGCTCAAGATACACCCATAAAGGAAAAGTGAAAAACGATTCCAAGCGTTTTCGTCTTTATTCTTAAAGACCTTTTCAAAGAATGAACAGGATATATATGTTTATTTGAAAAAAAGCACAAGACATTATTATAGATTAATATAAATAATGTATCAGTAATAGTGATGAAAAGAAAAAAATACATCGCTGAGAAGGAGAAGGATTTTAGTAGAAGGCAAAGGTACATATAGAGGGGTTCTCCTGGAGCATTTTACACAGGAGTTCAACTTTTTATACTTTAATGATTTACTTTAACATTTTAAATATTACCCCATAATAGGGTTTAGTTTGTATAATCTAATTCTTATTTTCTATTATAATGTTTGTTTTATATTTGCTTATTTGTCCAATTATTTAAATACTTAATTTCACATTCTTTTTACCTATCGGTTTCTATTACATTTGTTTATAATTACATATATAACCACTTTACTCTTGTCCACTATGTTATTATTCTATATTTATTTTTGCTTTTTTCTATTTTTAAGACTTATTCTTATTTAATGCAAACTTTTTGCCACTTAGTACTTAGCGTACTCTCACTTATTATTATTAATTAATTTGTTAACTTATTAATAGTGTATTCACATTTAATTATTTGTTTTATTCTTGGCCACTCACAACTTAGTTGCTTATGTATTGAATTGTACACTTTTTAAATCACATATAAATTAGTTATTTATGTAACTATATTTATATTTATTTGCTTATGCACTGTTTTTGACTTTATTATTATTTACTTATTTACTTTGTGTATTAATTTACGTATTAAATATATATTAATTTTAATCTTTCGACTCTCACTTTTTATTGTTTGACACTTTTTACACTATGTCCGACGTCTTCATCCCGCTTTTTATGCGTTTGAAGGTCGCCGCGTTTACCGTGTGAAGGCTCGTGTCTGGAATGTAAACGGTTCCGCTACACATTAGACCTTCGATTTCTCTTGGGGACCAAGGCCCCTCGAAGGTCCACTTAAAGTCCCCGTTACGAATTCCATGTACTACCTTCAGTTGGTTACCTTTTTCAGGACGCCGATTGATGCTTCCGAAGATTTTTAGTTTGAGCTCCTCTCCGTCGAAGAAAAGCCCTTTTTCAAGGACTTCGGTTCTTTCGGTGAGAGGTACTCCTGGATAACTATCATCATCCTCTGAGCATTCGTTGGTTTCCGTACGACCGTCTTCTTCTTCTTTTGATGTTGTTCTTACGTTCTTCTTCTTGCGTTTTGGCTTTTTTCAGGCTGCTTCTGGGGGGTGTTGGGTTTTTATCCATTTCCTGGCTATCTTTTTCTTTATTTTTGGTGGTCTCTGGTCGTCTTTTCACTTCATCTTGTTTGGGCTTTTCCTCTGGAGTTTCCGTTGGTACTTCCACAAACTTGATGTTGAGGACATCCTGAGACGCTGGGTTCGGGGGGAACCACAACTTCTTCTTTACTCTATTATGTTGGAGCATAGTATTTAGCTCCTCCGAGAAGCTTCCTGGGCGTGCAAGGTTCGCCAGGTGGGCGACGATGACCATAGTCATGATCTCCTTGCACTCCATCGGCATGACCAGTTTCGGAGAAGCTCTTTCCGGCGATATCGTCGTTGGCTGGGCAGAAGCTGCTGCGGCGTAAGACCCTGCGCTTGACTTTACCTCCTTTTCCAATTTCAATTTTTGCGGTTTTTCTCGTATTTTTTCTTTGCGTAGGGGACATCTCATGGCAAGAGCCCTGTGTTCCCCTCCGCAGTTCGCACATCTTTCCTTTTCTTCCTTGCATTCTCTCCAACCGTGGCCGGTTCGAGAGCATGCCGCGCAGGTTTGCTCTTTTTGGGGGCAGTCCCTCGTCGTATGGGTTTCCAAGGCGAGGCATTTTTGGCAGTTTTCCAGAAGTATGTACTCTTCTGCCTCAATTTGTTCGGGAGCAATCCTTAGGTAGAATCCCAGCAGACCGTCTCTCCTAGCTTTTTGCGCCATTTCTCTATTGGTGAATATGATTTTGATTAGGTTTTTCCCAATCTTCTCCACTTTGGAGATCTTGGCCCAGGACTGCTTGTCTAGCAGCTCGGCCTTAATGTCCTCAGTGGAGTTGTCCAGGAAGAAGGGGTCGACTCGTTTCAGGATAATGGTGCGACTCACGAGTAACTCGTGGGGGACGATCGCCTCCAATCCAATTTCTTTAAGGGTGGACCTTGCGTCTTCAGAAACAAGGACCTCCACGTCCTTGCTCTTCCAGCACACCGGAGCCCACCCATTAGATGTTTCAAGGAGACGGGTTAACTCAATATTGAGTTTGCCGACTACCTTCTCGAACACGGCTTCCCTGGTTGGTTTTTTGTGCCCCGCTATTAAACGAAGGGGGATCCGTTTGGTGTCTTGGGGGGCTGGGGGACCCATGTCCCCCTGCGGGCACTGCTGCCCTTCCCCCTTCTGAGCCTCGCCTGTGTCACTGGGAGGTAGAGGGGCTCACTGCCAGATGACGGGTGCGTGATTTTTCGTTTTGGTGGGAGGTTTTTGGCTGTCCTTGCCTAAAACTTTTCCTCCTTTGCCGGGAGGAGATTGTTAAGAACACTGCACAAGATACTCTACTCAGGTACTCTATGTACTCTACTCTACTCTACTCTACTCATGAACAGGATGGTATAATAATAATCACTATGTGAAAAGATAGTAGAAGGTAAAAAAAGATGGTGAAATGGGGGGTAGGGGTGCCCTTGTTTTAGGGGCATCGTTAGCTTGCTTTGGTTTTTTAATTCATTTTTCCTTATTTGGTTGTTGTTGTGTTCATTTGTTTTCGTTCTGTGCGTGTTCTTCTTGTTGTACTATAATGTGGTTGTTCTATGTTTGACTGTGCTATTTAATCTGTGTATTTGAGCTTTCAAGCCTTTGTAAGCTTGCAGTTGTGCGTATGTACTTCGTGTCACTTAGATTTGGAGTTGTATGTTTCGTTCTTTGTGTCACCATGATGTGTGTTGTTGATGTTTGGTGTTTTTATGTGTATATTGGTCTTATATTTTCCTCCGAACAGATTCTGGTGCTCGGGAATCGCTGGTTACGTCCGACTTCCCCGTGCAACCTGGCAGGGATGTTTATCCTGCGTCCAGTTCTTCTCAACTCTGGAAGGATATCATTGGCCATAGT
This sequence comes from Ceratothoa steindachneri, assembly GCA_963969495.1. Taxonomy (NCBI): domain Eukaryota; kingdom Metazoa; phylum Arthropoda; class Malacostraca; order Isopoda; family Cymothoidae; genus Ceratothoa; species Ceratothoa steindachneri. The sequence continues at coordinate 49,415,012 of OZ018328.1, read as the reverse complement.
GGACCAGACTTTCTTGGCCAATTTTTGGGTGGCGACATTTATTGGCTCCAGCTTCTGCCTGCGGTGCAGGTCCCTCTGCTGTCGTTGATCCCTTCTTCTGCATTTGTTAATGAAGAGGGACGCAGAGTTCTGTACACGCTGGAGCCTTTTCATAGCTGTTTTGCTGGCCGTTTGAGTTACTACTGCGGGGTAGATAAGCTTAGCCCGTATGAACAACAGGTATAATTTCCTGATGTTCGCCGAGCTAAGTTCTCTGAACCTATATAGCTTAGAGATTTCTCTCTTCGCCATTTTCCGCCTCACCGTGTAGTGACTCGAGTATCCGCGGTCGGAGATTTTTAGGCCCAGAATGTTGCCTACGGCGGAGTAACCGTATCTCCTCCCATCAATCATGATGGGCCACGTCAACTCACGGCCCAGCGGGAGAATTGTGAATTTCTCCCTGTTCGTCCGGATTTTCCACCTTTTCTCGAAGTTGTTGATGTTCGAGATCTCTGCGATGGTGTTGTTTGCCTGGTTCCTTGCTTTCCTTTCCATACAGGGGACGATCTGAGTGATGTCATCTGCGTATTGCAGATACATCGTGTCCCCGTGGATTGGAGTAGGGAGGTCGATGGTAAAGACCAGATAAAGCAAGGGACTCAGGCAGCTCCCCTGGGGAACGCCCGCTTTGAGTTCGAACTCTGGACCTTTGTGATCTTCTATCATGATACGCGCCCTTCTGTCCATGATGAAGTCACAAAGAATCCTTTCCAGGACCGGGTTTAGCTGGAGACTTAGGATCTTGTATTGCAGTCCACTCAGCCAAACCTTGTCGAAGGCCTTATGCACGTCCCTCATCACGATGTCTACGTAGTGACCCTTCTCACGGCATTGCGCGATCTTTTCTGTTAGGAGCGCCAGGGCAGTTTCTGTGCCCCGTTTTGGTCTAAACCCGTGTTGTGCTGGGTTGTGCGCTCCTAACTCGTCGAGTTGATTTTGTAGCCTGCTGGCTATAATCTTCTCGAAGATCTTGCCGGGTACTTCTAGGAGAGAGATTGGGCGGTAGTTGGCCACCTGGTCTGGGGGCTTGTTCCCTTTCGGGATAAAGATGATTTTCGCCATCTTATATCCGTCTGGGAAGTAGCCTGTATTCAGGGAGGCGTTCATGATGTTGGCCATTCCCTGAATAATTTGCCTAGGGGCATTCACTAGGTTGTTTTTAGTGAGCCCAGACCATCCTGGCGCCCTCTGTTTGAAGGACTTAATGGTGTTGAGTGTCTCTTCAACAGTGATCGGGCGTCCGTGGTCAACCATCTCTCTCTCTCTAGACACTTGCGGGTGTGGGTGGGTCCTGTGTATCATCGTTCCGAGGCCGTCGAGCAGTTGGTCTTCGAAGTCCTGGTCGAAATCGTCGTTCTCCTCAGGTGAGATCGCAAAGACCTCTTTCCAGTGGTCCCTGAATCTTCTTTCTAGGGTATCCGGATCCTCTATGAATATGTCGCCATCTTTGATTTTAATCCCAGGCCTGGGAGGCAATCCCCTAAGTCTTCGGATGCTATTCCAAAAACGAACGGGATTAGTCTCCCGGTCTAGCCTGCCAATGATATCATCCCAGATTTCCTTCTGTTTCTCGAGGATTGTGTTTTTCATAGCCTCGCTCAGTTGTCTCATTCGGGCTTTCTTTTCCCGGGTTGGGCCTGTCCTACCAACTTCTTCATAGATTTCCCTGTGTTCCCTAGCGATGTCCCTCATTTCATCCGTCCACCTAGGTTGTGGGAGCATTTTGTACGAGATCCTGGGGACGCATCTTTCGTCAGCTTGAATGAGGCGATTGGTGATGTTCTCAATCTCCTCATCAATTTCCTCTAGATTTGCGTCCTCCAGGTCAGCTGGGTGATATGCGCTGAGCATTTCTCTGTACTGCTCCCAGTTAGCTTTCGCATAACATTTTCTATGTGGAACGGGCTTGAGCATTGGCGCAAGCGAAATGGTGGTGATAATAGGGACGTGATCGCTCGGGACTACTGGGCCAGGTTCGTTCACGATGTTAAAGGGGAATTCCGGGCTTACTAACACAATGTCCGGTTTTGTCGCCGAACAATCTGTTAGATAAGTTGGGAAGTCAGGTCCTACTCTCTGGACTCTATTTCTGTCGAATAGTAGTTCCAGATTTCGTCCCCTTTGGTTAACGCTCCTGTAACCAGACTCACTGCAGCGGGCGTTTAAGTCCCCGCCTAACAGCGCTAGTCTTTTGTGCCCGAACAGGGTAAAGAAGTTGTTGATTGGTAGGTACTGTCGCCTGGGTGGCTGGTAGGCTGCCACCACAGTTAGGCCACCAACCAGGGTCGGGATCTCGACCGCCACGAATGACTCATCTAAGTCCGGCAATGTTCTGTACTTGATGTTTTTCCTGATAGCGATGGCTGCGCCATCGTATCGTTCTTGGGTGTGATTTTTCTGTATTACATTGTAGTTGTGTATTTTTATGGTGTCTGTGTTTGTGTCTATACCATGCTCTGATATGAGGATGATGTCTGGGTCCACTGTACGGAAGATGTTGCCGTAAACAATGGATTTTCCCTTCCATCCATTCACATTCAGAGTAAGTATCTTCAAGGCGTTGTTTATGTTTTCCAGTCTGAGATGTTATGTGTTTTAGTGTACTTCTTGGTGTTTCTATGTTTTGTATCTACCGTTGCATATTCCCTTAAACTCTTCATTGTTTAGGGCAATGCAAGAGTCTTTGTAGATTTTTACTGCGCCTTCATGCAGTGCCTCTTCTACTTCTGTTTCCTTCAAGCTCGCGGCGTAGACCCATTTTATACTCCCTTGTTGGATTCCTTTAAGGATTTCCGCGGGGGAGAGTTTTTCTGGGTGGGGGATCTGCTCATTTGAGACGATTCTGAGGTCGATCTCCTCTCCGTCGTACTTGTAAGTACGCTTCGAGGTCTTCGACCTACTTCTGGAGCTCACAGAGCTTTTGGTCGCCCTGCTCACTGCTTCGTCCGCTTCAGAGTCCGAGGAAGCTCCGCTGGACAGGTTTCCCTCGGCTTCTTTCAGCTTCCTTGCAGCCTTTTTCTCCTTCTTCTCGCGTCTCTTTGCCGCTTCTAGACGGGGGTCCAGCCGGGACGTGCTGGTCTTCGTGCTTGATGAGCTTTCTTTTGTTTTTGTGTCTTCCACGATCTTCTCTTTGGGGAACGGGGTTGCTGGGGCCTCTGTTGCTCTGTCAGAGCCAAATTGGAGTCTCAGCACGTCTCCCGAAGGCGGGTCATCGGGAAACCACATCTCCTCCATGCCGTTCTTTTTGAGCATGAGATTGAGGGTTTTTGAAAAAGATCCCGGACTTGTAAGATTATTAACGTGCGCAAAGAGTATGCACGTTAAAATCTTTGTCGAGTTTTCATTCTCGAGCCTGAGGTACTGTTTTGTCTGATGTTGTGGGGTCTCTGTAGTGTTTGGGGTTCTCTTCGTGGCTTGGGCGTATGAGGTGCTGGCTTTCTTTTGGTCTGCCAGCTTTTTCTGCCTCACAATTTCTTTTCTTTGGGGGCAGGACATCGCCATCGCCCCATGATTAAGGCCGCAGTTTGGGCACTTCTCTTTTGTCGCCTTGCACTCCCTCCATCCATGGCCTGATCCACTGCATCTGGAGCAAGTACTGTTCGTCTCCTTGCAGTCCTTCGTAGTGTGGTGCTCCAACTTGTAGCAGCGGAAGCAGATTTGGATGGGAGTAAATTCCTCCCTTTCCATCTGGTCCGCGCTGATTTTGGCGTTGAACACCAGTAGGCCTCTCTCTTTTGCCTTCTGAGCCATCTGCGTGTCTGCAAAGATTACTTTGAAGACATGCTGGTGGTCGGTGTTATCCCGTTTGTTACGGAACTTTACCACTTCCACCACGCTGGCCCATGTCTGATTCCTCTGGATCTCCTCCTTTATTTCCAGGCTGGAGTGTTGGCCTATCCAGGGGTCTAGTTGCCTGCACACGATGCTTCGGTGCGCCTGAATCTGGGGGGGAGTGCTAGGCTGGAGGCCTATTTCCTCCAAAACTTTTCAACCTTCCTCCTTGGTCAGGGTCTCCACGTCTGCCTCTCTTTCGCAGGCAGCGGAGTAGCCGACGGGGGTGTCAATTAGTCTCGGGATGGCTACATTGAGCTTCCCGAAAATCTGAGAGAACACCGTTCCTCGGTCTGGCTTCGTCTGCCCAGCAATTGTCCTCAATGGGACTCTGGTGGCTGGGTGGGAAGCCATTGTTGGACTTGCACTTGCAGCCCCTCGCTGGGGGGTGCAAGTCTTCTTCAAAAGTGCCTCTTGATGGGTGGCACTGAAGGACTTCTTATGTGTGTATGTGTGTGTGTGTGTGTGTATTTTTCGGTTTTACAAATTCTTACGTTTTACTTCTTATGTTGATTTCAGGTTTTTCCTTGGGGACGAAAAGAGGCCCCCCCCACGTTCGCCGGCGCCTGGATGGAAGTGAAAATTGCCTTTTAGGTGAAGGATGATGATGAATGAGATGAGTCCGGGTGGGATCCTCTCAGGGGTGTGATTGTATGGCGGACTTATTGACAACGCCGCCCCCCCGAGGGTTTTGAATCGCGACCGCTCCCCAACATACCATAGAGACGGTTGTATGTCCCTCTATGGTCCTGGAAGGGGCCTTCGCCGTAATTAGCACCGAAGGTTACAGTCCGTCCCTTGTCCGGAATGTTTCTGACATTGTCCTCTACTGTGGGCTAATCCTCAAACCAGCTTCTTCCAATGCCCCCAATTATGGTCAAGCAACTGCCTGACATAGTTGGGACGAAACATGAATGGCAATTTCACTTCACATCTGACGGCGGTTCACGCAGGGAGGTGGGCCGAGGACTTAAGCAGTCATCCGTTTAAGTTGGGCCGCTGAAAATAAAGGGGGTGATGATGGTTAGTGAGTGAATGATGATGGGGTTGGACGTGACACCAGGATAGTTACGTTTTTTGGAATATTTGGTCCTAAAAATAGGAACCAAATTTTTCGGAGGCGTAGGCAAAAATTGCCTGAAAATTTTCCTCCTTTACCAGTTGGTAAGATGCCTGTACGAGGTACTTTCTGCCAAGAATTCCGAGCTAGCCATGAACAGGATGGTATAATAATAATCACTCTATGTGAAAAGATAGTAGAAGGTAAAAAAGTTGGTGAAGTGGGGGGGGGGGTGCCCTTGTTTTAGGGGCATCGTTAGCTTGCTTCCATTTTTTATTTATTTTTCCTTTGTTTGGGTGTTGTTATGTTCTTATGTTTTCGTTCTGTGCGTGTTCTTCTTGTTGTTCTTCATTGTATTTGTTCTTTGTTTGTCTGTGATATTTAAACTGTGTACTTGAGCTTTCAAGCCTTTGTAAGCTTGCAGTTATGTGTGTGTACTTCGTGTCAATGATCTTCGTTAGTTTTATGATTCGATTTTTGTGTCACCATGTTGTGTGTTTCTGGTGTTTTGTGTTTTTAGGTGTATATTGGTATTATGTTTTCCTCCGAACAGACTCTGGTGCTCGGGAATCGCCGGTTACGACCGACCTTCCCGTGCAACCTGGCAGGGATGTTGATTCTGCGTCCAGTTCTTCGTAACTCTGGTAGGATATCATTGGCCATTGTGGACCAGACTTTCTTGGCCAATTTTTGGGTAGCGACATTTATCGGCTCCAGTTTCTGCCTGCGGTGCAGGTCCCTCTGCCGAAGTTGATCCCTTCTTCTGCATTTGTTCATGAAGAGGGACGCAGAGTTCTGTACTCGCTGGAGCCTTTTCATAGATGTTTTGCTGGCCGTTTGAGTCACTACTGCGGGGTAGATAAGCTTAGCCCGGATGAACGACAGGTATAATTTCCTGATGTTCGCCGAGCTGAGTTTTCTGAACCTGTATAGCTTAGAGATTTCTCTCCTCGCCATATTCCGCCTCACCGTGTAGTGCTTCGAGTATCCGCGGTCGGAGATTTTTAGGCCCAGAATGTTGCCTACGGCGGAGTAACCGTATCTCCTCCCATCAATCATGATGGGCCACGTCAACTCACGGCCCAGCGGGAGAATTGTGAATTTCTCCCTGTTTGTCCGGATTTTCCACTTTTTCTCGAAGTTGTTGATGTTCGAGATCTCCGCGATGGTGTTGTTTGCCTGGCTCCTTGCTTTCCTTTCCCTACAGGGGACGATCTGAGTGATGTCATCTGCGTATTGCAGGTACATCGTGTCCCCGTGGATTGGAGTAGGGAGGTCGATGGTAAAGACCAGGTAAAGCAAGGGACTCAGGCAGCTCCCCTGGGGAACGCCCGCTTTAAGTTCGAATTCAGGACCCTTGTGATCTTCTATCATGATACGCGCCCTTCTGTCCATGATGAAGTCACAAAGAATCCTTTCCAGGACCGGGTTTAGCTGGAGACTTAGGATCTTGTATTGCAGTCCACTCAGCCAAACCTTGTCGAAGGCCTTCTGCACATCCCTCATCACGATGTCTACGTAGTGACCCTTTGCACGGCATTGCGCGATCTTTTCTGTTAGGAGCGCCAGGGCAGTTTCAGTGCCCCGTTTTGGTCTAAACCCATGTTGTGCCGGGTTGTGTGCTCCTAACTCGTCGAGTTGATTTTGTAGCCTATTGGCTATAATCTTCTCGAAGATCTTGCCGGGTACTTCTAGGAGAGAGATTGGGCGGTAGTTGGCCACTCGGTCTGGGGGCTTGTTCCCTTTCGGGATAAAGATGATTTTTGCCATCTTATACCCGTCTGGGAAGTAGCCTGTATTCAGGGAGGCGTTCATGATGTTGACCATTCCCTGAATAATTTGCCTAGGGGCATTCACTAGGTTGTTTTTAGTGAGCCCAGACCATCCTGGCGCCCTCTGTTTGAAGGACTTGATGGTGTTAATCGTCTCTTTAACAGTGATTGGGCGTCCGTGGTCAACCATCTCTCTCTCTCTAGACACTTGCGGTTGTGGGTGGGTCCTATGTATCATCGTTCCGAGGTCGTCGAGCAGTTGGTCTTCGAAGTCCTGGTCGAAATCGTCGTTCTCCTCAGGTGAGATCGCAAAGACCTCTTTCCAGTGGTCCCTGAATTTTCTTTCTAGGGTATCCGGATCTTCTATGAATATGTCGCCATCTTTGATTTTAATCCCAGGCCTGGGAGGCAATCCCCTAAGTCTTCGGATGCTATTCCAAAAACGTACAGGATTAGTCTCCCGGTCTAGTCTGCCAATGATATCATCCCAGATGTCTTTCTGTTTCTCGAGGATTGTGTTTTTCATAGCCTCGCTCAGTTGTCTCATTCGGGCTTTCTTTTCCCGGGTCGGGCCTGTCCTACCGACTTCTTCATAAATTTCCCTGTGTTCCCTAGCGATGTCCCTCATTTCATCCGTCCACCTAGGTTGCGGGAGCATTTTGTACGAGATCCTGGGGACGCATCTTTCGTCAGCTTGAATGAGGCGATTGGTGATGTTCTCAATCTCCTCATCAATTTCCTCCAGATTTGCGTCCTCCAGGTCAGCTGGGTGATAGGCGCTGAGCATCTCTCTGTACTGCTCCCAGTTAGCTTTCGCATAACTTTTCCTATGTGGGACGGGCCTGAGCATTGGCGCAAGCGAAATGTTGGTGATAATTGGGACGTGGTCGCTCGGGACTACTGGGCCAGGTTCGTTGGCGATGTTAAAGGGGAATTCCGGGCTCACTAACACAATGTCCGGTTTTGTCGCCGAACAGTCTGTTATATAAGTTGGGAAGTCAGGTCCTACTCTCTGGACTCTATTTCTGTCGAATAGTAGTTCCAGATTTCGTCCCCTTTGGTCAGCGCACCTGTAGCCAGATGCACGGCAGCGGGCGTTTAGGTCCCCGCCTAGCAGCGCTAGCCTTTTGTGCCCGAACAGGGTGAAGAAGTTGTTGATCGGTAGGTACTGTCGCCTGGGTGGCTGGTAGGCTGCCACCACAGTTAGGCCACCAACCAGGGTCGGGATTTCGACTGCCACGAATGATTCATCTAAGTCCGGCAATGTTCTGTACTTGATGTTTTTTCTGATAGCGATGGCTGCGCCATCGTATCGTTCTTAGGTGTGATTTTTCTGTATAACATTGTAATTGTGTATTTTTATGTTGTCTGTGGTTGTGTCTATACCATGCTCCGATATGAGGATGATGTCTGGGTCCACTGTACGGAAGATGTTGCCGTAAACAATGGATTTTCCCTTCCATCCATCCACATTCAGAGTAAGTATTTTCAAGGCGTTGTTAGTGTTTTCCAGTCTGAGATGTTATGTGTTTTAGTGTACTTCTTGTTGTTTTTATGTTTGGAATCTCCCGTTGCGTATTTCCTTAAACTCTTGATTGTTTAGGGCAATACAAGAGTCTTTGTAGATTTTCACTGCGCCTTCATGCAGTGCCTCTTCTACTTCTTTTTCCTGTAAGCTCGCGGCGTAGACCCATTTTATACTCCCTTGTTGGATTCCCTTAAGGATTTCCATGGGGGAGAGTTTTTCTGGGTGGGGGATCTGCTCGTTTGAGACGATTCTGAGGTCGATCTCCTCTCCGTCGTACTTGTATGTACGCTTCGAGGTCTTCGACCTACTTCTGGAGCTCACAGGGCTTTTGGTCGCCCTGCTCACTGCTTCGTCCGCTTCAGAGTCCGAGGAAGCTCCGCTGGACAGGTTTCCCTCGGCTTCTTTCAGCTTCCTTGCAGCTTTTTTCTCCTTCTTCTCGCGTCTCTTTGCCGCTTCTAGACGGGGGTCCAGCTGGGACGTGCTGGTCTTCGTGTTTGATGAGCTTTCCTTTGTTTTTGCTTCCTCCACGATCTTCTCTTTGGGGAACGGGGTTGCTGGGGCCTCTGTTGCTCTGTCAGAACCAAATTGGAGTCTCAGCACGTCTCCCGAAGGTGGGTCATCGGGAAACCACATCTCCTCCATGCCGTTCTTTTTGAGCATGAGATTGAGGGTTTTTGAAAAAGTCCCCGGACTTATAAGATTATTAACGTGCGCAAAGAGTATGCACGTTAAAATCTTCGTCGAGTTTTCATTCTCGAGCTTGAGGTACTGTTTTGTCTGATGTTGTGGGGTCTCTGTAGTGTTTGGGGTTCTCTTCGTGGCTTGGGCGTATGAGGTGCTGGCTTTCTTTTGGTCTACCAGCTTTTTCTGCCTCACAATCTCTTTTCTTTGGGGGCAGGACATCGCCATCGCTCCATGGTTAAGGCCGCAGTTTGGGCATTTCTCTTTTGCCGCCTTGCACTCCCTCCATCCATGGCCTGATCCACTGCATCTGGAGCAAGTAGTGTTCGTCTCCTTGCAGTCCTTCGTAGTGTGGTGCTCCAACTTGTAGCAGCGGAAGCAGATTTGGATGGGAGTAAATTCCTCCCTTTCCATCTGGTCCGCGCTGATTTTGGCGTTGAACACCAATAGGCCTCTCTCTTTTGCCTTCTGAGCCATCTGCGTGTCTGCAAAGATTACTTTGAAGACATGCTGGTGGTCGGTGTTGTCCCGTTTGTTACGGAACTTTACCACTTCCACCACGCTGGCCCATGTCTGATTCCTCTGGATCTCCTCCTTTATCTCCAGGCTGGAGTGTTGGCCTATCCAGGGGTCTAGCTGCCGGCACACGATGCTTCGGTGCGCCTGAATCTGGGGGGGAGTGCTAGGCTGGAGGCCTATTTCCTCCAAAGCTTTTCGACCTTATTCCTTGGTCAGGGTCTCCACGTCTGCCTCTCTTTCGCAGACAGCGGAGTAGCCGACGGGGGTGTCAATTAGTCTCGGGATGGCTACATTGAGCTTCCCGAAAATCTGAGAGAACACCGTTCCTCGGTCTGGCTTCGTCTGCCCAGCAATTGTCCTCAATGGGACTCTGGTGGCTGGGTGGGAAGCCATTGTTGGACTTGCACTTGCAGCCCCTCGCTGGGGGGTGCAAGTCTTCTTCACAAGTGCCTCTTGATGGGTGGCACTGAAGGACTTCTTATGTGTGTATGTGTGTGTGTGTGTGTGTATTTTTCGGTTTTAAAAATTTTTTACGTTTTACTTCTTATGTTGATTTCAGGTTTTTCCTTGGGGACGAAAAGAGGCCCCCCCCCACGTTCGCCGGTCGCCTGGATGGAAATGAAAATTGCCTTTTAGGTGAAGGATGATGATGAATGAGATGAGTCCGGGTGGGATCCTCTCAGGGGTGTGATTGTATGGCGGACTTATTGACAACGCCGCCCCCCCGAGGGTTTTGAATCGCGACTGCTCCCCAACATAGCATAGAGACGGTTTTCACCCTCTATGATCCTGGGAGGGGCCTCCGCCGTATTTAGGCACCGAAGGTCGCAGTCCGTCCCTTGTCCGGAATGTTTCTGACATTGTTCTCTACTGTGGGCTACTCCTCAAACCAGCTTCCTCCAATGCCCCCAATTATGGCCAAGCAACTGCCTGACATAGTTGGGACGAAACATGAATGGCAATTTCACTTCACATCTGACGGCGGTTCACGCGGGGAGGAGGGCCGAGGACTTAAGCAGTCATCCGCTTAAGTTGGGCCGCTGAAAATAAAGGGGGTGATGGTGGTTAGTGAGTGAATGATGATGGGGTTGGACGTGACACAAGGATAATAACGTTTTTTGGAATATTTGGTCCTAAAAATAGGAACCAAATTTTTCGGAGGCGTAGGCAAAAATTGCCTAAAAATTTTCCTCCTTTACCAGTTGGTAAGATGCCTGATACGAGGTACTTTCTGCCAAGAATTCCGAGCTAGCCATGAACAGGAGTTTCAAGTTTCAAGTTTCGTAAAAGATGGGAAATAGGTGTGAGATAGTAAGAGAGTAAAGTTAGAAAAAGTGTTTTTTTAGTAAGAGAGTTGGTGTGCCAGTACGTCTGGCAATGGCTTCATTACTGCTTCTTTGTTTTAACAATCTTCGTTTGTATTGCGTGGGAGCATTCAAGCCTTTGTATTCTTGAGTTCGTCCGTTGTGACAGCAGAGATCACTTGTTTGCTAACGCTATGCATGAACTGCCTGTATGTTCGGTGTCCTTTTTGGATCTTTTAAGTTGACAGTTTTTTTTTTTTTTTTTTTTTTTTTTTTTTTTTTTTTAAGTTTTCATTCATAGTAGTCTTAACCATAATCTGATTGAAAATGTGTCCACTGCGGATCTTTTACTTTATTTTATGTTTACTTATTCATCTTTTTTAACTTTTTACTTTATTTTATTATTATTTTTTTTTTATTATTATTATTAACGTACATGGTCACATGTACTCAATTCGTAGTTGAGCGTTCTGTTGGGGTTTTGAAATTTTTCCGGGTGTATCTTATCTGTAGAGTGGGACAGCGTCCTCCTGCGTACGCAGTTGGCTGCTGCCGAAGTCGCGTCGATAGTGACCGTGTCGGTTTCCGAAGTCGGGGAGTCTTAACTTTTGAAGAATATCTTCAGGCATGTAGGCGTTGATTTTGGACCATACATCCTTTGCTCTCTTATGCAGGGTCATGTTAAGGGGTTCGATCCCAGCAAGGTCATGCAGAACTCTCGAGGGTACGAAGTCCAATAAACTGAAGTCCAATATGTATCTCAGTGCCCTATTCTGCACTGCTTGGGCCTTCCTAAGTTGAGTTTTGCTGGCTAGGTGCATGGGAATGACGGGGTACAAGAGAACTGGCCTCACCAGGCTCATGAACAGCTTCCTCTTGTTCTTGAAGGAGAGCCTGCGAAACCGATAGAGGCACTGTAGACTCCTTTTAGCCTGGGACACCTTTTTCTCCATATGTCTGCTATACCCATTGGCCGTAACCTCGAGCCCAAGGGCCCGAGCCTCACGTGCGTATGGGTAAAACTCGTCCCTGACCTTGAACTTCTCGGCGTTTGTGCGAATTTTGGCCCTGCACTCGTAGGCGTTGAGGTTCTGGATCTCGCCTGCCGTTCTATTCGCTATGTCCGCTGGGTTCCGATAGTCGCTGGTTATTATCTGTGTTATATCATCCGCCAGCTGGACATACAGGGCGTAGTCTTGAGTGGGTGCGGGGAGATCACTCGTGTACAACGTGTACAGAGTCGGGCTCAGGCACCCACCTTGAGGGACTCCGGTGTACATGGAGAAAGGCTGCCCTTCGTAATCATTTATACTAATGACAGCCTCTCGGTCCTCAAGGTAGTCGCACAGGAGCCTCGTGATGTTCGCCTCCATGCCTAGGCCACTGATCTTCTTCTTGAGGCCAGGTATCCACACTTTATTAAACGCCGACGATACGTCACGAAGCACCACATCGACGTTCTTGTCCTCTGATTTCGCTATAGCGATATACTCGGTCATCACGGCAAGTGCCGTTTCCGTTCCGAGCTTTTTGCGGAAGCCGTGCTGCTGCGTGTTATAGAGTCCTTCCGCATCCAAGTACCCCATCAGCCGGTCATTAATCAATTTCTCAAACAGCTTGCCGATGAATTCAAGCAGGGATATCGGCCTGTAGCTCTTAATTTCCTCTTTAGGCTTGCCAGGTTTCGGAAGGAAAATCATCCTGGCCCTCTTAAGCGAGTCAGGGAAGTACCCAGCGTTTAGGCATGCGTTAAAGAGGTTTAGGATCGAGATGTTGAAGTCCGGGGGCGCATTCATGAGATGGGCCTTAGTAATGCCAGAGATCCCTGGAGCCTTTTGTTTGAAGCTTTTTAGTGCTGCCTCGTACTCCTCAGCGGTAAAGGGACGGCCTTCTTCCGTCGCCCGACGAGTGACGTCCACATAGTGGTAGGGTGTCAGGGCCGGTCCGCGTTCCTCCAAGTATGCCATGACCTCTTCTTCGTATTCCATGTCAAAGTCTTCGTTCTCCTCCTCCGTGATGTTGAACTCTCTCTTCCAATGTTCTCTAAAGTGGTGCTCGATGGTCTGGTCATCAGTGACCCGCACACCGTCGAATTTGATGGTAATCCTCGACTTGGTGGGCAGAGTGCCACTTAGCCTCCTGAGCTGGGTCCAAAATTTCTTGGGGTCACTTTCGGCATCCATGCCATCAATCATGTCGTCCCAGAGAGCCCTGGATTTTTCGCTGATTAGGTGTTTAAGTTCAAGGCGAATATCCCGGAACTCCCTATGACGAATGGCCGAGTTGCCATACACCCGGATCTCCTCGACTAGCTCCCTCAGCCTATCTTTTCGCCGGATGATGTTCGCATCCCAACGTGGCGCTGGGAGGGTTCTAAACTCGACCCGTGGGATAGCTACTCTGTCCGCCTCAGTTAACTTCTCCATGATGGTTTCCAAGCGTCTGTCGAGATCTACGAGCGTAGGCTCGTCGAAGCGTTCCTCCTGGTGTTCGCACAGGACTCGCCTGTACTCCTCCCAGTTCGCCTTGGGTATGCTCCTGTGAGATGGGACACTGATTTGAATGGGGGACGTTGAGATCGTGGTGACCATACTGATATGGTCTGATGGAGTATACGGACCCGGGACTGTCGCATGGTTCAAGATGAAGTTGGCATTGGTTAGGATGATGTCAGGCGTCGTGGAGGACCTCCTGGTCAGGTACGTAGGGAAATCCGGGCCGACTCTTTGCACTACGTCCCGTTCCAAAAGGAGGCTCAGGGAGGCTCCTGATCCATTAAATGCCGAGGTATAACCGGCCTCTCTACATCTGGCATTGAGGTCGCCGATCAGGATGGCGGAGTGGTTCCTTCTAAATAAACGTAGGAAGTTGGGGATGGGGAGGTACGATCGTCTTGGGGGTTGATATCCCACCGCTATGATGAGGTCATCAATCGTCGTGCTGATCTTTACCGCAAGATACGATTCCTCCAGGTCGGTGACCTCTTTGTATTTGATGCCCTTGCGCACAGCCAATGCAACACCATCGAACCTTCCGTTGGTGTGACTGGTGGTGATGGTATTGTAATTGTGGATTCTGACGGGGTTGGAGTTTCCGTCGAGGCCGTGCTCCGAGATCAGGACAATATCTGGGTCTACCTCTCTGATGATGTTGTTGTATATAAACCTTTTACCTTCCCATCCGTTTACATTGAGTGAGAAGATCTTGAGTTTGCTCACTATCCGCACGTTATAATTCATCCTTAGTTTTCTTGGAGGTTCTGTATTTTGGCCGGCTCTCCTCTTGCGGGTGATCTTACTCTACCAGATCTCTTCTTCTTAAATTGCTCTTGCGAGAGATTGAAGCAGGATTCGGGACTTAGCTCGATGCTTCCATCTCTTAGTGCTGAGAGTAGGTCATCCTCATCAGAGTCGCAGTCGTAGTCCCACTTATACTTGCCTCTGACCACCCCCTCAACTATCTCCTTCACTTTCGTCAAACGCGGAAGTGGAGCCGATGGTGAGGCATAAATCTTCAGGTTGAAGTCGGTGGTCTTGGGTTTGGAAGTAGACTGCGCGCTCTCCTTAGCGTTCTTGTTTTGCTGGCTTTTGTTCTTGGTCGGGGTCTCTCTCTGGGTTCGTTGGTCGACCTCCATCCTTCCGGAGGACACGGAGGCATCTCGTTTGTTAAGTCGGGGGTCTCTTGATGCAGATCTGTTTCTCGGCGTCGTAATGGTTTTGCTCCCTGTTTGGGTCTGGTATAGCTCGCTTGATGGGGGGTTGTCGAGAAACCACATGGGTTTCATCCCGTTTTGGGTGAGCATCTTATTCAGCTCGGTGGCGTAGCTACCGGGCTTAGCAATATTCACGAAGTGAGCGTGAACAACACACATCACCAAATCCAGGTTCATCGACGGGTCAAGCTGGAGTACCGTCTTGTCTTTCTCCTGGCTCTTGGCCGCCTGTGCATAGCTGGTGTTTGCTTTGCGGGTTTTCTCCTCTTGCATGCTCTTCTTTTTGTCCATCACCAGGCTCTTCTTCATGGGGCAAGACATCGAGAGGGTGCGGTGGGGGCCGTGACAATTGAGGCACTTTTGGTCATTTCCATTCGGGCACTCCTTCCATGTGTGGTCAGAACCGGCGCACTCCGAGCACACCTTTCCCTGGAACTTACAGTCCTTTGTCGCATGCTTCTCCAAGGCGTAGCACGAAAAACAGACCTGCACGGAGACGAAAGTCTCCCGCTCTATGCATGAAGCAGAGACCTTAGTGCAGAACATTATCAAGCCTGCTTCGGCTGCCTTGGAAGCCATCTCGGATGTTTGGTAAGTGGCCTTGAATAGGTGTGTGTATTCACCTCCGTCTCGGTTCTTAAATTTGTACACCTCGTCCAATTTCGCCCAGCTCTGCTTCGCCTCAATCTCCGTCATTATCTCTTCGGCTGTATGCGCACCAACCCAGGGGTCCAGGCGACGGCAGATGATCGACCTGCGGGCAGACACATGGGGTGGGACTTTGGGGGCAAGTCTGATCTCGTCGAGTTTGGCGCGGGATTCGACGCTGAGGAGCTTATCAACGTCCTGTGGGCCGTCGCAGATAGCCATATATCCGTATGACTGATCCACTAACCGGCAAAGTGCAACTCCGATGGAAGCAAAGATGGTCTCGAAGACCGTCTCCCTCGCCGGTTTTGGACATCGCTCCTTTACCCAGAGCGGGATTCTATACTCACCCCTGGGGTCGTCCATGACGGCCCTCAAGGGGAGTTTCTTCTTGGGAAGTCTTCCAAGTCCGATGAAGTGTACCTATTACCGACTTCCCGTTCCACCTCTTTCTGCCCTACCTACTCTAAATTGTCTATAAGGGCCCACCTGCCGGTCCTGTCCACTCCGCCCCCAAATGGGGCCCCCTTCTTCGCGCCCCCTGTAGGGCTTCCTTCCGGGGTTCGGACACGACAGAAACCGGTGGTCTCTACAGGCCTCGACTGGCAGAAGAGTTATCAGGAACGGGGTGTGCTGCTGATATAACTTTAAGACGCAAAAATCGGCGATTTCCAGTAAATTCTTCGTATAATTCCTCCTCCTCGCGCGCGCGCGCGCGCGCGCGTGTACGCCCGCGTTGCCACAGGAGGGTGGCAAATGGTCAGCGGTCTTGAAGCGTACCGGTGCAGAGAGTCTTTTCACCTACTTCCAACTACGAAGCTGAGCGGCGAAAAAAGTGTAGGACTTTCGAAAATTCTTGAAGAGCGTTGAAGTGTCTCTGCCAAGACTGAGCAGTCTTTTTTTCTTTTTCCCATGAACAGGAGGCTGCACATACATTGCCTTAAATAGTGGAAGGGGGGGATTAGACTACCCACCCCTGAAACCTAATTAGGGGGTACAAAATCCTGAAACAACTTTATTTGAGATTTTATGTATGTAGTGATAATGGGGTCTAGCGTGAACAAACCAGGATTAAGATTGAAATTTAGGAACGCGTTATTTGAGATACATTCTAGTATATTTCTTGAAATATAATTACTGCATTTTATGACTGGTTTGTCTGTTTTCCAGTTGATGCTATGGTTAAGATTGTACATATGTAAAAAAAAAGGCAGATTGTTCACTGTGATTACGTACATTGGCTTGATGTTGCTTAACCAGGACATCTAGTTCTTTTCCTGTTTGTCCATAATAGCATTTTTGGCAGTTGTTGCAGTCTATAGCTAAACAATGCCGGGTCAAGGATGGGGGGAGAATTTTTGACAAGGATGCGATAAATTGTAGTCTCGTACTTAAAAATAAAATTTATGTTCAGAGGGCTAAGTAAACGAGGTAATTTAATGAAAATATGGTTATAGGGTAAAACTAATAAGTTTTTGGCTTGAAACTTAGGGATATTAACATTAGTATGTAATAGAGCAATCCAAGCGACAAGCCCAGTCACGAAGAAAAGCCGGCCATCAATAGTCAAGCGTTGAGCAGGAATCGAACATTAAAGTTGTTTTAAAATTCTACTCACCGGATTGGCTCGTTTCCTTTAACGTTGCGCTCAAGCCAGGCGGAATAAATATCTCCTAAAAACCGTTTTCTTTTCATTCAGTCCGATTCTGCCTCCAACACACTTCATCGGTAAAGGAGGAAAGAATACCTAAAGACGCTTCGAAGATGATCAAATAAGATCGAAAGCTCAGCAATTTAGTTTGTTTTTTACAAAACACATTCATTTAAAAGAGAGATGAATATAGGACAAGTGATATACCATCTACAAGATGGAATAAAAAAGAGAGTTAAAAGAATAGAAAGTTGCCAAAGGAAATTGATTAAGGCGAAATATACCATGTTCTTCAACAATATATATATATATATATATATATATATATATATATATATATATATATATATATATATATATATATATATATATATCCGGTCGAGGTTATTCTGGACCTTTCGATGCTTCTTCTGAGGCTGAGTTGATGTTCCTTTCTCTTGAACAACTATGATTATTTTGAATGTCTATTGTTTTGTGGTTCATTAACAAATTATGACTCTTGAAATCGTTGAATGTCTACATTTCATAAACAATACAAATATATCAATGAATACAGCGTTGAAGATTGTCTGAATGGTCTGAGAAGTGGGTTAAGTGTGAGTAGCGAGCAAAGATTCAATTCTGATGGCGTGATTGGGAGAATTAAAATAATTGCTTTCAATCATAACTTTAAATGTGCCAAAGGAAAATAATAATAATAAAAAAATGGAGGTGGTTACAATGATTTTATCAATCAACCAGTCATGAATTGCCAGGATGATGGTTCCTATGGAAACAATAATGAATGAGCTGGTTTAGAAAAAAGGAGTGGGCCATTTCATAAAAGGTGTAATAATCTGGTTCTAATTGAAGTAGATCGATTTAGTGTTTGTACGTATGATCGTATTTGATGCGGGTGTTTTGCGATAAATAATGACACAAGGGGTGTTAAATGATAACACCAAAATGCACCTATCGCTATTTAAGTTTGTCCGGTTATTAATTTTGCGCAGTTAAGTTTTACTATCTAAGTATAATGGGGAAGAAAATAAGTGTCAATAATCTCGGTTTTTCAATCGCACACTAAGAAATTCCACGGAAAATTTCGTCGAAGCCCAAAAGAAAGAATTAGAGGCCCCTCTACGAATGTCTTGGTGGAAGATCCCGCCGTCGATTAAAAGGAAATGCAGGACTCTTCCGTTTATTTATAGGGGACTAATGCCGATATTATTGAAATAATTTATCCTATATCGAGTAGGAGTCGCCTACTCGCGATAAGATTATGAATGTGTAAGCAAGGGTCCGCAAGGACGGTACATACTCGTATATGGTACATTTTCCCCTACTGCTCTGTCATGGAGTTTTTGCTGGCATTGATTTACTAGAAGTGACATTGAAGGCACTTACCCACGAATCCTTTTTGATACTAGCAAAATCCGTATGGCGCACACCAGCGAAGTGTAGAAGATCTTCCTCTCGAAGGGGCTAGGGGCATGTCTGCTCCGATTTTGACATTTTATTTGACAGGATACATACTTGTTCAGTCAGAGGAGTCACTGTTACTTGTAATTCAAGGCCAAACTTGTGGAGTGAACTGTCCTCGATTGGGGTGACCTGCTGGGGATTCAACTCTTTTCAGAGCGCGTGTGGCTGCGGAGACCGACTGGTCATAGAAAGTGTCAGATGATAAGACCTCAAGTGCCTGGCAAATGTGGGAGGGCAGCTGTCGCACGAAGGATTCTTAAGGAAGTCATGGCTAATACTAGCTTTCAGCGTGTCCAATTAACACTATTAAAAATCAACTTTTTCTTATTTTCATAGATTAAAGTACATTTTCCCATGCTTTTTGACATAGAAAAAGTCCTAAGTGACAACCTTTTTGACTTAGGATTTTGAGAAGCATTGCCCCATGGAGCTTTAAATTTTCTGCCTTGAAATCGGCCAAAGGCACTAATTCCGGAGTCCATTGAATCATATTTTGCAGTATAATTTTTTTTACCTAAGCAATATAGTGCAATAAATGGAGTACTTATTGAAGAGGGAAAAATAAGATATATGTTTAGTAAAATAGAAAGATACCCTGAGTCGTTTAATCCTACATCTAGGTTTGTGATACCTATCCCCATTCGTGAAATTATATATAAAAGTAGAAAATTAATAAACAAACATTCAGGAAGGATGAGGAAGGAATGGTGACATAAAAACTCTTTGATTCCATCTTCACACCTGGGAAAACACCTTTAATTTTCTACTTTTATATATAAATTCACGAATGGGTATGGATGGTATCACAAACCTTGATGTAGGAGTTAAACGACTCAGGGTATCTCTCTATTTTACTAAACATATATCTTGTTTTTCCCATTCCCTTTCAATTGAACTATCGTCTCCACTACATATTTCTTTTGGGATTCAAACTTTATTTTCTGTAGTTCTTCATAAATACCCTCTTCAATAAGTTCTCCATTTAAATCTTCAATATAATGCAGGTCTAATACTATTGAAATTCTATTCGAACATAATCACCAATCTTATTAGAAACCTCTTTTTTTTACCTGAAATTCTGTGATTTGGTATAGCAACAGCATGCATAACTTTAAACAGTGTGTTCCCAATCATTCTATGTCCTAGAATTGTTATAAGCGTTTGAAAAATCATCTAACATGTCAATATACTAAAGGTAAAATATATGAAAAGTCTATCCTCTATTGTTATTGGTACGCGCTCTCCAAGGCTAGCATTGTTTAGTGGATGAAGATGATATACTGCGATATTATGTATAATCGTTCAATAGACCTTTCTTCTTATTTTCTTTAAATTCCTCTATCATCGGAACATATATAACCTGGAATATATCCTGTTAATTAATGAGATACCATGTAACTTACGATACCTTTCTTAATTATCCTATCCTTTAAAGGAATTAACCCTAGATATATATAATAGAGGTCAATCACATACAATATATACCAGTTTTTGCAAATGATCTGTTACACTCTTTTTTCTATCTTTCGAGAGGTTTACGTGTGTGATAGAAAAAGTTCCGTCAAACAAACTTAAATTTATACTTTTCCAGCACGTGTTATTAAAACGTCTTCATTATGAACAGGCGTCTAGAGGTGAAAGTGAAAATAATCGAGATCTCTGCTTTCCTGCGTGCGGTCCATACAACCGGCGTCTCAACGAAAACCGGATAATCGTCCACAGAATCGCATAGTGGCTCAAGAAAGGGGAAGATCTCATAGATTGACGTATTCAGGCAAACCTTAAGTTGTCAATCGTTTGGCTGTGAGAATGGCCTCCGAAAGCTATTCGAAGCTCCAAACAATTGCGCTCGCAAAGAAGAACATCTCGATAGCTAAGTTCTCCAGCAACATCAATAGAAGGTTTTTTTTGTTTTTTTTAGGAGTCTATCTGGCGACTGCCCACTTGGGCATAAGTCGCCGAAATCAAGACAGCCTAGCACTAGACTACTTTAAAATAAGAATATGAAAACAATAATAAAAAAGGAAGATCACAACAATCAGGAAGCAATCTCCGGCGTCGGGGGGAGGTCCCCCTCCCGTCGACGCAGGAGCGTGCAACCTACAAAAAAAGCAAAAACAAAAAAAAACTAGTTAAATAAAAGGGAGAAGGCCGGCCTCCCCCCCAAAGTCAACAAGTCCACCAGTCAATGTGCACGTACTCGTCCCGAGTACAAAGGACAGGCGGTAGCAACCCCGCCCATCCCAGTACCGGGATTGAAACGTGCGGGAAGATCACCCAGACTGGGACATTCGACAAGAATGTGCCGAACAGTCTGGGGGCGACGCAGTCATCACAATAGGGCGCAGGCGAGCGCTCTATCAAATAGTGATGCGTCACACAAGTATGTCCGATTCGGAGACGACAGAAAGCGTCCTGAAGCCGTCGCGGCATTAGGGGATAGTTCCATGGGAACAGTTGCGGCGCAATAGCACGCAACTTTAAGTTCCCTTCGACCGTCTCCCATCTTATTTGCCAAGCAGACCGAAGAGCTGCCCGTATTCCTTCCATGTAGTCGGTGTGAGGAAGAGCGATACGCTGGTCTGGCGCAGAGTCGTCGCGGACTCTTTAGCGCCCTCATCAGCGCGCTCATTCCATGCAATTCCTACATGTCCAGGAACCCAGCAGAAAATAATCTCGACATCCTCCGGCTCGCCAAAACCGTGGCCTCACGGATATCGCGAACCAGGGGATGCGAAGATCCCAATGCCCCGAGAGCACTCAGAGTGCTTTGTGAGTCGCTATAGATCACAATCCGGTCTCCGAACTGGAAACGTCGCGTAATCTCCCGTACCAAGTGGTGTATTGCCACCAGCTCGGCCGTGAAGACAGACGCAGCGCCTGGCAGAGCCCCGCTGACTTCAAACAGAGGGGATACGGCGTGGAAGCCGACCCCCTCTTGGGACTTGGAGCCATCCGTATACGCTGGCATGGTTCCAGCGTGACACGAGGTGTGCTCCAAAAAGGTCGAACGCAATACTCCCGGTGCTGTACAAGCTTTGGGAGCAGAGGCGTAGCGACAAGTAACCAAATGTGGTACCCTCCAGGGTGGCGTCCTGGACAAAACCAGGGGCGTCACCGGCCCGAGAGCTATACCTAGCTCTCGAAAGAGTTTCCTGGCACTAAACCCAAAGGGCTTAGGGTATGACTGGCGTCTCTCGGCGGCATAGGCACCTTCGAGATCAGCTGCGGATGCAGTGAGAGCTGTTGGTGACTGAGGGAGGCGCCATGCTCGCGCGAACAGGTAAGTGATGCACTGTACGCGGCGTAGAGCGAGTGGCATCTCCCCAGCATCGACCAACAGGCTCTCAATTGGGGAAGTGCGGAAGGTACCGGTCGCAAGGCGAAGGCCGGTGTGGTGGATCGAATCCTCCTTTCGCAATAAACGCTCGGCTGCAAATGCATAAAACTCGCATCAGTAGTCGAGCTTCGAACGAACAAAAGATCGATGAAATGGTAAGGCAGTAGCCCTACCAACACCCGAAGCGTTAAACGTCACGGAACGGAGAATATCCATGGCGTGGGTACAATATGAGCCTTCCAGGTGAGGCGTCAGTCAAATACAAGACCAAGGAAACGGTGCGATTCAACCACTTCCAGGCGCACCCAATTAAGAAACCAATCTGGGTCGGGGTGGAGCCGTGGATGGCGGCAGAAGTGTACCACCTTAGTCTTGGCCAAATAAATAACTGGCTTTGTCCTATTTTAAAACCAAAGTATTTTATGGTTTCGTGGGCAAAATGGCATTTGCTGGGGCCAATGGTAAGGTCATTTTTGCGCAGTCGCTCGAAGAGAGCTAATTAGGTGGTTAAATGATGACTCCATTCACTAATAGTGACGTAGACGTTATCGAAGTAAAAGAAGACATTCGGAAGTCAATCTAACAACCTTCTCATGAGACGGTTATAGTTACTACAAGCGGTCACGAGGCAAAAAGAAAGGCGCTTAATTGAATTAAGCCTTTCTCAGTTGCATAGGCGGTATATGCTTTCACATCGGGCCGGAGGGGAATTTGGTAATACGCCGTGCATAAATCGAGTTCTGAGATGAACTTGGCGTCTTCAAAAAAGGTGGAGGTTTTGATCTACCAACGGGATGGACTCGGCGTCGAACACGGTTACCGAATTTAACTTCCGGAAGTCGATGCACATCCGATAAGAGCCATCAGGTTTCTTGACCATGACGATTGTGGAACAATAACTAGAGGTGGAAGGTTTTATTATATCTAAACTAATCAAATTATCGACTTCGGCGTTAAAAGCTTGGCGTAAATGAATCGGCATGGGATAGGGTTTTGAACGGACGGGTTCTAAGGTCGTTAATTTAATATCATGCTAGAAACTAGTAGCGCATCCAGGCTTCTCTGAAATAACGTCGTCGAACTGGCATAATAATTCTTGTAGCTGACTCTTTTGATGTGGTGTCAACTGCGCGTCGATATCCAGGTCAGAGGGTTCAAAAGACTCGCCTGGCAGGGAAGGAAGAGGGTAATTGTCATCAGGTTGGATGCACACTGTCTGTATGACACTAAGGGATTCCGCGAGGTAATTTTCTTTAGGCGCCGATGTTTCATCCAGTGCTACGAACGTATCTCCATGGGCGCGTCGGTGGTACTTTTTCAACAAGTTGACGTGGTAGAGCTTATCACCTGCTGGGGTACCAATGAGGTAATCTACCAGTCCTCGTACCTCGCGGACCGAGTACGGCCCTCTGTATTGGCTCAGTAATTTATTACTCACTGTGGGAAGGAGCAGGAGTACTTCATCACCGGGCTTAAATTTCCGATCTTCGGACCTGACATCCAAATAGGTTTTATATTTTTCCAAATTGACATCGGCATTTTCATAGGCGATGTTTGCGCATTTCTCGAGCTTCTGGCGTAGATCCAAGACATAGGCGTAGGATGACTGGAGTTCTTGATCCAGTTGGGGCTTGATTAGCAACTCCTTTAAAATGCTGAGTGGTCCGCCTACATTACGTCCATAAAGGAGCTCGAACGGGGCAAAGCCTAATGTACGGTGAGGAATTTTTCGATAGGCGAATAGGGCGACCGGGATATATCGGAGCCATTCGCGGAGCTGCTCGGCACAAATCTTCTTAATAATGGATTTTAAATTTCCATTTAATTTTTCGCACATCCCGTTTGTCTGTGGCCGGAAGGGGGTGGTAAAAAGGGGCTTTACCATGAGCAGCTTCCCTACGTACTCCATCAACTCTGAGGTGAATTGTCGTCCTCTGTCTGAGAGTATTTCCTTGGGGACGCCTACCCTTGAAAAGATGGAAATGAGGGCCTCGGCGCAAGAAATACTATCGATTGGGCGAAGGGGGACAGCCTCGGGAAAACGGGTAGCAAAGTCAACTAAGGTAAAAATATAGCTGTGCCCTTCCCTCGAAGGGGGGTGGATAGGGCCAACCAGGTCGATGGCCACTCTGGAGAAGGGTTCAGTTATGACTGGTCCCCTTTGTAAGGGAGCAGGTTTGACCTGCCCCTTAGCGGACGTCTTCTGACACACATCGCACGATCGACAATGCTTTAAGATGTCAGCTGAAGCACCCGGCCAATAAAAATATTTAAAAATATGCTGACCCGTTTTAGCATGACTAAAATGACCCGAAAAGATGTTGTCATGAGCTATTTTGAGCACTATAGATACATGGGATCGTGGAAGGCATAAGACAGTTGTAACAGCGTTATTACTGTCCTCGGCGGATCGGTAAAGTAGACCACTTTGCTCCAGGTACCTTATTACTTTGGGTCCACGGACAGTCTCCGTGTCCTTGTTTTGGGCCTTATCCCATAAGGGTGTTAGTGCTTGACACTCCTTTTGTGCGGACCTCAAGTCCTGGTTAAGGAGCTCCGAGAATTTGGACGGTATCGGGGTTCTGAGGGGGACGGACTCCCGAGCTTCCTTTTTAGCTCGGCCTCGAGTAAGGGCGGCCTGGGACACAGGGTCGGAGCTTACTTGATGGCTCTGTCCTATAAGTACGGAACAAAATTTTATGGGTGCTGAAATGGCTTCAGCCCAGCCATCATAATACTGACACTGCAGGTAACATCTAACGACGGGGAATCGGTTCGCCCGCCCAAGGTAGTCATGTACCACCACAAATTTTTCGGGGTTAGGGTCCACTGAGGGGAAGAGCTCGTCGGGCACGATGAAGCACGTGCACCCTGTGTCTCTGACGAGAGTAGATACACGGCAGCCATTCACACTGCCCTCCTCAAATTTCAAAGTTAGGGTCCACTGGGGGGAAGAGCTCGTCGGACACGATGAAGCACGTGCACCCTGTGTCTCTAACGAGAGTAGATACACGGCAGCCGTTCACACTGCCCTCCTCAAATTTAAAAGTTCCAAGGGAACTTTTATCAAAAATAAAATTTACCTGGTGGCCTGTCAGAGGGGGAGAAGTTTCTGCTTGGGTCTGCACCACCGGGGAAGCCGGGGTGGCATTAATCTGGTGAACTTGGTGGGCTGGTCCGCTTTTAAGCCTAGAATTTTGGGGGCAATTCTAGCTCATGTGGTTTTCTACACCGTAGGTGAAGCATATGATTGGTCGCTTCGGGAAGAGTGATGGAGGAGAAATCTTAACGGGAGGTTTGATGTCCCGTTGTTGGTTTGGAGGGAAGAAGATTTGAGGTTTTACGGGGCCTGAAAACTTCGTCGGCTTTCCTGAGAAGGGGCGCAAATCCTTCCTTCTTTCCTGGTAGGGAAATTGGTGAGAATTTCTATTCTCCTTGGGGTATAAATTAAGGCTTGCGGCATAGACATCCGCTTCTTCGGTACACTCTTTAAAGGTCTGGCACCGACGATCCTTGACGAACGCGCGGATCTCCGTCGGGAGAGACGCCAAAAATTGATCCCGCAACACGAAGTGTGTTAAGGACTCGTAGTTAGGATCAACCTTTGAGGATTCTAACCAGAATTTAAAATTCCTTTGAAGAATGTATCCGAATTGACGGAACGTCTGTCCGGGTTTAATATGACCTCCTCGAAATTCTTGTCGGTAGAAATCGGGAGTTATATTATGAGCGGCCAATAACTCAGCTTTTAAGGTGCTGTAGTCAATTGTACATTCAGATGGTAAAGATATTAAAATGTCGCGCAATTTACAATTTAAAATGGGAAGTAATCTTACTACACCTTTAGCCTCCAAATCCAGGTTGTTGATCTCGAGGATCTTTTCGAAATGTGCTAAAAATGCTCCGAAATCCTCTCCATCCCTGAAATTGGGGAGCTTAAGTGGGAGATTGGGCGGGGCCTCGGAACGTGAACTTACCGATTGGGTTTCCGCATGTACACGAGCCATTTCAAGCTGATGGTGAAGCTCAGCTTGTCTTTTCCGTTCCTCTCTTTTTTCTCGTTGGATTTCTCTTTCTCTTTCTCTTTCTTCTCGTTGGATTTCTCTTTCTCTTTCTTCTCGTTGGATTTCTCTTTCTCTTTCTTCTCGTTGGATTTCTCTTTGCCTTTCTTCTCTTAACTTTTCTCTTTCTGTTCGTTGCTCCTCTTAAACGTACTCAATCAATTCTCTTCCGGAAAGTCCCAAGGATTCTCCTTGCGCTTTGAAGATTTCAAACTGAGTCATATTGCACTTGGGGGCGCAATAGTCAACCAACTAAATTCCTTGCGATAAAAATTATGCCTTATAGAGAATTTGCCTACCTAAATATGGGGATTGACCTATTCTTGATTGGTTTCTCGACCTAGATAACCAATGACTAAAATAACACAAACAAATTATTATAACAGTTCCTTGAGCTACTCCAGCTTCTTAAGTTTCAAAAAGGGGATAGCATTCGTTAAAACAAAAGGGAACTACTATGCTCTATTCTTATAACGAATAACACTATGCTTCACTTGACTGAGACTAGTGTTTGCAAAGATATAGCGTTAAAACCCACACTCTTAGAAGGTCTGTAAAGGTGGGAAACTAGTTACTGATAGTGGTCAGGAAAATACATGAGTAAAGGGTCGGGCAGGGAAAGAAAAGAGATGCAGAGGAGATAGAGTGGAAGGTATACATGCTAAAAGAGGTGCTTCAGGGATAGGAGGGCTGAGTTGTCTTTATACGAAAGCTCGGAGTCTTAGAAATAAGAAGAATGAGTTATTTAATTATATTATTGATGAAGATATAGATATAATATGTGTAATAGAATCATGTGTAATAAAATTTAATGACAATGTGAGTGAATATGAACTACAGCGTTATGATATGTACATTAGTAAAATGAGAGAAAGGACTGGTGGGGGTTGATTATTTATATCAGAAATAACATTGCTTCTAATATAAATAATCCTAAAAATCAAGGAGAATTTGAGTCACTGTGGATAGGGGCAGTAAAAATTGGATAGTATACATGGGAGCCTTTTACTGACCACCTGGACAGACTCATGGTATTGATGAGTTAATGATCAGGGAAATAAATAAAGGATGTGAAGTAGATACAGTTCTTCTTGATGACTTTAATTTAAATTCTGTGGATGGGAAAACTATGATAGGAAGGGATAGAGCAAATTATAAGTTTATAAAATGCTTTAAGTATAATTTTTTGACTCAATTTTTAATAAGCCAAAAAGGGGTGCCAATATTTTAGACCTAGTCATTTCAAATGATGATCCCTTGGTTCAGGAATTGAGTGTCGGGGAAGCATTAGGAAATAGTTATTATCGAGTTGTTCATTTTAACTTGTTAATAGAGAAGGGTAGAACATCAAAAAACACTACGCAAATTGCTAAATCAGGTCAAGTGGGATATAGAATTCAGTAGTAAGAATGCTGGTGTGGTGTGGGACAATTTTAAGACTATATTAAACATAGTCCAGGAGCAGCGTATCCCAATGAAGTTCATTAGGAAGAAAGTAAGGAAGCCATTGTGGTGGAATCACGTGATAGCTAGAAAAATCTCTGAGAAGCAAAGGGTATACCAGAGACTACAAGGAGAAAGTACTGTTGATAATTTAAATCATTATAGGTCGATCGGAAATGAGCTAAGTAAGATTATTAAGAAGAGCAAAAGCTCGGCAGAAATTAATTCAGCTCAAATAATAATAAAGATCCAAAAAATTCTTTACTTATTATAAAATCAATAAGAAATCTAACAATGATGAAATAGGGCATATTAAATATGAAGGGATTTTGAAGGAATATGATGAGGAAATAGTAGAGGTTTT
Source organism: Ceratothoa steindachneri (assembly GCA_963969495.1). Lineage (NCBI taxonomy): Eukaryota > Metazoa > Arthropoda > Malacostraca > Isopoda > Cymothoidae > Ceratothoa > Ceratothoa steindachneri. The sequence continues at coordinate 49,387,592 of OZ018328.1, read as the reverse complement.
TTGTGAGATGTCGACCTTGAGCCTCCCCCCTATTGGGTAGAGGCCACGTAGCCATAAGCAGGATTTCAAAAAGCAAGGCAGCAAAGAAATTCTTGCGTTAAAACAGATGCTAAGTTATACACTTACGATACCATGACATTCTTAATGAGCCTTTTTTAGTATTTACAGAAGAGAATCCAGATAGATTAATTGATGATAATTCTATGTCAAGGAAAGTGGGGCTGAATACCATTAATGCGGATAGGGAAATAATTAAAGGGCTTATATTGGAGTTAAATACTAGTAAGGCATCTGTCCCAGACAACATTTATTTTAGGATACTCAAAGAAGGTTTAGATAGTATTGCAGTAGCTCTTTGGAAGATATATACTAGATCACTAGAGTTGGGAGAAATTCCTTGTGAGGGGATGCCCCTCGAAGGACCAACGTGAGAGGAAGCTCCCCGGAATACCCCTTTCAGCCTCTTCGCTCCAAACCACGTGCTCGACCCAGCTGTATTTGCTTATGCGGGACGCACCTCGCTCTCCCTCCCCCGCGAAAACGACAAATTCTCGCCCCCATGCCTCATAGGCATGTCTGTTCTCCCGCGAGCGCGGCCGCACCACCCCAACCCATATCCTGAGGCAAACTTCGCTGTCCGATCCAACTCGTTATATCGAAGTAAGTTTGCCTCTCCCTCCGTTCAAACCGTTTTGTTTGTTCCCCCGCGATGTCCTGTAACCCCTGTTCGAGTCGTACCTCGTCGTTATGGATCTCACCATCAGAGCGCCCTTCGTGAAGCTTTGGCTCCTGTTCATCGAAAAGCTTATCGAGCCACCTTATTCCAGGAGAACTGTGCAGCCCCCAACATCTCGCACCCCCCTCCAAGACTCCCGTTCCTCGTGTCTGAGACTCCCTGTCGAGTCGCAGAACCGTCTCGTGTTTGAGATTCCATCTCTCTGGAGCAGCAAAAATCTCGTGCTTCAATAAGAAGTACTCAAAATCCCCATCTACGAGTCCTCCTCGTCAGGCCTCGCAGAAGTATCTCCTCGAAGACCTATGCCGTTGGTCTTTCCCCTCCGAACACCTCTAAGCTTCAAGGTAAAGCGATTTTGTGTTGTAATCCCATGATTATATCCCCCGTCAATCGTCACCTGTATCCCCTTTCGAATTGACTTCCCACTCAAACTCAAATAATATCCATTATTCGAATCAACGATAATTTTTCAGTACCCACCTAGTTCTGTCATATTGTAACCTTTCACGATTTAATTAAATATCCTTATGGAGCAATCTGTTCTTCCTTTTGTATATATATATATATATATATATATATATATATATGTGGAAAATTCACAAAGTATCGTGTGAGTAAGCAATAAATGCAACAAAGCCCACGGGGAAAATTTATACGAGGATTACAAGTATTTTCAAAGTTTATTTCGAGTTCTTTATCAAGAAATAACAGAATTATTGCAAATTGCAATATTTATAAGGATGATACAGAGGAGAGTGAACGCCCACAAAAAAGAAAAAATCAATCAACGAAATGAATTAATATGAAATGGAAACCTTAGGAAGAGCGAGTATAAATACAAACTAAGATCTTAGTTTGTATTTATCTTCGCATTAGATGATGATTAATTTCATAATAAAAATTACACAGTCAGTTGTTTACATTTATTTATTGAAGCTCTCATAGCAGCGTCTGTTTAAATCCATAGCTTGAAAGAGATATATCCCTTTGCTAGGAATCTATTGTTATGATATTTACAAAGTCGCTCATCATCTTTATAGCACGTTGAGCAATGTCATTCGCCGCTTTCATATTTTTAACGTATTCCAACACATTTCTGTAGTCCTCATACTGAGGCTAAGAGATGGAAGGTTCCAGAAGCCAGTGGGATTCAATATACGGTGTGTCCAGTAGGAAATGTGATTATGGGCTAATAAGATCAACCAGAGTGGTCTTAGTCGTGGCACTGGAATTGAGGCTTTCCTATTCTTGAGCTCTTTGGCTTCTCAGTGGCATATAACTGGGCAGTAATGTCGTGCTTCCATGTATCCCTCAATTTTCTGCTGAAAAGGGAAAATGGTACGACTTCCTGCGTCTGGTACCATTTGTAGTTTCCTATTTTATTAAGTACTTCATTAGCAAGCTCTGGTCCAGTTTTCTTGTACTTCAACATGTCCTGGATTATAATTAGATCATTAACAGGAGCATTTGCAACATACATTGACATCATCTATACAGGACTTGATCTACAAACATCAGCATTTTCTTCGAGTACAGATTTCTGGCCATTCATATGGCCTGATAAATGGCACCTGGTCGACTCCAGTGAAAATACCTCGAAGAGGTGGTCCTCCAAGAACAATGACTATAAGTTCAGACATTTCCCTGTAGTCGGCTCTTCGAAGCCTTTCTGTTTTTAGAAGTTCTTTGAGTATATCTTCACTGTTATTCCACTTTGTGGTTTTCTTGGACAAATCAGTCCAAACATCCTCAAGATTCTCGAACCAGGAAATATCTTACCCATCCATTTACCTTCCCAAACTGTTCTTACTAGGATTTCCATGATGTGGTTTCAACAGGCCAGATAAAACACCTTTTGCACAGCATTTTCTTTAGTTGTTTCACAGCTTTATGTGGACTCGACTGTTACTGGATGTAGTGTCTTGACTGGACCTTTCAATCATGTCCGTGTGACAAGATATACTCTTAGGTTTACTAATTTTGCTATGAATCCTATGAATACTTCTTGCACTGTACAATTTTCTCGGTGTTTTGTTCTTTCATTGGTCAAAATTTAGAATCAATTAATGATATTGTCTCTTCTCCTAACATCTCTACATTTAAGTCTCGATTAAATGTTTATTTATTACAGTAACTCCTCATTCATTATTTGGGCTTACTAGGGGCCTGTTTCTTTTTGCTGCATCTGCCTTTCTCCAGTACCCCTGGTATTTTTTGCGAATTCAATTCTGTTGTATCTGCACCCTGGAGGAAGGCTTTGGTATCTTGATGATAATAATAATAATAATAATGAGAAAAATGAAATAATAAAATTAATTTGGGGATATTTCTAAAATCGTTGTATGTACCCCTGTACCATTTCTTGTTCCAAGACTATCATAATTGTTAAGGTTAGAAAGAGGATTAAAAACAATTTACTGCTGCTTTTAGCCTATTTCAAGGCAGAAAATATAAAGCTCCACGCGGCAATGTTTCCTAAGTTCCTATGTCAAAATAGTCGTGATTTTTGTCTTTATCAAGTCAAAAATAAGTAAAAATTGATTTTTAAACGGGCCTATCGTGACTTGACGATCCACCTTTTCTCTAAAGTCTTTAATTAGAAGTTAGAAGATGCTCTACGAAAGTCCGTGGCATTAATAATCGGTATACAAAAATGCTTCTTATTCAAAGACAAAATATGAGTCAAAAAACGCGGTTCTATTTAAAGTAAATCACAAATTTTGCAAACAGAAAACTAGTTTCTATTTGAAATGAACGGCAAAGTTTCGCGATTGAAAAAAATGTCTTTCTCCAGGAAACAAACGGCAAAATATGCAATAAAAGAAAAGTATTTTTAATAGAAACAACTGAAAAATTTGGCACTCTATCAAAAGAAAACTTGTTTCTTTTGGAAACGGATGAAAAGTAAATAACTTTAAATGAAATAAAATGGTTTATGTAAAAGATGTTAAATGAACAAATTAAAATCTTAATTCTATTAGAAACTAATGACAAATTTTGCTAACGAAAAACTAGTCTCTACATGAATTAAACGACAGAAAAATAATTATTTTTCCAAGGAAAAGAATGAATATGGGGAAAAAAATGTTTTTGCTGGAAACAGAAAAAATAACTTTGAAAATGGGGGAAAATCTTTCTACTGAAAAACCCCCCGACAAAATATACAAAGGAAAACTGGTTTCCATTAGAAACAGGGTTAATTTTGGAGGGTGACATGTTGTTGTGGGCATCTCTATTTACACACGTCATTATACACATAGTCAATTACAAGAACGCAAACAACACATCACTCTTTCTCCCTGGTATGCGCAGGAACGGTTTCTATATCCACATCCCATTAACGCGGAATGAGTGGCCACTCCTACTCTAAGGTAGTGGCAAAACGCAGTACGACCACTCTTCATCTACCTCTCATTCACTAGAAGAGGCTTCTGGTGCACTTTGGCTCCTCAGCGATTGTCATGCTGATTTTTGTGTGAATTACATTATTCGGTCGAGGAACCTACACCACATTTGGCTAGTTCTGTAATTATTTCGCCTTCTTCATGTCCAGAGTAGCATTGATAATTTAATAACGACGGCGATCCCAATTTCCTTTAAGAAGCGGTCGTATTTCGCTCTCGCGCGCAATTTGTCCCGGGAGATTGGGGCTGCCCTCCGGCTTCGACGGCAGCCTCGGCCGACACCCAATTCCTTCTTGACTCGAGCCCCAAACCGGTCATTTTCGCGTCGAGAAATCATGTTCCGTGACCGAAGCCACAACGACTGAGCAGCATGCGTCATGCAGAGTCATGCGGCGCTATGCGACCTCATGCGGGGTCATTATGCTTGTATAACATCCCATTGTGGCGCAGATTTGGACACGAAGATATATGGAGCCGCACAATTACACTTTACGATCAGATAAACTTCGGTGCAACGCTTATCAAGAATTTTCCTTTTCTCGACCGTAATAAATAAAAGACATTTTTGAGATTTACGACGGTCCTGGTCATAAGGGTTGAAGGCGAGCGGATTATTGCGGGTTTCTTTGTATTCATTTGGAGGGGGCTCCCATGCCGGCCTTTCGGCATCTCTCTACGTGAGGGAACGTGTCCGAGTCTTTGAATCATTGCTTCTCTCATCAAAGTTGGTTTAGAGGGTACACCTGCTAGATTTTTAAAGCATTGGGATATGTACATGTAATATATTATACCTTTATGTTTAGTACGCATATGGATAAATGTGCATTAGCAGTTCTCGATCTAACATTAAAGTTATTGGCACGAAATTTGGGTCCTTTTGAAAATAACTCATCAATTAGCCCTCTGAAATTTGTTCTTGTTAAACTCAAATATCTTCGATTAAAAAGTAAAATGTATGTACTTCAAAAGCTATTATCACATGGAACAAGTTACTTACCGCGCTCTAGTCACCAGGTAGTCATCTTTTAAAGTAAACACTTAAAGATGGTTGAATTACATGGACCAAAGACTGCATGTTCAATGTTTGCTGAATCTGCTACTCAAACAGCAAGATGCCTTTGAATAGAGGCGAATATATAAAGGAAAAAATACCCATACTGCCATACCATAGGAGCTCTGGTAAACCTAGTGAATACAATATTGGACTTCTAACTTTGAGGGAAGGCTTGAACCGGGCTAGCCCTTACGAAACTTTAAGCAGTGACATGAGTTTGAGGCCCATTGGCGAATACGCTGAAACTTTCCTCCATGGGCGGAGAGTAAGTAGCTAGACATACATCCTCACGCACATAGCCAATCACAACACCTATATCATTTCACTTCTCGCCTTCACAACACAACATATAAGTCTCTTCTCTGTCCCCTATGGGGGTCCTCATATTCCAAATGTCCCTGACGCGGAATCACGACGATCCCTGGTTTGTGTGAGATATTTTGGTACTCAAAGGAAACGTACACTCGAACAAGTCAAAGGGTGAAATAAATAGCTGTGTACTTAGTCCATTGCTCCACCTGTCTTCGTCGATGACGAATCTTTTAGAAAAGAGCGGCTAAATCGGTTGAAAATTCGTAAAAATTACAGAAAACTTGCTAAAATTTAGGGAAAACTCTCGAAAATTGGGGGGAAACTCACATAATTTAGGGAAAGCTCGCGAAAAATTACAGAAAACTCGCGAAAACCTTGGGAAAATTCGCGAAAATTTGGGGAAAACTCACGAAATTTTACGGAAAACTCGTGAAAATTCAGGGAAAACTCGCGAAAACTGTGCATTTCCTAAAAAGTTCATTGTAGTTTGTTAGGATGTATTAAACAGGGCATTCTAAACTTATGCAATCGTCGAAGATTTTGGGTAAGTATGACCATATCGAACTACTCAACTAACCAATAAACTTCCTAGTCGTTTCATACTTGGCACACACCCTGTAGCTACTTTTAGCAAAGACGTTTTTTAAAAAAATGGATTTCTTTCCCTCTTGGACGAGATTCACGCCAGGGTAATGAAATTCACATTAAGATCAGAATGACAATCAGTGATGAGCACTAAAAGTCGGTCCTTGATAGGGGAGGGAGGGGAACATCCGGACAGTATTGTCTGTTTTTGGTACTAACCAAAAATTTGAAAATCCTTAGTGACAGTTGGGGGGGAGGGCGAGGGGGCACCAGCTCCGCCTCAAGGAAGTGTGAATATGAACAGCCCCATAAGGGATACTAGTACCCCAACGGCAGAGTCAAGGACAGGAGTATATGGGTATATTAACTTGAGAGGATGGGGGGGGGGGTGGAAGAATAACGTGCTGTGTGCCATCATGCGTGTGTAACTACGCACCCTGGTGGGGATGAGTATCAGCGTATCCGCCAATGGGTGATCAACACTTTTCATCGACAAAGGTTTTGTGCTTACTATCTTGTGTAACTACCTTGAAGCTAGAATTCTAGTGACGCATCTACAGGGCAAGCGAAAGCTCTAAACGCCAAAGGAACCACCCCGATGCCGTCGTTTCCTCCGTATTAAAAATGCTTAAGATTCTTTGCTTCAAAAAATACTGCTGACTAAGAAGATTCAATACTTAGAAGAATACTGCTGACTAAGAAGATTCTCTGCTTCGAAGAATACTGCTAAGAAGATTAATTGCTTGAAGAATACTGCTGACTAAGAAGATTCAATGCTTTAAAGAATACTGCTGACTAAGAAGATTCAATGATTATAAGAATACTGCTGACTAAGAAGATTCAATGATTATAAGAATACTGCTGACGCTGGTTATGGTCTACCATCCTTTTTACACTTTTTTGTTGGCCACAAGTTTGGTTATATTAGTCTGTTGGCTAATTTTCATAAATTGACAACATTTCCGACTACGTTGCTCTTTCGAAATTCTCGCTCGACCTTGGTGTTAGGGCGGCATTAGTAAACAGTGACAATATCAATCTGACCGGTAGAGGGGGTTCTCATCCAACCATTTGATGTGGCAAAGGGGTTTCCCAACCACCATCATCCCAGCCGCTCTCGGCCATCTGTACTTTTGTGATGGAGGTACCCCCATTTGCCCTGTGTTTCTCGGGGGCAACTCCGATATTCTCTTAGAGGAGAGGGTGCCCTAGCCCACTCCAATTCATATGGGTCCAGGAGTTTCTTCCTTACTCCTTGTGTAAAGTTGTCTTCAGCCGACTCTCCACTTGGGGTAGGTCCCCATTTTCTTTCTCAAAGGACCGCCGAGAACACGGCGAAACAGAGAAAGCCCCACCTCAGCTTCCAGCACAGGCAGGTGAACCAACTCAGCTCCATTAGAGGGTAAGAGGCGTCGCCCCTGGACAGCCGGCGTGCCCCCCGTCCCTTTCTAATGAAGGCCGGCATACCGATATTAGTGACGTTTGTGACGCTCGATAGTCTCGATGAGACTTTGGTCGGGATACCCAAACCCTTGAGAGAGAAAGTTCACTTGTATTCTCCTCATTAGGTGAAGATGATCCCGTACGTGCCCAAACCCCAAATGGAGGGGCTCTTGCAGGCGCGAACCAGGGTTCGGCTCATGATAGCATCGAGCCTGATTCCGCTCATGTGCAAGGCCCACTTGAGGCAGCATGTGTCTCCGAAGAATTACAGGGAGAAGAGGGGCCTCCTTCCCACCCTGGTGCTGCCTTGTTGGCCAAAACCATTCCAATCTCGTAAATGGATATAGCTGAGGCTGGTTAGTCCTGCATTGGTTCCTCCTTGCCCTCCTCTCCTAAAGAGGAAAGAACGAGTAAGAAGAGGGCAAAGAGGACTAGTGATAGCTCTCCCTGCGAGGGTGTTCCCGGAGAGAACGAGCCCTATGCCGTTTCGACAAGAGACTAGTCCAAGACTGGCACGCCCGACCCCAGGCGCCCTTGGGAGGGGAGAGTTAGAACAAGACTAAGACCCAGTTGCTAATGAGGTGAGCGGAGCCTTGATGAGAGACTACCTGACGTTATCGAGCCTGCTGGCTTCAAACTATTTTTAGTGATTCGTTTCTTTGATAGAAGCATGTTGGCTAAAGAGCACATGTTCTATCTCCTCCGAGCGCTTGGCGTAACTCTCCGCTCTGTGGCGCATCTGGTTCTGGCCCGGACGCCACCTTGAGGCTTTCAACTTTGACTATTTGTTGCCACGCCTATGCTCCCAACCTTCTACACCGCCGGCATTATTACGTTAGGCCTTTATGGAGCAAACTTCTTGTCACGTTGGATACGTGCCACTGTACACGGATAGCTCCAAGTCTGATGATTGAGTCGGCTTTAACGCCGTATCTCCTCTGTTTAACTCAGCGGGGCTCTACCAGGCAATGCATCCATCTTCCCGTCCGAGCTGGTTGCACTAAATCGCTCGGTCCGAGAAAGAACGTGTCGCGCCCGTTTCGGAGCACTTCGAACGAATCGTCTTGAGTGCTATCGTGGCATAGAAATCTCAGCACCACCTGGTTCGAGCCGGGTGGATGTTGAGATTACTTTCGATTGTAGTTTGGACATGCTCAGATGGCGCTGAATGAGCGTGCCTATTAGGGCACCAAAGACCGCGAATAATGTGTGACCCTACCCGGGTTTTGCTCTCCCTCACATTGATTATATGGCAGAAATCTTGTTACTTATCCGGATGCCTGGCAAAGAACATGGGAAACGGCATTGCGAAGCGACTATTCCCGTCACCCTAGGTACCAATGCATCATTGGGTTCAGATCGCTTTCTCTCGTCTTCAAATTGCGCACACTCGCGAGACACACTGCCATTTGATGCAGCACTCCCCAGCAACTTACTGCGACGACTGCGTTATCCTTCAGACTCTCCCTCACATTCTTGTTGAATGCCTCACTCTTGAGAATTTTCGCGCACGATATATTCTCGGTAGCGGGGCTCTAACAGAGACTGTGTCCTGTCTTCACGGCCGAGCTTGTTGCCATTTTCCATACTCCACTCGGTACGAGAGAATACGTCGTGCCCGGTTTGGAGACCGGATCGTGGTCTTTAGCGACTCATAAAGCACCCTGAGTGCTCTTGGAGTATTGAAAAATCCGCACCATCTGGTCCATGGTATTCGTGAGACCAGGGTTGCTGCGAACCGGGGGTGGTGGTGGGGGATCGAGATTATCTTCCGCTGGGTTTCTGGAAGTGTAGGGATGACGGGGAATTAGCACGACGATGAGGTCGCTAAGCACTCCGCGAAGACTTAGTCACCAGACCAACGTTTCATTTTTCCTCAGAGTTACTACGTAGCATGAATCAGGTCAGTGCTCTGTGTTGCTTGGCAAAGATGATAGAATACAGCCGAGAGGAACTTAAAGTTGCGCGACATCGCGTCGCAACTATTCCCGTAGACCTACCCCAGCAATGACGCGACGGCTTCAGGTCGCCTTTCGTCGTCTTAGAATTTGGCAGACTCGTGAGGCGCACCGCCATTTGATGGAGCACTTCCCTGCGCCTTACTTCAACGAATACGTGGCCCCGAGACTGTTCGGAGCATTATTGTTGAATGTCCCACTATTAGGGATCTTTGAACATGTTACCTGTCCCCTAACCGAGACGAGAGGGGTCGCTACCGATTGTTCCTTGTACTCAGGACGGATACGTGCCCACCAACTTGTATACTATTTGACTTCTTGGATGAGACTGTCCTCCTCCATTTTATTACTCTCTTTGGTGTTGGCCGCATGCTCCCGCGCCGATAGGAGGCAGGCCTTCCTCGACGCCGGAGCGTACTTCCCTCTTACTTTTACCTATTTTTGTTGTTGTTGTCTGAGTTTTGGTTTTGTTGATTTATTGTTTTTTGCTCATTATCGATGTTGGGCATTTTTAAAAAAGCCTTGTATTAGGCTAAAAAATTATATTACTTCGATTTATGCTCTGGGTGGCACTCGTCTGAATGCGCGATAAAAAAATATCTCAGTATATAAGAATCCCATGAACCTTTGATAAGGCTATCTTACAATATTACTCGTTATTCTTCTTTCTGAAGATATCCTACTAAATAAATCACTCTCTTTGTGAGTTCGTGTATTTAAAAGAGTAGGTGAGTTGTGTAGATTAAATATATCATCAATTGAATGGGTGAACCAGTAATTACCAACCCCAAACAATCATTGTACCCGATCTGCTCGATAGGCAGATGAGAAAGTTGCTTGTTATTCGCCTTTGGGCTTAATAGATATATGAACGGAACAAACGAAGCCATATTGTTATTCGCCCTTGGGCTTAATAGATATATGAACGGAACAAACGAAGCTATGTTGTTATTCGACTTTGGGCTTAAGAGATATATGAACGGAACAAACGAAGCTATGTTGTTATTCGCCTTTGGGCTTAATAGATATATGAACGGAACAAACGAAGCTATGTTGTTATTCGCCTTTGGGCTTAATAGATATATGAACGGAACAAACGAAGCCATATTGTTATACGCCCTTGGGCTTAATAGATATATGAACGGAACAAACGAAGCTATGTTGTTATTCGCCTTTGAGCTTAATAGATATATGAACGGAACAAACGAAGCTATGTTGTTATTCGCCTTTGGGCTTAATAGATATATGAACGGAACAAACGAAGCTATGTTGTTATTCGCCTTTGGGCTTAATAGATATGTGAACGGAACAAACGAAGCCATATTGTTATTCGCCCTTGGGCTTAATAGATATATGAACGGAACAAACGAAGCTATGTTTTTATTCGCCTTTGGCCTAATAGATATATGAACGGAACAAACGAAGCTATGTTGTTATTCGCCTTTGGGCTTAATAGATATATGAACGGAACAAACGAAGCTATGTTGTTATTCGCCTTTGGGCTTAATAGATATATGAACGGAACAAACGAAGCTATAGTGTTATTCGCCTTTGGGCTTAATAGATATATGAACGGAACAAACGAAGCTATGTTGTTATTCGCCTTTGGGTTTAATAGATATATGAACGGAACAAACGAAGCTATGTTGTTATTCACCTTTGGGCTTAATAGATATATGAACGGAACAAACGAAGCCATATTGTTATTCGCCCTTGGGCTTAATAGATATATGAACGGAACAAACGAAGCTATGTTGTTATTCGTCTTTGGGCTTAATAGATATATGAACGGAACAAACGAAGCTATGTTGTTATTTGCCTTTGGGCTTAATAGATATATGAACGGAACAAACGAAGCTATGTTGTTATTTGCCTTTGGGCTTAATAGATATATGAACGGAACAAACGAAGCCATATTGTTATTCGCCCTTGGGCTTAATAGATATATGAACGGAACAAACGAAGCTATGTTGTTATTCGCCTTTGGGCTTAATAGATATATGAACGGAACAAACGAAGCTATGTTGTTATTCGCCTTTGGGCTTAATAGATATATGAACGGAACAAACGAAGCCATGTTGTTATTCGCCTTTAGGCTTAATAGATATATGAACAGAACAAACGAAGCCATATTGTTATTCGCCCTTGGGCTTAATAGATATATGAACGGAACAAACGAAGCTATGTTGTTATTCGCCTTTGGGCTTAATAGATGTATGAACGGAAAAAACGAAGCTATGTTGTTATTCGACCTTTGAGGCTAATAGATATATGAACGGAACAAACGAAGCTATGTTGTTATTCGCCTTTGGGCTTAATAGATATATGAACGGATCAAACGAAGCCATATTGTTATTCGCCCTTGGGCTTAATAGATATATGAACGTAACAAACGAAGCTATGTTGTTATTCGCATTTGGGCTTAATAGATATATGAACGGAACAAACGAAGCTATTTTGTTATTCGCCTTTGGGCTCAATAGATATATGAACGGAACAAACGAAGATATGTTGTTATTCGCCTTTGGGCTTAATAGATATATGAACGGAACAAACGAAGCTATGTTGTTATTCGCCTTTGGGCTTAATAGATATATGAACGGAACAAACGATGCTATGTTGTTATTCGCCCTTGGGCTTAATAGATATATGAACGGAACAAACGAAGCTAAGTTGTTATTCGCATTTGGGCTTAATAGATATATGAACGGAACAAACGAAGCTATGTTGTTATTCGCCTTTGGGCTTAATAGATATGTGAACGGAACAAACGAAGCCATATTGTTATTCGCCCTTGGACTTAATAGATATATGAACGGAACAAACGAAGCTCTGTTGTTATTCGCCTTTGGGCTTAATAGATATATGAACGGAACAAACGAAGCTATGTTGTTATTCGCCTTTGGGCTTAATAGATATATGAACGGAACAAACGAGCTATGTTGTTATTCGCCTTTGGGCTTAATAGATATATGAACGGAACAAACGAAGCTATGTTGTTATTCGCCTTTGGGCTTAATAGATATATGAACGGAACAAACGAAGCCATATTGTTATTCGCCCTTGGGCTTAATAGATATATGAACGGAACAAACGAAGCTATGTTGTTTTTCGCCTTTGGGCTTAATAGATATATGAACGGAACAAACGAAGCCATATTGTTATTCGTCCTTGGGCTTAATAGATATATGAACAGAACAAACGAAGCTATGTTGTTATTCGCCTTTGGACTTAGTAGACATATGAACGGAACAAACGAAGCTATGTTGTTATTCGCCTTTGGGCTTAATAGATATATGAACAGAACAAACGAAGCCATGTTGTTATTCGCCTTTAGGCTTAATAGATATATGAACGGAACAAACGAAGCTATGTTGTTATTCGCCTTTGGGCTTAATAGATATATGAACGGAACAAACGAAGCTATGTTGTTATTCGCATTTGGGCTTAATAGATATATGAACGGAACAAACGAAGCCATATTGTTATTCGCCCTTGGGCTTAATAGATATATGAACGGAACAAACGAAGCTATGTTGTTATTCGCCTTTGGGCTTAATAGATGTATGAACGGAACAAACGAAGCTATGTTGTTATTCGCATTTGGGCTTAATAGATATATGAAGGGAACAAACGAAGCTATGTTGTTATTCGCCTTTAGGCTTAATAGATATATGAACGGAACAAACGAAGCCATATTGTTATTCGCCCTTGGGCTTAATAGATATATGAACGGAACAAACGAAGCTATGTTTTTATTCGCCTTTGGGCTTAATAGATATATGAACGGAACAAACGAAGCCATATTGTTATTCGCCTTTGGGCTTAATAGATATATGAACGGAACAAACAAAGCTATGTTGTTATTCGCATTTGAGGCTAATAGATATATGAACGGAACAAACGAAGCTATGTTGTTATTCGCCTTTGGGCTTAATAGATATATGAACGGAACAAACGAAGCCATATTGTTATTCGTCCTTGGGCTTAATAGATATATGAACAGAACAAACGAAGCTATGTTGTTATTTGCCTTTGGGCTTAATAGATATATGAACAGAACAAACGAAGCTATGTTGTTATTCGCCTTTGGGCTCAATAGATATATAAACGGAACAAACGAAGCTATGTTGTTATTCGCCTTTGGGCTTAATAGATATATGAACGGAACAAACGAAGCTATGTTTTATTCGCCTTTGGGCTTAATAGATATATGAACGGAACAAACGAAGCTATGTTGTTATTCGCCTTTGGGCTTAATAGATATATGAACGGAACAAACGAAGCTATGTTGTTATTCGCCTTTGGGCTTAATAGATATATGAACGGAACAAACGAAGCTATGTTGTTATTCGCCTTTGGGCTTAATAGATATATGAACGGAACAAACGAAGCTATGTTGTTATTCGCATTTGGGCTTAATAGATATAGGAACGGAACAAACGAAGCTATGTTGTTATTCGCCTTTGGGCTTAATAGATATGTGAACGGAACAAACGAACCAATATTGTTATTCGCCTTCGGGCTTAATAGATATAGGAACGGAACAAACGAAGCTATGTTGTTATTCGCCTTTGGGCTTAATAGATATAGGAACGGAACAAACGAAGCTATGTTGTTATTCGCCTTTGGGCTTAATAGATATATGAACGGAACAAACGAAGCTATGTTGTTATTCGCCTTTGGGCTTAATAGATATATGAACGGAACAAACGAAGCTATGTTTTATTCGCCTTTGGGCTTAATAGATATATGAACGGAACAAACGAAGCTATGTTGTTATTCGCCTTTGGGCTTAATAGATATATGAACGGAACAAACGAAGCTATGTTGTTATTCGCCTTTGGGCTTAATAGATATATGAACGGAACAAACGAAGCCATATTGTTATTCGCCCTTGGGCTTAATAGATATATGAACGGAACAAACGAAGCTATGTTGTTATTCGCCTTTGGGCTTAATAGATGTATGAACGGAACAAACGAAGCTATGTTGTTATTCGCATTTGGGCTTAATAGATATATGAAGGGAACAAACGAAGCTATGTTGTTATTCGCCTTTAGGCTTAATAGATATATGAACGGAACAAACGAAGCCATATTGTTATTCGCCCTTGGGCTTAATAGATATATGAACGGAACAAACGAAGCTATGTTTTTATTCGCCTTTGGGCTTAATAGATATATGAACGGAACAAACGAAGCCATATTGTTATTCGCCTTTGGGCTTAATAGATATATGAACGGAACAAACAAAGCTATGTTGTTATTCGCATTTGAGGCTAATAGATATATGAACGGAACAAACGAAGCTATGTTGTTATTCGCCTTTGGGCTTAATAGATATATGAACGGAACAAACGAAGCCATATTGTTATTCGTCCTTGGGCTTAATAGATATATGAACAGAACAAACGAAGCTATGTTGTTATTTGCCTTTGGGCTTAATAGATATATGAACAGAACAAACGAAGCTATGTTGTTATTCGCCTTTGGGCTCAATAGATATATAAACGGAACAAACGAAGCTATGTTGTTATTCGCCTTTGGGCTTAATAGATATATGAACGGAACAAACGAAGCTATGTTTTATTCGCCTTTGGGCTTAATAGATATATGAACGGAACAAACGAAGCTATGTTGTTATTCGCCTTTGGGCTTAATAGATATATGAACGGAACAAACGAAGCTATGTTGTTATTCGCCTTTGGGCTTAATAGATATATGAACGGAACAAACGAAGCTATGTTGTTATTCGCCTTTGGGCTTAATAGATATATGAACGGAACAAACGAAGCTATGTTGTTATTCGCATTTGGGCTTAATAGATATAGGAACGGAACAAACGAAGCTATGTTGTTATTCGCCTTTGGGCTTAATAGATATGTGAACGGAACAAACGAACCAATATTGTTATTCGCCTTCGGGCTTAATAGATATAGGAACGGAACAAACGAAGCTATGTTGTTATTCGCCTTTGGGCTTAATAGATATAGGAACGGAACAAACGAAGCTATGTTGTTATTCGCCTTTGGGCTTAATAGATATATGAACGGAACAAACGAAGCTATGTTGTTATTCGCCTTTGGGCTTAATAGATATATGAACGGAACAAACGAAGCTATGTTTTATTCGCCTTTGGGCTTAATAGATATATGAACGGAACAAACGAAGCTATGTTGTTATTCGCCTTTGGGCTTAATAGATATATGAACGGAACAAACGAAGCTATGTTGTTATTCGCCTTTGGGCTTAATAGATATATGAACGGAACAAACGAAGCTATGTTGTTATTCGCCTTTGGGCTTAATAGATATGTGAACGGAACAAACGAAGCCATATTGTTATTCGCCCTTGGGCTTAATAGATAT
This sequence comes from Ceratothoa steindachneri, assembly GCA_963969495.1. Classification (NCBI taxonomy): domain Eukaryota; kingdom Metazoa; phylum Arthropoda; class Malacostraca; order Isopoda; family Cymothoidae; genus Ceratothoa; species Ceratothoa steindachneri. The sequence goes on along the minus strand of OZ018328.1, from coordinate 49,371,730 downwards.
ATGAACGGAACAAACGAAGCTATGTTTTTATTCGCCTTTGGCCTAATAGATATATGAACGGAACAAACGAAGCTATGTTGTTATTCGCCTTTGGGCTTAATAGATATATGAACGGAACAAACGAAGCTATGTTGTTATTCGCCTTTGGGCTTAATAGATATATGAACGGAACAAACGAAGCTATAGTGTTATTCGCCTTTGGGCTTAATAGATATATGAACGGAACAAACGAAGCTATGTTGTTATTCGCCTTTGGGTTTAATAGATATATGAACGGAACAAACGAAGCTATGTTGTTATTCACCTTTGGGCTTAATAGATATATGAACGGAACAAACGAAGCCATATTGTTATTCGCCCTTGGGCTTAATAGATATATGAACGGAACAAACGAAGCTATGTTGTTATTCGTCTTTGGGCTTAATAGATATATGAACGGAACAAACGAAGCTATGTTGTTATTTGCCTTTGGGCTTAATAGATATATGAACGGAACAAACGAAGCTATGTTGTTATTTGCCTTTGGGCTTAATAGATATATGAACGGAACAAACGAAGCCATATTGTTATTCGCCCTTGGGCTTAATAGATATATGAACGGAACAAACGAAGCTATGTTGTTATTCGCCTTTGGGCTTAATAGATATATGAACGGAACAAACGAAGCTATGTTGTTATTCGCCTTTGGGCTTAATAGATATATGAACGGAACAAACGAAGCCATGTTGTTATTCGCCTTTAGGCTTAATAGATATATGAACAGAACAAACGAAGCCATATTGTTATTCGCCCTTGGGCTTAATAGATATATGAACGGAACAAACGAAGCTATGTTGTTATTCGCCTTTGGGCTTAATAGATGTATGAACGGAAAAAACGAAGCTATGTTGTTATTCGACCTTTGAGGCTAATAGATATATGAACGGAACAAACGAAGCTATGTTGTTATTCGCCTTTGGGCTTAATAGATATATGAACGGATCAAACGAAGCCATATTGTTATTCGCCCTTGGGCTTAATAGATATATGAACGTAACAAACGAAGCTATGTTGTTATTCGCATTTGGGCTTAATAGATATATGAACGGAACAAACGAAGCTATTTTGTTATTCGCCTTTGGGCTCAATAGATATATGAACGGAACAAACGAAGCTATGTTGTTATTCGCCTTTGGGCTTAATAGATATATGAACGGAACAAACGAAGCTATGTTGTTATTCGCCTTTGGGCTTAATAGATATATGAACGGAACAAACGATGCTATGTTGTTATTCGCCCTTGGGCTTAATAGATATATGAACGGAACAAACGAAGCTAAGTTGTTATTCGCATTTGGGCTTAATAGATATATGAACGGAACAAACGAAGCTATGTTGTTATTCGCCTTTGGGCTTAATAGATATGTGAACGGAACAAACGAAGCCATATTGTTATTCGCCCTTGGACTTAATAGATATATGAACGGAACAAACGAAGCTCTGTTGTTATTCGCCTTTGGGCTTAATAGATATATGAACGGAACAAACGAAGCTATGTTGTTATTCGCCTTTGGGCTTAATAGATATATGAACGGAACAAACGAGCTATGTTGTTATTCGCCTTTGGGCTTAATAGATATATGAACGGAACAAACGAAGCTATGTTGTTATTCGCCTTTGGGCTTAATAGATATATGAACGGAACAAACGAAGCCATATTGTTATTCGCCCTTGGGCTTAATAGATATATGAACGGAACAAACGAAGCTATGTTGTTTTTCGCCTTTGGGCTTAATAGATATATGAACGGAACAAACGAAGCTATGTTGTTATTCGCATTTGGGCTTAATAGATATATGAACGGAACAAACGAAGCTATGTTGTTATTCGCCTTTGGGCTTAGTAGATATATGAACGGAACAAACGAAGCTATGTTGTTATTCGCCTTTGGGCTTAATAGATATATGAACAGAACAAACGAAGCCATGTTGTTATTCGCCTTTAGGCTTAATAGATATATGAACGGAACAAACGAAGCTATGTTGTTATTCGCCTTTGGGCTTAATAGATATATGAACGGAACAAACGAAGCTATGTTGTTATTCGCATTTGGGCTTAATAGATATATGAACGGAACAAACGAAGCCATATTGTTATTCGCCCTTGGGCTTAATAGATATATGAACGGAACAAACGAAGCTATGTTGTTATTCGCCTTTGGGCTTAATAGATGTATGAACGGAACAAACGAAGCTATGTTGTTATTCGCCTTTGGGCTTAATAGATATATGAAGGGAACAAACGAAGCTATGTTGTTATTCGCCTTTAGGCTTAATAGATATATGAACGGAACAAACGAAGCCATATTGTTATTCGCCCTTGGGCTTAATAGATATATGAACGGAACAAACGAAGCTATGTTTTTATTCGCCTTTGGGCTTAATAGATATATGAACGGAACAAACGAAGCCATATTGTTATTCGCCTTTGGGCTTAATAGATATATGAACGGAACAAACGAAGCTATGTTGTTATTCGCATTTGAGGCTAATAGATATATGAACGGAACAAACGAAGCTATGTTGTTATTCGCCTTTGGGCTTAATAGATATATGAACGGAACAAACGAAGCCATGTTGTTATTCGCCTTTAGGCTTAATAGATATATGAACAGAACAAACGAAGCCATATTGTTATTCGCCCTTGGGCTTAATAGATATATGAACGGAACAAACGAAGCTATGTTGTTATTCGCCTTTGGGCTTAATAGATGTATGAACGGAAAAAACGAAGCTATGTTGTTATTCGACCTTTGAGGCTAATAGATATATGAACGGAACAAACGAAGCTATGTTGTTATTCGCCTTTGGGCTTAATAGATATATGAACGGGTCAAACGAAGCCATATTGTTATTCGCCCTTGGGCTTAATAGATATATGAACGTAACAAACGAAGCTATGTTGTTATTCGCATTTGGGCTTAATAGATATATGAACGGAACAAACGAAGCTATTTTGTTATTCGCCTTTGGGCTCAATAGATATATGAACGGAACAAACGAAGCTATGTTGTTATTCGCCTTTGGGCTTAATAGATATATGAACGGAACAAACGAAGCTATGTTGTTATTCGCCTTTGGGCTTAATAGATATATGAACGGAACAAACGATGCTATGTTGTTATTCGCCCTTGGGCTTAATAGATATATGAACGGAACAAACGAAGCTAAGTTTTTATTCGCATTTGGGCTTAATAGATATATGAACGGAACAAACGAAGCTATGTTGTTATTCGCCTTTGGGCTTAATAGATATGTGAACGGAACAAACGAAGCCATATTGTTATTCGCCCTTGGACTTAATAGATATATGAACGGAACAAACGAAGCTCTGTTGTTATTCGCCTTTGGGCTTAATAGATATATGAACGGAACAAACGAAGCTATGTTGTTATTCGCCTTTGGGCTTAATAGATATATGAACGGAACAAACGAGCTATGTTGTTATTCGCCTTTGGGCTTAATAGATATATGAACGGAACAAACGAAGCTATGTTGTTATTCGCCTTTGGGCTTAATAGATATATGAACGGAACAAACGAAGCCATATTGTTATTCGCCCTTGGGCTTAATAGATATATGAACGGAACAAACGAAGCTATGTTGTTTTTCGCCTTTGGGCTTAATAGATATATGAACGGAACAAACGAAGCTATTTTGTTATTCGCATTTGGGCTTAATAGATATATGAACGGAACAAACGAAGCTATGTTGTTATTCGCCTTTGGGCTTAGTAGATATATGAACGGAACAAACGAAGCTATGTTGTTATTCGCCTTTGGGCTTAATAGATATATGAACAGAACAAACGAAGCCATGTTGTTATTCGCCTTTAGGCTTAATAGATATATGAACGGAACAAACGAAGCTATGTTGTTATTCGCCTTTGGGCTTAATAGATATATGAACGGAACAAACGAAGCTATGTTGTTATTCGCATTTGGGCTTAATAGATATATGAACGGAACAAACGAAGTCATATTGTTATTCGCCCTTGGGCTTAATAGATATATGAACGGAACAAACGAAGCTATGTTGTTATTCGCCTTTGGGCTTAATAGATGTATGAACGGAACAAACGAAGCTATGTTGTTATTCGCCTTTGGGCTTAATAGATATATGAAGGGAACAAACGAAGCTATGTTGTTATTCGCCTTTAGGCTTAATAGATATATGAACGGAACAAACGAAGCCATATTGTTATTAGCCCTTGGGCTTAATAGATATATGAACGGAACAAACGAAGCTATGTTTTTATTCGCCTTTGGGCTTAATAGATATATGAACGGAACAAACGAAGCCATATTGTTATTCGCCTTTGGGCTTAATAGATATATGAACGGAACAAACAAAGCTATGTTGTTATTCGCATTTGAGGCTAATAGATATATGAACGGAACAAACGAAGCTATGTTGTTATTCGCCTTTGGGCTTAATAGATATATGAACGGAACAAACGAAGCCATATTGTTATTCGTCCTTGGGCTTAATAGATATATGAACAGAACAAACGAAGCTATGTTGTTATTTGCCTTTGGGCTTAATAGATATATGAACAGAACAAACGAAGCTATGTTGTTATTCTCCTTTGGGCTCAATAGATATATAAACGGAACAAACGAAGCTATGTTGTTATTCGCCTTTGGGCTTAATAGATATATGAACGGAACAAACGAAGCTATGTTTTATTCGCCTTTGGGCTTAATAGATATATGAACGGAACAAACGAAGCTATGTTGTTATTCGCCTTTGGGCTTAATAGATATATGAACGGAACAAACGAAGCTATGTTGTTATTCGCCTTTGGGCTTAATAGATATATGAACGGAACAAACGAAGCTATGTTGTTATTCGCCTTTGGGCTTAATAGATATATGAACGGAACAAACGAAGCTATGTTGTTATTCGCATTTGGGCTTAATAGATATAGGAACGGAACAAACGAAGCTATGTTGTTATTCGCCTTTGGGCTTAATAGATATGTGAACGGAACAAACGAACCAATATTGTTATTCGCCTTCGGGCTTAATAGATATAGGAACGGAACAAACGAAGCTATGTTGTTATTCGCCTTTGGGCTTAATAGATATAGGAACGGAACAAACGAAGCTATGTTGTTATTCGCCTTTGGGCTTAATAGATATATGAACGGAACAAACGAAGCTATGTTGTTATTCGCCTTTGGGCTTAATAGATATATGAACGGAACAAACGAAGCTATGTTTTATTCGCCTTTGGGCTTAATAGATATATGAACGGAACAAACGAAGCTATGTTGTTATTCGCCTTTGGGCTTAATAGATATATGAACGGAACAAACGAAGCTATGTTGTTATTCGCCTTTGGGCTTAATAGATATATGAACGGAACAAACGAAGCTATGTTGTTATTCGCCTTTGGGCTTAATAGATATGTGAACGGAACAAACGAAGCCATATTGTTATTCGCCCTTGGGCTTAATAGATATATGAACGGAACAAACGAAGCTATGTTTTTATTCGCCTTTGGCCTAATAGATATATGAACGGAACAAACGAAGCTATGTTGTTATTCGCCTTTGGGCTTAATAGATATATGAACGGAACAAACGAAGCTATGTTGTTATTCGCCTTTGGGCTTAATAGATATATGAACGGAACAAACGAAGCTATAGTGTTATTCGCCTTTGGGCTTAATAGATATATGAACGGAACAAACGAAGCTATGTTGTTATTCGCCTTCGGGTTTAATAGATATATGAACGGAACAAACGAAGCTATGTTGTTATTCACCTTTGGGCTTAATAGATATATGAACGGAACAAACGAAGCCATATTGTTATTCGCCCTTGGGCTTAATAGATATATGAACGGAACAAACGAAGCTATGTTGTTATTCGTCTTTGGGCTTAATAGATATATGAACGGAACAAACGAAGCTATGTTGTTATTTGCCTTTGGGCTTAATAGATATATGAACGGAACAAACGAAGCTATGTTGTTATTTGCCTTTGGGCTTAATAGATATATGAACGGAACAAACGAAGCCATATTGTTATTCGCCCTTGGGCTTAATAGATATATGAACGGAACAAACGAAGCTATGTTGTTATTCGCCTTTGGGCTTAATAGATATATGAACGGAACAAACGAAGCTATGTTGTTATTCGCCTTTGGGCTTAATAGATATATGAACGGAACAAACGAAGCCATGTTGTTATTCGCCTTTAGGCTTAATAGATATATGAACAGAACAAACGAAGCCATATTGTTATTCGCCCTTGGGCTTAATAGATATATGAACGGAACAAACGAAGCTATGTTGTTATTCGCCTTTGGGCTTAATAGATGTATGAACGGAAAAAACGAAGCTATGTTGTTATTCGACCTTTGAGGCTAATAGATATATGAACGGAACAAACGAAGCTATGTTGTTATTCGCCTTTGGGCTTAATAGATATATGAACGGATCAAACGAAGCCATATTGTTATTCGCCCTTGGGCTTAATAGATATATGAACGTAACAAACGAAGCTATGTTGTTATTCGCATTTGGGCTTAATAGATATATGAACGGAACAAACGAAGCTATTTTGTTATTCGCCTTTGGGCTCAATAGATATATGAACGGAACAAACGAAGCTATGTTGTTATTCGCCTTTGGGCTTAATAGATATATGAACGGAACAAACGAAGCTATGTTGTTATTCGCCTTTGGGCTTAATAGATATATGAACGGAACAAACGATGCTATGTTGTTATTCGCCCTTGGGCTTAATAGATATATGAACGGAACAAACGAAGCTAAGTTGTTATTCGCATTTGGGCTTAATAGATATATGAACGGAACAAACGAAGCTATGTTGTTATTCGCCTTTGGGCTTAATAGATATGTGAACGGAACAAACGAAGCCATATTGTTATTCGCCCTTGGACTTAATAGATATATGAACGGAACAAACGAAGCTCTGTTGTTATTCGCCTTTGGGCTTAATAGATATATGAACGGAACAAACGAAGCTATGTTGTTATTCGCCTTTGGGCTTAATAGATATATGAACGGAACAAACGAGCTATGTTGTTATTCGCCTTTGGGCTTAATAGATATATGAACGGAACAAACGAAGCTATGTTGTTATTCGCCTTTGGGCTTAATAGATATATGAACGGAACAAACGAAGCCATATTGTTATTCGCCCTTGGGCTTAATAGATATATGAACGGAACAAACGAAGCTATGTTGTTTTTCGCCTTTGGGCTTAATAGATATATGAACGGAACAAACGAAGCTATGTTGTTATTCGCATTTGGGCTTAATAGATATATGAACGGAACAAACGAAGCTATTTTGTTATTCGCCTTTGGGCTTAGTAGATATATGAACGGAACAAACGAAGCTATGTTGTTATTCGCCTTTGGGCTTAATAGATATATGAACAGAACAAACGAAGCCATGTTGTTATTCGCCTTTAGGCTTAATAGATATATGAACGGAACAAACGAAGCTATGTTGTTATTCGCCTTTGGGCTTAATAGATATATGAACGGAACAAACGAAGCTATGTTGTTATTCGCATTTGGGCTTAATAGATATATGAACGGAACAAACGAAGCCATATTGTTATTCGCCCTTGGGCTTAATAGATATATGAACGGAACAAACGAAGCTATGTTGTTATTCGCCTTTGGGCTTAATAGATGTATGAACGGAACAAACGAAGCTATGTTGTTATTCGCCTTTGGGCTTAATAGATATATGAAGGGAACAAACGAAGCTATGTTGTTATTCGCCTTTAGGCTTAATAGATATATGAACGGAACAAACGAAGCCATATTGTTATTCGCCCTTGGGCTTAATAGATATATGAACGGAACAAACGAAGCTATGTTTTTATTCGCCTTTGGGCTTAATAGATATATGAACGGAACAAACGAAGCCATATTGTTATTCGCCTTTGGGCTTAATAGATATATGAACGGAACAAACAAAGCTATGTTGTTATTCGCATTTGAGGCTAATAGATATATGAACGGAACAAACGAAGCTATGTTGTTATTCGCCTTTGGGCTTAATAGATATATGAACGGAACAAACGAAGCCATATTGTTATTCGTCCTTGGGCTTAATAGATATATGAACAGAACAAACGAAGCTATGTTGTTATTTGCCTTTGGGCTTAATAGATATATGAACAGAACAAACGAAGCTATGTTGTTATTCGCCTTTGGGCTCAATAGATATATAAACGGAACAAACGAAGCTATGTTGTTATTCGCCTTTGGGCTTAATAGATATATGAACGGAACAAACGAAGCTATGTTTTATTCGCCTTTGGGCTTAATAGATATATGAACGGAACAAACGAAGCTATGTTGTTATTCGCCTTTGGGCTTAATAGATATATGAACGGAACAAACGAAGCTATGTTGTTATTCGCCTTTGGGCTTAATAGATATATGAACGGAACAAACGAAGCTATGTTGTTATTCGCCTTTGGGCTTAATAGATATATGAACGGAACAAACGAAGCTATGTTGTTATTCGCATTTGGGCTTAATAGATATAGGAACGGAACAAACGAAGCTATGTTGTTATTCGCCTTTGGGCTTAATAGATATGTGAACGGAACAAACGAACCAATATTGTTATTCGCCTTCGGGCTTAATAGATATAGGAACGGAACAAACGAAGCTATGTTGTTATTCGCCTTTGGGCTTAATAGATATGTGAACGGAACAAACGAAGCAATATTGTTATTCGCCTTTGGGCTTAATAGATATATGAATGGAACAAACGAAGCTATGTTGTTATTCGCCTTTGGGCTCAATAGATATATGAACGGAACAAACGAAGCCATATTGTTATTCGCCCTTGGGCTTAATAGATATATGAACGGAACAAACGAAGCTATGTTGTTATTCGTCTTCGGGCTTAATAGATATATGAACGGAACAAACGAAGCTATGTTGTTATTCGCCTTTAGGCTTAATAGATATATGAACGGAACAAACGAAGCTATGTTGTTATTCGCCTTTGGGCTTAATAGATATATGAACGGAACAAACAAAGCTATGTTGTTATTCGCCTTTGGGCTTAAAAGATATATGAACGAAACAAACGAAGCTATGTTGTTATTTGCCTTTGGGCTTAATAGATATATGAACGGAACAAACGAAGCTATGTTGTTATTTGCATTTGGGCTTAATAGATATATGAACGGAACAAACGAAGCTATGTTGTTATTCGCCTTTGGGCTTAATAGATATATGAACGGAACAAACGAAGCTATGTTGTTATTCGCCTTTGGGCTTAATAGATATATGAACGGAACAAACGAAGCTATGTTGTTTTTCGCCTTTTGGCCTAATAGATATATGAACGGAACAAACGAAGCTATGTTGTTATTTGCCTTTGGGCTTAATAGATATATGAACGGAACAAACGAAGCTATGTTGTTATTCGCCTTTGAGCTTAATAGATATATGAACGGAACAAACGAAGCTATGTTGTTATTCGCCTTTGGGCTTAATAGATATATGAACGGAACAAACGAAGCTATGTTGTTATTCGCCTTTGGGCTTAATAGATAAATGAACGGAACAAACGAAGCCATATTGTTTTCCGCCCTTGGGCTTAATAGATATATGAACGGAACAAACGTTGCTATGTTGTTATTCGCTTGTGGGCTTAATAAATATATGAACGGAACAAACGAAGCTATGTTGTTATTCGCCTTTGGGCTTAATAGATATATGAACGGAACAAACGAAGCTATGTTGTTATTCGCCTTTGGGCTTAATAGATATATGAACGGAACAAACAAAGCTATGTTGTTTTTCGCCTTTGGGCTTAATAGATATATGAACGGAACAAACGAAGCCATATTGTTATTCGCCCTTCGGCTTAATTGATATATGAACGGAACAAACGAAGCTATGTTTTATACGCCTTTAGGCTTAATAGATATATAAACGGAACAAACGAAGCTATGTTGTTATTTGCCTTTGGGCTTAATAGATATATGAACGGAACAAACGAAGCTATGTTGTTATTCGCCTTTGGGCTTAATAGATATATGAACGGAACAAACGAAGCCATATTGTTATTCGCCTTTGGGCTTAATTGATATATGAACGGAACAAACGAAGCTATGTTTTATACGTCTTTAGGCTTAATAGATATATAAACGGAACAAACGAAGCTATGTTGTTATTCGTCTTTGGGCTTAATAGATATATGAACGGATCAAACGAAGCTATGTTGTTATTCGCCTTTGGGCTTAATAGATATATGAACGGAACAAACGAAGCTATGTTGTTATTCGCATTTGGGCTTAATAGATATAGGAACGGAACAAACGAAGCTATGTTGTTATTCGCCTTTGGGCTTAATAGATATGTGAACGGAACAAACGAACCAATATTGTTATTCGCCTTCGGGCTTAATAGATATAGGAACGGAACAAACGAAGCTATGTTGTTATTCGCCTTTGGGCTTAATAGATATGTGAACGGAACAAACGAAGCAATATTGTTATTCGCCTTTGGGCTTAATAGATATATGAATGGAACAAACGAAGCTATGTTGTTATTCGCCTTTGGGCTCAATAGATATATGAACGGAACAAACGAAGCCATATTGTTATTCGCCCTTGGGCTTAATAGATATATGAACGGAACAAACGAAGCTATGTTGTTATTCGTCTTCGGGCTTAATAGATATATGAACGGAACAAACGAAGCTATGTTGTTATTCGCCTTTAGGCTTAATAGATATATGAACGGAACAAACGAAGCTATGTTGTTATTCGCCTTTGGGCTTAATAGATATATGAACGGAACAAACAAAGCTATGTTGTTATTCGCCTTTGGGCTTAAAAGATATATGAACGAAACAAACGAAGCTATGTTGTTATTTGCCTTTGGGCTTAATAGATATATGAACGGAACAAACGAAGCTATGTTGTTATTTGCATTTGGGCTTAATAGATATATGAACGGAACAAACGAAGCTATGTTGTTATTCGCCTTTGGGCTTAATAGATATATGAACGGAACAAACGAAGCTATGTTGTTATTCGCCTTTGGGCTTAATAGATATATGAACGGAACAAACGAAGCTATGTTGTTTTTCGCCTTTTGGCCTAATAGATATATGAACGGAACAAACGAAGCTATGTTGTTATTTGCCTTTGGGCTTAATAGATATATGAACGGAACAAACGAAGCTATGTTGTTATTCGCCTTTGAGCTTAATAGATATATGAACGGAACAAACGAAGCTATGTTGTTATTCGCCTTTGGGCTTAATAGATATATGAACGGAACAAACGAAGCTATGTTGTTATTCGCCTTTGGGCTTAATAGATAAATGAACGGAACAAACGAAGCCATATTGTTTTCCGCCCTTGGGCTTAATAGATATATGAACGGAACAAACGTTGCTATGTTGTTATTCGCTTGTGGGCTTAATAAATATATGAACGGAACAAACGAAGCTATGTTGTTATTCGCCTTTGGGCTTAATAGATATATGAACGGAACAAACGAAGCTATGTTGTTATTCGCCTTTGGGCTTAATAGATATATGAACGGAACAAACAAAGCTATGTTGTTTTTCGCCTTTGGGCTTAATAGATATATGAACGGAACAAACGAAGCCATATTGTTATTCGCCCTTCGGCTTAATTGATATATGAACGGAACAAACGAAGCTATGTTTTATACGCCTTTAGGCTTAATAGATATATAAACGGAACAAACGAAGCTATGTTGTTATTTGCCTTTGGGCTTAATAGATATATGAACGGAACAAACGAAGCTATGTTGTTATTCGCCTTTGGGCTTAATAGATATATGAACGGAACAAACGAAGCCATATTGTTATTCGCCTTTGGGCTTAATTGATATATGAACGGAACAAACGAAGCTATGTTTTATACGTCTTTAGGCTTAATAGATATATAAACGGAACAAACGAAGCTATGTTGTTATTCGTCTTTTGGCTTAATAGATATATGAACGGATCAAACGAAGCTATGTTGTTATTCGCCTTTGGGCTTAATAGATATATGAACGGAACAAACGAAGCTATGTTGTTATTCGCCTTTGGGCTTAATAGATATATGAACGGAACAAACGAAGCTATGTTGTTATTCGCCTTTGGGATTAAAATATATATGAACGGAACATACGAAGCTATGTTGTTATTCGCCTTTAGGCTTTATAGATATATGATCGGAACAAACGAAGCTATGTTGTTATTCTTCTTTGGGCTTAATAGATATATGAACGGAACAAACGAAGCTATGTTGTTATTTGCCTTTGGGCTTAATAGATATATGAACGGAACAAACGAAGCTATGTTGTTATTCGCCTTTGGGCTTAATAGATTATTATAATTTTTATTTGAGATAATGAACACAAAATTCTAGTGGGGAATAGCCTAGCGGCCATGAACCTGAAAACAGGCTCCCAAAGAACACAGTGTTCATATGTCAAGTAAGAAAGAATGAATAAAGAAGAAAGAAATTGAAATGTGTAAATAAATAAATTTAAAATTATTAAAATCAAATCAATATTAAAATTATGAGGCAGTAGGACCCAAGACGGATACGTGCACACCAACTTGTATACTATTTGACTTCTTGGAGGAGACTGTCATACTAATTATAAATTTATCATTTCTTGTATATATTTTAAAAATCTAATATTATATAGCTTAAAAAACTTGATCTTCACTGTCTCCTGGAGCCTTTTTTCTCATATTTATACTTGTAACTTTCTTTCTTCTGCTGATTTTTTTTTCTATTTTTAACCGCTATTTAATATTTATTTTTACATAATTGTAAAAACTTGATTGTATATTCTTTCTTTAATAAATCTGAAAGCGTCGTCTCCATTTAAGGCATTCAGGGCGAATATTTCGGTAGCTCCATTTCGCTGCAAATTCCACCTCCATTGATGGATGGGTGATCATGTAATGAAAACACGGGTGCTCAAGGGGTTGTTTTTTTTTGCTAGTTTTTTTATTAACAAGATATTCGAGGTTCTTTAATTTTAAGTCAGATTATTTTATATTGGTTTTCTCAGAATAAAGATGGCAATTTATCTGTTTTTGCGTTTACCTTTTTTGGAATTTGATAAAATGAAATTTGCACGAAGAACATAGAAAAATGAAATAAACGAGAAGTGGAAATAAACGAAAAAAAGGAAGTTTTTGGACACTGCTCATCGATTTCTTTTAGTTGTTTCATATATGTACCGATTACAATTCACATGTCTGCAACAAGATAATTTAAGGGTTTTTGTATAATTGAATGGTTTGTTATGTTTTTTTTAACAATTACATAAAATAAATTTGCTATATACGATATATAAGTCAATAAGCAGTTTTATGTAGGAAGAAGATAAAAAAATGGTCGCACTCTGATTTGTCTTCAACTATTTATAATTAATTGGTGCATTCAGATAAAATTTCTTTTGGGATGATTTTGTTATCTTTGTAATTAAGTGAAGTTAATTTAATACATGGGATATGTACAGATAGGGCACAAAGTACACATATACGATAGAATAATTTATTTAACCCGTCATATTTGGGTGTAGTGATTTTATTGAATTTAGGTTTAGTTCATAATAATCGGATGACTTCTCTTACAGTTATCGATCCTCTTGTGACTTTTATTACTTCTACAGATACGCTGGTGATTTTGTTTTAAACTCAATGATACTCAGCTGACTTATATTAAGAGTTATTGATACTCTGCTTGTCAGATGTCCCTTCTGCTACTTCGGGACTTTTCGACAACTTTTGACACTGCGTTGATCACTGATGTTTCTCTTCGCCTCCGTGAATTTTTTGGTGTCTCTGAAACTGCCCTTAACATCTTCCGTTTGTATATTGTATACGGTAATCAATTTATTCATATTCGTAATGATGTATATCGGCCAATGGAGGTCCGTTTTGGTGTTCTGTAAGAGTCGTCTTTTGGTCCCACTTCTTCTCTTTGGATTCTTATGCGTCATCTTGGTCTATTATTGCATTGATATGCTGATGACGCGATCAAAAATCTCTCTAAGAGTTTCGGCCGAGACTCTTAGAAACCTACTATTCGCCCAAATTATCATCGAGCAACTTTCTGAAACTCAGCCATAACGAAACATAGGTACTACTTGTAGGCACTTGTGCGGATGTGTCTCACTGTAAAATTACTGCTCTCTTTCCTAAGATTGGCACCCCCCATAGCCACTTTTTTGATAGTTAAATATATGAGTTATCAACTTTAAAGGCCATTAACTCTGAAAATTCATGTTGATCACGTCTGCAAATTACAGGTCTCTTTGTATTTTCCGTAATCTCCGCTGCATCCGCTCCCACTTTGACTACTACAGCTTCGAGGTTGCCACCGATGCCTTCATTCCCTCCTGCCTTGACTAAGTTGAGACTCCTTTATCGCTGGATCATAGGCTGCCACTTTTCCACTTCACCGAGTGATTCAACACTTTGTCCCCCGTTGGCTTCTTCTCTACATGGAACTTTCCTCTCGTGCAACTCCACTGATTCGCAATCTGGGCTCGGTCCCCACTCGATACAGAATCACCTTCAAGGTCCTTCTTCTTACACACAACTTAATTACAGCAGCTCCCTCATCAGGTGATCAGAACCCTGCGATCTGGCTCTGCCCCTCCCCCCTACAAATTGTTCTGCAAAGGTGGTCGTGATTTCTCTGTATTTGCCCGAGCATGGGGAAATAATCTGGCCGATGAATCCACTTCCCTTCTGGCTCGGTGCCTTTACGACCCACTTCTCTCAGGCCTTTGTGAAAGACCATGGCGTTTAATACCGCCGAACGCAACCCTGTTATTATTTTGGTATTCTGCGGAACATTTTTACAGTTACTGATAGTCGACTGACTTTTTTTACAGTGATTGATTTTACCTGCTGACTTCTTTTACATGTCACTCATAATACTGGAGGATAAAAAAAAATTGATGGATTTATAGTGGCAGTTGTTCTTACCTAATTTGGTTGAGTTGAATTAAATTCTGAAGTCAGATTTTCCCTACAGGCTACATATTTTTTTAGGTTACAAATTTGATTTCTTTAGGCTTTATTTCAAAATTCTAGTACGAATTATGATAAATACACACGCTGTTGATAAAAATATAGATGTTTGCCTAAATTGCTTTGATAGAACATAACGTTATGCAAAAAGCGTCAAAATTTGTCAAAAAATGCCATAATCTGAATAAAAAATCTCTGTAGCTTCGGGAGAAAATCTGAGATCAGATTTGAATTCGGAGCAATCAAAATGGTAATAACAAAAAGTGCTGGTATAAATGGCACAACAGATTTGTTCTCCAGTGTAATGATGAGTAATGATGCTTCTTCTGTTGATGATGATTATAATAATTACGACGAGTAAAGTTCATATAATAAATATAATGATCAGGATCAACTAAGATTCATGTCATAATTAGGATTATGAGGAACACGATGAAGTTGATGGTGTTGATTACGACAACGACAATACTAATGGTGATAATGACCATGTTGAAGATGGTGATGATGTTTACGATGACGAAAATGATGTTTCTGATGATGATGATGATTAGGACTGATAAGCTTCATATAATAATTATTATGATGATGATGACCATAATGAAGATGGTGATGATGTTTACGATGAGGAAATGATAATGAGTAATGATGATTACGACTGCTAAGCTTCATATAATAATAATAATGATGATGATAACCATGATGAAGATGGTGATGATGATCACAACGACTACAGGAAGAGAGAGTAATGATGATTCCTCTGCCGGTGGTAGCGGTGATGATGATTACGACGGCCAAGATTGATGTCATAATTAGGATTATGAGGAACATGATGAAGTTGATGGTGTTGATTACGACAACAACAATACTAATGGTGATGATGACCATGTTGAAAATAGTGATGATGTTTACGATGACGAAAATAATGCTCCTAATGATGATGATGTTTAGGACTGATAAGCTTCATATAATTATTATGATCATGATGATGACAATGATGAAGATGGTGATGGTGATTACGATGACGACAATGGCAATGAGTAATAATGATTCTGATGAAGATGATAATTACGACTGCTAAGCTTCGTATAATAATTATTAATATGATGATGAACATGATGAATATAAGGATGATGTTTACAATGAAGAGAATGATAATAAGCAATGATGCTTCTGATAATGATGATGATGCTAACGACTGCTAAGCTTCATATAATAATTATTATGATGATGATGACACCATGATGAAAATGGTGATGATGTTTACGATGTCGAGAAAGAAATGATGTTTGTGATGATGATGATGATGATGATGATGATGATTACGACTACTAAGCTTCAGATAATAACTATTTTGATGATGATGACCATGTGAAGATGGTGATGATGTTTACGATGACAACAATGATAATTGATAATGATGCTTCTGATAATGATGATGATTGCGACTGCTAAGCTTCATATAATAATTATTATGAGGAGGATTACCATGATGAAGATGGTGATGATGTTTGCGATGATGTTAATGAAAATAATAATTTTTATGATGATAATGACCATGATGAAGATGGTGATGATGTTTACAATTACGACAATGAAATGATGCTTGTGATGAAGATGATGATTACGACTGCTAAGCTTTATATAATAATTAATATTATGATGATAACCATGATAAAGATGCTGTTAATGTTTAGGATGAAGACAATGGTAGTGAATAATGATGCTTCTGATGATGATGATGATGATGATGATTATGAAGGCTAAGCTTAATAATAATTACTATGATGATGACTATGATGAAGATAGTGATGATGTTTAAGATGACGACAGTGATAATGAGTAATGATGGTTCTGATGATAATGATGATTACGACAGCTCAACTTCATATTATAATTAATATGATGATGATTACCATGACAAAGATGGTGATGATGTTTACGATGACGACAATGAAAGGATGCTTGTGATGATGATGATGTTTACGATGCTAAGCTTCATATAATAATTATTATGATGATGACCATGATAAAGATGGTGATCATGTTTACGATGAGGACATTGATAATGAGTAATGATGCTTCTGATGATGATGATGATGATGATGATTACGACTGCTAAGTTTCATATAATAATTATAATGATGATGAAGATGGTGATGAGGTTTTCCATGACGACAATGAAATGATGCTTGTGATGATGATGATGATTACGACTGCTAAGCGTCATAAAATAATTATTATTAAGAGGATGACCATGATAAAGATGCTGATAAAGTTTACAATGAAGACAATGGTAATGAATAATGATTCTTCTGGTGATGATGATGATTACCACTTCTGAGCTTCATATAATAATTATTATGATAATGATGATGAAGATGGTGATGATGTTTATGATGACGAAAATGAAATGATGCTTGTGATGATGATGATTACGATGCTAAGCTTCATATAATAATTATTAAGATGATGACCATGATGAAGATGGTGATCATGTTTACGATGAGGACATTGATAATGAGTAATGATGCTTTTGATGATGATGATGATTACGACTGCTAAACTTTATAGAATAATTATTATGATGATGATTACAATGATGAAGATGGTGATGATGTTTACGATGACAACAATGATAATGAATAATGATGCTTCTGATGATGATTACGACTGATAAGCTTCATATAATAATTATTATGATGATGATAACCATGATGAAGATGGTGATGATGTTTACGATGACGACAATGATAATGAGTAATGATGCTTCTGATGATGATGATGATGACCATGATGAAGATGGTGATGATGATTACGACAACCCAAATAATAATAAATTATGATGCTTATGTTAGTAGCAATGCCTACAGAATCAATGTCTCCAGTAGCAATACTTCTTCGCCGCCATATGATTTGTACGAGGGGCGGTCAATAAGTTTTGCGAATCGGTAGGGCAAAACAGAGGAAGGGGGATGGCTGTTTGTGGGGGTGTTAGGACAAGTTATAACAAGTCCGGACCTGCAGCCGCACGCTCCTGCCTCATCTATTTAAGAAGCAGTAGCTGATCGCAGATCGTCAGTCACAAATTTTTGAACAATGGAGAAGGTTGAGCACCGCGCAGTGATCAAATTTTTCACCAAGGAAGGCAAGAATGCAAAAGAGATCCATGAACGCATGGTTGCAGTGTACACCGACACCGCCCCTTCCGATGCAACCATTGCTCGCTGGAATAGGGAGTTCCGCCATGGTCGTGAGTCCCTTGAAGATGACCCCCGTCCAGGCCGCCCGTCAGACGTGACCAACGAGGACAATGTGGCCCGTGTGGAGAGGATGATCCTCGAAAGTCGACGGGTGAAGGTCGAAGAAATCGAGCGAGAACTTGGAATATCACATGGAAGTGTTATCAACATCATCCACGACAATTTGGCCATGACCAAGGTCTCTGCCTGTTGGGTCCCTAGAAACCTCACGCCCCATGATCCACTTCAACGTCGTCAAACTCCACAAGGCCAGAGTTGCACAAGTTGCCCTGCGCGAGTGCGGATTAGAGGAGCTCAACCATCCTCCCTACAGTCCAGATCTGGCCCCTAGCGACTACTTTTTATTCCGCCAGCTCACTGCGTGGATGCTGGTTTGGGGACGATGAAGATCTCCAGCTCGCCGTCCAGGAGTGGATTGAACAGCAGTCGGGAGATTTCTGGTTGTCGAGAATTCGAAGCCTCAGGGACAAGTGGCGCAAGTGCATTGAAGTCAAGGGTAGTTATATTGAAAAATAATAAAACACTTTTCCTTATATCCGAATTGCAAAACTTATTGACCGCCCCTCGTAGTTCCTCACTGTAATGAGCATCATACAGTGCAGGTGGTAAAAACCCCAACCCCTGGCCTCTGAGTCACTCTCACCCTTGTCCGATCTCGTAGAGGTGACCATTGCGCCCTCCAGGCCCCAGCATTTAGGGTAGGAGAGTTCCTACATCACTTTTCAGCCCCGCTATCTTTTATTACTCTTTCCAACTTTATTCGTATTTTCTTCTTGTTCCTTACCCTTCACCCCCTTTCAATTAGGCTTACTCACGAGGGAAAGAGGAAATTAAGCCATTTTAAAGTCATCGAAGTTTTCAATCAAGCTCGGAAAGAATTCAGGAGAGTGGGCCGGTGTGCGAAAGGTTGCGAAAGAGCGAGTGAATGACATTGTAGGGTGTATGTCCAGGGAGCGAGTTTGAGGGGGCATATTGGGGCCCCCTTATGGCTGGGGTTGAAGATTAACGGTCGAGGTGGTACGGCAGGCAGCATCCCTTCGCTTCGAAGTGGCAATCAGAGAGAAAACAAGAGAGGGGTAATTTTGTAGTGGTTGATAAGACAAACAAGGTCGGGGGAGGGTGAAGGGGGGTGGAAGGGGGAGGGCCAAGGGGTTGGAGGGTAAAGGGGGTGGAAGGGGAAGGGCCAAGGGGGTGAAGGGTGAATGTGGGTGGAAGAGGGGTAGAAGGGGGAGGGCGACGGGGGGTGAAGGGGGGGGAGGGCAGGAAAATTATCATAAATATTGTGACAGGAAAAAGAAAACTCCCAGGTTTTGACCTCTCTTTTTCATGTATCTTCACTTCCTTTAACCTAACCGAATCCAACTAAACGTAATCTAACCAAACTGAACCAAACCTAAGCTAACTAAACCAAACCTAATCTAACCAAATCAAA
This sequence comes from Ceratothoa steindachneri, assembly GCA_963969495.1. Taxonomy (NCBI): domain Eukaryota; kingdom Metazoa; phylum Arthropoda; class Malacostraca; order Isopoda; family Cymothoidae; genus Ceratothoa; species Ceratothoa steindachneri. The sequence goes on along the minus strand of OZ018328.1, from coordinate 49,351,955 downwards.
CCAACTCTAACCTAACATAAGCTAACCTAACCTAACCTAACCTAACCTAACCAAACCAACTCTAACCTAACCTAACTTAACTAAACTAACCAAACCAAACCAACTCTAACCTAACCTAACTTAACTAAACTAACCAAACCAAACCTAACCTAAACAAATAAAACCTAACCTAACCTCAACTAACCTTAAATGTTTTGTTTTATTACATTACTTAAGAAACTGAATAAATACTCGTTATGTCGCTTCTGTGCATTTTTTTCCACGTGAAATTTTTCTGACCACGACGGGGATATGAATGTGGTAGGGGAAGGTATTTAGGGCGGCGTAGATGGACACCGGCCATACCTTCTATGTAAATGGTAGGCATTTAAGATGAACCATTTTAATGACACGAAGTAACCGACCGCAATTGGTGATTAATCGCACTTGACCGGCTTTGTTTAAGAGTAGGGTATACAAGTGTATGGGTGATATTGGGTGAACTTTAATGAATTTAACCTATTTTGGGTGAATGTAAAGATGTATGTCTTGTTTATATGTGGGGCATGGGCCATGGGGCATGGGGTAGGGGGCATGGGACGTGGAGCAAGAAAGAATATCTTGGTTGATCCGGGTGGCCTTCTTTTCTCCTCTTATGTTTCTTTTTACCTTCACATCTCGGTGTGTGGTAGAAATATAGGAGTAGTGTAGCTGAATGGCCTTATTGTTTTTCTTTATCTCTCTTTATATGAGGTTTGAAAGTGTGAATGAGGGTTGTATTAACTATCAGGCAGCATCAAATATTACATCACATCCCTTCAGTAGTTCGCTCCCTGGATTGTATCTGGAATAATACCACCCGATTCATGTGGAGATACAAGACCCCCTTCCGTGCGTGGAGATTAGAACCTACCCGAAAAGACTCCTTCACACAATCTCCATTCCCACCATGCTACTATTACCTATAAATACGATTCGATCCCCTTTTCTTGGGATTGGAAACGAAGGGAAATTCGTATGACCTAAAATACAGTTTCCAATTTTGCTGCCAGCGGGAGACTCCATTACATTTCTCTCTATCCCTTCCTCATTCTATTCGCTACATCTTTATTTCCATTATCGTGTCGTAAATCCATTTGGTGCTTCTTTAGTTTACGCTACCAAATTCTTTTTTCCATTTATTTACCTTTTGTGTATTTCGTGTATTCCATTTAAAATCGTACGTTCTCATCCAGGATTCATTTAACATCGAGGCAATTGTTTCGGTATTGTGAACCAAACAAAAGAATTACTTCCATGCACTTCGTCTCCCTCTGAGACCTGTCCATCAAGATGTTACCTTCTTGACTTGTCTGACGGAAACGTTCAAAACACGTTAAGAGCCAAGATCGAAATGGTCCCTGGAATGTATTTAATCATAAAGGGTCTCTCTTGTTCGCTGAGAAACTGGCCTAAACCAAAATATTTTCGAAGAAATTAGGTTTCTGATGTAGTTATTACATTTTATATAGTGGCCACGAAATATAAATAAATAAATATTTTTGTAGAGGTCATTTCAAGGCCACGGGTCTTCACGAAGTGCCTGTTTATCAACTAAGGAAAAGCTTGTGAGAAAAACTTGGTCTTCAAAAAGAAGATCACCTATTTATCACAGACGACTACGAGGAACAATAAATATGATAGGGGGTATGCGAAGGGTTCCCAGGGTTGTGGCAATACCAGTAAGGATGGCAGATAAGGGAGCAGCCTCAGCATTTAAGGTCCTATATGTAAGAGGAAGGATATTATACAGGATTATGTATCAAATGTATAGCTAATGCAGGTTACAAAGCAGGGGAGCTGCACGAGAGGAACGCTCCTGGCGGGGAAGAAACACACTGGCTGCAAAGTTTTCAACCAATTGAAGGGATCGAAAAGTGGAGGCTTGTGACTCAGCGTAGAGGAAGTAGAAGTAATTCAGGCGGTATGTAATAAGAGCATGAATGAAAATCTCAAAGCTATTGCGATCAAAGTGGCAACAAGAGTTTTCAGGCTAATTTACTTTTAATGGTGACAGACAGATTTTTAATTCCATCAGAAAAGGGGCAATGGTGGACGCCAGAGTTAGGAAAGAAAGTGCAATATTTTACAGTGAGATACGTCCTTAGAAGTGCCTATAAGAATAAGAAGCACTTCTGTTTCATCATGGTGGAGCTTCAGAAGACTGTCCTACAGCTATTCAGTGAGGATGTTATAAGCTGATGGTGGGTTTCTGTAAGTCTCAAGAAACAGGCTTGGGAAAATGACAGATCGATTTCTGTCATCAGTTTAGAAATGAAATGCTACACCAATAAGATGCATAAAATACTACGGGAAGAAGATACCGAATTTTGAAAAAGTTCTGTTACACGCGGGTTTTCGATCTTTCGAGAAGTGTGATAGGAAAAAGTTGGGTCGAATAAATTTAAAGTTTTACTTTTCAAGCGTGTGTCAATAAAACGTTATTTATATTGTGTACAGATGTGGCGAGATGGAAGTGAAAAGATTCGAGATCTCTGCTCTTGTGCGTGCGGGCCACAACAAGTCTGACATCGTCAAGCTGCTCAGAGTGGGCCGGATGATCGTCCACAGAGTTGCGGTGAGGCTTAAGAACGGGAAAGACCTCAAAGTTCGACCTAGTTCAGGCAGAGCTCAAGCGGTTAACTGTTTGGCTTTGAGAAAGGCCTTCGAAAGTGCTCCGAAGCTCAAAATGACTGCGTTCGCGAAGGAGAACATCTCGGTAGCCACATTAGCCAGGGCCGTTCAGGAGGAGGGGGGGCAGAGCATGATGTGAGTGAAAAGGCCTATGCTAAACGAACGTATGCGAGAACAACGTCTGGAGCGCTGTCGTCGTCGTCTCAACGACTTGAAGGGTCAAGGTAATCGAATTCTCATTTTTATCTGATGAAAAGAAAAACCTTCACGGTTGATCCGGTCATCGACAAGCAGAACGACCGCGTGGTCAGCTTCGGTTAGGACATCTTCGAGATCCGCTACGTGTCCTCGGCCGAGCACTCGGCCTCCATGATGATGCTCGGAGTCATGGCTTCGAATGGCGAGGAGATGTTGCGGTGCGGTTCGCAGTCGGTTGCAGTCTCACTGCAGTCAATTACAGGCACATCTTGGCTAAGAAAGTCTTTTCTTGGGTGTGAAAGATCACGAAAAAGGAGGACTAAGTCTTTTTGCAGGGCGTTGCCCCGTCCCACACGGCCAAGAACATGCAAGAGTGGTGGGTGCCGAACGTGAACTTCTGGTCGAAGGACTTTTGGTTGCCACAGTCGCTGACTTCAATTCTCTCGACAATAGCGTGTGGGCACATGTCGAGGGCAAGGCTTTCAATACCCACCACAACAACTTTGAAAAGCTGAAGTCCTCCATCAAATGTATCTGGGTCAGCATAAGGAAGAACTTCGTCCGCTAAGTGTGCTCAGCCTTCAGGTCTCACCTGGAGCGCGTGCTCGTCGTCGAAGGCGGCCACATGGATTAATACTACAATTTAAACGCGTGATTACATGTTAAAATAATAACAAACTTTGTAAATGCATCAAAACTATCATTGTATCCTTTGTTTCGAGCGTCGTAACGAGTGTAACAGGACTTTTTCAATACCCAGTAGATGCGAAAAAGAACGGGGCAAGTACCGACCATTGCTTGACACCAAAATGCACTTCTTGCGGTTGAGATAAAAAAAAATTAAGTGAATATTGAGCACTAAATGAAAACTACGATCATAATCAGTTAAACTCAGTTCCAGAGACACCCACAAATTCATGAAGTGTGTTCCACGCTGTCAAATGCTATTGAGAGGTCCAGTAGTACGAGAATGGAAGGCTAACCAGAATCAGCAGCATGATCAAGGATGTCTATTCCATGTAAGACTTCTGATCCAGTACTATGTCTTGCCTTAAAACCATACAGTAAAATATCATCAACGTTAGAGAAGGACACTTAATTTAATAGAATCCGAGCTGACTCTAGTCTTTCAAGGACATTTGAGATGAATGGGATTTGAGAGATTGGGCGGTAGCTTGTACTCTCGTTCGGAATCAGGTTCGATCTCTCTGAGATATAGCATAGATTGTAGTGTTTAAATTAGATAATACATAGGGACTATTTCAGACTAAAGGAAGGTATTAAAAATATCAGAGTAAATGGAGAAGAACAGGGGCGAATTGGTAGCAAAGGCTTGGAGTGAATGAGTCTCAGAAAGAACAACTCTTTTTCGTTGAGAGTAGGATAGAAATCAGTTCCTTAAGTGATACTGTGAAAAAAGAAGAAAATTCGGATGGAGAAGCAGAAGTTGGGATTAATCAGGGGCGTGGAATAGAGCCAGACGGCAAGCTAGAAATCAGAGGATTTAGCAGGAGAGATACTGGATATTGTCTGGAGTTTCATAGTTACAAAGAGATTAGCAAGTAGCTTGGCTAATGTATTAGCATGTTTATGTATTTTGCAAAGTTTCGGCGCATGTGAGCCGCACGAGCGGAGTTTAGGAAGACAATTTAGGAATGAACATCAAGGAAGTAGGCTAAGGAAGCAGTTGTGATCTCTGCATCACAACCGCGGGCAGTCCGAAATCATCTCTTGCATGCACGTATGTGTTTCTTAGCGTTAAAAAGGGGTTTAGTGGTGCGTTGTCTGAGACTGGGGGTGAGAAAATAGGTGGGCATGGACGTTAATGCAAGAGGACCGGTCCTGGAAAAAAGAGCTGAAGCCACGTTGAGGTCAGTCATTAATTGCAGAATCTAATGAGGGATGTAGAGAGACGATATCCATTGTTATGTATTCCAGGTTAATGGAAGAGAGTTAAAAATTATAAGGCTTTGTGGTAAAGTATATGCGAAGTTAGGCGAAAGAGAAAAAGAAAAAGAAACCTATACGAAGAAGCGGTAAGAAAGAGCCACGGAGTAGGTCAGTTAAGGTTAGTCTGTGAATTTGGAAGGAGGAGGCGACTCTGTCAGGTAAATTTTCATTCGTGTAAGTGAGGGATGAGACAGATTTAAAGAGCGTAGAGTTTAAAAAATGTCTAGAAATTGTAGATAGGAGATGTGCTAGGGATGTTAAAATCTCCCAGAATAAATAAGATTGTAGATGTATTAGAGAAGGACATGTTCAGATATTTAGGCAGTTCACCGAATAATCTGTCCGTGAGGTTGAACTTGGAGATGACAAATAACAGCAATTTTAAAAGTAGGTTTCAGAGGCAAGGGTACAAGCAGAGCTCCGAAGGTGTTTGGAGATTCGATTTGAATGAGAAATGGGGGGAAGATATGGGGTAGTGATTAAACAAACCCCCATATCCCATGCGTCTAGCAATAAAAATCAAAGAATACCCCCACGGAGATCAGGTAAGAGGTGTAAACGTAGTTCCCTGGTTTAATCACGTTCTTGCTAAGCCAAAACATGCCAAGGTTCTCAGATAAGATAAGGTTACTTAGGTCAACAGACCTAAGTCGCATGCTCACAATTATTCTGTCGTATGACCTTATTACCATAGGAATTATTGAAACTTTCAATAATTCCCGGAATAACCATGAGAGGACCCTGGCAATTATATCATTTAAAAGAAAATCTACAAAAAACAAAAAAAAAACCATATGAGTTTCAAATTTACTTAGAATTGGCGGAATAGTTTACTCCATTTAAGAACTAACCTTATTCCCCATTACCAACCTGAGATCTTTGAATTCTCTACTAGTAGGGAGTTTACTCCATTTAAGAACTAACCTTATTCCCCATTACCACCGTGGGATCTTTGAACTCTCTACTAGTATGAAATTCACTCCATTTAAGAACTAACCTTTTCCCCAATTACCAACCTGAAATTTTTGAGTTCTCTACTAGTAGGAAGTTTCCTTAATTTAAGAACTCACCTTATTCCCCATTACCAACCTGGGATCTTTGAACTCTCTACTAGGAGGAAGTTTACTCCATTTAAGAACTAACCTTATTCCCCATTACAAATCTGGGGTCTTTGAATTCTCTTCTAGTAGGAAATTTACTCCATTTGAGAACTAACCTTATTCCCCATTACCAACCTGATATCTTTGAATTCTCTACTAGTAGGAAGTTTACTCCATTTAAGAACTAACCTTATTCCCCATTACAAACCTAGGGTCTTTTTTTTCTCCACTAGTAGAAAATTTACTCCATTTGAGAACTAACCTTATTCCCCATTACCAACCTGAGATCTTTGAATTCTCTACTAGTAGGAAGTTTACTCCTTTTAAGAACTAACCTTATTCCCCATTACCAACCTGAGATCTTTGAATTCTCTACTAGTAGGAAGTTTACTCCATTTAAGAACTAACCTTATTCCCCATTACCAACCTGAGATCTTTGAATTCTTTACTAGTAGGAAGTTTACTCCATTTAAGGACTAACCTTATTTCCCATTACCAACCTGAGATCTTTGAATTCTTTACTAGTAGGAAGTTTACTCCATTTAAGAACTAACCTTATTTCCCATTACCAACCTGAGATCTTTGAATTCTCTACTAGTAGGAAGTTTACTCCTTTTAAGAACTAACCTTATTCCCCATTACCAACCTGAGATCTTTGAATTCTTTACTAGTAGGAAGTTTACTCCATTTAAGAACTAACCTTATTTCCCATTACCAACCTGATATTTTTTAATTCTCTACTAGTAGGAAGTTTACTCCATTTAACAACTCACCTTATTCCCCATTACCAACCTGGGATCTTTGAACTCTCTACTAGGAGTAAGTTTACTCCATTTAAGAACTAACCTTCTTCCCTATTACAAATCTGGGGTCTTTGAATTCTCTACTAGTAGGAAATTTACTCCATTTGAGAACTAACCTTATTCCCCATTACCAACCTGAGATCTTTAAATTCTCTACTAGTAGGAAGTTTACACCATTTAAGAACTAACCTTTTTTCCCATTAAAAACCTGGGGTCTTTAAATTCTCTACTAGTAGGAAATTTACTCCATTTGAGAACTAACCTTATTCCCCATTACCAACCTGATATCTTTGAATTCTCTACTAGTAGAAGGTTTACTCCATTTAAGAACTAACCTTATTCCCCATTACAAACCTAGGGTCTTTAAATTCTCCACTAGTAGAAAATTTACTCCATTTGAGAACTAACCTTATTCCCCATTCTCAACCTGAGATCTTTGAATTCTCTACTAGTAGGAAGTTTACTCCTTTTAAGAACTAACCTTATTCCCCATTACCAACCTGAGATCTTTGAATTCTCTACTAGTAGGAAGTTTACTCCTTTTAAGAACTAACCTTATTCCCCATTACCAACCTGAGATCTTTGAATTCTTTACTAGTAGGAAGTTTACTCCATTTAAGAACTAACCTTATTCCCCATTACCAACCTGAGATCTTTAAATTCTCTAGTAGTAGGAAGTTTACTTCATTTAAGAACTAACCTTATTCCCCATTACCAACCTGGGATCTTTGAACTCTCTACTAGGAGTAAGTTTACTCCATTTAAGAACTAACCTTATTCCCTATTACAAATATGGGGTCTTTGAATTCTCTACTAGTAGGAAATTTACTCCATTTGAGAACTAACCTTATTCCCCATTACCAACCTGAGATCTTTAAATTCTCTACTAGTAGGAAGTTTACACCATTTAAGAACTAACCTTTTTTCCCATTAAAAACCTGGGGTCTTTAAATTCTCTACTAGTAGGAAATTCACTCCATTTGAGAACTAACCTTATTCCCCATTACCAACCTGAGATCTTTGAATTCTCTACTATTAGGAAGTTTACTCCATTTAAGAACTAACCTTATTCCCCATTACCAACCTGAGATCTTTGAATTCTCTACTAGTAGGAAGTTTACTCCATTTAAGAACTAACCTTATTCCCCATTACCAACCTGAGATCTTTGAATTCTCTACTAGTAGGAAGTTTACTCCATTTAAGAACTAACCTTATTCCCCATTACCAACCTGAGATCTTTAAATTCTCTACTAGTAAGAAGTTTACTCCATTTAAGAACTAACCTTATTCCCCATTACCAACCTGATATTTTTGAATTATCTACTAGTAGGAAGTTTACTCCATTTAAGAACTAACCTTATTCCCCATTACGAACCTGGGATCTTTGAACTCTCTACTAGGAGGAAGTTTACTCCATTTAAGAACTAACCTTATTCCCCATTACAAACCTGGGGTCTTCGAATTCTCTACTAGTAGGAAATTTACTCCATTCGAGAACTAACCTTATTCCCCATTACTAACCTGAGATCTTTGAATTCTCTACTAGTAGGAAGTTTACTCCATTTAAGAACTAACCTTATTCCCCATTACAAACTTGGGGTCTTTAAATTCTCTACCAGTAGGAAATTTAATCCATTTGAGAACTAACCTTATTCCCCATTACCAACCTAAGATCTTTGAATTCTCTACTAGTAGGAAGTTTACTCCATTTAAGAACTAACCTTATTCGCCATTACCAACCTGAGATCTTTGAATTCTCTACTAGTAGGAAGTTTACTCCATTTAAGAACTAACCTTATTCCCCATTAACAACCTGAGATCTTTAAATTCTCTACTAGTAGGAAGTTTACTCCATTTAAGAACTAACCTTTTTCCCAATTACCAACTTGAGATCTTTGAATTCTCTACTAGTAGGAAGTTTACTCCATTTAAGAACTAACCTTATTCCCCATTACAAACTTGGGGTCTCTTAATTCTCTACCATTAGGAAATTTACTCCATTTGAGAACGAACCTTATTCCCCATTACCAACCTGATATTTTTTAATTCTCTACTAGTAGAGAGTTTACTCCATTTAAGAACTAACCTTATTCCCCATTACCAACCTGAGATCTTTGAATTCTCTACTAGTAGTAAGTTTACTCCATTTAAGAACTAACCTTTTTCCCAATTACCAACCTGAGATCTTTGAATTCTCTACTAGTAGGAAGTTTACTCCATTTAAGAACTAACCTTATTCCCCATTACAAACCTGAGATCTTTGAATTCTCTACTAGGAGGAAGTTTACTCCATTTAAGAACTAACCTTATTCCCCATTACAAACTTGGGGTCTCTAAATTCTCTACCAGTAGGAAATTTACTCCATTTGAGAACTAACCTTATTCCCCATTACCAACCTGATATTTTTTAATTCTTTACTAGTAGGGAGTTTACTCCATTTAAGAACTAACCTTATTCCCCATTACCAACCTGAGATCTTTGAATTCTCTACTAGTAGGAAGTTTACTCCATTTAAGAACTAACCTTTTCCCCAATTACCAACCTGAGATCTTTGAATTCTCTACTAGTAGGAAGTTTACTCCATTTAAGAACTAACCTTATTCCCCATTACAAACCTGAGATCTTTGAATTCTCTACTAGGAGGAAGTTTACTCCATTTAAGAACTAACCTTATTCCCCATTACCAACCTGAGATCTTTGAATTCTCTACTAGTAGGAAGTTTACTCCATTTAAGAACTAACCTTTTCCCCAATTACCAACCTGAGATCTTTGAATTCTCTACTAGTAGGAAGTTTACTCCATTTAAGAACTAACCTTATTCCCCATTACAAACCTGAGATCTTTGAATTCTCTACTAGGAGGAAGTTTACTCCATTTAAGAACTAACCTTATTCCCCATTACCAACCTGAGATCTTTGAATTCTCTACTATTAGGAAGTTTACTCCATTTAAGAACTAACCTTATTCCCCATTACAAACCTGAGATCTTTGAATTCTCTACTAGGAGGAAGTTTACTCCATTTAAGAACTAACCTTATTCCCCATTACCAACCTGAGATCTTTGAATTCTTTACTAGTAGGAAATTTACTGCATTTGAGAACTAACCTTTTTCCCAATTCCCAACCTGAGATCTTTGAATTCTCTACTAGTAGGAAGTTTACTTTATTTTAAACTAACCTTATTCCTTATTACCAACCTGGAATCTTTGAATTCTCTACTGGTAGGAAGTTTACTCCATTCAAGAAAAACATATTTTTGATTACCGTGTTTCTGGAAGTGATCTTTGGATTTTAGAAATGTAAAGGAAAATTATGTGAGGCATTTTGTCCCATTTTCCGTCTAAACGACCTCATATAATTACTATTAATATCGGTCAAGCTTTAAAGCCCATTAATAAAATGATATAATCCGAAGGGCTCAGGTGGGGAAAGGAATCTACTAAGGAGAAAGGAAATGATAAAATAAAACCAAGGTCTGTTCAACAAAAATGCATCAGCTTTCAAGTTTAACTTTTGAAGCGCCAACAAATCAACGACATGAATATGACGCACATTTCGCACCTCTACCACCGTTGTAAGGAAGCTTGTATAAAATTGTGTGATCTTTAAATTTACCTTTACAAAAGTATAGGTATGATTGTTAGAACTGACTGCGTTTCGATTGCTACCTTTCGGATGGTGTAATCCGGTAAGATCTGATGTAGATGATGGTTAGAATTGCGAAAGATTTGATAAGGATAAAACAAAATTTCAAATGAACGTCAGTACCAAAGATTGAAACTAAGATTTGGAATAAGACATTTAATGGTGTCGTGGTATGACCATGTGTACGTGGTTATACGCAAACTGGCCTACAGGCCAACCGAAATTACGGCTCCATCTGGGGATAGTTCTAAGAGTGCATTAAATACACAGTTGCTAGGCCAAGGAATATTCAAACACGGCTACAAAAATATATACTTTAATAGGACTAAAGATTACATATACATATAAGGCAAGTTAAATGGCAATGCAATTAAATATTGACGGTTCACTGCTAAGATGATTAACACTATCAATTAAGTTTGAACCGAGAGATAATTAATTAAGTAATTATTTTAAATTATGCAAGTTCTGGAGCAAAGGGGATCCTTGAAGTTCGACGCGGTAAAGGTGGGAGGAGCGTGACGAAGCGGGAGTTAAATCCCATTTTACCTTGATGTGCGGCGAGTAGGACCAGGTAAGTAAGTTCGGCCTTGAACTTGTGGGAGTCTCACGGGACGCTCAATTCAACTTCGAGAAACTGAAGTTGGGGGGGTGGGGCTCTTATCCTTAAGGGGCAAACGGAGGGTGCTTCGGGGATGGCTTTTCCAATCCTTAAAATCTCAAGACGTGGTGAGGAGGGTTGAAGTGCGCCTAACTATTTCCACGAACAACACTGAGTGACGACTAGCTCTTCCTTGGCTCTTCGACAATCGCTCAATTCTTCTCTGGACGAGAATGTAGTCGATTGCATCTCGACTAACGAAGACGTTACGGCTAACGTACTGGACGACGGCTTCAGATACAATCTGCATGTGAACTTCGAAGTCTCGAATATATACTCCGAAATTATCTAGACGTGGAGAGAGATTCATTGCCAACAGACTTCCTTAATTGCCTTGGATCGTGATGAGGGCCCATAGCGAGAAGTCGCAATGCCCCTTAATGGTCTTTCCATTGTTCTAATTTTCGCAGTATATAAGGCAAACGAATTTAGAGCGGTCAACGGCGAACTGGGAAAGTCAGTGGAAAGTGGGGCAATTCCTTCTCTCTCTCATTCTTCCACAAATGGCACGTATATTTTTAGCCAAAGATTTTAGATAGTCAACTTCAGAATATTAAACTGTAAGGAAGCTTGTATAAAATTGTGTGATCTTGAACTTTACAAAAGAAAAGGTATGATTGTTAGAACTGACTGCGTTTCGATTACTACCTGTCGGATTGTGTAATCCGGTAAGATCTGATGTAGATGATGGTTAGACTTGCGGAAGATTTGATAAATCTAAAACAAAATGTCAAATGAACGTCAGTACCAAAGATTGAAACTAAGATTTGGAATAAGACATTTAATGGTACTTATATTTTTAGCCAAAAATTTTAGATGGTCAACTTCAGAATATCAAACTGTTGTAGATCTTCTCAACATAGTGAAATAAATTAATTAAAACAATTGATCAGGATTACCTAATATCTCACATTGCAATGAAGAGATTTTAGAGATGTGGTTTCAATGTTCTTGGCCTAGTGACAGCTATACTTTGAGTTTTGTTAGTTCAGCTTCATAACACATGCTTTACAACATGCCTTAATGTTGGTCAGATTTATGTTAAATATTTTAGCTAATAAAATATTTAAGGTGGTGGACCAAAAATACTACCGTGCGCAACAGCCTAAATGACGTTCCTGTATTTACTATAGTGTTCATCAACGACTGCACTCGGCCATCGATTAGCTAAGAATCCCCACTAATATTGAGAAATGCTCCTCCAACTCCAATCTAAGTTTTGAAACAAGGACATCATTATTAATACAGTCAAAACCAGCATTAATATCAAGGCCAATCATACGAATCTTATAACCCGAATCAAAGGATTTCAGAAAAAACAACAATTATAGGAAGTGAATCACAAGCATCCTGCCGTTTGCAAAAGCTGTAAGTTAAGGAATAGATGATCATGCGAGGATAAGTATTCATAAATCTTGCCATTTCAAAAACCTTAGACAATGTGGGCGTTAGAGCGATTGAGTGGTAACCAACAGGACATGAGATACCACTCCTAAATTTAGTTAATGGAATAACATTATCTTTTCTCCGACATATGTGGAATGAAACTCTTCTACCCAACTTACGAGAGATAACAGACACCTTAAGAGCTAATTGATCGTTGTTTAAAAATAGAAGAGGAAAATAAACTACGGTTTAAAAAAAACCATAAGAATCAAGATCGATTACAAGATTTATAATTTCATGGGATCGCAAAGCTCATCTATTTAACTTAGCTTCAAGGAAACATGACAGAGGCATGCTGAGTTTTTAATTACACTGCTTAGTATCATATATACCCGCCAAAAGGGTTGTCTTTTCTTTTTGACAGTGAGTGGCATAGCCATCTGGTTTGAGAAGAGACACTGCTGAGGCGAGACAAAAAGTGAAGAATTGAAAATGAGCCACTATTTATGTTGCTGTGTTGCGCCTGAAAGCGTTTCTTTATTAGTATCATTGTATAAATTAAACTCTCCGATCCACAGCTTATAGATAAATATGATGATTCGCAGTGAAAGCACGCCTTTTCGTTCTCCAACATTATGAGAGGAATTGGAAGTGTTTCATTACATTTATCTCAGAAGAGCATCCGACGCAGTAGTGGAATTGAAAGGAGTTTATATTTGAGGTGATTTATCTTTGTAGCGAGAAGAGTTAGCATAACGAATCTAGGAGAGGTGTTATAGGAAGAAAATCAGATGGAAACAATTCTTCCTTTATGCTAACCTAACCAAACTAAAATAAGGCTAATTTCACCTCACCTAAGCTAAACTAATCTACTCTAGTGTTAAGTGCCTTGACAAAGAAAGTAACTATAGCATAGTTAGATGAATCGGGAAGCCCGTCTCTCACTTTCATACTTAGGAAAAAAAAAACATTTGCATATAATTAGATAGACAGACAGATCGATAGATAAGAGATAAACGGATACGAATTAAATGCTTAGCAGTTCAGAAAGTTTATATTTTGTTTTCGAAGTTCAGCTGTTCTTTATCTCAGTGTCTCCTATATGCTAGAACATTGTAATTGATTTTCAACCGTAAATGATACAACAGCAAAATTCGCCCGCCTTAGCATACAAAACCAAAACACTTCCTAAAAGCTCAGAAGTTCTACATATCAAATTCTCTCATGTTTATAAAATTATATAATTAATTTTTTTATCTCTCAATGATATTGCTGCAAGAATCTGCCACGTAAGCAACAAAACGAACACACTGCTAAGAAAAAAGTTTGCTGACCAAAAGTCGCGTGCACTCAATTATAATGATTTATAACCTTACGACATTCAAAATCTTCAATAATTCACGGACTAACCTTGGTAGTAGGACCTTGGTAATTAAATAATTCGAAAGAGACTGTAAAACAACATAGGGATTTCAAATTTTGTTAGTATAGGACAAATAGTTATAATGTTATTGCCAAGTAATTCTTCAGCTAACTTTGGGAGGACTTTGAAAAATATATCATTCAAAAGAGAATGTAAAACAAGCCGAAGGGCTCAAATTTCGTTAGTATCTACCTAATAGTTATGATGTTATTGCCAAAACAAAATAATTCCCGGGATAAGCTTGGGTGGCGGTGGTGTAGTTGCTGTAGGTGGTGGTAGTGATGGTGTTGTTGGCATAGGTGGTAAAGGTGTAGGTGGTAGTGGTGTTGGTGCTTTCGGGTAGATGGCGTATGCGCTGCATGTGATGGTGGTTTAGGTGGTGGTGGTGTATGCAGTGCTAGTGTAAGTGGTGGTGTAGGTGGTGTAGGTGATGGTCGTATTGTAGGTGGTGGTGCAGGTGGTGACGGTGGCGTAGGTAGTGGTGATGCTCGTTTAGTTGCTGTAGGTGTTAGTGGTGTAGTTTGTGGTGGTGGTGTAGGTGGTGACATGAGTGTAGGTGGTGGTAGTGTTGGTGTTGTTGACGTAGGTGGTAATGGTGTTAGTGTTGTCGTGTAGATGGCGTACGCGTTGCAAGGGGTGGTGTAGGTGGTGGTGGTGTAGGTGTAGTTGGTGCCGGTGCAGGTGGTGGTGTAGGGGGTGTAGGCGATGTTGGTTTTAGTCGGTGGTGGTGTAGGTGGTGGTGTATGTAGCGGTGGCGTAGGTGGTGATGATGTAAGTGGTGCAGGTGGTGGCGGTGGCGTAGGTGGTGTAGGTGGTAGTAGTGTTGGTGTTGGTTGTAATGATGTTAGTGCTGTCATGTAGATGGCGTACGCGTTGCAGCTGGTGGTGTAGGATTTACTAGTGTATGTGGTGTTGGTGTAGGTGGTACTGGTGTCGTGTAGATGTCGTACGTGGTGCAGGTGTTTGTAGTGTAGGTGGTGCTGGTGTAGTTGCTGTAGGTGATGGTGTAGTTGGGTGGTGTAAGTTGTGGTGTAGGTGGAGGTGGTGTGGGTGATGGTTGAGTAGGTGGTGGTAGTGGTCGTGTAGGTAATGTAAGTGGTGTATGTGGACGTGCTGTAGGTGCTGTAGGTGTTGATGGTGTAGGTTTTGCTGGTGTATGTGGTGTTGGTGTAGGTGGTACTGGTGTCGTGTAGATGGCGTACGTGGTGCAGGTGTTTGTGTTGTAGGTAGCGCTGGTGTAGTTGGGTGGTGTAAGTGATGGTGGTGTAAGTAGTGGTGGTGGTGTAGGTGATGTAAGTGTTGTATATGAAGGTGATAGTGGTGTTGGTGTAGGTGGTGTTGGTGTTGGTCGTATAGGTGGTGTAGGTGATGGTGGTGTAGGTGATGGTGGTGTAGGTGATGATGATGTAGGTGATGGTGGCGTACGTTGTGTAGGTGATTATTTGAAAGATACTGTAGAACAACATATGGATTTCAAATTTCGTTAGAATCGGCCTAATAGTTACAATGCCAGTACAAAAAAGAAAAGAAAAAGCAAAATGGTGAGCGACCGACCGATCTAGTGAGATGTAATGTCACCCGTGACTAAACTCGCACGCGATTAATTATGCAGGGAATTTGTTATACTATATAAAAAAAAATCCTTTTCTGTTCACCTGTTCCACCAACTTCTAAGATGGGTTTGGAATAAGTTTATGCCCGCCCACAGGTCATAAAAGTAGCAAATAAACAGGCAGTGTTGGAAAGTGACATCCTTTCATAGGTTAGTATTTGTACACCCACTTAAAAACACTGAAAACTCCTCCCAGGTAATATACTTTTGGGAGAATTTCATTAAATTAGCTAATAGCTACTCCGTAGTAGTATCTTATTGGTAAACCCCTCTCATATAAAATTCTTGTAATCTTTAGATCAGCGGACATTCTGAGCCAATCGTTTATTTTGAATAAAGTAAAGGCCACTGCGTCGTAACTAGTCTTCAAAGACGAGCAAGCAAAACACGTTGAGTTGCTGTGACCGCTTAAGGTAACCCGCCATTCTTCCGCGATTAAACCTCTTGTAATAATCATCCTCCAACGTCGGATTGCACCGTGTACCAAACTACCAGGCAGTCCTTTCTCACAAAGAAGGATTCCGTTGCGTCGACTGCCTGATCTCCTTAAGTGCATGCCCCATCTACCGACTGAGGGTCATTGTCGCCATAGCCATAGTTACAAGGCCAAAAAGGAGCACAAAATAGAACACATTGCTTAAGAAACTAAATTGAAATAGAATTCCTGTGAGGGAAGTCAACTGTAAAAAAATTACAAGGCGGAATTAAATTTCAATAAAATTGGTAGAATGGAATTTAAATGAATTCAAATGAAGATATGGCATTGAATTGCAATGAAATTTGTGGAAGGGAAAATCATTATATCTAAAATAATGGGCATGATTCAAATGCATTGAAATTAATTAGATGGGAGTTAAATGAATTAAAATGTAGGAATTAAAGTAAATTACAATGGAAGTCATGAGGATGGAAGAAAAACGTACGAAATGATAGAATGGAATCGAATTGCAATATAATTAATATGACGGAATTGAACGAAATTTAATTGATGGGATTGCAGTGAATTGCAATGAAATTTCTGAAATGGAATATTCTTGCAATGGAATGGAAATGCAATGGATTCATGGGAAGGAAGTGATTTGAATATAAATTATGCAATGAAATAAAATTACAATGGAATTCAGGGGATGGGAGATAATCGGAATAAAAATAATAGGTTGGGATTGCAATAGAATTCATGGGACTGAAGATAATTGAAATGAGATTAGAATAAAATTGCAATGGAAATCATGGGATGGAAGCTAATTGAGTTGAAATGGTGGGATGGAATTGAATTCAAATTCAAATTTTAAGGCACAAGTAATTGAATTGGGTTTTCAAATATTTTACTATTTTATTGACGTTAAATGGCCGGATACTAAATAGGCCTTTAAATTATTTAATTATTTTATTGATATCAAGTAAATCGGATATTGATTTGGTGTCTAAATTTTTAACAATATTATTGATGTAAGTAATCATGTATTAAATTGGGCTTTTTCCTTTTTAAATAATTTATCGATGTTGATGATCGAATATTACAGTGTGGTCAGGGTATTTAAACAAAAAAGATAATTGGAAGAAAACAAAGATAATTAATAGAAAAAACTTCCTATTTTTAGAGATATTGGTTACAAGTTCTTACATACATAGGTATAGTAAAAGTTTATTAAATAAAATCAACTTCACCCTCTATGTTGGCTTAGGGATCAACTGTGTCCGCGTCATGTGGTTCTCGTTAAAGTTGGCCAAAATGGCCCTGATAGCCGATTTCGACGAAACTTTGGCACTGAGATGCCGTAGTGTTAACTTTCTTTCTCTCTCTCTCTCACACACACAAATACACACATTCAGCAGCGCCTGGGATGTAGGAGTGGGTTTAAATCTTGCGAAGTACACACATGTTAGGGATCTTATGATCGTAAAAATTCTAAATCGTACAGTGCTTAGTTTCGTGGGCCAAGTTAGAGGGCCAAGGCACCTATAGGAAGATGTAGGGCCTACCTAATGCTAACCCAGGGACCTTATTCAATTGCCGAGGACATCATCGATGTTGTCCCTAGATATGTTGGAGTCCCCTGTCCCAGAAGTCTGTAGTTCGCATCTGACCTTGAGGACGTAAAAGCTGGCTTCCTTCTAGAAGGTAATAATCATCTAGGGATCAGAATGGCTGGCGATTAAGAAGAGGAAGGAGGCGTGCCTTCTCCTTTCTTCTCTCGGATTAGATGTTTGGACTGAAATGAAAAAAAAATCTAATACACTGGACATGTGTGGCTTGCTAAGATTGTGTTCCGGATTACCTGGCTCTGAAGAGAGAGGAGAGGTGTTTTCATGAGTGGGTGAGAGCTCTCGAATAGCTTTTAGTACATGTAGATAGATGGATCTGTTTGGTGCAGTCACTCGCTTAGGGTGAAGAGCGTCCCCGGGTATGTGTTATGCAGTTTCAAGGTGTTTTATCACAGCTAAGTCCGGTTCAATTTAATTCTAAAAAGTTACCCAATATTACGCGTCCTCACGATTCGTATGTCTTGGGACGGCAAGAAAGACTGGTAAATCAGGAAATTAAAACACTTCTTTTAGGGCTGTGTCGATTTATTGTTTGGATGCAACCACTGGCTTGGAGTGGATGAGGAGCAGCCGTCATAGTTGTTCGATGCAGTATCAGTGTCTATTTATTGGTATGGTAACCACATATCATTGATGAGTACAATGCTGTTCATTTTATTAACCCTCTGATGTGAAATATTTTCGTCGCCTAGTAATTGTATATTAAATAGACCTTTTGAATTTTGGGGTGATCTTAAGTAATCAGAAATGCCCTCGTTGATTTCGAACAAAAAGAGTAGTAGTCGGACTTCTTCATGTGTGACGAATTTGACCCTTTCGAGGTGGAATTGACTGTATATATGATAAACGGTTTAAATCCCGATTCGCACTGTCTCCTACACACCTCAGTTGGGAACGACCGATGGGTCAATACGGTAGCCGTTCAATCTGACTCGAAACTCCATCCCGTCACTAACCAGACCCAATGATTTAGTTGTCTGATTTACACGATATAAAGAAAACGAAACGTGAGCAGAATCGGAGCCGTAATCGGAATCAGCAAAAAATTGGTGCAGTCGGAGTCATAAACTTTAGCTGAGTCAGAGTAGAAATGAGTTATAGTCATTATATAAAATTAGCTGGAGTCGGAGCAAAAATCGGAGTCGTAGTAGAAAGGATTGCGAGGTAATCATTTCCCCCAGGAGCTCTACCACTTAAGGTGTAATCCAATGAAGAAAAATGTCTTTATTTGGGATCTGTGGTAAAGAGAAAAACAAACAAAATATTTAACAGGAAATGAGTGATAAAATAATATGAGATATCGTTAAATTAGTGCTAAAAATTTAAATTTTACTTAGTGCCAAAAGATAAAAGTATAATTTATTTAGTGGTAAAATATTAAATTACCAATTAATTGGTGGTAAAATACATATATGGTTGTGAAAGTCTGAAATTACCTTGTTAATGAGTTGTAAGAACGGAAAATCAACTCATGCGATCAAATTCCATCTTTCGAGCACCAATTATTCAGGTGGTAAAATGCCAAAGCACTGAAGCTATCGCTCGCCTAGTGGAAAAGGTGTTGGATTTCTAGCACCTGGATACCTAGTTAGTTTACCGGCGAGAGGTGAAACAAAATAGCTAGCTGATCGCATGAGGCCGTGTACATACAGGGAGTGATGGCAGAAAACAGATCACTCTTCCCTCGCGGAAGGGGTTTTCATATCCATACCCTTCTGATGCTGAAAGGGTGGCACTCCCTCGGCCACAACTGGTCCCCTGTATGCTGACTGTGGCAAAATACCGTACTCTCGCTCTTTCTCATCTCCCTCTTCAACGAAGGACGGCTACGGAACCTATAGAATTGTCAGTGATTGTCATTCTGATCTTGATTTGAGTTTCATTTTGTAGTCGGAGTATTTCGTTCACGATTTAAAATTTATTAACCATTCTTATTCCTGGTGAATTTGGCTCGTTTCCACAAATCACTTCCCAGTGCACACCCCTGTGGAAATGTAGCATTGGCTGATAACTTTAAAATTACCACTAGTCTGAATATTCACAATTGGATTAGCACTGACTCGTTACCACTTTTGTAACGTACTATTCACTAAACAGCTCGTTACCACTGATGTTAATATGTACTTTTTATAATGACCGCGTGGTTGCCACTACTGCGACCATACATGTCTTGTTAGTAACTGTCTCGTTACCACTACTGTAAACATACAGTATTTGATAATGACTGCCTAGTTACCACCACTGTGAAAATGTACGTTTCTGTAATGACTACATCTTTTTACCACTATGTGCAGAACATGTACACTTTCAAACCCGCCTTGGTACCAGTATTAGGTGTCCAATAAATATAAAACCTGAAATAAAATTCATTAATTTGTGAACTTGTAACCATTCCTAATACCAAGTCATCCTATAGGTAATTCGGCAATATTTTCATGTTTATCATTATTTTTATGGATAGAAATCAAATATTTGTTCGAAGGTATATATATTTTAATATTTTTTATTTATTAATTTACTTAATAATATAATTTCTACCAGTTTATTACTAATCTCTCTCTTTCTACTAACTTTTTCAATACCATGTGTATAAAAATCGTTTAATTTTTATAGAATAAGTTTCTTCAAGGTTATTTCGGCGTCTTTTGTTGACATCTTCATTCTCTTCAAGTGATTCGCTAACCACCTAAATAGATTGTAATTTAATGGTGTGAAGTCGGGTGAGTGTGGACAACGACTATTAGTTCCCAATCGTAAGCTTTTATATGGTATCTCTTGCGATACGAGGGTCGTGAGTTGTCTTGATGAAAGAGCACTCTTCTTTTATTGATTAATGCTCTGGCCTTTTTTCTTCAAGTGCTGAAGGTGAATGGTACAACTGAGTGCAGGAAACCTCTCTGCTGATAGTCTTATTTGGGTTAAGAAGTTCCAAAATGGATTATGCCATTAACATCCAAAAGAACGCACGAGCGGATCTTCCGTGGATGATAGATACCCTTGTTTCGGCTTGGGTATTGATTTTCCTCCAGGACGAATCCATTGTCTGCAACGTTTAATATTTAATTATTATATATAATCCACTTTTCGTCTCCTGTAACAATCCTCCTCAAAAATGATTCTTTTTTACTCGATTATTTATATCTATAAAACAATGATAAACATGAAAATCGATGCCGCGTTATTTGTGTGATGACCTAATATATGTGTATACGCTTAGAAAAAACGAGCGTTTAATTTAATCTGGTTTCTCGAAATTCGCTTTCATCGCAGCTTAAATAAAATCACCTCTTTTCGTGAGTTTCTTCACATTCCATCAGATTTGATCAACTCTTGAATTTATGTCTGTTAATCTGAGCAAACTTATTTTCTAGCATAAATAAAATAAATTATATAAATTTTAAAAATTCTTTTCTTTTTAATCATATATTTTCTTATGTCCGTATAATATTTTAGAAATTATTAACATTTCTTACAGATCTCCTAATAAATGGACACTCTATTTTTAGAATCGAGATTTACTTCGCTTGTCCCTTGTCTGTATTCGAAGTCCTATAATCAGGTTGGGGCCTGACATTTGCTTAAGAGGCCTCTTAGAATTAAGGCCTTTTTCCAGAACTCACATTTGATGGATGCCTTAAAGAGGCCTCTGGGTCTTATAGAACAAGGGCGAGTCTTATTTTAAAGAATAAAGGAGTATTTCAAAGACTATTTTCTCACTATCAAGGTCAGGGTGTCAGAATGGCGATAGTATTTACACTTTGGATATTAAACTCTTGCCTCGAAATTAGTTTATTTGGAGTAAATAATACTACGAATTATTCCAATAATTTATTATTAATAATAATTTTCTATTTTCAATTCAAACTAGATGCGAAAACAAACGGGGTATGGATGACAAAATGTTTGTAATCAAAATAGAGAATTTAAGCAAAGCAAAAATGTGTTGACGGTACGTACGAGTAACTTAAGTTTGGGGCCATAAGGCCCGGAAGGGCGCCTATCCCTCACAAGCTAGCATCGGTTTAGTAATGGAGGCATACATCCTTCCTTAAAGGAGACACGGAGATTGATCCGCTCAGGAAGATGGAAACAAAGCTAGAAACAAACAAAATGCTCATCTGTTTCCTTTTTCCGTTTTCCCTCAAGTAAACAAGAAATTTTCACGCACTGTCTCCAAAAGGGTTAATAATCCCAAATTAATCTTTATCTTTACCACCAATAATCCCTGGCCATTAATCTTTACCAGTAGCTTAGGGAACATCTGTTTGAGGATGCCCGAATTTAGTGGAAGATCTTCATTGTTGGATTCTTTAGCCATAATTAGTCCACGGAGATTTTCAGGCTTATTTGGGGGCATTAATCTTGTACCTGTTCCGTTCCCCAATAAACTTCTCGTTAATCCTGGCTGGGTTTTTCTTGGATTTATCTGAGTACTCTTCTTTCTTATCGTCTGAGGAGGGGGAGGGGTAGGGCGCTGACTTAATTAAGGCCTTCCTGAGCTGTCAGCTGAGGAGATATGGGAATTAGCCAAGGACAAGGTTTGTTCTTTCGAAAAGAGAATATTCGCCAATAAGAGATCACATAATAAATTGTATGACGTCAATTATAATAGAAATCTTTAAAATCATAGCCACCAATAAGTGACCGACATACTCAGGATCGCCGAATAAATATCTATTAAATCTTTAAAACCGACTCTGAATTAAGATAATTCGTCTGTTCTTCATGTTCTGCAAAAAAAAAAAAACCAACCAAACCATACTCAATATTATTGTTCAAGTCGTCGTCGTTTAAAATATTTCATCGCTTAGTGTTAAGGTGTGTTCTTCACTATAGTTACCAAAACCTTTGTCTATTATCTAACTTTGTAATAATTATTTATTTAAAAGTGTTCAATTATGACATACAGTGAGTATATTAAGCATTTACCCTAGTTTCTACAGTTATTGCAATCCACTCATGCAAATAATTTAAAGCTATATTTCTCATTTTTGTTACTCATGCTAATGAATTGTCACATATTCCTAGGAACCAGAAGATGAGCGCAATCTCGAAACGTAGTTACTCTGAATAAATGGTTGGATATTTTTCGTTATTGGCTTCATCTTGAAAATTAAATTACTCCTTGCCGGCAACTCACCCAATCGCCATATATATATATATATATATATATATATATATATATATATATATATATATATATATATATATATATATATATATATATATATATATAAATGTGAGAGGTGAATGATCTCTATCACCGCGGGAATTGTATATCCTGAAGAATGCTCGATTAAACTGAATGAGAGGACTTAGGTAAGTTAAAGTCTTTCCTTAGTGAATCGAACGTACTGGAGTTATTGGAGAGTCACGGATGACAAGATAATATATAAGTGATAATAATGAGCAATTGAGTACATTAAAAACATGATAAATATTAAATATTCCCATGACAAAACGAACTAAATAGATACGCAACCTAATGAGATTAAACTAATTACAAAATAAATGAACACAACATAGCATCCCGAACAAATGAAAAATAATAATGAGGTCCTTTCATCCAAAAATATGTGCAATATGGACCTAATCAACTCAGCCTATCCTATATGAGTAATCATGAAGAAGAAAGCAAAGCGGTGTTAAATGAAAGACTGCGAGTAACGATCGACATGCAGATCATGATGTAGATTTCAGCGTGTGATTGTTGAAATGTATCGGGTTGTGTTGACTGTAAGATTCCATCCTAATGTTCTTGCTGGTTGTATAGAAAGTTGCAAACTGGATTCTATGTTAGAATCGGCTGTGCGAAGAGAGGAATTGGATTCCATATAAGCCGGTTTCAAATTATGAAAATAGGCACGCAATTTTCCCTTACTGCCTTCAAGTGTGAAAGAATGTTGACATCAGGGCAGAATCCTACTGGAGCCTTGTTAAAGGTTAGCAAATGTGGGGTGTATTTGAATATTTCTCAATATATGTATACAGTGTTTGACTGTCTCCCGTCAAACACTGGAGACAGACTCTCCAAAAGCAATCCGACTGCGTTAACTTTCTCAACTTGTTCCTTTCGACTTTGAAATGGATATTTAAAAAAGGAACAAGTTTTAAAATAACCGCATCTGGCGAGCGAAAAAAAGCAACCGAATAAATCAATGGAGAGAACAAATTTTCCAAATCAATCGGAGTATAACACCGAGAATTAACTTTTACAAGTTTGCTAGTATCGACTTCTCCCGATGTAAGGAGACTTGTCTCTACTAGTTTATAGAGAGCTTATATTAGGCGACTTACACAGGTTTATATTTTAGAAAAGTTAATTGCCTTCGCTTTGAGATGAGTTGAGTCCTCAATTATCTTCTTAGTTGTCAGTTAGATATTTGAAGATAAAATGTTAAAATTTGATAATAGCTTGATAATACTTTGAGTTTGAAGAGAAGCTACACGTTGCAGATTGAAAGTAATTTAATCGATTTGACAGTAAGTACAAGGGACACAACGTTTCCTGCACGTAATTTATGAGAGTCAAGATTAAACCACAACAAAATAAAGAAGTTAAGCACTTACCTTATTTCCGTAAGGAGCCTAAATTAACTCCCCACTAATTCACAAACACTTTACCAACATTATACTTAATAGAAGTTAATTGGAAAAGGTGATCGCTTGAATGATTGTCTACGCCGAAACGCTACATAGCTTGATATTGCCTGCTTCTATTTTTTGCTAGTTTAACTCAACCTTTGAAAATTTGTAACTGACTAAAGCAAGCCAACTAACTCCAACAGAGGGGGGGGAGGGCAGCATGGTCGAAGAAATTCACCTTCTAATCCCACGCTTCTGAAATGTGCCTCCATCCTACCCCAAACAAAATTAGGGGGCCAGGCATCTTGTTAGAATTTTTCTAACACAACCCTCCAAAAAAGAGTGTATCAATTGATTCTCTAATAGTAATCTTTGTTTACCGTCCAGAGAATGACATCATTCTTATTGTTTTCCACCGTTGTCCTCGCGACATACATTTTAAAGATGGCTGAAATTTAAGTAACTCGAGACAAATTATGGGTTTAGTTTAAAGCAAAAATTGGCAAACGACACTGCATCAGGTCTTGTAGGCCGAGCATGGTGCCTCGCCACGAAGAAGTTTTTTCAAAGAATATTTATAATACTCCTTCTACTACTCGTCGGAACGTAGATGACTTCCGGATACTCACCTCTCACTCCTAGTCTACTACTCATCGGAATCTTGAGAACTTCCGAATACTCACTTGTCACTCCTGGCCTTTCATCGGAATCTTGCGAACTCCCGGATACTCACTTATCACTCCTGGCCTCTCATCGGAATCTTGAGGACTTCCCAATATTCACTTTTCACTACTAGCGTACCTGTCATCGGAATCTTTAGGACTTCCGGATACTCCTGGCCTATCAGACATCGGAATTTTGAAATGCAGTAGCAGCCAGATTAATAAACCTTAACCCGAAAAGGTCTTCAGGTCCGGATGGCTTTCTTCCTAGAGTCCTCCGAGATGTTAGCAAAGAAGTCGCTCCACACCTTGCCACAATTATCAACAGTCTTTGGAAACTATAGAGGTGCTGGAAGATTGGAAAATACCTGACGTAACCACCATCTATAAGAAGGGGGACCGCGAATGGCTGGGTAATTCAAAGGCCTATTAGTTTGACATCCATCGTAGGCAAACTGCTCGAGGGAATAATCGCAGACCGTATAGTGTAGCACTTAGAGTCGCATATCCTGATCTTGGAGTCCCAGCACGGACTTCGTAAGAACCGCTCACGTCTCACTAATATACTAGAAATTTTAACAGTATTTTGAGTGAGTATGACCGTAGTTGAGCTGTGGATATCTTATACCTGGACTTTCAAAACGTCTTCGATAAAGTACCACGTTGTCGGTTGATGAATAAGGTCGATGACCTCGGTATTAGCGGCAAGTTAGCCAAATGGATAGAAAACTGGCTCTTGGGACGGAGGCAACGGGTGAGGATCAACGGGGTAGCCTCGTAATGGGCGCCGGTAAGTAGTGGGGTGCCCCAGGGTTCAGTGCTCGAGCTTCTATTGTTCATCGTCTACATCAATGACATAGACAGGGACTACTATGCTCGATAGCCAAGTTCGCCGATGATAACAAATTAGGAAGTAGTGTTAGCTCGCGAGAAATAGTGGAACGCCTGCGAAATAGTCTTCTTCGAATAAGTGAGTTGTGCGAGAGGTCATAAATGTCATTTGACCTTGAAAAGTGCAAAGTAATGCACATCGGCCATGTTCATCCTCGAGAAAACTACTTCTTGCTATGCAAACACCTAGATACCAGCGACCTTGAGAAAGATTTAAGAGTACTAATTAGCAGTGACCTGAATTTCTCCAAGCAGTGCCTCCAGGTAGAAAAGAGGGCCTAGATAATACTGGGGAACATGAAATAACATTTTCGCTTTCGAAATAAGCAGATTGTTCTCGCCTTGTACAACTCTCTAGTCCGGTCACACCTTGAATACTCCGTTCAGTTCTGGTCCCCAACCCTGCGGAATGACATTGAACGGCAGGAAAAGGTACAGGCCAGGGCCACTAAATTGATCTCTCCCCTTATTCATAAAAGTTATCAGCATCGGGCACGAGAACTAAGAATGTTGTCACTGGAGACGCACGGGTTAAGAGGCAAGCTGATTGAAACTTTTAAGATAATACTGGGAGTTAAAAATGTAGATCATAAGAGGCTCTTCATGTTGAACGCAAATGCTACACGTAACCATGACTACATACTGGAATTACCCCAATTTCATAATAGCATTTGCGGCAACTACTTCTGCTACAAAATATGCGGAATGTAGAATCGTCTACCAACAGAGTGGTGAACAGTTCGTCAGGCAAACAGTTCAAATCTCGACTTGACGAGATATTTCACGACTTGATCTAGATGGTACCACCTTAGTATATATTATATTATCCGTATACTTTAGAACCAAATAGATAGTTTTCAAATTTTCTCTAAAAATTTCCTGATTCTGTTCTTTTTCACAGCGCAATCAAGTATCTTTTCCTCTTTCTGGCCCACAAAAGCAGGTAGGAGAGGTGGGTGTGAAAGCCTCAATCTGTTTCACACTTTCTCTTATGCTATAGGTCAGAACTTTCCCAAAATAGTACCTCCGCGATATGGAGAGCAATGTCCTTTGAGGGACTACTATTTCTTGTGACTCCTTGTGATTCACTTATCTTTCCTGCTCTACATTCATCGTTATCTTGAGGATATTCGCATACTCACTCATCACTCTTGGCCTACCAGTCATCGGAATCTTCAGGACGTTCAGATACTTACTTTTTACTTCTGACCTACCGCTCATCGAAATCTTTGTACAGAAAATCCTTTAATTTGAACCTGGTTTGTTTTTATTTTTAAATATAATTAATTAACCTTCAAGAAAAATCAAGCCTTCAACGAAAAATAGAAGGAATAAGATATAACCAGAGGGAAGATACAAATTTACATGGATAAAAACACAAAAGGGAGTGATTGATATAGTTAAAAGAAGAAAAAAATCCGGTGGAAATGGTTTCTGACTTTTTAAGATACATACCAAAATAAGATAGTGTTAAGAAACCCTAAATTGGATACCTTTATCCCTAAAGCGACCCGGAAGATGACTTTGCAAAAGACTGGTAAGGATAAAATTCGTGCATTCGCACAAGTATCGTGGTAGATTCAAGTATTCGCACAAGTATCGTGCATAATACGACCTGATAATGTGTCTATGTGCGCGCGCCTGTGTGTGTATTCATAAATGAAACATAATTTGTGCTCACTTATGTAGATAACATGTCAGTAGTAAAATGAGATTTCTAATGCATTTTATGCCTGACAGCCCTCAGATAAGATCGGAATATAATCATGAGAAAAGCCATAAGCGGCCAAATAAACTTAATCTCGATTAGAGCACTTTATAATTCCAATAAGGGAAGAGGGAACTTCTCAGTGAGGCACTGTTTAGGCTATCAGCTCTATATCTTACAATGGATAACTCGGGATATTTATGTTATTATCTGCCAGCCCTTGGAGATATACATTAATAAACTCACTCATGGACAAATTTGGTTATTAAAATGAAACCAATGAATTATTCACCTTCAGTTTCAAAGATAAGCTTATTATACCCTTAAATGTGATTTAAAATAATATATTCCAAAAGCCTTTTTCTAATGGCCTATTTGATGGAATAAAACTGTGAGAGTAAAATAGAGAAAATATGTGGCAAAAAAACAAATAAAAGGAGAAAAATAGATCTAGAGTAAAATGAACAATTAAAAACTAACGCTCAGCTGATGCTAAAGATTAATCGAATAATTTCCGACCTGTGAATAGGTAAGCAAATTAGTTACTTTTTGGTGCCCAGATAACGATGGAAGCTGTCAGCTCCAGTGAATGAACAATAGGACAATACGAGAAGCTGTCGATGTAAGCAGCTGATTAAAATCAACGGTGTTCTCTTTAAGAAAAGACTCGAATACAAACATCCCCATTTATAAATGAAGGAACCATGTTAACTAACGATAATAACTTTGAAATAAGGAAGTCATTATACAGATAAAGTCGTTCAAACAAGGAATTTTTCCATTCTCTTAAAGGGGGTAAATGAGGGGGGGATTGGATCCCACTTAATACCATTTATCTGAAGTGACTCCTTTAATGGACGTAGATATAGGCCAAGATGTCTGCCAGATGTTACCTTACGGTCGGGTAGCAGTTTTAAATTAGACCTGAGCACTTACACCTGTAACGTCACATAAATCTTTAAAGGCATAAACCCACGAGAGATTGTCAGGGGTCACTCTCTAAAACGAACCCTCCATCAGTCTAACACCCACGCCCCTTGATCCCCTACAACCCATTTAAGTACAAAGAACCACGAGTCAGGTGACACAGAACTCTTTTGCCCATAAACCTCGTAAAGTCTAAGAGTGAAACAAAAACCCAAGAATCATGGCCAAATAATACGACACCGAGGCCCGCCAGACCCACTCGTCTTTCATTACTCGCCCAAACAAATAAGTTCACATGATTATTGGGAAACTCACAAAGTATTGGGTGAAGGTTACAATAAATACAAAAAAAGTCGCTCAGGAAGAATATATAAGCCAAATCAAATCATTCAAATTAAAATTAAGTTAATTTCGAAGTATCATTACTCCGTTCTGTGATTCCCCATCATAATTTTGTATGGTATACGTATGTAGATGATGTCATATCGATTTGGCTTATAAATAGTTTAAACTTATTTGACAATTTCTTTAAAAATCTTAACCACCTCCAACCCACTATCAATTTTAAAGAAGAGTGGAAAAAATATAATTGTATATCTTTTCTTGATGTAAAATTGTTAGAGTCATTGACAAAATTAGCTTCACTTTGTACCGAAAACCAATCCATTCTAACTCTTATATCCATTTCTTTTCTCATCATGATATTAACATTGAGCAAGCCGTTGCATCAGGCATGTTTTTGAGAACACTTAGGATATGTGACCCTTGCTTTCTAAAAGACGATATTACATATATAACCTGCAGTTTCATTGAATTAAATTATCCCCTCCACGTGATCAATGAAAGTTTATCTAAAGCAAAATCTACTCATTACCGTCCAAAGGCTAAAAAAAAAAATTAGTAATACGAAATGTCTATCCCTCCCCTCTTTGAAGGAGTGAACAAAGATATTTCCCCAGGCTTAACCACATTTAAATACCCTTTTCATCCTTAAATCTTTCCCTTCGACCAAGCCCGTGGATCAGCCGAATGAAGCAGGTGTATATTTAATCCCGTGTGGCTCTACAAACTGTCCCTCATTTTACATAGGAGTGACCGGAAGAACCTTAACAAAAAGAATTTATGAACATAAAGGTGACGAGGCAGTACCACATCCAGTATTTTTAATCATATTAGCAATTTCAACCACCAAATTGACTATTCAGAGTCCCAAATCATATTTAATTGTAAAGATTTCCGTAACAGAAAAATATTAGAATCTATATTAATAGGAGAAATTCCCAATTTTAATTTGTCAGATGGGCAATTGAAATGCAAGCCCTCATTCACGTAACCTCATCGTAGACAGCTTAGTCAACGATCTTAGACTTACACCCCCTGATTAATGACCTTTTGCCCCGTTTTGTGTTTCTTTGTGTTTTTTCTTTTTATTTTTTCGGACCTGTACGCTATTTATAGACTTTTGTAACAATTGCATTCTCAGTATACGACTGAAGAGGGTATGATAAACTACATACTGAAACTAGTTTCGTAAATCTAACTTTTGGCTCCTATACAGTGGTTTCACTATCATATACCATAACTCGCCATGGAGTTATTTTACTGATATATATATATATATATATCATCATTAACTATAATTTAAGAAGGGGATTTTGGGGGGATTTGAAAAATAATTTCATCTTAGTTTGGTTATGACATGTTTTTTTTATCAAAGTTATTTCTAATAATTCTTTTATAATATCAATAAACAAAATGGTGAAGTTCAGAAAATTTATTTTATATATCTTCTTCTATCTAGAACTCTATATTTTAGCAACGTGATATTTTGAAAGGGGAGAAATTTAGTTTAGAGTTCTTTTTTAAAATTATTATAATTGGCGAAGTTCAGAAAATGTATAAAAATTTAACCATGGCTGCTATTTTTAGACTTTAAATTTTAATCATAGTAGCGAAGCGCAGGGGAAGTGGCGAAACCATTGCCTGGTATATATATATATATATATATATATATATATATATATATATATATATATATATATATATATATATATATATATATATATATATATATATATGTTAATGTAGTGGGATTATTATAAGGCAACTGATCTACTTCAAGGAATGTCAGGCTGGACCTGAAGTAGATCAGTTGTCTAATAATGCTACTACATTAACCGTACCAATTTGTCTTGGATCTTTTTTTTCATATATATATATATATATATATATATATATATATATATATATATATATATATATATATATATATATATATATATATATATATATATATATCAAAGTAGCGCGAGAGAATGATGAAAATGAATCTATTAAACCACTTTGTGTACTAACGGCATACTTTTAACTGTGATCGAAGCGGTGCTCGCTCCCTCAGTGTTCATGGTTCGAATCGCTTCCCTGCACGGACTTTTTCGAAAAAGGTAATAACAATATTACTGCAAGGAAAAATTATTCAGTTTTCTCTCTCAATGTGATTTAATGGATTCATATATATATATATATATATATATATATATATATATATATATATATATATATATATATATATATATATATATATATATATATATATATATATATATATATATATATATATATATATATATATATATATATATATATATATATATATATATATGGGTCGTTGGGTAATTCGAACGCGCTTTGTTTGACATCGGTTCTCTCTTCTTCCTATCAAAGAATCAGTTGTGCAGCTTCTATTAAGGAAGTAATATATACGTAGGTGAGTCAAAAAGTTCTCAGACAAATGGCAGATTATTGAAATGTTCGATTTTGTACAAGTAAATACAGGGTCAAACACGACTTTCATGTTTTCTGAACAATTCCTACAAAATTCGTCATTCAATTTGTCGAGACTCTTTGTATTAGATGTGCTTCAAAAAGGTTACTTTTTTGAACCCATAAAATGGCAAATTTTGAGATAAGAGCGAACATTAAATTCCTGACTAAACTTGATTGGAAGCCTGTTAAGATTATTGACGCTCTACAACAGGTTTATGGTGACTCTTCGCCATGTAGAGCGGTAGTTTACGACTGGATTAAGCGCTTCAAGGGGGGCAGAGAAGAAGTTGAAGATGATCCACGTGAAGGGAGACCCTCCACCTCCATTAACCCAGAAAATGTCGAGCTTGTGAGGAATCTAGTGGATAAAGATCGCCGTATTACTATTGATGAAGTTGCCAATGCATGTGAAATCTCTCATGGCTCAGCATTTGGAATTCTAACTGAAAATCTTGGCCTGAGCAAGCTTTCAGCACGTTGGGTCCCAAAAGCGTTGCGAGAAGACCAGCTGAATCATAGGGCCAACCTTTCTTTGGCTATTTTGACCAAGATTGAAGCAAACGAGGATAGTTTTTTTGAGCGCCTCGTAACGGGAGATGAAACTTGGGTGTATCAGTTTGATCCTGAAAGTAAAAATCAATCAAAAGAGTGGCACCCAAGGGGGGCAGCAGGGCCTATCAAGTTCAAGACAGAGAGGTCCGTTAAGAAGATAATGGCTACAGTTTTGGGGGATTCGGAGGGAATTATTTTAATAGACTTCTTAGAAGGACAAAAAACTGTTACATCCAGCTATTACGAAGGAGTTTTAAGGAAGCTGAAAACTTCAATAGCCAAAAAACGACGAGGAAAGCTCCACAAGCAAATCTTGTTCCACCATGACAATGCCCCTGCACATTCGTCCAAAGCTGTGAGATCTCAGCTACGGGAATTTCGATGGGAAACTCTTGCTCATCCCCCTTATAGCCCTGATTTAGCACCCTCTGACTTTTTTCTGTTTCCAAATTTAAAGGGACACCTAAAAGGAACCCGGTTTCAATCATTAGATGAAGCAAAAAAGCAGGTCATTACTTGGTGCCAGAGACAACCCCGTGAATTCTACAAAGATGGTCTTTACCGTTGGATTCATAGATTAAGAAAGTGTATAGATGTTAATGGAGCTTATGTAGAAAGATGATTACAGTATTATTACAAATAAAAATTTTATGCCATTTATCTGAGAACTTTTTGACTCCCCCTCGTACAATGCCTGAAATCAATCTTCCAAAAATGTAAATTTTGAAAAGCCAAACTGTACGAAGATGAAGATGATGATGAGCTAAGTGATGAAATGTTTGGTAGGTGTGATTGGGGTGAAGATGTTTTGTTGTTTTAGTTGCTCTGGTTGGAATGGCATCACCTTCGTTTTTCTCCTATACTTTTCTTCTTCTTTCGTTGCCTTCTTTGCCTCCAATGTTCTCACTGTTGGCATTTTTGACCGGCAAAGCCGTTCTGATTCTTCCTTTTATATTATGTTTGTTTTATTTTATTTATTCCTCTGTCGTAGCTTTCTAGCCTTTCAAGTTTATTTTTTGCTAACATTCATTACGTTATTTTATTTTTGTGAGCATTTTGCCTCTTTTTTTCTTACTTTCTTCTATCTTTATTTTATTTTTATTTCTTTTTCCTTTTGTCGGCACTTCACCTCTTCTTTTTTCTTTTTTTATTTTAAATTAGTCTTTTACTTTGGATTTCTTTTTCTTTTGATAGGCTATTCGCCTCTTTGGTTTATTTTTTATTTTATTTTATATTAATTTTTTTTACTTTTTATTTCTTTTTCTATCGATGGGCTCCTTGCCTCTTTTGTTTAGTTTATTTTAATTTATTTATTTTGTTTGTTTCTTGTTTCCTTTTATTTTTATTGGCCATTTCGACCCTTTTTGTTTATCTTTCTATTAATTTTGGTCATATTCGGTGTGTTTTTTTCTTATCTAGTTTTATAAGTTGGTTTTTCTTGTTCGTGTTTTGCCCGGTCTTGTATTTCTCTTTCTTACTCATTTCTTGATTATTTGTGTATCGGGTTTATCGCTTTTCCCGCGCAGATTCTTCCGCTTAGAATAATGATGTCTCTGCAACTTCGTGTTGCTTCTGCTGCCTGATTGCTATATCGTCGTTGTCGAGTGTAGGGATGATTGTTTGTTCTACCTTTTCCCAATTCTTTCTCTCTACTCTTTGAATTTCCGTATTTATTGGCTTTAGTCCTGCTCTTGCTTGCGGGACTGTTTACCTAATACGGTCGTTTCTTCCAGCACCAGTTATTGGCAAGGTGGCTTTATTTTGTACTCTCTGCCTCGTCCTGAGAGAGGTACAACTTGCCACCTGCGTTATCACTGGTGGGTACACCAGGACGGAACGTACCAAGATATCTGAGTGTTTGGGTATCAATCTGAGGACGGTGCAGATGATCAGGAAAAAGTTAGATGAGTCGCACTGTGATTACGAGGGTAAGACGGCTCGGAAAATTTACTTTACGCCTCCTGATACGAAAAGAATCCCCGAATTTATCGCGGAGATCCATGACTTCATTGACAACGATCCCACCAAATCAATGAGGTCCATATCCAGAGACAAGGGTGTGCCAGGGTCTCTCATCAGGCATTTAGTGCATCAACAAATCCGCTACTACTCATACAAGTTGATAAAGTGCCAACTTCTGTCGCAGTAGATGAAGGACAAGCGGAAGGCTCGTGCTTCGAAGCTTGTGAACAACCTGAAGTATTCCTTCAAGCCTGACATCCTTTGGTACTGCTCAGACGAGAAGAATTTCCCCCAGGATCAACCAGGTGGTGAACTCGCAAAGTAACCGCTGGCTTGCTGTGTTCCCCCAACATGTACCGAGAGTCATAAAGACAAAGTACCCGGTCGACATCATGGCCTTTGGGGTGGTCAGTAGCGAGGACCACCTTATGACCTCGTTTATCTTCCTGGAGAGCTATATCGGGGTTGCTCTGAATCCAAGAAGTGGTCGTTGGAAAGGTCGTACGTGTAGAAGCAAGACTACACCATTCCACACAGGCAGGATGACTCTTTGCTGTCAGACAATTTCTTTGCCCACATCAGCCCGAACATATGGCCTCCCAACTCCCCAGATTGCAACTCCCTGGACTATTTAAGGGCCACATCGATATGACGTCATCAACATATCTGTACCATACAAAATTTGGGGATGGAATAATCGGGAAGAGTAGAGACGCTTCAAAATGTTCCATGAAAAGATTGCATAGAATAGGCGATAAGGGATTTCCCATGCTAAGGCCATGTTTTTGACGGAAGAAGCCCATATCACTATTAGAAACATTTTAGGTAACACAAACTTTAACAAAAATTGTTAACCTTGTTAAAGTTTGTGTTACCTTAAATGTTTCTAATAGTGATATGGGCTTCTTCCGTCAAAAACCTGGCCTTAGCATGAGAAATCCCTTATCGCCTATTCTATGCAATCTTTTCATGGAAATTTTGAAGTGTCTCTACTCTCCCCGATTATTCCATCCCCAAATTTTGTATGGTACAGATATGTTGATGACGTCATATCGATGTGGCCCTTAAATCAGCTGGCATCTTTTGATAGGTTCTTAAATAATCTTAAAAACCTACATCCCACCATAAAATTCAAAGTTAAATGGGAAAATAACAATTGTTTACCTTTCCTTGACGTTCAAATTGTAATGGTAAATGACCGATCTACCTTTACTGTTTACCGAAAAACCACCAATTCCAATTCTTATATTCATTTTTACTCATGCCATGATATTAAGGTCAAAAAGCCATTAAATTTCTATGTTTTTGAGAACCTTGAGAACTTGTAATTCATGTTTTTTGTCCGATGAAATTACACTCATTACCTGTATATTTATAGACTTGAAATATCTCCTCCACATCATTAAGAAAGCTTATCCAAAGCCAGGTCAAACTTTTATTGCCCCAAAAGTCGGAATCCTGATAGTAAAAGAAATTGTTTATCCCTTCCATTTTCCCCATTACTGAAAAGCTTAAATAGATTAAGTAGATAAGGGAGAGAATGTAGATATAATTTACTTAGATTTTAGTAAAGCATTTGATAAGGTACCACATAGGAGACTAGTTCATAAATTAAAAATGATTGGGATATGTGGGGGTGTTTCAAATTGGATAGCTAAGTGGCTGAAAGACAGAAAGCAAAGGGTAGGGCTAAATGGTGTAAAGTCAGAGTGGAAGGATGTTATCAGTGGGGTTCCTCAGGGATCAGTTCTCGGTCCATTATTATTTGTCATCTATATAAACGATCTTGGGGAGGCAGTTAATAATAAAGTGTCAATTTTTGCGGATGATACCAAATTAGCAGCTGTAGTTAAAGATAGTGATAATAATTTTAAAGTGCAGGGGAATTTAAATAAATTGTTATCCTGGGCACATAAGTGGCAAATGACTTTTAACCTTAAAAAGTGCAAAGTTAGCAACATGGGAAAAGATAATAGAGAATTTAACTATGAAATGGATGGGCATTGGCTGAGCTCAGTAGAGGATGAGAAAGATCTAGGAGTAGTAATAGAGAAGTCATTAAGGTTTTCTAAGCAGTGTATTGAAGCCAGAAATAGGGCAAATAGAGTGCTGGGTTTCATTAAGAGAAATCTCAGTTACAAAATTAAGGAGGTTATTCTTAAACTCTATAACTCTTATGTTAGGCCACATCAAGAGTACTGTATACAGGCATGGTCCCCAGATTTTAGACACGATATTAACCTTCTCGAGTCAGTGCAACGGAGGGCAACAAAGATTATTCCTTCCCTGAGGCACCTTGAATATATAGATAGACTGAGGGTATTAAATATGTTCTCGTTCGAAAGGAGGTGTGTGAGAGGGAATATGATTGAGCTCTTTAAAAAAATTTCCGGGATAGATAAATTGGATGTTAGCAAGTTTTTTGAGTTAGATGATGGAAATCGGACTAGAGATCACCACTTGAAAATTAAAAAGCAAGGGTGTAGGTTGGATTTAAGAAAATATTATTTCACCAATAGAGTGGTAGATTTCTGGAACAAATTGCCGTGGAGGGTAGTAGGTAGTCCAAGTCTAAATGTATTTAAGAGTAGGTTGGATGAGTTTATGGGGAGGGAAGGTTGTGATGGTTCCTAAGTTTTGTATATATTAAGATTGTTTGTATATATCTATAGCTGCAAGATTTAGTTCTTGACAAGCCTTGATTGGTGATACCCTTGTTTCTAGACGCAATCCTCTCGATGTAGTTTTCCTGGGAGTTTGGGTGCCTTAAAAAAAGAGGCTGTTTGACTCGGATGACCTATGATAAGCCCTTGTGGCTTTTGTCATCTGTTATATTATATTGTGGGGGACTTTGATTTTGTCTTCCCCTGGTGATGGTGCTTTTTGTGGGTGGGTTTTGACGGAGGCGGATGACCTTTGATAGGCCCTTGTGGCTTTTGTCATCCGTGAAATTATGTTATGTTATGTTGTTATGTTATGTTATGCTATCCTTTCCCCTAACTGCACCACTTTCAAATACCCTTCGACCATTAAAAAATACTTCCTTACAACTAAACTTACAGATGAAACTAATGAAGCAGGTGTCTATTTAATCCCTTTTAAAGGAATTAACTGCCCCTTATTTTACATAGGCGAGACAGGAAGAAATCTGCAAAAGAGGATCTATGAACACAGAGGGGATGCCAGGTGGGCAGCACATCTTCTAGTATTTTCACCCACTCCAATAATTTCAACCACCCAATAGATTTTCCCCAGGGCAAACTAATTTATCCGTGTAAAGATTTTTGCCAAAGAAAGGTAGTTGAATCCACCATTATCAACGAAAGCCCGAATTTCAACCTTTCGGATGGGCAATTCAGAAGCAGCCCTTACATCAAAAATTTAATCTTGAAAGATATCCTTAATGACCTCAAATTCACGCCCCCTGATTAGGAATCTTAATCTGATCTCTTGTTCCTATATACATTTTATGTATGGTATGAATACATCTATTCTAAATATACAACTGAAGATGGCATGACAAACTCCATGCCGTAACTGGTTTCGTGAATAAAATACTACGCTCGTAAACAGTGGTTTTATTAATATATATGTGACCCGTTATTGGACTCAAGAATTTATCAAATAAATACATATATATATATATATATATATATATATATATATATATATATATATATATATATATACGAAAGTACTAACTCCAACCGCCTTTTATTCAGTTTCCTTCCGTAGTAGATATTCATATTTATATTTATCACGCGCTAACTTTCGTGATATTTCCCATATATATATATATATATATATATATATATATATATATATATATATTAATGAATGACTAAATCTAAGGTCTTATAAATTTTAGAGAAAACACTGCAAAAATTAAAAATAAGTAAGGACTTTCCAGCTTAAAAGAATGACAGAAACCGAATAATTTAAAAGGTATAAAATTTAAACAGAGAAACATGGAGAGTAGTTTAAAATAACTGAAACCATGGGCAACCAACTAATAGAATAATTTAACTATATTGTCATTGAGTGGAGCGTTAACAAATTATAGGTAAAAATCAATCAAAAATCAAATTAAATTTATAATTTTTTGAATTAAGAAATGTGGAGAGGTGTTAAAGACGGACTAGAATTCAATTCTGGATATAACATTTTGATTGAATCTGAGGTTGACGGATTAATCCCATGAACCTAAAATCTTGAAATTTGAAGCGGACACTGAAGAGGTGCAAGAATAGAAATGCTTCCTTATTGAAGAGAATTCCGGTTTAGCAATGAGTCTGTCTGTATAATGAGAAACCCCTTTATGCTTGCAGATCCTCAGATTCAATTGTAGTGTAGTTTTACCTATGTAGCGCGTTTGGCAACTCGCACACATAAATAGAGAGACAAGCGAGGACCTAAGTAGCAAGGGTAGTCTCTCCTTATGAGACAAGTAGTTTTTAAGAGAGAAAGTATTAATCGGGATACAGTAAAATTTGATTTGTGGATAAACTTTAGATAATAATTGTTGTAAGTCTAAGATGAGTTGGTTAGTCAGCTAGTCTATGTAGGCTGCTTTAAGATACATTTTCTGTTTTGGTGCATTAAATTTAACAAGAGGAATAACGTATTTTAGTTAGGAAACTTTTAATTAATTTGACAGGTAATGATGCTTGGAATAAATTAAATGTACAAAATTGTTTAAGATAAGACATCTCTTTATGAAAATAATTCCAGTCAGAGCATATTTTAAAAACACGGTTTATTCTACAGCTTACAGATGATATTTTAAAGCAGTTTGGTAAACATGAAAAATAATTAGTGCCAAGCAGAGAGGAGGTCGGTTTTCTATTTACTGAAGTGGAAATTTTGCTATCTGAACAGGTAATCTTAATGTCTAGAAATGAATGAGAGTTGTTAGTTTCATGCTCAAGTGTAAATTTGATGTTATGATTCTGGGAATTTATGTAGTTTTGAAACTGGGAAGCATGACTCTTATTTTTAATAAGAACGAAACAATCGTGGATGTATCTTTTATAAAGTATACGTTTAAACTGTTGTGGGCAATTGGACCTCTAGTCCTGTTCTAGTTTACACAGAAATTCATTTGCAAACGATGGACCCGGATGTGAACCCATTGCCATCCCATCCCTTTGTATATAAAGGCTGTTATTAAATATAAATATTGTCTTCAACAACAAGATCAAGGAGCGTGGAAAATCAGGTTTATTCAGGCCAACAACTGTGCAATTAGTGTTAAAAAGTGAAACGCATATTATATTACAAGTTTCAGGAACAGTGATAATGGTTAATAGCGACTCAACATTGAAACTAGTCATGTGATACTGGGCAAATCAGGAGGGATTAATTAAATCTACAAATTCAAAGGAATCGAATGTAATAAACTAATTTTTAATAATATGATCAATGATAGGTACCAAAAAATTACAAAGATTATAGGCAGGTGTACCGATTGCTGAAAGGATGGGGCGAATTGGTAATCCGATCTTATGGGTTTGGGGAGGGCTATAGAGTACACCGGGAGTTGAACCTGAATTGAAGACTATGGCAATGTTCTTCAAACAATCCTTGAAGTTTACGAACAAATCTATTAATTTTATCCTCTATCCTAATGACACCCTCAAATGGATCACAATCACCTTCAAGAAATTTGGAAGAATCATTCAATATAGAATTAAGTTTATCCACATATTGAGTCATATTTAGCAATGCCACATCCCTGCCTTAATTTGGTTTACATATGACTAAATCTGGTTGTTTTAAGTTCTTTAAAATATTAATATAAAAAAACGCTGAAAAGAGGATTAAAATTATTAAAAGGGTTAAACGTAAGTATCAGTGAGATGTGGACTTTATGTTATTAACAACATAAGGAAAATCAGACGGGTGGCAAACTCATTATGTGTGAAACTATGATTTTAAATTTATGGAAATAATTAATGCGGTTAATCCTAAAGCAAGGCAATTTAAAATCCAATCCTAAAGATATATATATATATATATATATATATATATATATATATATATATATCATCTACCATGGGTATCTATGCTACAGCTGACATCTAGAAAATGGTGCGCCCCCTCGGCCCATACGTCGGCAGCTGTGTCTGCACCTATATATCTTCCACACATCTTCACATCCTCCAGCTACACCACTGTCTGTCGAAAATGCCTTCGTCGGTTCTCGTATATTAGTTTTAACTAAGTAATAATAATCCTAGAGAATGAAATGAATAAAGTTTGAAATAACTGAATTTGAGTTTCATCTTTCCCGCGGTACATTTTCTACCGCACAATTTATAAAACACCCCGTCTGTTCTGGATGCGCGTAAAATCTATATTATTTTAAATACGACTCCATTATCTTTTAAGGTTTTAGAGTCGAGACTGATCGTAAATATCTTCCTTTCATTTCGAGCTAAATCTCCGTGTGCTCATTTTTGCAGTTCTCCGACTGCTTGAATTTGTGCATCAAGTATCTTGCTTCGGTCTTAAGAATGTTACGCTTCATCTCTAGTCACATGATCCAGTTGGTTATCACAATGGTTTAATAAAAAGTTGATTTATTTAATTAATGGACAAAAAAATACCCCAAATTAGAGTAAGCACTCGGAGAGTTTCCAATAGAAGTTACCCGGTGAAATTGGTGAATTTAACGGCGTGTGTATGTGTGTGAACGCACCCTGAAAGCGTAGATAACCAATGGTGCCAAGAATTATGCGTAGATCCCCACTATCCACCGAACCCTTCATCCAGGAAACCCCCTTTTATGGCTGTCGAGTACAGGCAGCTGTTTACCTTCATCCAGATATCCAAGAGGTACTCACTGGGTTTGTTCGCTCGAATATTGTAGTATGTTATGTTTGACATGTTATGGTTTGTTTTGTTCCAACCACTGACGTCAGTCCTTCTATTAAGAGTTGCTTAACACGTGACGTCAGGTAACGTCATCATTTCTACCCTTAGTATGTGACTTGTCAGTTTCCCCAAGTTTGGATGTTCAATGTCCATTAAGGTAACCGGAATAAGTGAACATGTGACGCCCATTATGGTGTCAGTTTCCTCATGACAAGGACTAATAGGTGTGTGATGGGGGTAGGCGTTGGGCAGGGTGGGCATTAGGGTGTCAGGGAGGAGCGCTGTGTTGTTTAATGTAGATTAATTCTAGCGCGTCGGGAATTGAGTCTGGTTTGCGTTAGCCGAGTTGGAAGAGATCGAACCGCGTCCTTTTCATGGGTATTGAAGGCTGTAATAAGAGCCTCTATTTCAGCTGTATA
Organism: Ceratothoa steindachneri; assembly: GCA_963969495.1. NCBI lineage: Eukaryota > Metazoa > Arthropoda > Malacostraca > Isopoda > Cymothoidae > Ceratothoa > Ceratothoa steindachneri. The sequence goes on along the minus strand of OZ018328.1, from coordinate 49,311,068 downwards.
CCATGCCCTGTTTTATTTTTGTCCCTGACTTGCCATACCCTGACTCTATTCTCTACCTACTTTGCCCTTGCCTTATTCTCTCACTACCATTACCTTATCTAGGTCCCACCTTCGCCCTACCCTTGCCCTACACTGACCAGACCTTGCCCCTAACCTAACCTTACCATGACCCTACCCTGACGTTATCCTGCTTGTCCTGCTTTAACTTGCTCCCCCTTCCTCACCATGCAAGGGCATCACGAGCATAGCGAGGAATTTTCGTTTATATGAGAATATAAGAAACTGACAAACAACGTGAGCATTTTGACTCAGCGATGAATGAAGGCAGAAAAAGACAAAAAAAAAGATAAATACAAATAAGAGGATTATTGAAACCTGATAAAGATAAAGTCTCCCATAAGGAACCTATCAAACTGCTTGATGTGGGGGGGAAGGGCTTATCATTCACAGACAAGATAAATTCCTATGCTGCCTTCTTACAAGTTCCTGCAAGGATATAGGAATAACGAGCATAAGGCCACTAGGGAAAATTAGGACTAGAGGCGGTCACTGTGATGAAAAGAAACAGAGAAACTTCATCGCTCTCTGTCTTTATCCCTCAATTTTTAATCCCGACCTAGGTTAACCCAACAGAACCTAATCTAGCATAAAGCTGACCTAACGTAAACTAAACTAAACCGTAACCGTAATTAAATATACCTGGACCAAACCTAACCTAAATTTAACACCTAAACCTATCCTACTCTTAACCTAACTTATTCAAACCTAACATAGCCGATTGGAACCTTAACCTAGCCTTACCTAACCTAAATTCATCCCGGTCAACCCTATCCAATCTTTATCTAATCCAACCTAAACCTAACCTCATTCTTTATTGCCTCAATGAATTCGTTCTTTTCGGATTGCAAGTTCCCTTTTCTTCTCAATTAGATCAGTTCATTAAAGGTTGTAGCACCCATTGTAGGACTTACTAAATGAAAGACTTATCCTTGACAATAAACCATACCGAATTACATAGACAGGGGATAATACAGACAGGAGAAAAAAATTAAGTATAAACGTGTCGTCCTTTGGTTAAAAACAGACCGAGATCGCCATTATGGTGAGTGGATGGGAAATGGTTCGAATCCCTTAAATTGTGTTTTATGTTTGCAAGGAGAATATTAATGTGATTTATTACCCCCCCCTCCCCCCAAAAAAGATTTATAGATTGAAATAATTAAAATTATGATCAAATGCATTTCAAAAGAAATTGAAATTGATTAATCGCTTGGCTATTTACGAGACTCTTAAGAAGCCATGTACCATTAACTACCTATGTGGTCATGTATTACCTATCTAACATTTTATGTTAACGGCTCGTGTTTTGGTATTTTAAGCCATTAAGAATGGTCGGAAGAAAATCATCTTTATTGGATCCATCTATCATTTTGCTTCCGGTCACTTGAGGTCTTATTTTGAGAATTATTTTGTTTTTGTCATCCGTTAGAGACTACTATGTTTTCTCCTGTTATTTTTTTTTGGGGGGGGGGTATTTTATTTTGCTTTGTGTCCTACATAATCATACTAGTATGAAATAATGGTTAAATTGGCTTTTGTGAGATAAATTACATTAAATAGCTGCTTTGAGTGCAAGGAAAATAACTAATTTGCTTCTGCGCAAAAAATGACTACAAGCGTCCACTTTTTGAGTTTGAAATTCCATCTGTGTTTCTTTAAATTTTAAATGGCATTGGAGGCTTCTTTTATATATATATATATATATATATATATATATATATATATATATATATATATATATAACAAATGACATATAAGTGATTTTTTCCGGATAAATTTTGTCAAATTGGCTAGTAATTGGTTAAAAATGACATTTACGTGCTTCTTGGTGAGATAAATACGAGTATATATCAAGTGTTCTCTTTACTGGTTAGAAATAACACTTTAGTGTTTCTTGATTGGAAACCTGAAAACAAACGTCGATTTCCCAGGTAATGTTATCAAATGGTTACTTTGCTTGTAAAAAATACTAACCAAGTGCTTTGCGATAAATAAAAAGACCCGTACTCGTTTCATGGAAAAAACATCCAAGTGCTTCTGTGCAGATTGAATAACATCAAATTATCCCTTTGTTGGTAATAAAATATTCCTCGAGAGGGTTTTCGAAGAAAAGATACAACCAACATCCGTTGTTTAGGAATAAAACCACACAATTGCTTCATTGTGTGTGAAATAACATTGAATAATCTCTTATTAGTAAAAAGTGCTTTATGTGGTAAAAATTAAACTTCCTGATTTTGTGAAAACTGTTATCAAGTGTTTTATTACGAGTTGAATAACATCAAATGCTTCCTTATTGGTAAAAAAATGGCACGCAAGTGCTCTTGTTTGTGGTAAAAATAACAACGCTCTTCCACGTTTCAGGAAAAACTATATCCAAGTGGTTTCTTGTGGCCAAATAATAAGGAAAAATCGCACTGCCGGTAAAAATGCCAACCGAGTTTGTTTTGCGGGTATAACTTGATTCGGAATCTACTTTTATTTTAAAAGACCGGCAACTTAAAGAGGCTTGTGCGTTCATGCCCACTTCTCCAATAATCTCTTTTTTTTGGGGGGGGGGAGGGGAATTACAACTATAAAGTTATAATAAAACACTTTCACTTAGCATAAATTCCCCACATTTTGCCATAAACTTTCCTGTTAGCTTCTGCATTACGGGAGTTAAGATGGCCTCTCTGATTGTTGGACACGCACACAGTACATGTCCATTTATGTTATGTCTATTTAAAAAGTGTGGGTGGAGTTAATGATCCATTTTTTATCTTGTCCCTTTCTGTCTCCATTTGTAGGTCTTTGTCTCTTCATTTGTCCTCCTCCTCACATTTAATATCCTAAACACCGTAACTCTCGCTTACCTCTCCTCCACACTGGCTGTGTCCAGACAACAGAGAGCCCTTCGCTCGAGAAGTGCCCTCCTGCTTTCAGTTCCTCGCACTCGTCTCGGCTGCATGGGTGATCCTGCCTTCTCTGTAGTTTCACCTAAGCTGCGGAATGGTATGCCTCCTGGCAGACTCTTCCCTTCCTCCCCTGGTGCTTTCAAGCAGGCTCTGAAAACCCACTCTTCTGTCAGGCCTTTTCCTAGTTGATGCGAAATCTTCAAGGTCTTGAAGGGCACCATATAAACTTCTATTGGTTATTATTATTATGTCGTGTGTCTGATGTTGACGTTCCCTTATCGATCATTCCGCGGCAGGGAGGGGGGGGGGGGGGTCTATACTGTTACACTTGGTACCTGGATGAGTGGCACGCCTTCCCGGCTCCAGTAATCTTGCAAGTCTCAGACTAGATTGAAACTACCTGGGCTTTATTATTTATAGGTATTTTCATGATACCACCCTTCGCCATTTTATTTGCACGCTTATTTTCATCTATTTTCTTGGCCGGCGTCTAATTTTGAAACTCAATTGGCGACCAGCTTTCGTCCATTCGTCCCTAGTCGGAGAAGGAGGTGCTGATTCAACCTCTCCCTCTTGTATACGTCCCGGATGGCGTTGGAAAGTGTCAAACAAAGGAAAAATGATTGTTGAAGTGTAAAACAAAGCCATTGCTCGTAAACTCTATTGTTTGTAAGGTGCCGGACACAAGCCTTTTCGTTTATGAAGTCTTAGTAGACACAAACCACCTTGATTACGAAGTTAAAGATACAAACAACACTGTGTTTTTTACAGTTCCGACCCCGACCACCATTTTGTGAGTGAGATGTTCGGCATAAACCACGGCCATTTGTTATATGAACGAGTGCCAGAGACAGGTCACACAACTATGGTTCGCAACGTCCGGCTTTATTGCCATATAAATGGAAATTTGCTTTCGTTTGCGCCCTCTCTATTCATTACTTCTTCCACATCTTATTCTCTCTTTCTAAATGGAATCATCTCAAAAATTGCGTCTCCGAGACACAAAAACACGAAAGAACAAACCGACGGGTCTGCAAATGTGCCGAAGGTCTAGGAAGGAAAATGACCCATCGGAAGAGAAAAAATAACATTGAACAGGTAACGATTATAATTGAAACACTGACTTCACGTAGGCGAGCGAGGTAAATAAGAGTCTCCTTCCACTCGGCTATCACCTAGCCCCCCCAAAAGACTCAGATAATTCCGGGTTTATTATCTCCCGTTTCACTCGGGCCCCGGCTGGAGGCCGCGAATCCGCGGCGCACAGCATTTGAATGGCGCCAAACTACGATGGGGTCATGACATCTTTTCCCTTATCCTCGCTCCAAGTAGTTCCCTCTTTCGATTCCTTAACGCTTTCACTTACCCTAATGTCACTACTACTTTATTGACGAACTTTTCTTCAGAAAAAAATTAATTCGTTTTTCCTTTCTTTAGTTTTAAGTAAGTAAAATAATAATAATAATCTTGTCTAAACACAGAAATTGATGTAGAACTTTTGTATTTTTTTTGTTTCCGCAGCGCTAAAAACGGTGGATTCCGAGATGGAAAAGTAATGTGTTGCGTGTGCGAAAAGAGGAGGGAGGAATAAGCAGTTGGGTTGTGATTATCTGTGTGTGGTGAGCTACGTGGCCGAAGCTGTCTACGCGTGGGACTCATTCTTTAGGTCACCACTACCCCTACGAGTCACAGCTGATCACCCTCCATCCCCCCCCCCCCACAAATTACATTTTCCTTCCTGCTCAACTCCCATAACACTAGCACCTTTAATCCCCTCTTTTAAACGCTTTTTCTACTTCTCCTCTCGTCACATACATCCCTTCTATTCTACGCATCGTCTCATTTTCTACTTTGACGTTGATTAACGCGAATGGCATTGCAGGGTACGTGACCATCCCGCCCATTAACAGAATGTCGCATTGAGTTCGCAGGCCAAAGGCTTCGGGGATACGGTTTCCTAAGCCAGCGCCACCTATGGCATTATAAGATCCAAGTCAGAATTAATAAAATTATTAAATTTAAAGGAGAAATTCAACCCTCAACGATTTGCGGGAGATAATTCAACAATTTATTCCCTCGTCGCTTCATCCCTATTCGCACACACGAATTCCTTAACGATTACCAATGCAAATACCTTTAGAGTGACTATGAATACCAATCCAGATTCCCTAAGAGACAAAAGTAATGGATGCAGGAAAAACTTCTCATTCGTTGCCTTTGGCAAGATTAATAAAATTTGATGGCGAAAATGTTTGCGAGTTCTTGTTAGGGAGTACCTGTTAGAGAGTACTTGTTAGAGAGTACTTGTTAGGGAGTACCTAGTTGATAAGAAGACCTCATAATCTCTCGATGAATACATGAATACAACCGAAGATATCAAAGGCAGCGATCGCCAAAAGGGAAAATAGAGCCGTTGAGATGGTGTCAATTTACATAACTTCTCCCAATCGCTAAAATGAATTAAGTTCCCGAGATGACCGCTAGAGAGGATATCACAAGTACAAGACTCCTAAGAAATTCAATAATTATTAAAGATTTAAACGTAACTAAAAGAATACGCGTATTATTAAAAAAAATAGTGTATTTTTTATTATTGATACAACATGGATATGTAGAAAGTAAGGAATAAGAATTGCTAACATCATTCTAAAATTAATCAGATCCTGTCGTCAAATTCAACATGAAGTTCATTTAAGTATGTAAATTCGTAAGGCGCGATTGGAGTAATTTAATAGAAAATGTATTTTACAAAATATGAGCCTCTGATTTAAAATTATTTCTGGTTCTTTACAAATGTATCTTTTTTTTCTGTCGAGTCAAATCTTTAGAAATAATTGAATTTTGTTTTCGTTTTTATATTTAATGGACATTCGGTCTCGAAATATTCTGAAGGGCAGCGCGTTGCATATGGCGTCCAGCGTGGAGTAAACATTCGAAATTATATTCTTGTGGCGTTTGAAGGTTAAGTTTCACAAAAAGCTAAAGTGAAAGATCTTAACTTATCCTAACTTGGATGTTTATAATGAGCATTTTAGAAATATTGACAACGTTAACTCGGCGGAAAAATTAGACTTTGACACATTTAATAAAAGACGTTAATTTTTTAGAAAGTTGGAATGCCTTTGTTAAGTTCGGAATAGATATCTCTTATATACGAGTATTCTGTGTACAATACTCAAGAAATTGAAGGTTGGAATAGAGCCATATATATATATATATATATATATATATATATATATATATATATATATATATATATATATATATATACAGGATTCATTGAAGTCGACAGCAACGGTGAACTTGTTTACTTTTGGCTGCAGCTCTCTTATAGCTTTGACTATAGTCTCAACAGATGGTTCTACTCAAAGCTATAAGTAAGCTGCAGCTAAAAGTAAACAATGCAGCCGTTGCTGTCGACTTCAATGAAAATATATATATCACTTGTCCAGTATTCATCTCTTTTTTAATGAATGTGTTTGGTAAAAACCAAACTAAATTGCTAAGCTTTCGATCACTTGTCCAGTATTTATCTCTTTTTTAATGAATGTGTTTGGTAAAAACCAAACTAAATTGCTAAGCTTTCGATCACTTGTCCAGTATTCATCTCTTTTTTAATGAATGTGTTTGGTAAAAAACAAACTAAATTGCTAAGCTTTCGATCACTTGTCCAGTATTCATCTCTTTTTTAATGAATGTGTTTGGTAAAAACCAAACTAAATTGCTAAGCTTTCGATCACTTGTCCAGTATTCATCTCTTTTTTAATGAATGTGTTTGGTAAAAACCAAACTAAATTGCTAAGCTTTCGATCTTATTCGATCATCTTCGGAGCGTTTTGATATGTTCTTGTCTCCTTTATCGATGTAATGAGTGGAGTGAGGATATGACAGAATGAAATAATGATGATGATGTTCAAACTTTTTTAGTAGTAGATAGATAGTGGTAGAGATAGTTTGGTGAAAACACACCGTTGATATTTTGCCCTGGTGATTGGGGCATCTCTTGCATTTTTGTTTTGCTATTTTCTTCTCACTCTTTTGTATCTTTATGCTTTAACAATTCTTGCTTTTTGATAAACTCTTTATATATATATATATATATATATATATATATATATATATATATATATATATATATATATATATATATATATATATATATATATATATATATATATATATATTCTTTTGTTTATTTATATTTCTCCTTCTTTTCTTTTTTTTTAACTTTATGTATACACATATATATATACATTTTTTTCATCAAAATTTATTCTAACTTTTATACTTTCATACAAAATTTTGTTCTAACTTTGAACTTTCATGCAGATTTTAACATATATATTTGATCTAACTTTAACTTTCATACAAACCTTTACATATTTTTTCTAACTTTGAACTTTCATGCAGATTTTAACATATATATTTGATCTAACTTTAAACTTTCATACAAATTTACATAAGAAAACAATTTTTAACGGGTATTTATTCCGCCTAGGTTGAACGTAACGTTAGAGGAAATGGGCCACTCCTGTGAGTGGAATTTTAAAAATAGTTTTAATGTGTGATTCCAGCTTGTCGCTTGACTGTTGATGGCCGGATTATCTTCGTTTATTAATATAGCTTCTAAGATGTTCAGCCTAGCTTTATTAACTTCTTTTCTTTTAATAACGGTGTTATCAACGAGCATATCTCTCGTTAGGTTAATATTATGGACACTCCATATGATTTTTAGGCCCTCCGCTTTGTAGATGCATAGTTAAACGTCTGGAAAGTGTAGTGGTTGTCATGCCAATATATTTTGAGTTATTATAAAGCTTACAGTCTTTATCGGGGCAGATGAACTCGTAAACTATGTTAGTTGACTTGAGATTCGAGGAGTTTAGGCAGCTGTTGTTTTTCATCAGGAGATTGCTGGTTTTTGTTGTTTTATAATAAATGATGAGTTGAATCTTATCCATTTGATTTTTAACCTTGATGTTACGGTTACAAATCTCCTTGATGCTTTTTTTCATTTATTTTATAGGCCGTGGATATCTGGTTTCTGTAATACACTTTGATGTTGTTGACTTCTCCCTGATTACTTTCAGTTTATCCTCATGTTTGCAATGATCATTTAAAAATGATTGGAGTTGTTTGTCAATCATGCTGTTTGAGAAACCATTATGCACGAATATTTGTTTTACTTGTGCTATCTCTTGGTGGAAAAGTTCCCACGTAGAGCAGCATTTATAAGCTCGGCAGATGTATCAGCCGATTACACTTATTTTATACCTTTCTAGGCATTCACTCTCCGCATTAAGGCATCTTCCCATGTCCGTACTTTTTCTATGTACTTTAGTGATGTAGCTGCCATTGATGTTATGAACCTCAACGTCCAAGAAAGGGAGTTTATTGGCCGTGCTCAATTCATAAGTGAATTTTAGCGCGGAGTTCTCCTCAAAATGTTGCTTGATGTTAACCAGATGTTCTTCGTTTTGGACGTTGATGTAGATGTCATCTACGTATCGGACAATATGTGTGTGGCTTATTTTCCATGATGTCCAATAATCTCTCTTCAAATTGACCCATGTAATAGTTGGCGAAAGTCGGCCCTAAGGGTGACCCCATAGCCACTCCATCCACTTGCGTGTATAAATTACCATCTGGTGTCCTGAAGGGCGCCTCAGATGTGCACGAAGGTAACATGCTCCTTAAGATGTTTTGGTCAAGATTTGGAGGAGACATTGTAGGAAGGTGGTACCCTTTTTATAAGGATGTCGATGGTCTGAGCGGTAGGCACGTTCGTAAACAGGCTTTCTATGTCAAGGGATGATATTAGTCTTGCCGGTCTGGTAGAGTGGAGTAAAGTAGTGTTTTTACCAAACACATTCATTTAAAAGAGATGAATACTGGACAAGTAATCCACCATCTACAAGATGGAATAAAAAAGATAGTTAGAAGAAGAGAAAGTTGCCAAAGGAAATTAATTAAGGTAAAATACACAATGGTCTTCAACAAATTTGCATTCAGGAAAGACTGCTACCCAACTACACTAATATATATATATATATATATATATATATATATATATATATATATATATTGGAAACAAAGTTCCCGCACAATCTTTTGCCAAAAAAATATTTATTTATAGATTTATACAGGGTGTACGACTAGTCAATGTGTAGTGGCCTAGTCTTTCTTAGGCTACTACATATTAATTAGTCGGATACCCTGTATGATATCTAAAGCTAAAAAATTACCCATCAAAGGACTCTTTCTCGTGAGCAGCAACGTACTGTATGATTACAAGTCCGGCCTAAAAGCTGCCCAATCGCAACGTGAGCTAGTTGAAAAGCTTAGCGTTAGCCATACAGTCATTTTGCATCATTTAGAGGAAATGGGCAAAGTCAACAAACTGGACGTATGGATTCTACGTAAACGGATCGAATTCGTCAGTGCCGCATAGACGCTTGCATGAAACATCGTTTTGATTGAGTGAACAAAGTGGTTACTTCAGATGTGAAATGGTGTCTACACTCGAACATGGCACGCAAAATAATCTGGACAGGCAAAGAGCCACCTACACAACTTCAGGCAAAGGCCAACCAAAATCCAAAGAAACTTATGGTTTGTGTCTGATGGGATGTGAAGGGAATGATTAACTGGGAAATATTAGAGCGCAATCAGTCTATCGATGCTAAATTATACAATCAACAACTGCAACAGGTGGCAGATGTAATTACGCAGAAACGACCAGAAGTGACTGATGTCATGTTTCTTCATAATGACGCCCGACCACACGTTGCACATCATAACCGTAAAAAAACATCTGGAGCTGGGGTATGAAGTTCTCCCTCATTCGTCGCTCACCAGACCTGGCGCCAAAAGAAAACCATCTATTTCGCGACTGCAGAACTTCGTGACTGGAAAAACGTTCGCAAATGATGATGAACTGAAAAAAACTGCAGTTGAAAACTTCTTTGATAGTAAACCAGTTGAATTTTATAACAAAGGCATTTATGATCTACCCCATCGTTGTAAGCAGGTATTCGGAAATAACAGTGATTACAATGTTCATTGATTTGTTTCTTTTGCCGCATTGTTTTGTTGTAAATCATTGTTAAATTTTGCGAGAACTTTGTTTCCAACCTTATAATTAAGTTTCTTTATAAATATCTGAATTGTCTTCTCTTACGGAGTACAATACAATTTTTCATTCTTGGAAAATTACGGAGTGTACTTTATACATACGACAAAATTAATTTGAATAATTTGCAGTTTTAATTATGCAGAATTGTTTTATATAAATTTAGAAAGACAAAAAATATAAATTAATACTTTATGTAAATTCATGTATAATATATATATATATATATATATATATATATATATATATATATATATATATATTGCCGATGTATGACCGGTGTACGCCGTATTGCGCACACAGGCCTACTGGCCGACCGAAATTAAGGCTCCACCTGGGAATGGTTCTAAGAGTGCTTTACATATACAGTTTCTAGGCCAAGGAATATTCAAACATGGCTAAAAATATATACTTTAATAGGACTAAAGATTACATATACATATAGGGCAAGTTAAATGGCAATGCAATTAAATATTGACGGTTCACTGCTAAGATGATTAACACTATCGATTAAGTTTGAACGGAGGGATAATTAATTAATTAATGATTTTACAATTATGCAAGTTCTAGAGCGAAGGGGATACTTGAGGTTCGACGCGGTAAAGGTGGGAGGAGCGTGACGAAGCGGGGGTTAAATCCCATTTTACCTTGATGTGCGGCGAGTAGGACCAGGTAGGTAAGTTCGGCCTTGAACTTGTGAGCGTCTCACCGGACGCTCAATTCAACTTCGGGAAACTGAATTAGGGACGGGGGGCTCTTATCCTTAAGAGGCAAACGGAGGATGCTTCGGGGATGGCTTTTCCGATCCTTAAAATCAGAAGACGTGGGGAGAAGGGTTGAAGCGCGCCTAACTATTTCCAAGAAAAACACTAAGTGACTACAAGCTCAAAACGAGAATATAGTCTATTTCCTCTCGACTAACGAAGACGTTATACATAACGTACTGGACGGTGACTTCAGAAGACACAATCTGGATCTGAATTCTGAACTGTCGAATATATACTCCGAAATTATCTAGACAGGGAGAGAGATTCATCGTCAACAGACTTCCTTAATTGCCTTGGGTCGCGATAAGGTTCTATAGCGCGAAGTCGCGAGACCCACTTAATGGTCTTTCCATTGTTCGAATTTTATTTTCGTAGTATATAGGGCAGACGAATATAGAGCGGTCAACGTCGAACTGGGGACGTCAGGGGGAGGGGGAATTCCTTCTCTCTCTTATTCTTCCATACACACACATACACACATATATATGTATATATATATATATATATATATATATATATATATATATATATATATATATATATATATATATATAGGGTGTTTAAAAACAAAATATATCATTTGAGATGTAAATATCACTAAAACTACCTAGTCAAGGCAAATGAAACTAAACCTAAACAGGCTTAATGTTAAGCAACATAAGATTTATTCCTCCAAATCTGAATGAGAAAATCAAAAGTATGTGGATTCCATTAACGATTTCCCAAATGTTCAATATGCGCACGACCTGAGACACGGCACACGTCAAGTCAGTAGTGGAGCTCCTCCCAAACACGCCGCAGCATGTCTTTGGTAAAAGGCTCCAGTGCGGTAGTGATTCTGTTCTTGAGTTCCTCTAGGTTTGCAGGAAGAGGGGGGGCATAGACCAGTCCCTTCACATAGCCCCAGAGAAAAAAAAATTGCAAGGTGTCAGGTCAGGTGAACGTGGCGGCCATTTCAACAGCACATTGTCTTCATCACCAGCACGGCCGATCCATCTCCCTCGCAGATTGTCATTTAGATAAGCCGGAACAATGAGCTTCTAGTGAGGTGGAGCCCCGTCCTGTTGAAAAATTAAGTCTTTTTGTTCATTTGAAATGAGCTCATCCATTAGCCAGTTCTTAAACATTTGCAGATAAACATGGCCGGTCACATTTCCCTCAAAGAAAAACGGGCAATGGAGATAGTTCTTTGAGATGGCGCAGAACACATTCACTTTCGGTGAGTCCCTCACGTGCTCAACTGTGGCATGGGGATTTTCATCGCCCCAAATTTGAACATTATGCTTATTTACTTTACTATTCGTATGAAGTGTGGCCTCATCACTGAAAACAAGACGTTCCTTGAACTCGTCTTATTCAAGTTTCTCTTGCATATCAACAAAGAATTGTTTGCGCTTTCACTTGTCATCTGCCTTTATGGCCTGAACTAGCTGCAGCTTGTAGGGTTTTATTAGCAAGCATTTCCTTAGGACCTGCCAAACTGTCGTTGGAGGTATTTGGGTTTACAGTCTTATTCTTCTTATGGACTTTTTGGGGCTTCTCAAAAGTTTTTGGCGAACCCGCTCGACCGTCTCTTGTGATGTTATTGGTCGTCCAGATACTTTTGCCCTGCATAGACAACCTTCCTCTTTGAATTTTTTGTGTCATATCCAAATCTGCATTGCCGTTAGTAACTGTTTAGAGAACTCTCTCACAAATGTACGCTGCACAGTCTTGTTCGACCGTATTCGAGCATACTCAAGCACACAAAACGCATTTTCACTTCTAGTGAATGGCATTTCTATACCTGTTAAGATAAAAACATCAAACATTAATGATAAACCTTTGACCAGTTTCTAGACACGCTATTAAAATTTGAAGTCATTTGAACTGTTACTGGCAAAGTTATTAGATTGCAAAATCATACCAATTTTCTTTTAAACATCAAAATATTCCAGTTGATTTAAAGACCACATCGATATGACGTCATCAACATATCTCTACCATACAAAATTGGATCTCTGTAAACTTTATATATATATTGTACGCTTGGTGTGACTGCATGTATTCTTAGTGTTCGACTGAGGCTATCATGACAAACTCCATGCCGAAACTAGTCTCGAGATAATAAATACTACGCTTTTCCACAGTGGTTTTATTTATATATATATATATATATATATATATATATATATATATATATATATATATAAATAAAACCACTGTGGAAAAGCGTAGTATTTATTATCTCAACACAGAATTGTTGTAATCTCTGTAAACTTTATATATATATTGTACGCTTGGTGTGACTGCATGTATTCTTAGTGTTCGACTGAGGCTATCATGACAAACTCCATGCCGAAACTAGTCTCGAGATAATAAATACTACGCTTTTCCACAGTGGTTTTATTTATATATATATATATATATATATATATATATATATATATATATATATATATATATATATTATGAAGCTTGCTTAAGAGAGTATATAAATGGCCTGGCTGTAATGTGAGCCATTTAAATGATTTTTTTTTAAAGAATGATATTATATTGAATTTAAAGTCTTTGTAATTATATATGTAGTTTTTGTTCGCAGTAAACTGTATAGAATATTGAATTTCCTGTTTGGCTCGATATTTGATGGACGCCCTTGTATAAAATACTTAGTGAATTGAAGCGTATATACAAGCTGTCTGTATCATTCCATATGGTGGATGGATTGTAACTCGATGAAATCAACTTGAAACTCTAAACTCTAGAAGCAATTGATAGTTGGTGAAGTATGGAAGTACAGAGATCTAAGGATGATTTGATGGAAACGTATGAGGGAAAAGATTAAAACCTTTGATGAATTAGACATAAACATAAACAAAAATACATAGAACAAGATTTTGATGCTTAAAATTACCAATGATTTTAGTGAAACCTCAAATTCTATTTTGACGGCCGCAATGTTGATGTTGCACAGTGTTGTGGCTGTAAACTCACATACATAATTTAACGATGCGCTTACGACAAAATAGAAATTAATAAATGTCTAAATGTCTTCATAGACGTCAAGAAAGTCCACAAGTGTGCACAAAATAAAAAAAAATTCCCTAAAAGCTTCTAATAAATCACCAAGAGTCATTCATTCTACTAAAATTCACGAGTCCATGCAGGGCCGATAACTCAATGAGAGAGAAAATAAGTCCCTATAAACTAAAAAAGGGTCATAGAATCCATTAAAGACCAAATAAGATCGGATTGCCTTGTAAAAAGTCCCGAAGAGTTCACTAAAATCAATAAAAATCCAAATGGATCCATAGAAGTCAAGAAAAGTCGGCAGAAATTTACGAGTCCAAAGGAGTCCATGATGGTCCATAGAAATGAAAATAAGAAATGAAGTGAAGAAAACGAAACCCGCTTTTTATGTCTTTAGCAATTTAGGTTTCTGTTCAAGTAGTCCACATTTGCAAACCTCTATAATCCAAAAGGGCCCTTTTCACTGGCCAGTCGACAAAGAACCCCGTAAGGGGCGCCGCGATTTGCCTTCCTGGCCGGTGTGCTGGCGGGACTCAGCGCCTCGTCCGGTCCCAGCTTAGCCTCTTCATCTTTCTGACACCCTGTCTCCTTACTCTAGTTCCTCACTTTTCCTACAACCTCTCCCACAACTTTCTCTGGTCGGCCTATAATTTCACAGGATAGAAACCAACGCGCTTCCTCTCAACGGACTATCCTGGATCGGGGCTGAGGGGGGATGGGACAACGTTCCTTCCCCCCTGAACTCCAGTCTGTGGTGGAGGGTTTTTAACAACCTGCTTCATCCCAACCCAACCCTTCCTCACATGCTCTGTCTTTCTCCTTTCAATCTATATCGATTTTTACGCAGTGCCTAAGGTGGAGCCACCATGCCAATGGGCTGCAAGGTAACTAGGAGAGAGAAGTGGCCTCAAATGGGGGCAGCTGGTTTTGCCGGCCCCTTGTTCACCCTTTGCAGAGCGGGCTACTGCCTGTGGTGAGCAGCGTTTGCGTCCCGTGATAATTATAGTCACCATGCTCGATGATGAAAATAAAAAAAGCACCCCCCTCTCCCCTTGCAGTTTACCAGCGTCGGAGCCGCCCTCGGATAGTTCTACCGGGAAAAATAGAGGTTCCTCCGCCTGTGCTTTCACAGGGGATCGTCCAAATCTCTCCGACCGGGGAGGAGGCTTACTCCTCTCCTATGTATATGGGTGTATGGGACTCCCATTCACCCCCTTCTATGGAGTCGCCCTTGGCCGATTCACTTTTTCCAACGGCAGCCCCCTTTGCTTTTCAAGGGGTCTGCCAAGAAAGCAAGAAGCAGGAGATCCATAATTGACCGACTCGATAGGGCTAACTTTCTTGGGGGGGGGGAGGGACGACAGGACCCGTCTGCCGGTGCCCTCCAAAGTCCTGGTTGCAGGCATATCAGCCCACAGAGGGTCACTATACGTGCCATCCTCTCTTTCCCGACGGATGCTGGTATGACGGCCCAGGACAGAATGAAGCGAACCTAGAAGGGAAGCTGTGATGTCTTAGGGGGGAATGACCAAATGGAGGCCCCTTCCCCTGAGATGGACATGGTGCCTGAGGTAACCCAGCCCCAGACGGTAGGATCTTTCATAGGGTCGAACCCAGGCTCTGTGTCATTCACAGAACCCTGTACTAGCTTCTCCTCAGATGGTTCGGGTTCCCTAGGTTTCACAAAGAGAGGAGGGATCTTCTTCCATGGCTGGTGCTCCTGTGACAGGCAAGACCTTCTCCATTTTAGAGAAGGATTTTGCCGAGGCCAGCGGTTTCATTCCCCACCCTCCTCTCCTAAGGATAAAAATAACAGGAAAAAGACGAAACAGACTTGGGGATCCTCTCCCTTCGCGGGAGCCTACTTGTTGATGCTCGAGAGTTGCCACTCACTCGCGCATGTACAGTGCATTATTGGCCTGTACGCGTGAGCTAGACAGCCCAATAGCTCTGAGTGCATCCACAGCTGATCTCGACAGTGCCTATGCCGCCAAGAGACACCATTCA
The DNA here is from genome assembly GCA_963969495.1 of Ceratothoa steindachneri. Taxonomy (NCBI): domain Eukaryota; kingdom Metazoa; phylum Arthropoda; class Malacostraca; order Isopoda; family Cymothoidae; genus Ceratothoa; species Ceratothoa steindachneri. The sequence continues at coordinate 49,295,196 of OZ018328.1, read as the reverse complement.
TACCCTAAGCCCTTTGGGTTTACGGCTAGGAAACTCCTTCGAGAGCTAGGTATAGCTCTCAGGCCGGTGGGCCACAGTTTTTGCCCAGGACGCCACCATGGAGGGTACCACCTTTGACCATTTGTCGCCACAGAAATGCTCTCAAAGCTTGTACAGCGCTGGGAGTATTGCGTTCGGCCTTTTTGGAACACACTTCGTGTCACGCTGTAACCGTGCCAGTGTATAGGGATCGGTCTAAGTCCCAAGAGAGGGTGGGTTTCCACGCCGTATCCCCTCTGTTTGAAGTTATCGGGGCTTTGCCTGGCACTGCTTTTGTCTTCATGACCGAACTGGTTGCAATACACTGCTCGGTACGGGAGATAACTTGACATGCCGGGTTTGGAGACTGGATTGTGATTTATAGCGACTCACAGAGCTCTCTGAGTGCTGTCGGGGCAGTTGACACTCCGCATCCCCTGGTTCACCATATCCGTGAGCCACGGTTTTGTCGAGCCTGGTGGATGTCGAGATTATATTTTGCTGGGTTCCTGGATATGTAGGAATTGCGGGGAATGAGCGCGCCGACGAGTGCGCAAAATAGTTCGAGAGGACTGGGTGACCAAACCAGCGTTTCACTCTTCCTCACACCGATTATCGGGCAGGGATACGGGCAGCCCTCCAAGCAACTTGACAAAGAAGATGGGGGACGCTCGAGGAGAACTTAAAGTTACGTGCCATTGCGCCGCGGCTGTTCCCATGGACCTACCCCTCAATGCCGTGACGGCTTCAGGTTGCTTTCTGTCGTCTGAGAATTGGACACACTCATGGGAAGCACCGCCGTTTGATAGAGCGATCGACTGCGCCTTATTGTGATGACTGCGTTGTCCCCCCAGACTGTTCGACACATTCTTGTTGAATGTCCCAGTCTGGGTGATCTTCGCAAACGCTACCTGTCCCGGTACCGGGACGATCGGGGTTGCTTACTTGTCCCTTGTACTCGGGACTGGTTCGTGCACACAGACTTGCGGACTATATGACTTTTTGGAGGATGCTGCCTTCGTCCACTTTACTTGACTGTTGTAGGTCGCATGTTCCTGCCCGGGAGAAGTGGGCCTACCTCCGACGCCAGAGCGTGCTTCCTTCTTCCCATTTTGCTTTTATTTATTTCTTTAGCCTTTGTCATTTTTTTAAGGTTGTTATTTAGATATTGTTATTTGTTTTTTTTTAATATAGCCTAGTAATAGGCTGGGTCGAGTACGGCGACTTATGCTCAAGTAGGCAGTCACCAGATGGGCTCCTCAAAAAGCAAAAAAACAACAAAAAACAAAGACAATCAACAAAGAGGGAGAAGACGGTCGGACAGGACACTAAGGAGAGAGAAGCGAGATTTCTATACACGATAATTTCAACCTAACATAATAGGGTGGGAAAGGGGATTTAAAACTAGCCACAAATTGGTATTAGAGAAACAACGAACTTAACTTACGAACGTAAATCCTTATGAAACAACGAGCTTAGTAAGAAAAAGAGAGTAATTAGACACTAAATGAGTACCAAAACATACAGCAAAATTCAGCAAGTGGTCAGCGTCATTGACCGCTATGCTATCGGGCTCAATTAGCCCACCCCTCGCAACTTCTTCAAAGTTTTTTTTAACTAAGAGAGCAAAACAACGTGATAAACATACAGTAAGTAAAAATGTGTGTCAGATAAATATAACAACACGTCCTCCTGCACGCATATTCTGCTTGTCGAATTTGGGGCGTGAAAGCCATCAGAGATCTTCGAAAAGAATGTACTTTCTCTGAGGCCTTTTTACACAGGGGCGGATTCAGCTCTCTCGTCATAGGTCTGGGGATGAACTTGCTTGCTTACAATTCCACGGACTACAGGCTAAGTACAAACGCTGCGGAGACTTGTTTCTATCTTCTAATCGGTAGGTGTCTGCATCGGAGCCTGCAAGACATGGAAAACTCTCCATTAAGATAACATCTTAAATAAAATATGCTCTTGTTTTGTTATAGTTGCATAAGATGTACGACATCACCAAAAAAAGGTAAGGCAGAGTAAGTTGGAGAGAATGCTTGAAATCTGCAGAAAGAAAGGAATAAATATATAAATAAGTAACGGAAGAAAGAAAGAAAGATAGAAAGAAAGGAAAGAAGAATGAAAGGTATGAAGAAAGAAGGAAGTAGTATAAAATAAAAGGAAAGAGAAAAAATGAAAGGAAAAAACTAAGAAATAAACGTAGTAAGGAAGAATAAAGAAAAGTAGGAGGGAAGAAGGAAGAAAAATATGAAGGACGAAGACAGACGTAGGAAAGAAGAAGGAGGGAAGAAAAGAAAGAAGAATAAACGAAAAGGGAAGAGGAAAGAAAGAAGGAAGCAAAAAGGAAGAAAGGACGGAAAGAAAAACGACGGAAGGAAGGAATACGAATCAAAAAAAAGGAATAAGAATGGAAGGAAAGAAGTAAGGAAGAATAAAAAAAACTAGCTAAAAAGAGAGATGAAAGGCAGGAACGAAGATTGAAGAAGAAATGAATGAAAAATAAAGAAAAGAATGAAGGAAGAAGAAATAACGAAAAGAAAGAAGACGAAAGAACGAAAGAAAGGAAGAAGAAATGAATGAAGGATTAACAAAGAAATGAAGGAATGAAGGAATGAAAGAAGAAGAGAGCACAGACGGAGGAGCAAATAAGGAATGAATGAAGAAGAAAGGAAGGAATGAAAGATGGAAGAATAAATATAAGAAGGAATGATATAAAAGAAGGAAGGAAATAGAAAGGAAGAAATGAACGAATAGGAGAGAATGGAATGAAGGAAGAAAGGAAAAATAAAAGAAGGAAGGAAAGAGAAAGGAAGGAAGAAAAAATAAAGGATGGATAGGGAAAGAAAAAGAGTGGAGGAAGAAAGGTAGGCAGAATTAGGAAAGAAGGAATAATAAAAGAGTGATAGAGGGGAGAGGGGAGAAAGATAGGAAGAAAAAGGATGGAATTAAATAATTAAGGAGAAAGGAAGGAAACATGGATTTAAATAAGTAAGGAGGAAGGAAGGAAAGAAGGAAGAAAGGAAAGAAGGAAGGAAGGACGGGATCAATGAAGGAAAAAAGGAAGGTAGGGAGGACATAAGGTAAGGAAGGAAAAAAGGAAGGAAAGAAGGAAGGAAGTAGGAACGAAAGAAATTAGGAAGGAAATAAGGAAGGAAGGAATGTAGGCAGAAGAAATAAATGAAAATCAAGAGTAAGAAGAAAATAATGAAGGAAAAGTAAATAAAGGAAGTAAGGACGAAATGAAGCAAGTATGAATTAAGAAAGGAACAAAGGAAGGACAGAATAAGAAAGAAAGGATTGAATGAATAAGAAAGGATGTAAACAAGGAAAAAAAAGGAGGGGAGGGAGAAAAAATAAGGAAGGAGAAATGAATGAAAAAGAAATGAAAGAATTAAGAAAAAATGAAGACAAATGGTGCATAGAAAGTCGGCAGAGGCACCGAGATATTCGAGGAGGAACTACTTGGCGCACTCCACTCATTTGGGCAGAAAGCCCCAGGTTTATCATAATTATAACATCTCTTCTTCCTTCCTTTACTTGCGTTACATTCCTTTTCTCTTCCTTCCCTCCTTCTGTCTTCCATCTCTCTTTTCTTCTTCATTCCTTCGTTTTTCTTACTTCATTAATATCTGTTTCCTTGGATCCTCCTTTCGTTACTTCCATCCTTTCTTATTTATTCCTTCCTTCCTTTATATCTTCCTTCGTCCTTCCATTGTTCGTTTCTTTATTCCACCTTGCTTCATTTCTTCCTTACTTCCTTTATTCATATTTTCTTCCATACCTTCTTTTTCTGTCTAGTGTCATTCATCCTTTTGTCCTTCCTTCGTTTCTCCTTCTTTCCTTCCTTATTTCATTCCTAACTTTGGTATTTCATTCCTAACTTCGGTATTTCCTCATTTTATTCCTAACTTCGGTATTTCCTTTCTTCTTATTTCATTTCATTCCTAACTTCGGTATTTTCTTCCTTCCTTCCTTATTTCCTTTTTCTTCCTTATTTACTTCCTTTTCCATATTTCGTTTCCTTTTTTTCATTCCTTACTTCCTTCCATCCTTTCTTTTGTCTTCATTCTCTCTTTTCTTCTTCATTCCTTCCCTAATTTCATTTTCCTCCCTTCCTTTCATCCTTTGTTTTGTCTTTATTCTCTCTTTTCTTCTTCATTCCTTCCTTAATTTCCTTTTCCTACCTTCCTTTCACCCTTTCTTTTGTATTAATTCTCTCTTTTCTTCTGCATTCCTTCCATCCTTTATTTTGCTTCATTCTCTCTTTTCTTCTTTATTCCTTATTCCTTCCCAAATTTCATTTTCCTCCCTTCCTTCCATCGTTTGTTTTGTCTTCATTCTCTCTTTTCTTCTTCTTAACTTCCTTAATTTCTTTTTCCTCCTTTCCTTTCATCCTTCCTTATATCTTCATTCTCTCTTTTTCCTTCATTCCTTCCATCCTTTCTTTTGTCTTCATTCTCTCTTTTCTTTTTTATTCCTTATTCTTTCCCTAATTCCATTTTCCTCCCTTCCTTTCTTTTTTCCTGATTCTCCCTTTTCTTCTTCATTCCTTCCTTAATTTCTTTTCCTCCCTTCCTTTCATCCTTTCTTATATCTTCATTCTCTCTTTTCTTCTTCATTCCTTCCATCCTTTCTTTTGTCTTCATTCTCTCTTTTCTTCTTCATTCATTCTTCCTCCCTTCCTTTTTTTCATTGTTTCCGTCCTTTCCTATTCCTCCTTTCCTTTCTTAATTCATACTTGCTTCATCAAATCGTCTCCACTCTTGTTCGAGGATCAACTGGTTGAGTTCTTCTTTGATCTCTTTACTTATTTGCATCCGAGTCCTTTGATGCGTTTCTGATGTTTATGTCCTATAATTATAGGACATAAACATCATAAATCATAATTTCAGCTCACGAACAAATCCATCATGTTTTCACTCTATCTCTATTTTAAGATAGACCTATACACTGATTTGGGGATGCAAGCATTGCTTAGATGGTTATTAAGGTCATCGAGGGCCTCATCAATCTCGTCGAGAATCGCTACATCCGAATTGGGAGGATGATGGCTCTTAAGGAGTTTTACATACCCTGGCCACTCTGCCCTTTTGTGTTTTTTTTTCTTACTACGGCTAGGACTTGTATAGGTTTTCTATTGATGGTTAAAAGGATCCCTATATGATCACACTATGGGACCTGGACTGATTCCCTGTAGGAGATGAACGGTAGCTGACAATTGGCCAGATTCACTGGACGATGTTCCTGTCCAGCAAACTACTGAGGCTCTTTCTGATCCCATCGAAATTTGTATAATTGGACTCCTGACCCCTGGCATTCAAGTCTCCCATTAGAATTGTGGGAGTCCTTCTGCCAAATAGGAAAGTGAGAGACTGTAAGGGTAAAAGGCTTCTCCTCTCCGGCTGATATCCGGCAGCTATGACTATCTTCCTTATGTCGAGTTTGACATCTATCGCGAGATAGGATTTTTGTAATTATCTCTTTTTTATCGTATTAGCGCCACCGTCGTACCGCTCTTACGAATAGTTCGTGATCATCACGTCATAATTCCAAACTTTCATTTGTTCACTACGCGTTCCGATCCCGTGCTCCGAAATCAAGGTGACATCTGTATAAATTTCTCTGAATATATTGCCGTATGAGGCCTTTTGGTGGTCCAGCCATTGGAGTTTATATCCAATATCCTCATTGCGCTTCGATGCATGATGTTTTATCTACCGGTGCTTCCTCTTGTTCTTTTTTTTTCGCCTACTGGACATCTTTCAAGTATCCAAGCTTCTTGCTTTTCGTGGACGGACTAGTATTTGATTTACTCTTAGTCACCGTGGGACGCGTGCATGGGCCTAACTCGCCCTTGAACTCCTATTCTCTTCTTGTTCCTTTCCGAATTCTTCAGAAGAGGGCACTTCTACTGTTGCCCCAATTCCTGCTTACTTGAACGTGTTGATTTTGATCATTGAGTCCTTGAATGCTCCACCCGAAGGTTGCAGTTAAGTCCCATACCGGAATGATTTCTGACCCATGATTCCGCTGTGGGCTATTCCTCAAACCAGTTCCCTCTTAAGCCCTTAATAATGACCGTACCGAGTGACAGGCATAGTTAGGACAAAAATTATGAATGATAGATAGCTCGGGCGAGTTTCCACGTTAGTTTATGGGGGAGTGATGGGGAGTTTTAACTTTTAACCCCTCGTTTGGTATATGGACTTTCTTTTTCTTTTAATGTATTATTATTCTTTTTTAAATGTGGATAAATTACATTTTTGCTCTCCGGGAAACTTTTAAATAGTGGCTTCGCTCTCATTCCTTTACTAAGTAAGTAGAAAAATGAATTTAGATTCGTATGTCAACAAATGGCACTGACGAAAAATCGACCTTCTGCGATCTTGTTTATGGATTAGTGCCAAAATGTAGAATTTTGCGGGATACAAACGACCATAGAAGACAGACTTTATCTCCATCAGATAGTCCTTTGAGACTCCAGTTTCTGGCATCTGGCTTCAAGGATGGGCGTCCGGAACAGACACCATGCTCCGGGACAGGCGGCATGAGAAATAAACTGAGTCACTCTCCTCCCCCATATCTATGTGGAGACTCTAAAACTCGGAGTCAATTTTAATAGAATACAGAAGAGAGGGAGACTAGTGATAAGGTTTTAACAACAAACGAGGATACCTGAGAACCTCGCTTTTAACAATATCTCCTTCCTAACTAGCTATACCTAAGTGTCATCTAAAAGATCAGTGTGTTTGTCTTCAGAGTTAAGAGACGGCATAACATTGATTTTATCTGTTAGGTTAATTCCCTATGCATTAATAAGTGCCCCACGATTAGCGTTCAAACAAGCTTCAAACATTGTTAAGTGTCGTGGAAGAGGTTCAATTTAACCCTTTCTGCGTTTACGAGTGCGTGGGAGTTTTATAATATGAGGAGAGTGCAAATAAACAGAATGTAGGTTGGCCAATAGTCGACTATCTTGGAGGTTCCAGGATAACAGAAAAACGGGTACAAAAATAACTTTACTAATATGCTAATTAATATTATTTTACAAGACTAAAAGGAGTTTCAACCGAGCTAAACACACATTAGATGTACAGGGGTCTCAGCGGCTAAAAGCGGGGGGTGACTTGGTGAGAACGGTCACCGTACAAACAAACGAACAATATTGACCGAATGACTTTGAGCGTATGCTAAACCGATGATGAAGGCTCTACACTGGTAGGTGGGGTGAGGGTTAGAGAGAGCTCTTGCACAGGAGAGTTGCGTGTTATTGTTACCTTGCCTTGGCGCAAAGTTCAAACAATAGTCTCTTGACAATAACTATTGCGGGGTTAAGTTAAATCTTGCTTTCAAGTAACAAGAATCGAGACTAAGCGCACTGCGTTTGAAAAACAGGAGGAAGCGGGTCGAGGTAGACTCACGTGAATTAACGAGAATACCGGGAGTTTGAGGCGTCCTGCGAGACGCAAATAACGGGTACGAATGGGGAAGTGCAGACGGCGGATATGGACGGGGCAGGGCGGGCGGAGGATACTGGCTTCCAACTCTGGCGTCGGAAGATTTATAGCGGGGTCGAATGGAGTTTTCCCTCCTTCGTCCGAAGGGGAGGGTTCTACGGTCAGACGCTTCGGCAGACGAGAATAATCTCGGCCTTTTAGCGCGAGCGTCTGAAGGTTCCTAAGTCGGCGAGGCGAACTTTTTCCGATTTCAGATGGGACCTTCTGAGCTCTCAAACTTGTCACAGCTTCCTGTGATGGCGGCATTTTAGGTCACTGCGGCCTCTCATAATTTCGCACCTCTATTAGCTCAGACAAAAAGGGTCGCCCATGTGACCGTTGTCTCTCTCTCTATCCAGTGAAGGGCAAGGCGGTGTGTATCTTCCTCTCTCTCTCTCAGATCTCTGACATTAAGAGGTTTTATCTTACAAACAAACTTCATACATTGAGAAGATAACTAACAAACAGGCTTCAAACATTGTTAGACGAACTTAACTAACAAACAAATAAACTTCAAAGGTTATGCGATCTATAACATACTAAAGCGACACATTTCCTTACCCACGAAGAAAACTTTGAATATAATTCATTCGAAGATTTCTCCAAACAGAAACTACCGTTGTATTTCATTGTGAATTAATAAATGTTTTTCTCCCATTTTCTGTGCCAACAGAGAAGGAAGGAAGGAAGGAAGAAATAACAGCGAATGGATTTGAGACGTGTTTGCTTAAAGTTTCCCTACACTAGAAATAATTAACCTGCCCTCTATTACTTATTATGGGCATCCACTGAGAGAGTAAGGGTGCAAAATTTGCCTTTTTTTGTTATCACCATTTGACCTTTCATGATTGCCCGAGCTGCTTCCACCCACGAATAATCTGACTTATTTATAAACGCGTATAGCAGGAAATAAGTAGCACTTACCCATATAGACATACATAGCACCTATGTACACTGGAAATTTGCATGTAATATGTATACGTTCTACCTACTTGTATAGGTAGGTAATGTGGCCAGAGGAAACATACATGAAAAATGTGCGTTCTGTGACATACATGCCTACAAACATAGGTATCAAATACACTGGAAACGTAAATGAAAAATGCAGCTGTTATACGTACATAAATACAAATGATCTGTGTACATTGGGTATGTATATTAAATACCGATACATTTTAATAAGATATGTACCTGCATAGGTACCGTGTACACCGTAATGAGACGTGAACTAAGCACACAGCCGAAAATAGATTAGCCACGCATGTGTACGGCGGACATTGGAAACCTAAAGTTTACACTCAGAGTTTACACTATTTTCATTTTAAATTATACGCAAAAAATAATCAATTAATCTAAGTAATCTATTCAGCCATGAGTCCCTAGAATCTACTTCGCCAATGGTTCCCTGTAATCTACACTACTATAGGTCCCTGTAATATACTCCGCAATTGGGTACCTGTAATCTACTCCGCTAATGAGATCCCCTATAATTTACTCCTCCTTTGGATCCCTGCCTCCTACTCCGCTATTGGGCTCATGTAATTAACTCCACCAATTGGTCCCAGTAAGCTACTTTACCATGGGGTCTTTGTAATCTACTGCGCCATTGGGTCCTGGTAAGCTACTTTGCCATTGGGTCCATTTAATCTACTCCGTCATTGGGTCTGGGTAATCTATTCTGCCATTGGGACAATGTAATCTACTCCACCATTGGGTCTCTCTAATCAATCCACCATTGGGTCATATCAATCTACTTCGCCATTGGGTCCCTTTAATATAGTCCGCTATAAGGTCACTGTATCTACTTCTCCATTGGGTCGCTGTAATCTACTAAGCTATGGGGTTCTTGTAATCTAATCCGATATCAGTCGCTGGATATTTTGACACTATTGGGTCCCGGTGATCTACCCAAACATTTGGTTTCTGTAATCTACTCCTTGTTTAGGTTCCTGTAATCTACTCTCCATTGTTCCCTTTAATCCACTCCTTTATTGGTCCATAGATTGCACTAGACCATTGATTCCAAGTAATCTAGCCAGTAATTGGGTCCCTGTAATCTACTCCACCATTGGGTCCTAGTAACCTACACCGCAATTGGGTATGCATAAGATACTCCGCCAGAGGGTCCCGGTAATCTACTCTTCCATGGAGTCCCGGTAATCTACTCCGCCACTGGGTCCCTGTAATCTACTCTGTTTTTAGCTCTGTAATATATCGCCGCATTGGTTCATGTAATCCACTTGGCCATTGGGTCCTAGTAATCTAATCCACCATTGCATCTCTGTAAGCTAACCACTGCTAGTCTCTGTAATCTACTCCACCACTAGGTTACTGCAATATAGTCCGCCATTAAATCCAAGTAAACTAATCCGGAATGGGAAACCTGTAATCTACTGAGCCTTTGGTGACGCTATAATCTGCTCAGCCATTGGGGCCCTGTAATATGCTATGAAGTTTAGTCCCAGTAATCTAATTCATATTTGGGTGCCGGTAATCTACTCATAAATTGAATCTCTGTACTATAACTCGCCATTTGTTCTTTAATCTACTCCGATATTTGGTACTTGTAATCTACTCCGTCTTTGACGTTCCTGTAATCTCCTTCTATATTGGGTCTCTGTAATTTACTCTGCCATTTGTTCTCTGTAAGCTAATCCACCACTTGCCCTAGTAATCTACGCCACCATTAGGTCCCTATATTCTACTCTGCCATAGGGTTCCGATAATCTACTCCTCCATGGAGTCCATGTAATCTAGTCCGACTATGGGTCCCCATAAACTACTCCGCCATTGATACCCTGTAATGATCTCCGCCAATAAGTCCCTGTAATCCACTCCGTCATTGAGTCCCGCAAACTATATCGCCATTAGGTACCAGTAATCTACTATGCCATTGGGTGTCTGTAATCTATTTTTCCATTGGGTCCCAGCAATCACATCTTCGATTCGGTCCACGTAATCTACTTTGTCATTGGCCGCTTAAATCTACTCCTCCATTGAGTCAATGTAATTACTTCTCATTTGGGGCCCGATAATCTAATCCGACAATGGGTTCTTGTAATCTACTCCCTTGGTCACTGAAATCTATACCGCTATTGAGTCTTTGTAATCAACTCCGCCCTTGAGTCCATGTAATGTACTACAACCTTTGGGCCCCTGTAATCTATTCTGCCATTTGGTCCATGTAATCAAATACGGCCTTGGGGCCCTGTAATGTACTCTACCCTTCACTTCTGCTAATCATATCTGTCATTGGGTACTTGTGATCTACTCCACCGTTGAGTGCCTTAATCTACATCACCTTTGTATCTTTGTAATTAACTCCGCAGTTGGTTCCTGGTAATCTTCTTTGCCATTGGGTCCCTGTAATATACTTCGTCATTTGGTCCCTTTAATCTACTTCACTATTAGGTCTCTGTATTCTACCCCACCATTGAGTGGCAGTAAGTTACTCCATCATTGGTCCCTTTAATCTACTCCACCCTTGATTCCCTGTTATCTACTACGCCTTGGGTCTAGGTAATCTACTCGACCATTATGTCTTTGTAATCTAATCCGCCATCGACTCTCGGTAATCTAATCCACCATTGGGTCCATGTAATCAACCCAGTATTCTGTACCTGGAATCTAATCCGTCATTGAGTCCATGTAATCTACCCGCCATTGGGTCTCTGTGATCTACTCCACCAGTGTGTCCTCGTTATCCACTCCTCTCCGATTTCCGGTAATATACTCCGCCATTGAGTTACTGTAATCTACTCCGACATTGGATCCTTGTAATGAACTCAAGGCTTCGAGTCAGTGTACTCTAATCCGCTATTGGATCAATGTAATCTACTCCACTAATAGTCCCTGTAATCTACTCTGCCTTAGGAATACCTATATTTTACTCCGCCATTGGGTCCCTGTAATCTACTCCGCTATTATTCCCCTGTAATCTACCCTGTTATTAGGTCCCTGTAATCTCCTCTGCTATTGCCTCCTTGTAATCTGCTCTGATATTAGGTCCATGTAATTTACTCAACCATTGGGCTCCTGTATTCTACTCCGCCAATTGGTCCATGTACCCCTCCTTTGGATGCTATAATCTACTCGCCATTGTTTTTGTAATCTACTTGGCCATTGGACTCTCCAATATACTCCATCCACTATTGGGTCCCTAAAACTACTCTGTTGTTGGGTCCCGCTAATCTACTCCGCTATTGTGATTCTTATAATATCCTCCGTAATTGTGTCTCTGTAATTTATTCTGCTTTTAAGTCCCTGTAATCTAATCTGCCAATAGGTCTCTGTAATTTACTTCGCCATTAGGTCACTTTAATCTACATCTCTATTATCCTCACGTAACCTACTCATCAATTGCTTCCTGTAATCTACTCCTATATTTTTCGCTGTAATATACTTCCCATTTGAGTCCCGGAAATCTAATCGAATATTAGATCTCTGTAACCAACTCCGCTTTTTTATCATTTTAATCTACTCCGCAATTAGGTCCCTCTTATGTAGCCCTTCATTGGTTCCCTGTCATCTATTCTGCCATTGAGTCCCGGTAATCCATTCCGACATTGAATTCATGTAATCTACTTCGTTATTGAGCGCAGTAATCTACTGTACCATTGGATCACTGAAATCTACTCCTACCATTGGGTCCCTGTAATCTAGTCCTTTATCAGTTCCATATAATCTACTCCACCACTGAGTGTCTGTAAAATAATCCGCATTTGGCTAAAGGTAATCTAATCAGCTATTAATTCCTTTTAATCTACTCCGCTATTCGGTCCCTGTTATCTACTTCGCCATTAGGTGCATCTCATCTATTCCGCTATGAAATTCAGGAAATCTGCTCCGCCCTTGGGTCCCTGTAATCTACTCCTTATTTTACTCTGGTGATCTTTTCCTGCATTGGATCACTTCTAATCTACTCCGCCATTGGGCCCCTGTAATCTACTCTACCGATAAGAACCGGTAATATCCGCCATTTTATTACTGTAATCTACTTCGCTATGGGGTCCAGTACTCTACACTAGCATTGGCACAATTAATTCTCTTTTCCCAGTGGGTCCCTATAAAATACTCCGCATTTGGCTACAGGTAATCTAATCCTTGTCATCGAAACAGCCATTGGGTCCCAGTACTCTACTACGACATTAGGCCAATGTAATTTATTCCGCTATTGGTTTCCTGTAATCTACTCCGCACTTTGTTCTAGATCATCTAATGCAGCATCGGATCCTGATAATCTACTTCATTTGTTCCAGGTAATATACTCTGGCATTGTCTCACTGTAATCTACTCCGCCGTTTGCTCCTTGTAATCTATCATGCAATTGTCCCCCTGTAATCTACTCTGCCATTATCTTCCTGTTATCTACTCCCCAATCGCATTTGTGTAATCTACTCCGCCATTAAGGCCCTGCATCTATTCCGCCATCGGTTCTCTCTAATCTACTCCACATTTAGGTCGCGTTGATCTACTAGGCCATTTGACCCCGGTAATCTACTCCTTCATTTGGTCATGTAATATAGTCCCTGTAATCTAGTCCATCATTGGGTCCTTGTAATCTACTCTGCTACTGAGTACCGATAATTTACCCCGTTTAGGGGTTCATGTAATCTAATCCTAAATTGGTTTACTGTAATCTACTCTACAGTTGTTCTTTTAATCAACTCCGCCATATTTTCCCTGTAATCTACTTTGAAATTGGGGCCTGTAATCTACTCCGCCATTTGGTCCATGTAATCACACCGACATAACGTCCTAGAAATCTACTCCACCATTGAGTTCCTGTAATTTATCTGGCATTGGGTCTCTGTAATCTACCCCGCCTCTGGGTCCCTATAATCTACTCCTGCCACTAGGTATCTGTTATCTACCAAGCTGTTGGATCCCTGTAAACAACTCTGCCATTGGGGCACTATTATCTCCTCCGATATTGGGTTAATATAATCTAATCCACCCTTGGCTCCCTGTAATCTACTTCACAATTGAGTTCCTGTAATCTACTCCGCCATTGGGTCAATGTAATCTACTCTGCCATTGGGTCACGGTTATCTACTCCCATATTGGGTTAATGTAATCTACTCTGTCATTGGGTCCCTATAGTCTACTTCACCATTGGATCTCTGTAATCTACTTCGCAAATGGGTCCCTGTAATCTACTCCTCCATTGGGCCCCTGTAATCTACTTCGCCAATGGGTCCCTGTAATCTAGTCCGCCATTGGGTCACTGTTTTCTACTCTGTCATTTGGTTAATGTAATCTACTGCGCCATTTGTTCCGGTAATCTTTGTACGAACCTGATTCATGGAACGTACCCTCCTGCTTCTCGACCCCAACTATGATGGCAGAAGCAGATTACTCTAGTGATAATTTATTCACTTCATTTTATATTATTTATTTTTCGATAAAAGTGTCTACAAATCTCTTCAAAATGACTGTTCAAGCTGCTTGACTCCGTTGATGAACAATTTATATGATTAAATTGGATAATGATGAATGTACATGACGATGAATAGAGACGAGGATGCATGAAAATTCGAGTGTCAGCTTCGCAAAGCCTCAATTTGTTCTCATTTCAAGGTCCTTCTTATTCGGCGTAGAAATGAGAGCTCTTTCTTATTCATTCAAGCGATAAGTCAGCGAGAAATTTCCTTTTACTCATCTATCCACGTTTTACGAGCCGTATTGAAAGAAACCCTTTTTATAAGTAGTTAACTTTTTAATAAATAAATAGCCTTCCCCCATTCCACTTCTCGAGAAGAGTAGATGAACTCGTGTATAGAACAAGACCAGCAGTCCTCTTATTTAATCTTATAGAGAGAAAGATCACTCTTTTATAGGCAGCGGTTTTCAACCGGGGTGGCGCCAGAGCCGACTAAGTGTTCCGCGGGACCGACCAAGAAATCATTTTTAAAAATGCCTAAATTGCAAAAAGATAAGTATTTTAAATATTTCTAAAAAATCTAACGACATTTGAAAGTATTTTGAAACTATAATACCTCCTTTGCATTGTGCAACATAAAAACAAGGAAAAGAGAAAGATGGCAGAGATGAACGAAGAAATGGGAGTTGCTTTATCAACTAAGCGTCCCAATATTTAAGAAATATGTGATCCTCATTAAGCTCAAATTTACCATTAAACTTGCAAAAGTTAAGATTTATTTATTTTAATTTTTTTATTTCTTATTTCGATTAAATTAGGTTAAATGTCAATCGTGTTTCATTTTAAAGAGCTTTCCACGGAATTAAGTATTTATACGTAAATTATATTATATTGGGGTGCCCCGGCTGCTTCTAGACAGCAATTAGGGTGTCGCGGCTGCTTCTAGATAGCAATTAGGTTGTCGCGGCTGCTTCTAGATAGCAATTAGGGTGCCGCGGCTGCTTCTAGACAGCAATTAGGGTGTCGCGGCTGCTTCTAGATAGCAATTAGGTTGTCGCGGCTGCTTCTAGATAGCAATTAGGGTGCCGCGGCTGCTTCTAGATAGCAATCAGGGTGTCGCGGCTGCTTCTAGATAGCAATTAGGGTACCACGGCTGCTTCTAGATAGCAATTAGGGCGCCACAATCATAAAAAGGTTGAAAACCACTGGGAGAGGGAATAAGTCCAGCATTGTTCACGATTAACCCCATCTAGAAGTCCATCATTGCGTATATTTATCCCCACTCACTGTAAGTGATATCAGGTTTATGTGCGCAATATTCAAGTATTGTATACATTTAACTCATCAATAGGCCCGATAGCCCCCCCCCCCTATCCTCATCCAAGGAGCGGTTGCTTCGGGCCTCGAGCTCACCATCGTTTTGATGTTGATGTTTATTTATGTTGTTCGGTCAGGGGCGTCTTGGCCAATCTCGTAAATACGATATCAAGTTCATTGGGAATAGATGTAGATATCGATAAACGATATTTGTAGATTTTTAACTACAATTTCTGAATTTGACTTATGTTCAAGTAATGAATAATACCAATATTGGCCACATTTAACCCACTCAATAAGTCCAATATTGCCCATATTTAACCCAATCTATATATCCAATATTGGCTACATTTAATCAAATCTATATATCTAATATTGGCCGCATTTAACCCAATCTATAAGTCCATTATTGGCCACACCTAACCCAATTTATATATCTAATATTAGCCATATTTAACTCAATATATAAGTCCAATATTGGCCACACTTAATCCAATTTATATATCTAATATTGGCCACATTTAACCCAAACTATAAGTCTAATATTAGCTATATACCGGGTGTCCCAGAAAAAAGATAACGGTACTTTGAATTAGCATAACTCAAAAACTATTGGAGAACTTTTGATCTTGCTAAAAGTGTTTTATTTATCAACTATTTATCTGTCGATTTTGAAAATTTCATTAAATTCCCTTTTATGATATTGATACACTAATGGGTTTAGTGGAGGCTATCAAAAATATGTTTGCGCAAGGAAGTAAAATAATGAAACGAAGCCTAGGAAGGCTAGGCCACCGTGCACTTTCAAGAAACCCTAGGGAGCCTAGGTAGCCTAGGTCACTGTGCAATTCTTTAAGCAAAGCCTAGGCCATTTTACAGGGGTTTTTCAGCCACGCTGTCGTATGGTCTCGTCATTATTGCTTACTAAGCAAATCAAAGCGTTTCTGTGTAAAGGTTTACTTCCATAGAACCTTTTAAATCATGCAGTTAACAAAAGATCAACGCGTATTTGTAGTCACAAACTTTATTAAGACTGGCAGTATTAAACAAGTACAAGATTTATTTGAACAATGTTTTCTAGGTCAGCACCCACCAAGCAAGCCCGCACTTTGGAAAAAGGTTTGCAAATACCAACATGAAGGAACACCCTTAAATTTAAATAAAGGTCGTTCAGGTCGTATGAGAACCATAAGAACAACAGAAAATATCAAAAATGTTCAGATGACACCTCTTCAAAATCCACATGTATCATTCAGAAAGAATGAATTAGAATGGTTAAAGTCATCATTTAACCGCATTATTAAACATGACTTAAAATGGCAGCCCTATAAGATGCATGCAAAACACCAGCTTCTTGAAACTGATTTTCCTTGTAGACAATTTGTCGAATGGCCTTTCCATAAACTTGCTCGTTTCTTGGAAAACATTGTGATTGGATACGAGGCAGCCTTTTTCATGAATGGAAAGGTAAATAGCCATATCATTCGGCAATATGCGCCGCTGAACCACCCAAGAGCATTCAACTTTGACACACGTATTTGTCAGCAGAAATATGCGGGAATGGCTATCTTGTCGGCCCATTGTTTTACGAGAATAACTTGAATGGTGCTGCCTACCTGAGCATGATCAACGAAAGGATCCTCCAGGAAATCCGCCAGATTTACGGCAATCAATTCAATAGACTTTGGTGGATTCAGGACGGCACACCAGCTCATCGACAGCTTGCTGTAAGAACAAAACTAAAAGAAACGTTTGACAACCGCATTGTCACGCTAAATCATGCAATTGAATGGCCCTCAAGATATCTTGACCTAACACCGTGTGATTATTTATTATGAGGATATCTAAAGAATAAAGTGTATTATACTCTCCTACAAAGCATCAACCAGTTAAGAGATAGTATCACACGTGAAGTCAATAGACTTAAGGAAAATCACAAGTTAATCAAAAAAGTTGTTCAATAAATGCGATCAAAGGCGCAACTGTGCTTGGAAAGAAATGGAAGACATGTGGAAGGAAATGATACTTAGAAAATTAAAAAATGAATTTGTATTACCCATATGAAGAGGTGTTTTTGTTAAAAATGGACTTAAATATATTTGTTGATTTTAAACTTCGAAGTTTGATTATTTTACTTCCTTGCGCAAACATAATTTCGATAACCTCCCCTGAACCCATTAGTGTATCAATACCGTAAAAGGGAATTTAATGAAATTTCCAGAATCGACAGATAAAAAGTTGGTAAATTTGTTTTGTTTTACAAGACTAAAAAATCTCCAATAGGTTTTGAGTTATACTAATTCAAAGTACGGTTAACATTTTTCTGGGACACCTTGTATACTCGCCAAAATCCAAATCGACCCCAAAGGCCACTTTCAATGGCTAAAAACCCCTTTAGCGGAACTTAAGCTTATCAATCGAAAGCAAAGTCCAGTATAAGAATATCATTCAGACAATTCTTTGAAAAATAATTTACTCCCAAATTATCATTTTGTTCAATTAATTTGTAAGAAGAATAGTACGTTAAGTTTGTTATTGACTAACTGCTTGTAACATATTTTGTAAATCATAAGATATAGAAATTTATATTTATTAAATCAATAATATGGAAGTACGACGCGGAGTAAAGAACCCGAGTTTATACACTTCCTTTGTTAAGTGCTTTAACAAAGGAAAGTAATTATAGTATAGTTAGATGAAACGGAGAGACCCGCCTCTCACTTCCATACTTAGGAAAAAAAACATATTTGCATATTATTCTATAGACAGATAGATCGATAGATAATAGATAGCCGGATACGAATGAAACTCTTAGCAGTTCATAAAGTTTACATTTTGTTTTCAAAGCTCAGCTGTTTTAATCCCTGTTTCTCATATATAACCTAACTTTGTAATTGATTTTTCGACCGTAAATGATGCAACAGAAAAATTTGCCCGAAACCCAAACAATGCTAAAAGCTCAGATGTTCTCAATATCCAACTCTCTTAGGTTTAATAAAATTTTAAATTAACCTTTCCACCTATCGATGGTATTGCTGCAAGAATCCGCCCTGTAAACAAAAATAACGAAAACACTGCTGAGAAAATAAATGCTTAGGAATCTGTTACACTATAAAAAAATCCCTTATATTCACCGGTGCCACCCACTTCCTAAGACACGAGTAGGTTAGGAAAAAGTGTATGCCCGCCCACTGGTCGTAGATCTACTTAAAAGCCCTGTGAAAACTCGCTCTCACATAATATAGGATTGGAAGAATTTCATTAAACTTACCCATAGCTCCTCCAAGTAGTATCCTATTGGTAAACCCCTTTGGAGGCGAGCCCCTACCTCCTTTCATATACAATCCTTGTAAACTTTAGATCATCAGGAATTCTGAACATAGCTTGTATTTTAACTAAAGCTAAGCCATACAGCTCCTTTTGTTCTCAGCCACTGCGTCGTACCGGGTTTCGAAAACGGGTAAGCAAATTAAATTGAATTGTTGTGATCACGTAAGATCACCGCCTTTCTTTCACTATCGAACCCCTCGCAAGATCATCATTTAACGTCAGATGGCACCGTGTACCAAACTACCAGGCAGTGTTTCTCACCAAGAAGGATTCCGTTGCGCCCCCTGCCTGATCACTTCGACTTTGTGCCCCATCTACCGACGGAGGGTCATTAGCGTTATAGTCCTACTTACAAGGCCAGAAGAAGTGGCACCAATCAAACAGGAGTGGTTTAGGGGGGAGGGGGGATAAAAAAATATAGACTAGTATGCAACATAAGAAAAGTAGGGTCTGTCAAGGCTAATCAATAGCCTATACGAGGCAGCTCTTGTTCCCATGACCCAGTTCAGTGCCACCGATTTATAAAGCATTCATGCGTAATTTTGTCACTATAAGAATAAGTATGCCTGTCGAGGAATAGGTCACCTTCCCAGACAATACGTTTATATATACATATGTGTATCTATTGGTTGGGAGGAAAGAGATAAAAGCCACGAGAATATGTATATATACAGTTACATACACATATATTCTCTAATGTACGTACGCGTCCTTCGATACGTACAAGTAAGTTCACTTTGTAAAAGTTATCCGTTGATTACGAGGTATAAGAGTGCGATTTTAATACAGGGGCCGATAGCGTTTAATGAGCTTACCAAGTTGCAGTTCAAGGATATATTTAAAGAGTGAAAACAAACCAAAAATATAATTTTAATAAGTCACTAGTTAACACACACACACACACACACATATATATATATATATATATATATATATATATATATATATATATATATATATATATATATATATATATATATATATATATATATATATATATATATACAAATACGGGAAATATAGGAAATGTAAATAAGGATAATATTGGCAGACTATAAAAAATGAGCAATCGGGTAACGTTAATTACTTGTTAATTAGCTTTTAAATGGGATACTATAAATCAATTATATGTACTGAAGGAATATTTAAGCGAGAGAAAGGTTCTCATGAGATACTTCTTGTGCAGTCCTGTAAAAACCTCCCAGAGTAGTTTTTTTCGTTCGTGATCCAAAAGAGCCAATTCCTGACGCCTTATGCCCACTTAAAACTGACTCCGCGCAGTTGTTGAGTAATTCTAAAGGAATCATGCAAAATCTAAGCACAAATTTTAAGAGACCTTTACTATTGAAAACTTTACATATATCTTCGCTGCCTATGACGCTATAGTGTTCGACGATACAAATACGCTAAGCGATATTACGGTAACACACGCCGGGAGGCTGCTCTTTTTTGCCAAAATGAAGTCCATTTAGTCGCTTGGACCCGATTGATACAACCACGGCACCTAAAGGACTTAAAGAAAGAAATTTCCGTTCCACTATTAGTTATCTTAAACAAATCTAGCACTCAAGGTGTGGTTTCAAAAGATTTTAAACTTGCAAATGTCAGACCGATCTTTAAAGGCGGGGATACGACAGACCACTCTAACTATCACCCTATTAGTCTGATGTCGGTCCTTGGTAAAATTTGAGAAGCAATCATAACGGATAAATTAGTCGAGCACTTGGAAAATCATCTCTTATTAACACAGCAATTAATATAGATTCAGAAGGCGTCGTATTTGCTTAACGAATCTTCTTAAAGTTCTTTTAGGACGTGACCTCTACTTATGATCACTTTAAAACTGTAGAATTAATTTACCTGGACTTTAGAAAAGCTTTTGACTCAGTGCAGCACGCACGCCTTCTGGAAAAACCTAAATTGTATGGGATTAGAGACGACCCTTTAGATTGGATAGGAAACTTACTTATAAATCCTAAACGAAGAATTTATATTAGTGGTAAATTGCCTAAGTGGGTACAAATGACCAGCGGCGTTCCGCAGTGTCCAATGTTGGGCGATGTACTCTTCACTATTTTCATAAAAGATCTGGAATGTAATTTGTTTAGTAAGGTAGCTATTTTTTGAGGACGGTACAAAGATAGGGAATAAATCAAATGCTAGAATCGCAAAGTAGATATTCAATATGATTTGAATACAATAATTATTTGGTCGGATAGATGTCAACTGCCGCCTAATATGAGCAATTGTAAGGTAATACACATTTGCTAGAACAATTGTCAGTATAAATATAGTTTTGGCGCTCACGTATTAGACTGCGGGGAGGAATCTTGAGCGACTTGAAATTATCAAAGCATTATGCTTAAGTAGCAAAACATGCAAATCGAATCCTTGCTAAATGCCCCTTTTTTTCAATATAAAAGAGCAATTATCCCCTCATTATTCAAGTCAATAGTTCGACCGCAGCTTGAGTATGCTTCCCAACTCTGGTTCCCTTTTTTGAGAATGGATGTCAATATTTTGGAAAGAGTGCAGCTAAACTTTTTTTCTGAGCTTCGTAACTTAATCTACCGAGACAGAATTCAGGCAGTGAATCTGCCTTCTCTGGAGGATCGGCGACTGCGTTGGCAATTGTTTGAAGGATTCAAGATCATCCAGGGGTTCGACAACATAAAATTTGAGCTACTTTTCGAACGAACACACGAGTTTAATAACAGAAACAACGGATTTAAGCTTAAGTTAAGCAATTTTAGTTAGCATTAAAGCAAATTTCTTCACCTATAAGATTCCCTCCGAATGGAATTCCCTCTCTCCGATTGTACCACAAATCTCGCCGATGCCACAAATCTCGACCAGCGATTCTATGGTACCAGTTATGAATATATGCAAGTGGATCATCATTTTGCATTTTACTAGTAACCACAGCCAATCATACCTCTTTTCTTCCCCCTTCCCATCACCTCCACCTCTTATTTCCTCAAGACTAGCCTTAGAGTGGATCTATGGGTCTTTGCTGGTCCTTAACTCTGAATTCTCTTTTTCACTTCTCTTTTCTTCAACTTTCTCTTGTCCTTTTCTCTTCTCCTTTGTTTTCTATTTTTCTCTCTTTCTAATCTACCCCACGCATGAGAGATAGTATAGTAAAGATAAAACCACTGAGGTCTGGAGCGATAGTCCGCTCTCTTGGTCGCAGTGTGTAACACCCTGCAATGAGGTGTCAATTGTAGCATAAGAAACCACGTTTCTGATATGATCTATTAGAATGCGTGCCCTTCATGCCCCGATGTCATCATATGTATTTGCAGATTTTTATATTTTACACATTGTCACTTCCATCATCTTCACATCTCCTTACATTCTCCCTGCGGGTAAATCCTTTGTTGGTTTTCGCTTTAAATTTAATAATAAAAAAAGAACTATCAAATTCAGTGCCACTTCCAACGCACTTCTAGACTTCAACATCAACCAGATTCTCACAAAGCAGCTATGGTGCGCTTCACCACCACTGGAAACTAGCCACCACACCCACCTCTTTTATACCCTATTAAGCACCGTGCCACCTATCATTCTTCTCACGCCAAAGAGGCCCTTCTAAACGACGGGTTGCTCTTTCCAACGCTTATAGAGTAAACTCTAATTCTAGATCGCATTATTTCTCTTATGCATACAATGGTGTCGTAACATTTAGGGATGGTGCAATTGTTATGGGAATGGATTAATAAAAAATATTATAAACAAATATCCATATTAATATTGGATATAAACGAGAATATTAGAAAACAAGATAATACCTACTGCATTTAGGAAGAAATAACACAATAATAAATCAAATTATGCTAAAATTATAGGTAAAGGAGGCATGGAGATCGGAAGGGAGGTTTAAAAGTGGGCGGAAACAAAGGAAACATTAATTTGTTTCTGCATAGTTTAATTATGACTCCACTCTCCCGATTTTCATACCTTCTTTACCTTAAATTTAATTATAAATGGATTGATTATTGTATTTTTTTAATTGTTTTGACCAATAAAATTTATATCCTAATCAACTCATTCAGCTAAATACATAATAACTGTAGCTAGCATGAGTTAATGTTATAGAATGGGGAAACACTGAGAAGTAGGAAACGCCCCTAATCATTCCTGTACGTATGTTACAGTCTCATTTTAATCACAACTCGTTTCACCCGACCGATTCGTTTTTATGCGAATCGGCACCCAAGTTCACACCCGTGATAGAAGTAATGAAGGATTAACACCCAAACTTGCTAAAAGATTTAAATTTCTAACGAGATAAATAAATATTTAAATTTGGACGTATAATTGTACTTCAGCCCTTATAGCTCAGTGGAAGAGCGTTGGTCTTGTAAACCAAAGGTCGGGAGTTCGATCCTCTCTGAGGGCACGTCTCTTTTCTTTGATTTAGATTTTTACCCTTCGCAAAACGTCTTTTAGAGAAAAGTACCTCGAAATTGCAGGCAATAATAAATATATTAGAAGATAATAAAAATTGGTCATTTGATCAAGGAGCACAATGAAAGCAATCCATCACTTATTATGCCAGCCAGGATAATTCAAACATTTCTCCCTAATGTTGTTATTTCTGTCTTCTCATTATGGATTTCCTACATTGTGCCGTCTTTTTCTCTCCTTGTGTCTTCCAATTTCCCTTTCTCCTGCTTTTAAAAATGCCTGTTTAATAAATTGGGCCTTTTAATTTAAAGGCCCAAAGAAACGAAAACTGGTAACAAAACCCGGAAAAACACTAAGGAATATATTACGTGAACCAATGAAAGCTTAAGAAAGAAAAGGGGAGATATAGAAACGGAGAAAAATAGGGCAAACTACTTTAACCGTTATATGAAAATTAATAAAGGAGAGAATAAAAATTGGACATTTAAGCAAGGAGCACAATGAAAGCAATCAATCCATTCTGAGAAGACAGAAATAACGCCAGAGACGGAGAGAAATAGGGCAAACTAATTTAACCGTTATATGAAAATGAATAAAGGAGTTGGATTCGAACCTGTGTTATCAATCGCTCATCGCTATTATGACCACGACACTCATCGCCAGAGCTACCATCCTCAACCCCCAAAAGGTTGATTCCAAAGAGCCTTTTGAATAACGAAGTGTAGGGTTTTATCCAGTGAGAGACAAGACAAGTGTTAAAAATGTTTCTTGAATCTCTTGTCTCTCACTGGATAAAAACTTACACTTCGTTATTCAAAAGGCTCTTTTGAATCAACCTTTTGGGGGTTGAGGATGGTAGCTCTGGTGATGAGTGTCGTGGTCATATAAGCGATGAGCGCTAGATGACAGAGGTTCGAATCCAACTCCTTTATTCATTTTCATATAACGGTTAAAATTGTTTGCCCTTTTTTTCTCCGTGTCTTTATCTCATACTTTCTTTCTTAAGTTTTCATTAGTAAATGTAATATTTTCAGGGGTTTTCAGGGTTGTGTTACAAGTTTTTATTTATTTGGGACTTTAAATACATCTATAATACATGTATTTTTAAGGCCCGAGGAAATGAAAACTGGTAACACAACCATGAAAAACGCTAAGGAAATGATTACATGTATCATTGAACCTTAATAAAGAAAATGGAAGATATGGGCCTTAAAAATACATCTATTATATATCACGGTGTCATGTGATTTTCGATTAATACAAACAAAATATAATATAATATAATATATATATATATATATATATATATATATATATATATATATTAACCAGAGAGGAACTTTTCGGGAATCTAATTCTTAAAAAGAAAATGAAGTAGTAGACGATCATTCTGTATTGAAATAATACGTTTCAGACCAATTCTTGTCCCATCTTCAGTGGCTATAGTATTAAATAAATTCAATGAAATATATTAATATGTATTTGACACTATTTAATAATAAATATGCCGAAAAACAAGGTCTGCTGACCAAAAAGTCGCGTGCTCTCACTTATTCTGATTTATGACCTTTCGACCTTCAAAACTTTCAATAATTCGCGGAGTAACCTTGAATGACCTTGGCGAGTCTATCCATCGAAAGAGAATGTAAAACAACATAAGGGTTTCATATTTCGTTAAAATCGGATGAATAGTTATGATGTTATTGCCAAAATAAAATAATTCCTAGGCTAACCTTGGCATGACTTTGGCAATTATATCATTCGAAAGAAAATGTAAAACTGCATAAGATTTTCAAATTTCCTTAGAATCCGACGAATAGTTATGATGTTATAGCCAAAACAAAATAACTCCTGTGCTAACCTTATGAGGACTTTGGCAATCATATTATTCAACAGAGAATGTAAAACAACATCAGGATTTTAAATAATTTTGTTCGAATCGGCCGGATAGCTACAATTTTATTACAAAAAAACTCAAAAAAGCAAAACGGACACCGACCGACCGACCGACGAAAGAGTGAGATATAGATTCGCCTGCGACTAAAAACTAAGCGAAAAATATACAAAAAACAAAAATCTGAATGAAATGACAATGATGTTATTGCCAAAATAAAATAATTCCTAGGCTAACCTTGGCATGACTTTGGCAATTATATCATTCGAAAGAAAATGTAAAACTGCATAAGATTTTCAAATTTCCTTAGAATCCGACGAATAGTTATGATGTTATAGCCAAAACAAAATAACTCCTGTGCTAACCTTATGAGGACTTTGGCAATCATATTATTCAACAGAGAATGTAAAACAACATCAGGATTTTAAATAATTTTGTTCGAATCGGCCGGATAGCTACAATTTTATTACAAAAAAACTCAAAAAAGCAAAACGGACACCGACCGACCGACCGACGAAAGAGTGAGATATAGATTCGCCTGCGACTAAAAACTAAGCGAAAAATATACAAAAAACAAAAATCTGAATGAAATGACAATGTGGAACTTTAAACACATCAGAAAAATATTGTAACATTACTATTATTGGACATTAAAAGCTAGAGAATTTTTTAGAAATTAACTAGGAATTGAACAACTAAAGTATTGAAATGTGAGATAGTACACAAGGCATAATATATGTAGTACACTAAAATGAGTAAACCAGACAAATGAACACGATTACTTACACTAATAGCAATTCAACTGAAAGTGAGTATAACTTAAGTGAATTAAAAATAGTACAACTTTATACCTACTAATATTAACTGTCCAAGTCTTAGAGAAACTGATAGAATGATGATGTTTGGGTGGGATCTCAGAGAAGTAGTTGGTTTGAAGATATGTTTAATGAACCATTAACTTTATAGATGAAGCAATGTTATTTAATTCGGAGCTCAATTTTTTAATATAAAGAGATTCAAGTATTTCTAAATCTCGGGAGCTTGACGGTGTATGATTATAGGAAATCACTGGTATTGAGTGACCACTATTAGCATTATGTAAATGTGCAGAAGAGGGCTCTGGTTAAGAATTATGAATGCCAGTTCTATATAGAATCCTCCAATGTTTTGAAAGTCTCAGATGTAGTTGTAAGGAGGCTAGACCAATGTAGCGGCTATTGCAGGTTGCGCAAGTAAATAAAAAGCAACCATAGACCACCGAAGATTTGGCATGGGATCTTTATATTGCAAAAAGAGGACAACTTAGTAATGCCATTTATGATAATGAAATTGCATTGAGGAAAATATCTGGAGAGATAAAAAAGGGTCACTACTTTATTAAAAGTAACGATAGGATAGCAATTGTAGTTAACAATTTTTTTTCGGGTTGAGCAAAAGAATGCCAAACCGAATGAATACGGACGGATCTATGGATTCTTGCTTTGATGACAGAGACTTTGAATTTCAGAGGATTACTGCTAAAAATGAGTTCTACAAAGAGTGGTGGTGAATTTTCTAAAACCCAAAGTGTAAAACCTAGACTCGCTTTTAGTAACCAATTCATCCAAAATTGAAATTCTATCGCTATGTTCCGTATTCATTGATATAATCTAATCTTTTTATGTTGTTTGATTAGGTATTAAAAAGTAAGGAAGCGAGGTCTTTGTTTTGGAAAATCACAAAGAAATCATGTGCATATCTTTTAAAAAATAAAAGTTTGGAATCAGATGTACAGTTTTCAATCCAGAAAATTCCGAAAAGCATAAAAAAGAATTAGCAAATTAAATTCCTAAGAGAGAATCCATCGCTATACCTTCAAGTTGAAGATGGAGTCCCCATCAAGGAAAACTAGTTTCCTCGAAATCCAATTCCAAAACTCAAGCAAACAAGATTTGACCCATGCCAGGAACTATGCTTATGTAAATATACTAACATAAATCAGGTAAAGTTGGTACGAACGACGCTGAGATGCCATAATAAATCGAAAGGTAACAACCATAAATAAAGTTGGCTTCACTGCCGCGTTTAACACCTTTTCCTAAGAAATACGAGTAATGTCCTTTCTGGCAACGATGTAAAAAGAAGGCGGTGCTGTTCTTATATTTAAATCATTTCCCCCCAATCAATGTTAAGGAGGACAATTATATATATTTTTTTTCTTTTCGTAATTTAAGAGGTGCAAATTTTATTATTTTCTAAGAAGCAACAATTAACGAGAGCAGGAATCTGCCAGGAGGAGTGGAAGGTGTGTCAAGTGGTGAAGTTAGGAACACCTCTAATGACGCTCTGGTAAGTTCCAGTTTCATTATTTTTCTTACAAAGAACCAAACCAACGTGGGTATGAGTTTGTGGGAAGTATGGGAGTGTGCTGAGTGGTAAATTTAGGGGAAGTGAAAATTGAGGAAGATACCTCAATTAGAACCTACTTACGACACTCTAGACCGGGTGGGGGCGCAACTTTCCCGAACATGCCAATTTTTCAGAATAAACCTGATGGTAATCATGTTGCAGCTAACATTTTAAGGACTGCGCATCCCCCTTTCGGCCCTAACCGATCAGGAATATCTGACAGGAGGTCGGGAAGTTCCTGAGAGTTGCGTTTCAACGGTGTTCCGAGCGCCGAGCAATCTCCTCATTAGACTAATCGGGCACTCGAACTTTCTTTCATACATTTTCAGTTTCCCTAACTTACCATTTTATGAATATCGCATTACCACCTTATTGCGAAGATGCTTTCCCTGGTTATCACTTCTTACTTTTAAGTAAATAACCATACTATTAAGGATGAACATTAATATGATGGACAAAGTACTACAACGGCCAACGATGCAGTTGTTATACAATTTGCCACTGAGGACCTCCCATCGTTCGGCATGACGACATGCCCCATGCCATAAAATGAAATCAATGCCCACATATTGACAGTGACGAATCCATTTCGTTTCACTTCATTAAATCTTTGCAGTTTCGATGTGCGAAAGAAAAGTTAGTTGATATGTAGTTAGATATCTCAGCAATACCAAACCTAGGAAAAAAAAATCTTAAATACTATTTTGAATACAGTGTATTTACTAGTAATATTAAAATATCGAACTTTCCAGTACCGATATCAATACCGATGATTTTCTTAATACCGGTATCAATACCGGTATATATAAAAAAATGCATTTATTCACTGACTCAAAGGGAATAAGGAAAAAATTAAAGTGATATTCTCTATTACTTAAAGATTTAGTTATAACTTTCTTTCCTTTATTCATAAGCTTCAATGAATAAGAAGTAACTTAAAAAATCAATAACTTCTTCAATTTAGTAAAATATATCCATAATCAAAATAAACCTTTCTCAAGCAAACACAATTCAAACTATAGAAGAACTAGTTCAAAAAAGTTAATAATATTTTTTTCCGTGCATGACAATAAATTTTTAATGAACACTTTTTCAAACTAAAAAATGATTATATTATAGTAAGAAAATGTGAATTTCCTAATTCAATGAAATAATGAGTAAAGAAAATAAAGATTTATTGAAAAAAATCAATACCTCCCTAATAAAAGAAAAAATAACAACCTTTTAAGAAAAGCAAACTAATCAGATTATTTGTCATTTTGAAATACAGACTTGAGAAAAAAACAAAGACTATTCAGATAATTTTCTGAAAGATTTGATTTCAGTTTCGTGAGGCACAACCCCTCTGCCGAGAACGCCCTTTCAGATTTTACACTTGTAGGCTTGACTGAAAGTAGGTTTTCTGTTCTTTTTAACGTACTTCAAAGCTCTTAAATTCCATGTTTACATCTAAATGTGCTGAAGGTTTCTTCCTCACTAGAATTGTCTCTAATTAAACTCTTCTATTTCTTGCTAATATTCAGTAAGCAATGGGTCATCATTTGATCCTTTTCCAGCTTCTATTCTCACTGCAACTTTAGAGCAACCAGGTTCTTGTTGGCTTACACTTTCTTTTTCGTGCTGATCCAACTGTACACTGGTTTCGAAACAAAAGCTTTTAAAAAAATCTATCTTCAGTTTTCTTGAGTAAAACTTTAGAAGGAGGCGAAAAAAACTGCTCATCTTGAGTTTTCAAAGTTAGAGTTATGAAGGTACGAGTATTTGAGCAAGCCTATAATCTCTTGCTGTCTTCTTGAGGAATATGATTTAATTATGCTTTCTTTCCTAGTGGTGTATTATTCTCTGAAAGTTTCTTTATAATGAATTTGAAGGAGACTTCAACAGTTAAAAGTGTTGTATCTCTTAAACACAGGCCTTTAAGAGCTATCTCAAGGGGACGAAGCATATGTATTACTGATGTCTTCTAAATTTCTCTCTTTTGAAGTGATTGTCTCAGTCGAACGAATTATACCCTCAATGCTTTGGGGATGCATTTTTTCAGCTTTAGAAATCTTTCTATCATGCTTAAAAAACTTTTCCTTCTCGTCTTGCAGTCAAGGATTAGCTTGAGTTCTTTCCCATTAAACTGGTCTTTTACAAAATCTTGGAGCTTCTCGATTTTTATTGGATATTTCCGGAAAATTCGACATATTCATCTAACTTTATTTATTATAGAAAAGAAGCTGTCTTGGAGTAATGGAACTCCGAGATTATTTTACAGTTCTATAAGCATCCTCTTCATTTTCACTTGTAATTTCATTAGGTGTGACAGTAGATCTATCTTCCTCCTCTCCCATTTGTTTACTTCATTGTCTTCTACTAATTCTTCAGTTTCTTCACTGATCTCCTTTTCCACTGGTCACTTTTCAATTTATTTTTGTACAAAACTGAAGAAATGACGAGATGCATTGCATGAGACAAACACTGTTGATGCTCAGGTAAGATTTGTTTTCCAAACTTTACCATGACTGAGCTAACCTCTTTTTTATAATCTCGACGATTTTGGCATTATTAAGGCTTCCAAGAATTTTAACTAAACCCAAGGACCAATACTTGTCTTTGTGATGCGCATTAATAGTCATGTATCTCGCATTTTTATAGATACGAGGGGCGGTCAATAAGTTTTGCAATTCGGATATAAGGAAACGAGATATGAAGAAAAGTGTTTTATTATTTTTCAATATAACTACCCTCGAATTCAATGCACTTGCACCACTTGTTCCTGAGGATTCGAATTCCCGACTGCTGTTTAATCCACTCCTGGACGGCGAGCTGGACATCTTCATTGTCCCCAAACCGGCGTCCATGCAATACACCCTTGAGCTGGCGGAATAAAAAGTAGTCGCTAGGGGCCAGATCTGGACTGTAGGGGGGATGGTTGAGCTCCTCGAATCCGCACTCGCGCAGGGCAGCTTGTGCAACTCTGGCTTTGTGGACTTTGACAACGTTGAAGTCGATCACGGGGCGTGAAGTTTCTAGGGACCTAACGGGCAGAGACCTTGGTCATGGCCAAATTGTCGTGGATGATGTTGATAACACTTGCATGTGATATTCCAAGTTCTCGCTCGATTTCTTCGACCCTTACCTGTCGATTTTTGAGGATCATCCTCTCCACACGGGCCGCATTGTCTTCGTTGGTCACGTCTGACGGGCGTCCTGGACGGAAGTCATTTTCAAGGGACTCACGACCATGGCGGAACTCCCTATTCCTGCGAGCAATGGTTGCATAGGAATAGGTGGTGTCGGTATACACTGCAACCATGCGTTCATGGATCTCTTTTGCATTCTTGCCTTGCTTGGTCAAAAATTTGATCACTCTGCGGTGTTCAACGTTCTCGAATGTTCAAAAATTTGTGACTGACAATCTGTGATCAGCTACTGCTTCTTGAATAGACGAGGCAGGAGCGTGCGGCTGCAAGTCCTGAATTGTCATAACTTGTCCTAACACCCCCACAAACAGCCATTCCCCTTCTTCTGTTTTGCCCTACCGATTCGCAGAACTTATTGACCGCCCCTCATATATATGCATCAAGAGCCATACAGAATCGGATACCTTCACTGCTGACCATTTATTCACAGACTGTCTCGTATTTGGAGGTAAGTTATTATATTTGTTTTTAGCCAAAGTCTCCTGAATGAAATTACTTGAAGCACTAGAATTGAAGCTAAAGCCATCGAGGGTCGCGAGTTTTGCAATTTCTTCATCAATAGAATTGGGAGCGAGAAATGATGTTAATATGTTTTGTCTTTTAACTGTTTCACCTTTCGGGTTCGAGTCAAAGTCACACATCGTATGTACGGATTTCAAGTGAACAAACAATTCTGTTGTTGAACCTCCAGCACACTTTATCACTTTTTTACAACCTAAGCATTCGGCTTCGTTATTATTACCTTTACTACTGAAATAATTTCAAGCATTTGATTTCTTCGAAATTGTATGTAATTACTTTAAACCCCAAAATAATTATCTTTACAAAATTAAAATTGTACTGCGCGCTGGTGAAGGTCAGTCAGCTGAATAAAGATCTGTGTTTATCATACAGGAACAGGACAGATACTTGGCGTGGGGCAGCACGAGCAAAAACGTTTTCATGTTTTTCGGGAACAGGACAGGATGTTACTGTACGTCGTGTTGCATGCTGTCTGGCAACCAAAACGTTTTTAGTCGCGTGCGAGTCTAGTCGCGAGCGACTACATCTCACTATGTGGGTGGGTCGGTCGGTCCCTGTTTTTTGTTTTTTTTTGTAATATCATAACTATTCAGCTGATTCTAACGAAATTAGAAAACCTTATGCTGTTTTACATTCTCTTTTGAATGCTATAATTGCCAATGTCCTCCCAAGTTTAGACCAGGAATTATTTTGTTTTGACAATAACATAATAACTATTCGGCCGATTCTAACGAAATTTGAGACCCTTATGTTGTTTTACTTTCTCTTTCGAATGACATAATTGCCAGAGTCTTCCCAAGGTTAGCTCTGGAATTATTTTGTTTTGGCAATAACATCATAACGATTCGGCCGATACTCTGCTAGACTAGACTAGGCTATAATATGCTATACTCTGCTAGGCAAGCCTAGAATTGGCTATACTATGCTAAGATATAATGTGCAAGTGTAAGATATACTATGCTAATTTAGGCTATAAAATGTTATGCTAGGATAGCATATAGTATGTTAGGCTAGACAATACTAAGCTATGCTTGACTAGGGTATAATAGGATAGTGAGGCTATACTTGTCTAGGATAGTTAATGCTGGGCTAGGCTAAGCTATGCTAAGCTATATTAGGCTATGCATAACTCTACACTGCTAGGGTAGGCTAAAGTATAATAGACTAGGGAGAGCTATGCTCTGCTTTGCTAGGCTATGCTAGGCTATCTTAGGTAATACTATGTTAAGCTATGATAGGCTAGCTAACCAAGGCTATAATAGGCTAAGCTATGCAAGGTTATTCTAGTCTAGGGTATAGTATGCTATACTAGTCTAAGATATACTAGAATAGGCTATAATATGATACGCTTGTCAATATTATGTTAGGTGTGGTTATGCTAGGATAGGCTATACCAGGGGTGGGCAACCTTTTTAAGTGGGTGTGCCAAAATTGGCCAAATTTTTGCTACAAAATTTTCTCACGTGCCAATACTTGAATAAAGCACGATGAAAGGATATAAAATTAAAGATGTTCTCTTTATTCATTCCCAATCATTTATGATGGATAAAAATTACAAGGAAAATATAGTCATTTTACCTAAAAATATACATAGTATCCTATTATATAAAACAGAATTGAACAAATCCAAACTAGAGAAACAAAAATTGTGGACCTTTTCATTTATTTACCATCAATGAGACTTCTGCTGCTGCCTCACTGATAACATAATTCATAACAGGTTGTACACAATGCGATTGCTATATAAAATAAATTGGAGATACATTTATTTAGTTTTCTTAAGTTAAGCATTTGGCTTCGCGTGCCGGTAGAAGTCATTGGCATGCCACGTTTGGCACCCGTGCCAAAGGTTGCCCAAGTCTGGGATATACCAAACTAGCTTATAGTATGCTTGGCTATCATATGCAAGGATATATTGGCTAGGCTCTAGTAGCCTATTCTAGCTTAGCTATACTAAGCTAGGCTACTTTAGGAGACGCTAGGCTCTGACATGCAATGTTAAGCAATACCTGGTTAGGCTAGGCTAGGTTATAGTATGCTAGGCTACACTAGGCAAGGCTACGCTAGGCAAGGTTATACTAGGCTAGGCTAAGATAGCCCATACTATAATATGCCTGGTTAGACTAGGGGCTACTAAGCTAGGCTAGGCTATACTAGGATACGATAGGCCTGGCTAAAGGTAGGATAAAGTAGGTTATATTATGCTAGCTTATGCTAGGCTAGCTAGATTATACTAAGCTCGTCTAAGATAGGCCCGGCACAGTTAGGCTATTCTATTTTAGGCTAGGCTATCCTATGTTTGGCCTGCTTGGCTTTACTAGGCTGAAACAGGGTAGGTTATACTGGGCTATGCTTGGCTTTTATATGCTATGCTATACTATGCAAGTTTAAGCGAGGCTATTCTAGGCCAGGCTAGACAATATACGCTATGCTAGGCTAGGCTAGGCTATTCTCTACTATGCTATGTGACTATACTATGCTATGCTATGCTATACTATGTTATAATATACTATGCTACGTTATACTATGCTTTGCTATATTATGCACTGATGTGTTATGCTATACTATGCTATGCAATAATATTCTATAATATACTATGCTCTAATCTGCTATGGTATATTATGATATACTATGCAATACTATGCTATTAGTGTGTGTCAAGCTTTTCACCGTTCTAATTGCATAGATGAGAGATGCTCAAAATTTGCTAAAAACATATCCCTTGGGCGAGGAAAGCTACAGGCCTAAAGCACTTTCAATACAAAACTAGACAACCTGTTGATATCCTCAGGCGCAAGTGAAAAGTTGTGTTTTTGCTGTGAATTTGGCTGCCCTGGTTGCAAAAAACGAAACTCAAATTAATTTACATCCCCTCTGCAGATGGAGATCTCAGTGAAGGAACTTGCTTTCATTAAAGGTCAGAGAGAAATGATTACTTCTTTTGGACCACATCAGGTTTACTTTCGAGATTAACTTGAGTAAAATAGACAAGTCAATAAGTAAAAGTGATAAGAAGGTGAAGGAAGAAAAGCTGCTTGCTATAAGTAGGCTAATGTTTCAATGCCATCAAGTGAAATAATTTTCTCTCTGAAGAAAATGAAGAACAAATAGCTGATGTTCAAGATGGAAAAGATTGAATTTATGAAGTGAGAGAAATACCAACCACATCTTCAAATTCCATTAAAAAGCAACCCGAGGATTTTCTTTTGGCAATAACATCATAACTATTCGACCGATTCGAACGAAATTTGAAACCAATTAGGTGTTTACATTATCTTTCGAATGATAGAATTGCCAATGTCCCCCCAAGGTTAGCTCGCGAGTTATTGAAAGTTTTGAAGGTCGTAAGGTCATAAATCAGATTAAGTGAGAGCACGCGACTTTATGGACATCATACCTTGTTTTTCAGCAAATTTAACAGAGTTTTTAATTTTTGCATTTGGCTTGTAATATTAATAAGGATTCCTCGTATGCTATTTTTATTTTTAACACTTTTGCGCGTAACAAAAACAAAGGTTATTTATATATAATCATTTAATTACTTTAACCTTCGGAATTAAAAAAAGAGAAAGAGTTGAACTTGGGTCTCTTATCGCAATTTCCATTAGGGAATAGGTTTCCAGTGTCTGGTAAGGAATCACAGCTCTAAGAGGCATTCAAGCATTTTCCCTAAGGACTTAGCTTCGCAGCATACGATTTTTCAATCGACTACTACATCATTGGTCCTAACCCTCGGTTCTTCTCGTACTTAGTGGGGTTACCGTCCACTAATTATTTATTAAACAATGTAGGATAAAACTAACCT
This sequence comes from Ceratothoa steindachneri, assembly GCA_963969495.1. NCBI lineage: Eukaryota > Metazoa > Arthropoda > Malacostraca > Isopoda > Cymothoidae > Ceratothoa > Ceratothoa steindachneri. Next base: position 49,260,437 of record OZ018328.1, on the reverse strand, counting down.
GTCTTGCAATGGTCTAGACCTAGCTCACGTTCCCTTCCTATGGGTGAACAATCCAACACTAGACTCCAAATCTACACAGCAACGAACATTCTTGTTAAATCCGAAATCCGAAATACTTATAGTCGTAAGTATTGCTGCTAAGCAGGTTGATTTTTAATTTCACAGCGAAGGCAAGGGCGCATAAGATGCTCAAGTACATATATTTATTTCAATTTTGGAAACAACGTTTCGGGCAACATGCCTATCTTCAGGTTCTAATATCAAAATTGTAAAAAAAAAAATAATTATAAAGTTATTAAAGTTGTGAAAAAGAAAAGAATTTGAACTAAAGGTTTAAATGGAATAAGAAAGTTGTGCTATTTTTCCTATAAAAAATATTAAGAGTATAAAACTAAATTGATTAAAAGATACACAAAAAGACATAAACAATTAAATTGATAAAAAGTAATTAAAAAAAAACCCCGAAAGAAATACCATAGGTACTAAAATGAATCAAAAGAGTAATAACCTATTTTATGAAAAACTAAAAAGGCAATCAAAAATATAAATTAATCAATCAATTCAAATAAACTAAGAAAACTGAGTAAAATGACTCCCATTTGGAATTGCATCTGACGAAGCTCTCTGTGATTTCCTTAGTCTTATTTAAACTTGGCAGCCGCGCTTTTGGCGAAGCGTAGATTTTCATGTTTAGATCTAAGCTTGAGTATCTGTACTCACGATGTTGCTCATTTTTAGGGGATGTTCGTTCCTGCATTTTTTTTTTGTGAGGTTGTAGCTGCTTTTTGGTGGGAGATAGATATTTCCATTTTTGCGACTACGTTGTTGGCTTATTCAGGCGGGGGTCCCTCGAAAGAAAGCGGGATCTTGGTGTTGTCTCTGCCACGCTTTTGATCTGAACTTCGTTGCAGTTGACCCGATGTAGGGAGAGTTATCCGCAAACCACATCGGCTTAAATCCTTTCCTTATTAGCATTTTGTTAAGTTCGGTGACATAGCTCCTGGGCCTTGACATATTTACAGAATGAGCATACATTATGCACATGATCAGATCTGGTCTCATGTTCTTGTCTATTTGGAGCTGGCTCTTATCCTGGTTTGCTGACTTTTCCCCTTGAACGTACGAGGTATTTGCTTTCCTGTTTTTCTCCTTGATTATTTGATATTTTCTATCAATCTCTTATTGAGGAGACATGGCATTGTGAGCAGTGGCGTGGGGTGACTTTTGAAGATGAGGAAGCAATTCAGGTTTTACAAACATAAATATGTTAATTGAAGTAAATATGTTGTTCATTAAAAAAAAACTTGATTTATATTTTAAAATAGTTTCTGTAAGTATGCAAAATCAGCTAGCCAAAATTTTCTATCATATTGGCCTACATTGTATTTGCGAGTGCAACACTGTTTTGGATGACAGATCTAGTGTTGGCGTAAGTCTACCTGTTTTAATAATAGTTTCTATTTCATTATAAGTCATCAAACTGAACTTCCTTTTTAATATTTTTTTAATAGTGTAATCGCATTTTCTCCCACTTCATTTGCTTCCATTTTGTTTAGAAAAGGGGGTTATCACTCAAAAAAATTAAGAAAAAATACACAGCACTTATTTAAGCAGTGCCTCGGGGCTACTGATCTCAAAGAATAAATATAAGAAGGGCGGCTATGGTAGGCCCGCCAGAATCCCGAAAATATTAACAAAATGCTTAAGATATAAGAGCTTAACCATACTAGAGTTTCTGGTATTTAGCTGCTTTCTTTCTCAGAACCAGTATTTAAATATAACCTAAAAATTTATTTAAGCCTCAGAGCATAATAATAGTTATGTTAATGTGTCTTATATATTTCGCTGCTTTTTTCTAGATTCTGGCAAGGTTGCCAGATGCAAGCTGATGACTGCATAGCTAATTTGCTTCCTTTTCCGTATACAAATAGGTTATTTTTTCTTAATTCTAACACGGCGTTGAAATATCTAGATAAAAATCATAAAACTCTAATGACTGTATATTATTGCTAAGAAAATCCAAACATCTTTTAAACTATTCATTCCAAAGCATCAAAAAGTAAAACAATTATTAGAATTAAGAGAGAAAAAAAAGAGTAGAAATCTCGACGAAAAGGATGCATTTCTTCAATTGCAGTCGGGCTCATCAGGTTCGAACGCCAATTCGATTCAAAAGTGAACGGTACTGTATGGCGTATACAAGTATAGGCAAGCATAAATGTGAGAATAAAATTGATCATGCTGTCATATTAATTATTGGGGTGTAATTTATTTTTCTTTTCTTCTTGCTTTCCTTGCTTCCATTGACTGCACGCCGATGATTGTGAGGAAGCGATGATGGTTACCGCAGTTAAGACATTTTTACTCGCGTGCGACTCTATATCTCACTATGTCGGTTGGTCCCCGTTTTGCTTTTTTTTGTTTTGGTAATAACATCATAACTATTCAGCCGATTCTAACGAAATTTAAAACAACTATGTTGTTTTACATTTTCCTTTGAATGATATAATTGCCAAGGTCAGCCGAAAGTTATCCGGGAAATTATTTGGCAATAACTTTATAGCTATTCGGCCGATTCTAATGAAGTTTGAAACCCTTATGTTGTTTTACAGTCTCTTCCGAATGATATAATTGCCAAGGACCTGCCAAGGCTAGACGGGAATTATTGAAAGTTTTGAAGTCGTAAGGTCATAAATCAGAATAAGTGAGAGCACGCGACTTTGGTCAGTAGACTTTGTTTCTGTCCGTATTAGTGCATTCCTTCTAAGTATGCCCCGAGTTGGACCATTCTGAGTATACTTTACCCTCAAACTTGCAATCCTTCACAGTATGAGTCTCAAACGCATAGCACGAAAATAAAAATTGGATTAAAACAACGTTCTCTCTTTCAACACTGGTGGCTGGAATTTTAGTATAAAATAAAATAAAACTATTTTCCATCCGCTCTTGCGGCCATCTCAATTGTTTGAAATCTAACTTTAAAGACATGGGTGTAGTCTTCACTGCTGCGGTCTTTGAAATGATACTCTTCGTAGGGAAGTATTTTTTTCAATGATCCTACTTGGCCCTTATTGAGGGGCATGCAACCTACAAGCTATGATCTAGTTTTTCTTCATCTGTCCTCCCTATGATCCTGTTTAACAGGGCCCACTTGTCGCTTCTGAATACTCCGACACTGAATGGGGTCCCTTTCTTCGAGACCCCTACAGGGCTTCCTACCAGAGTTCGGATGCACCAGGAACTAGTGGTCTCTAGAGAGGTTATTAAAAACTGCAGATGTGCTGTTGAATCGAGAGAAAATTTGCTTCGATAGTCTTGGAGCTTAGTCTCTCCTGTAGGCCGTCGAAAGAACCCACGCGCGCGCAGGTAGGGTACTAGGCCCTATTTGGTGCTTTCGATGCGCGAGACTTCAATTACTGTTCTTCGCCTAATATATACAGTTGACTGGTTGGGAGTACCTACTAATTAATGTGGAATTCGAACCACGGGCTTATCCAGGAGCCTTCTATCCTTTATCTATTCTTCCTTATTAATTTTCTCATCGATCGTTTCCGATGAAAAAAGAATACGGGAGATCCGTCTAATCTCTATTTATTTTGTTTTTAATTTTTCTTTTCGTTGTCAAACCGTTTGATCCCTATCTAGTGCTTGGATAACAAGCTAATCTCTAGAATTAGTCATTTTATTTAGTTATCTATATTTAATTACCTTTATTTAAAGGTGTTCAAACCGTTGTTATTGTTATGCCTTTTTCTAACTCTGGTACGGGAGGGGCATGGGTCAGTGTTATACTTACAAACTGCCTCCCACATTCCACACCGTTGGTAAATTCGGTTGTCAAATACAGTTAATTATTGTTTCATATCCGGTGTTTGTTCTATAATCAGGGTTTGAGACATTTTCGTTTTTTCCTTAACTTGTTTTAATTTTCTCTGTAACTTTCGCCTTTTGAGTCAGCATTTTAGGTATGACATTCTTCCTCGTTTATTTGCCCCTTTCTGCAAAAAGCTTGGTTATCTTTGGTCCGGTCTTCTTTTGTTATCTTCAAGTATATCAATAATATTTTCTTCTAGTTTATCGAACATTTTCTATTTCATCTTGAGTGCTCTTTTCCACAATATCATGTTAACCCCTTGCATGTTAATACTTTAGATTCTATAGATTCTTCTTGTTTTTTTATAAGGTACAGTGCTTTGTTTGATAGCTTATGTAGTTTCTTTTTCTAGTTCTTTTGGTATGCCGAGAAATACTGTAGCTGGAGATAGCAGTAATGACTACACTATTGAGGTGTATAGTTTCTTTTATTTTTTTCTGCTTAGTTCTTCGAAAACAATACATCAATTTTAGACCTGGTATAGGTTTAGTATTTTTTCCTTGATGTGTGTCCTGTATCTGTTAGGAGTAATTTTCGTTCCTCAGAGTATACATTCGGTTAAGTAAGGGTATCTGGTTCCTTCTTATAGGTTTTAAATTTGTTAAGATTTGTTTGAATCTTCCATTTTCTTTCGTATTCATTTATTATTCTGATTTCCTCAGCAGTCTTTCTTAATTGCCGCTGCGTTACTGTACGGGATTACCAGCACTTGACTCAATTTATCTGCGTACTGTATATTTAATATTAAATGGATTACTCTGTGGTGAGATATCCGCCGTATGTATTGACTAGAGGGTGGGGCTTAAACATCCGCCTTGAGGTAACCCTGATCTTAATTGGAATGTATGTCATTTTGTCTCCACTATGCTTACTTATGCTTTACTTTCCATCACATAGTCGAAAATGATCCTCTCTAAGTTTTAACTTAATTTCAGTTGCATAATCTTGCGCTGCATCCCTATTTGCCAAACTTTGTTGAAGGCCTTCAAGACGTCTTTGAATGCTATATCTATATAGTTCTTCTGCCTTTTTGCATGCGCTATCTTATTTGTGATAGCACATATTGCCATTTCTATACTCCAAATTTTCTGAAATCAGTAGTTTATCGTTACATAGGTTGTTTCTTCTAGATGTTCTATCAGTCTGCTATTTAATATTTATATAGTAATTTACTACGTAATTCCAAAAGTGAAATCAGCCTAAAGTTTTCTTTTGAATCCGGTGATTTTCATGGTTTCAGGAGGATCATTTTTGCTACCTTCAATTGGTTATGTTTGTAACGTTCATTTAGGCATGCGTTACATAGTTCTTCATTACCTGGATCACATTGCTTGGCACTTTTTTAAAGTTAATTTGTGTGAGCTGTGTGTGACCAGGCGCTGTCTGCCGAAATGTTTTAAGTGCGCTTTCTAATTCTTCTGCGGTAATGGTTGCTTCATTAACGTCGAGGGCATTGGTGTGCTCCTCCAATTGATGTGCGGGGTGCATTCTTTCTAGGTTTTCGTTTATTTCGTCAACAATATGTTCTTTAAAGTAATGTTGAAATTGGCATTTCCTTCTTTGCTGAGGTTAAATATATTCCTCCAGGGTTCTCTAAGGACCTCTTTAACTTCTTGTTCTTACTCTTTGATGATTTCTTGGCCGTCTTTTAATTTTATTTTGGGCTTAGGTGGGAACCTCTCATTAATTTAACCCTTTTCTGAAATTCTTTGGAAAAGGCTTGACTGTCAACTTCAGTTGTTGCCTTCTTTCACATAGTCATTTGTTGTTCTATAATTTTGTGCTAAATTTATTGCTTACATACTCTTATTCTGGCCATTCTGTTTTTGGATGGCCCAATGATTCTCACCTTTTCTTGTTCCATTTTGAGTTTCCGGTAAACTATTTTCATTTCTTCAGTCTATCTTTAGTTAATCATCGTTTTGTACGGAGTTCTAGGAATTGCTTCTTCATCAGCCTTTCTTAGATGATACGTTAATCAAACAATTTCTTCGTCGATTTCTTTTAGATTTGCGTACTTCAGTTCTTTTGGGATATATTGTTCCAGACTGTTTGCATCTTTTCCAATCTGCCTTTCCATACTCTTTTCTGTTCTCAGCTGGGATTTGAATCGGATTTTTGTTGATGGTGATAGGAAGACCTCTGTGATCACTACATGATACCATAATAGGTTCCATGTAGTAATTGATTGAATTATATATTGCTTAATATGAAATTTTATTAACCTTTGCCCATTTCATCAATAAGTCCATCTTCTGCTTCGTCTTCAAATTTATAATCCACCAAAATCCTTACCTAAGTCAAATTAAGAGTAAACAAAGAGACCCACTTCAAGATTCGAGGTAATTTCAAAACAATTGCACAAAAATATCATAAGGTTGACGACCTCTTTGACAATCATATGATAAGGATTTATTTGTACTAGTACGGGAAGATCCCTTCGCTAACGATGGAAAATGTTGTTTTATTGTACTTATCAGAGAAATAATCTGTATATCTTATTCTGTTCTATAATGATTTGCATTAATATAACTTATATGTAATTTATTTAACGAAAATAAAAATATCCTTCATTCAGTTGTGATTTTCCCTGATGTATGTGGAGATGAGAATAAGCGTGAGAGAGTACCTCCGCTTTAATGTGCCTGGGTCACGCGCTTTCCAATGGATCGTAAAGCGCCGAACAGATCTAATCCCTTAGCATGCGTTTCCCAGCCTTCCTTTATTAATTATCATTTACATAATTTATCGAAGCGTTAACTGAGTGCGGGAGAAGATGGGCTATTGTTTCTGGAGGCTCCCCAGAGAGGGATGAATCTAAGATCCCGCGGGATCTTCCACAGGCGCTCCGGGCCGAAGAACCCCTTCTGTCTATCTTCGTTTAAACGATCTTCGAGACATACATAAGGATAAAAGTATACATGTAAACATAGATGTCGTTAGAGGCACGCTGGGCAATGGGGGGCGTTGAAAGATCTTCGATGCATACATGGCTATTCTTCAGTTACTTTAACGTGGACAATGTAAAGATGCCTGACGCTGGGATAGAATTCACCCATACATACATCTGCATCCAAACCCCCCACAGAGCGCCTTGACTCAAATATTCGTAATTGCAAGAAGATGATTATTTTTATAGAATGAGCGAAAACCAATGAGGGTATATATGTCAAAAGGACTTTGGCATTAAAGTGGTGAGTTAGGGGAAGTGAAAAGGTTTTGAAAGGGTTAGCCAGGGTATTAGAAAGAGGAAATTGCTTGGAAATTTTCACTTTAATGTCATTGCTTTCTCTTGTATTTAATCCAATTTGTTTTTGCCTTCTCAGTTTGCTACCCTATGAATTCAGTCCAATTTGCCTTTGTCATTTCATTTTGCTCCCTCCCTAATTCAATCCAATGTGATTTTCCAATTAATCAAGTCAAATTTGCCTTTCCTTTTCCAATTTATTACTGATTTAATCAGGTCGAATTTACATCGAACTTTCTAAATACTACTATTAATAAAAAATAAATAATATAATGAGCAGCTCCATTTTTTTTTATCTTTACCCAGGTGCGATACATATGCGAGGGAGTGAAGGTCTGAAAGCGAATAAATCCGTATTTTTATTGTTGCAGAGACAATGATAGTAGTAATAATAAATATTATCTGAACATTGTCATAATTTTAGACGGTACATGGGTAAAAGCGTAATAAGATTTTATAAGGGTTATTTTTAGAGGTTTATTATTATTATTATAAAAAAAATCAACAAAGGCGAAGAGCTAGAGAGCTTGAAAGAGTCTAGTGTGCGGCGTTACATTGAAAGTGTAAGTAATGGAGAAAAATAAAGTTAGGTGAGAAAGAAAGCATTCGCTCGCTTTTTAAAATAAAACAATTGAGAGTGTCAACAACACCGTTGGAGAGAGTATTCCGTAATTTAACAGATGCGTGAAAGAAGCAGAGAGAAAACTGCGATGTGTTAAACTGATAAAAAGACAAGTAACATTTATTCAGCCCAAATTACTTGATGACTGTGCAAAGGTAGGTAACAGACGGTTCAGCGGGTGGTGAACATTAGATGCGATTTTAAAGATATTGGTGAGGGATTTCACCCAACAACCATGTCAAAGATTTGTCTTAATATCAGAAAACAAATTTTCAAGCTGGTCGAAAGCTCTATCTAAGAGTTTTAAGTTGGATTCGGATGCAGACAGCCAGACATCAGTGGCAATATTCAAAATAGGGCAAAATAAAGGATTAAAAAAATTCATAATATCACCAATGGAACATATTTAGTAGCATTTTGTAGCAAATTAATTCTTTGAGAAATTGAGGATGCAGCTGAGCGTAAATGAGTCTCAAAATTAAGCTTAGAATCAAGAGTGATGGCAAATAATTTCAGTCAGGAATATTTCGGAATTACAATACCAATGACAATGATAACTAGGATATTCTCTAAAGATCACACCTGATCCTCAAGACATCACGGCTGAAGACAAAGGCGATCCTCTATCTATCCTGTGCAGAAGGATAGCTCCATAAAGAATGGTGTCATCGGCATAAGCAATCATTTCAGACTCGATCTCGGACATGTTGTAGGTATAAGCAATAAAAAAGTTGGGTCCGAGGACACTGCCTTGTAAAACACCAGACCAAACTGAACTAAACGGGCTATAACGACTATCAACTGACACTCGCTGTCTTCTGTTAGTCAAGAACTGGGACAACACTTTAAGGAAAAGGCCACCAACACGACGAAAGGGGGGCGGTTATCTTATGTTCACTACAATGCTGCTTGCCCTAAGCGGAAGCAAGAAAGGCAGCCTTGACGTTAGAACTATGTCACATGACAATGGAGTGGAGGTAAGCTTTAGATGTATGGCACATGACAATGGAGGTAAGCTCTAGAGGTATGGCACATAACAATAAAGGGAAACTCTAGAACTATGTCACATGGCAATGGAGGTAAGCTCTAGAGATATAGCATATTGCAATGGAAGTAAGCTCTAGAACTATGTCGCATGGCAACGGAGGTAAGCTCTATGTGTATGTCACATGGTAATGGAAGTAAGTTCTAGAACTATGTCGCATGGGAACAGAGGTAAGCTCTAGATGTATGTTACATGGAAATGGAGGTAAGCTTTAGATTTATGGCACATGGCAATGGAGATAAACTCTAGAACTATAGCAAATGACAATGGAGGTAAGCTCAAGATGTATGGCACATGACAATGGAGGCAAGCTCTAAATATATGGCACATGATAATGGAGGTAAGCTCTAGATGTATGGCACATGGCAATGGAGGTAGACTCTAGAGCTATGTCACATGGCAATGGAGGTAAGCTCTAAAGGTATGGCACATGTCAATGCAGGTAAGCTCTAGACATATGGCATATGGCAATGGAAGTAAGCTCTAGAACTATGTTGCATGGCAACGGATGTGAGCTCTAGATGTATGCCACATGGCAATGGAGGCAAGCTTTATATTTATGGCACATGGCAATGTAGGTAAACTCTAAAACTATAGCAAATGACAATGGAGGTAAGCTCTAGATGTATGGCACATGACAATGGAGGTAAGCTCTAGATGTATGGCACAATATAATGGAGGTAAGCTCTAGATGTATGGCACATGGAAATGGAGGTATCTCTAGAACTATGGCACATGGCAATGGATGTAAGCTTTAGAGGTATGGCACACGGCAATGGAGGTGAGCTCTAGAGGTATGGTACATGCCAATGGAAGTAAGCTCTAGAACTATGTCACATGGCAATGGACGTAAGCTCTAGAGGTATGGCACATGGTAATGCAGGTAAGCTCTAGAGATATGGCAATTGTATGTAAGCTCTAGAACTATGTCGCATGTCAACGGAGGTAAGCTCTAGATGTATGTCACATGACAATGGAGGTAAGCTTTATATTTATGGCACATGGAAATGGAGGTAAGCTCTAGATGTATGTCACATGACAATGGAGGTAAGCTTTATATTTATGGCACATGGAAATGGAGGTAAACTCTAGAATTATAGCAAATGACAATGGAGGTAAGCTCTAGATGTATGACACATGGTAATGGAGGTAAGCTCTAGAGATATGGCGCATGGCAATGGAGGTAAACTCGAGGTCATAGCAACGAGGGAGTGCTTAAGTGCAGACCACCAGGATTGTGTCTAGAAAGACTAATTTTAAGGAAAGTAAAGTAGTAAAATTAGGAGAAGTTAAAATTGATGGAAGGTGCGAAGCCAGAGTGGGCTAAAAGAGAAAACTACTTGGGGGCGCTCAGGCCAGGAGGGTGCACATAATCTATGTCCAGAATTTACATTTGTTACATTTCAAACATTCAACTGGTAATGAGGACGGGAGGGCACGCAATCCTTACAAAGTCAGGCAGGGTGGACATAAAATGTTCAGCGCTTGAAGAGAGTTCCCGCCAATCATGCGTTGCGCCAAGACTGGGACGTGCGCACACATTGCTTCACCCTTGTAAATTAATACACAGCAAATTATAACACCACTTTCTCTTCTTTTACTCTTTCACACACAAAACGGACCATCTTCGATCTCGGAATCTGCCGAACTGATGGTTTCATTTCCATACTGCCCTGAAGAATGGCTCTTTCCTGGGCCACGAAGGGATATCTGGTCGTAAACGGGTGGGGGGAGGTGGTAAAACACAATACTGGACCATCTTCCTGCAATTTTACCTCAAAATAAGGCCGGCAACCTTTTACTTTTCGGTTGGACAGCGAAAGTCATACTAATCTATATGTAAATTTATGTGTTCATTCAGGAGACCTAGTTGACGATGAAAAAGTGACGGAGGGGGGGGGGGCGCTAAACTAATTAAGTACAGTCAGCCGAAGCTGGGTTATTCTTGCTACGCCTATTAACCTCTTAAGAGGCCGTGATGTTAACTATATTGTAGCAACGTGATATTTTGAAAGGGGGAAAATTTACTTTAGAGTTGCTTTTTAAAATTATGATAATTGGCGAAGTTCAGAAAATTTATAAAAATTTAACCATGGCTGCTTTTCTTTAGATTTTAAATTTTAATTTTAGTAGCGAAGCGCAAGCTCCCCCGTAGGGGGGAGTGGCGAAACCATTGCCTGGTGTCTTGGTATGACATTATATTATATCAATACCATATTATATCTATGGCCAAAGGGACTAATAACTTAAAGGCTAACCGACAAGGGGAAGGGGCGAGGGACGCCACGAGTTTTGATACGCGAGCAGCGAGAAAGAGTGCAACGAGGTCAGGTAAAATTTGGGCAATGGCAAAGCTCAAGGTTATTTAAAGAGGCATGTACAAAAATATAATTTCATTTACATGAAATAAGAGAATAAATAGGCAAAATTACATCAGAGAATTAATAGGCAAAATTACATCTGAGAATTAATGGGCAAAATTAGATCGGTAAACGAGGGGGGGAATTGTAGTTATGCGTCAGACACTGAAGTTAAAAATTGATGTATTACAGAAGGAGACTATTGAAATGGGGAGGATTAACTCACTTGCGTTGCTGAAGGGGAAGAGAGGTTGGCTTACGGAGGATTCCGGGTGAGACGTCAGGGTAAGGCTTCACGGATGTCTTCTGCACGTGAGGCGAGGGCGCTCGGAGCTTCTGAGCGGCAAGTTAACGTGATGACGGTTCTCCAAAGGGGAGGGGTGGTAACGTCCGGTCCAGGGGAGAGTATTTAGGCCACCCAAAAACGGGGAGGAAACGAGGAGGGCTTCGACAGGAGTTGATGAGTTGATGAGTGGAGTGCTTTGTTGTTAGCACCTGACTTAGAACTAGGGAAATCTTCTTGGGGCCGGGCTAAACTCCTCAACTCTGTGTCTGCCACATGGAAGACAAGTCCTATACATATCCGAGGCTCTCCCCACGAGGGTGGGGAGGAAACAGCGCTACTCTCGAATGGCCTCGAATCTTCACGCCGAGGCGATTCTAACCCGCGTACAGGTGGTCCATGGTGGACGCGGTTCGAGTCTACCGCTTGTGGAAGGGGCGGGGAGGCTTACCCATTTAAGCCTAACCGAATTCTAGAATCTTCTCCAGCGCAAGGACTTCACTTCCGTGCTGAAAAAGAATTTCCACGTGGAATTCCCCCAATCCTGGTAATTTTAAAAACGAACTCTAAACTAAATTTTCCCCCTTTCAAAATATCACTTTGCTAAAATATAGTTATAGAAGAAGATATATAGAAATAAATTTTCTGAACTTCACCATTTGTTATTCTTTGAGTTTCAAAAAATTCACAAAATTTCGATACTTATATTTATTTCTGAACTTCACTATTTTGTTTTTTGATATAATAAAAGAATTATTAGAAATAACTTTGATAAAAAACATGTCATAACCAAATTAAGATGAAATTATTATTTAAATACTCAAAAAATCTCTTTCTTAAATTATAGAGTTAGTGATGATGACTTGACGATGATGATGATATAGGTTATTTTTCTAATATAATGGAGAAAACCCAATCAATCGTACACATACCTATACATTCATGAAAGAAATTTTCGTTTTCGAGAGTGTCTGGAGTGTTTGATGTCTACACAGTCTCGTTGAATACTTCAACAATAGTCTTCCATCATGTTTGTGTTCCATCGGCCTTGATATATCTCCTACAAAATCTTGATATCTTGATGAAAAAGCTCTCCGTCTTTATCACTCACGTTGCCAAGATTAGCAGGAAATTCATCAACATGGGTGTTGAGGAAATGAACTTTTATGCTCACGTTGCAGCCTAAACGATGAAAGCTATCAAGTAATGTTTGTACCAAATCCTTATAGTTAGCAGCCTTTTTGTTTCCAAGAAATCCTTTCACAACAGCCATGTAGGGAAATCGATATCCCACCTTCACAACAAAGGCCCTGTTCGGTAACCGCCATGTCCTGGCATTTAACGGCGTAACCCGATTACTTAACCTCCCCCCCCTCTCTCCCCTCGTTTCAAGGATCACTAGAAAGGTCTCCCACAACCACATAATGCACATATCATCAGATTTCGGGCCCGGAGAGCCTAACATTGGTTAAACCGTCAATATTTCCCCTAAGAGTGGCTATTTAATTTCATTTCATTGGCGAAACTAGAGGAGTGTCAACCAAAAGCCAGAAGGTGCCTTTAGGGCTAAGTGAAAGACGCTCGGAGAAGCACCGTGAAAGGAAGAGGCTTAATTCCGAAGACCTCATCCTCCCCCTCCTTCCCCTAACCCCAGTGGGGTGGTGAAGTATATATGCCAATAACTGTAGAAAAACAGGAGTTCAAGTTAGTCATCGAGACGATGAAGTCCGGCTAGAGTGCCTGGCAACTGGCACTCCTGAGCCAGTTCCTGGTGGTCACCCCGAAAATTAGCATCTTGTCTCAAAAAGATCGAGTTAGCGATCGAGACGACGAAGTCCGGCTAGAGTGCCCGGCAACCCAACGAAAGGAAGACAGAAGAAGCTCATGCTGAGCTAGTTCCTGGTGGTCACACCGAAATTTAGTGGCCGCAAACAACATTCTTGCGTTAACATAAAAAAATGAGGCCAAGGTCAGTCTCAAACCAGATTCTCGTGTGGTTGTTTAAAGGTAAATAAATTCCAGTATTTTTTTTGAAGGTCAATTAGCGTCCAATATTGAAGTGAGCTTTGGGTCAACCATTACTTTATATTTATTTTTTTAATTTAGTAAGTCTCACTTAAACTCGTTTAATTCATAGTTGTGTATTTTGTTTTGTTTTATTTCGCTTTGTTTTATGTTGTAATTCAAAATCTATTTTCTTAGAAGTATTTAATTCAATCCTCGAAACGCTGAGCATGGCAACTAGAAATATACAAAAATTAAAATAACGTAATAATAATAATAATAATATAGCACTCTTAGAGAAAACGTAATCAAGGAGTTTTGAAGTACATAAGAAACCTATACGTACGTACACCACCACTTGGTCCTTGCAATACCACGAGAAGCCACAAATGAATCCCATGCTCCTTTTTATATGTCAGTAAGTCATCGAACTCGAAAAGTTTTGGTTTTCCATTAACTTTCTGATTTGTGGCCCATCAAAAACTCCAGCCTTTATTTTATCATAACTTAAGGCAGGAAATATTGTACATATGAATTTGAAACAGTCACCCTCTAAATAAAGAGCTTTTACAAATTGTTTCATCAACCTCAGTTTAATATGAAGGGGCGGCCCACTACGTCACAACAGTGAACAAAATCTTCTTCAGTTTTAAGGAAAGCCAAGATATCTCTCTCCCTGTTCCGATAAACAACAACAAATTCTTTTCTTTATGCCTAGAAGCTAACACTTCTGCTAACTCTTTTGATAGGCCTAGGTCTCTAACTAAATCATTCAGTTCTAATTGGCTGAAGTTTCCACGTTCTTGGATCGATGTATGTACAGAGTATGGATCACTGCGAAGTTCATTGCTTACATCACTTACATCGCCCAGTGAAGGAAGTTCCATGAATACAGGTACTGGAATTTCATTTGAATCAAGCACTGGACGAATTACTGAATCAAGATTTGGGTAACTTATTTTATGTCGCGTTTTCTTGCTATAACCAGAGGTCTTTGTGAGACAAAAGTAGCAATCATTTACATGTTTTTTTGGATCCAGCCACACCATAGCAATGACAAATCCTAGTTATTTTCTTGTGCCCTTTGTCCATTGGCGTAGATTTTCAACACATGGTTTACAAACATTGTGCGGGACCCACGGTTTTACTGATCACCTAATTTAATCTTAAAGTAAGCCAAATCTGCTCTTTTCACAAAGATATTAATGTTTATTCTTTGAGTTGGTGTAGTAAAACAACCACATATATAGCATGTCAGGGAATTCAAACATCTTCATAATGAGGCCATACTACTGAATGTTATTTCATAAAAAAAATCTGAAAAAAACACAAAATTATATTATACACAATTGCTTTATATATCTATATGTGCATAAATAGAAGTCTAAATACATAGATAAAATAAAATAAGAAGAATACCAAACGCCTCCACTTCCGTTCACTTGGTCGTAAGATAACTTGATACTATGAGTGGGACCAATATGGACCAGTCTATAAATACAAAACTTGACGTGATAGAAGAAAACCATCGCCATTTTTAAACTCAGTGACCCCGAATTTCCCAAGAACGGGACTCAAACCTAAGTCAGCAGGAAAAAAGGTAAAATTTGTTGACCACTGTTATAGTTAAGCAAAGTTCAGTCTAAGTTAGGTCAGGCAAGGTTTTGTTAGTTTTGGTTAGTGTAGATTAAGTTTCTTTCAGCTATGCTGGATTAGGAATGTTAAGTTAGGTTAGGTGTGGTAAAGTTAGGTAAGAATAGGCTTAGTTGTGTCTCACCTACACAATCGTCACCTTTAGCCTGCAAGGGTGTTTCTAGATGAGCATGGGGAACCATACTGCAGCCGACATCTGGAAGATTCTGTCGCTCCCCCCACGTCAGCAGTTAAGTGCTCTCCCGGCCCCACTGGCTCTATGAGGCTCTGATAATGCTCCTGTCATACATTTTCACATCAACCATCTTCTCTTCCTTTATAAACAACATCTCGTATGTGTCGTCCTCGTTGATATTACGCTTCAATTAAGTTAAAAAATAATATCATAACATTTAAATTTGTTCTTCAAATTCATTCCTCCCACCAATATGAGGGGTGGGTATTAAATGACCCCAACTTAGGGTGAGGGGGAAAGATTACGTTAAAATACCCCTTGTAGAGAGGAGGATGTTAAAACGGCCCCGTAAAATTTTATCTGCAGCCGTTCACGTTTATTGCCTACTAAACTTTGAAACTTGCTAATGTCATGTTCAATTGGCCGCAACGTCATTAAACGGGGCATCATTAACGTCCACATTATCCATCAAATGAATGTGTGTAATCGAAAATGTAAAAAATTTGTAATATATAATTGAAAATGTATGAATTTGTAATTAAAAATGTATGAAATTTGCAATCGGTTTGTGATTTTATGCCCTATTTGTCCTTTAAGGTGGGCAATATCTGGTAGCAAATTGTCGGGTCTGTTTTCATCTGCTGCGGCAAGTTGCTCTTTTTTTTCCTTTAAAGTTTTTATTGCATTTGCAATGTATGAGGTGGGAGGGGCGATCGTCCATCAGTCATTTCTTTATGATGTTGAGTTGATTATATTCGGTTCTTTTCCTGATTGTGTATCACCCTGTCTTATTTTTCGCCTCTTTCGTGAGCCTCAATTATACCTGAAAATGTGCCAGGCACTATGTGAATCATGCTGCAGTCGACATCTGGAAGTTTGTGTGCCTGATTTTCCCAACTTTCATGGAATGATCTTATTTAGTATTTAGAGGTTTGGCAGTTTTGGGAGAGTTACCCACACTGCAGATCCTGAGCCTCTCCAAGTAGTATCCTCATTGCTCTACTCGGGTCCTATACTTTCCAACCCTACTACACCTTAAATGCTTGGTTTATGAACGTACCTTCACAAACTTTATAATGCGAATTTGTTTGATATATTTATGTTATAATTTTTTATATGTATCTATGAGCGCTGCTAATAGAATCTTACACTTCTTTATGTGGATGAAATTTATGTTTGGATAACTTGGGGCGAAGACGTATTCAAATTTTAATTATTATACGAGTTTGATTAATCTATTGAATGTTCCGATAATTTCTGTTCTTCATGTGTCCGTTTTCCGTGACGTTGCTATTTTTCTCTAGAAGACTATGTGACTGTTATTTCTCGGTGTATGTGTGTCGTTTCTAGTTTTATAGGAGAGTATGTGACTATTTTTGTTTGTTTTTAAGTTTTTTCTACTTCGCTGAGGCAAATGATGTTTTATTCTCTCATCCTAAATTCTTCTTCTCGTGCGTGGAGCTTCGTGTGCTCTGAGGGTGTCCGAATATCAGTGGCGGATCCAGGATAAAAAAAAAAAATAGGGGGGGGGATAACCTAAATTCCTCCCTCTGAGTAGTCTGAGAAAGGGGTATTATCATTAATAATGGTTCTCTTACACAACATTGATCATTATAAATAACAGTAACTCACATAGAAAAGAGCACTAACACTCTCAGATCCGAATTTTTTCTACACATCAGAAAATTATAAATTGTAGTTTTTGGACGTCAGTAAAAGGTCTAATAATGAATTAAATCATTATTTTTGAGATTTGCCTTTATTTTAGACATGTATCATATAAGATACATTCAATCGCACCGTTAAAAAACATGTTTTTATATATATTCTATATTATTACATAACTTTTTATGAATAGAAGAATACAAATATTGCTTCAATAAGATTGGACGGGGGGATCAGCCCCCTAGACCCCTCCTGGATTTGCACCTGCCGAGTATTGCCTATCAACCGTTTGCAGTCAATTCCGCAAATCCGGAAATTCTTAGTACCCTCTGCCCCAAACTTACCTGCCCGTGGCCAAATGGCATGGGTAAGGGACTCACTCGCCTTGAAGGAATAAGGACGGTGTTCTGCGGTGTATCATCATGAAAGCAATGAGACAATGACCTCAAAGCAATGGGATAATGGCCTCTAAGCATATGACCCATTTCGACCGCTGGATTGCTTTGATTCCATGAAAGCAATGGGACAATGACCTCAAAGCATATAACCCATTTTGACCGCTGTATTGCTTTGATTCCATGAAAGCAATGGGACAATGACTTTAAAGCATATGACCCATTTCGACCGCTGGATTGCTTTGATTACATGAAAGCAATGGGACAATGACCTCAAAGCATATGACCCATTTCGACCGCTGGATTGCTTTGATTACATGAAAGCAATGGGACAATGACCTCAAAGCATATGACCCATTTCGACCGCTGGATTGCTTTGATTACATGAAAGCAATGGGACAATGACCTCAAAGCATATGACCCATTTCGACCGCTGGATTGCTTTGATTCCATGAAAGCAATGGGACAATGACCTCAAAGCATATGACCCATTTCGACCGCTGGATTGCTTTGATTCGAGGTCTAAAGTGGACAACAGTTTTAGAAATTTAGGGAGGGATCTCCTTTACTGCCCATACTCTCATCCTCCACCTCTAGACCCGCCTTTGTGTATGCGTCTGTGTGTATTGCTGAAACGTAAAGGTTGCATGTAACACATGTTGCAAAGACTGAAACTTTATTAGCAATAAAAAATCGTGCTGTGTTGTAGTGTTGCACCGCAGCCATTTGTACATTCAGATATAAGTGGAGGTAAAAACTCCATTTAGAATTTCGCTGTAAGCTTAAAAGTATCGATGTTTGCGTTGATGTTAATGATGATAATGTTAGTTCATTTAACCTCCTTCGCAATCGTTGGGTCAAAGTGAGATGAAGTTTTAAGGTGATGGCAGAATATTAAGTCTTGCTAAACACGGTTATTCCACCCAGCCTGCATTTACGGAGGAGAGTTTCTTTCATTATCTGATATGGATGGAGCAACAAAGCGACTTTCTCTCTTCTTCTTTTCCCTCTCTGGACCAACGTCTGCATATGCATAGGATGCCAATGGCCAGCGTGGAAATATTTCCCTTTGTTGTCCATTTAATTATGTATTCCATTTATTTTAATGGGCTGATTCCTAAAGAAGGATTGGACTCGTTTTCCTGTTTTTGGTCCGTAAGAGTTCCGACCACGCGAGATGGGAGGAGGATTCAAGCAGTGATCGACGGTTTATGGATTAATGGGATTTATGAAATGAACGTGGATTGCCCGCACTTAACTAGGGATTCACACGGTGATTGGCGTCCCACTCAATGCATTGATCATTTGTATAAGCAATAGACTTTAAACTCACGCCTATAGACTGATTTATAAATTGATCAGTCTGTTCTACGTACTGCCACTTGATCACTATTGGATCACTGGATTTATGAACTGATCGTCGATTTTACCCACTCAATACATAATTCACCCACAACTCCATGGATTTATGCGCTAATCAGTAGACTCACGCATTTAACACAGATTCCAAGAAATGAGAACCAGATTCATCCAGTGATCAAATTGATTTATGCGCTACTTAGTGGATTTATTCATTAGTGGGGAGTTTGTGCCCTGAACACGTAATCCCTTTATTGTCCGTAGGATTTATACAATAGTTAGTACATTTACGCGCTAGTAGTTAGATTACGCAATCGTCATGGATTGACGCTCTGTCAGCTAGATTCAACGTTGCATTTAATATATAAAATCGTACACACAAACATTGGTAGGCCATGAATGGTCTTTTGCAGTCTCCTTCTTTTCTTATGTTCTTATGTTCTTAATAGTGGTAGAACCAGCATTGGAGATCTTGGAATGTCGAAAAGGGGCTTCCTACTTTGGACCCAGGGCCAAAACGGGTAAATTTACATGCATGGAACGTGAGATTAAAGCAGCAGTCGATGGATATATTCAGGAATGAATGGAGATACGCACTAACCATCGGATTTATGCACTGATAATCGGATTAATGAACTGTACACAGAGTTTTTATGATTTTATCAAGGGATTAATAATGCTTTAGATCAGTGGTTCCCAATTTTTTCTGAACTTTACTCACTTTTCATATATGATCCTCGCCCAAGGCTCCCTTCTCACCCCCCCCCCAAAAAAACATCCAATCTCGTGACTCCAGTGATTATCTGTAGTCCTACATTTATTTAGGTACATTAATTGTAATTTTATTCATTCTACCTCATATTTTTCTTTTCTCAAATACTGAGTTATGGAATCTTGTTTATTTGTATTATGTCAAGTATGAAATAAATGAGTTTCAATCATATTCTTCACTTTTTCATACCTGCCTCATAATTTTGGCTTACATAAAAGATAAGAGCTTCTGAGTTGGTAGAACCTGAAATATAGCCACTAAATATCTAGGACCTTAATCCTTTGGACCGATATGGGAATGTTTACCCCCAAAATATATGCAAAAATTGAAACATTGAAGAACAACTTAAAGAAGCGACCCTTTCGCTGTGAAACGACTTTCCCCAGTTCGAAATCGATAGCGCTATCGATAAATTTTGAGACAGTAAAGAAAAGCGTCGAATTAAAAATAAATCCTAGTGAAAAAATTTTCAAAGTGTAAATCATTTTGTAATTGATTATATACAATATGCATATATTGTATATAAAAAATACAATATATAACAAGGTCAACAGACTTAAGTTGAGTGTTCTCAATTATTCTGACTTATGACCCTACGACCTCAAATTTTTTTAATAATTCACGGACTAAACTTGTGAGGACCTTGGTAATTATATCATTCGAAAGAAATTGTAAAACAACATAAGGGTTTCAAATTTAGTTAGAATCGTTCGAATAGTTACGATGTTATTACCAAAAAGCTCATTGAAAGGTAAAATGGTTACCGTACGACGACCGACCTAACGACATAGTAATTTATAGACTCGCGTTCACATGCCTAATAAGAAGACTGAGTGTGTGGGAAGGGGACATCTGTTAGTTATGAAAAATCTTTTTCGGGTTATATCATAATTATTCGTAGTGATTTGAAGTGGATTTATTGAAGAAGACAGAACCCTGAAGATATCCTGTAAGAAACACTTTACAATAGAGGGGAATACCAAGGTAAAATAAAAAGGAGCTTTCAAGCACTTTCGCCCTTATTTCCAAAGTCTAGAATAGTTAAAGTAGACTTTTTTTTTCCAGGGGACACTTTTCAACTGCATCCTTGCCTTTGTTGAAGGTAATTTAAATCAATTTACCTTATACCCCAACTAGTCTTTCGTGCTTAGTGCTTGTACTTTCTGCACATTTTCACTTTCCTTACTTCACCATTGTTCGAAGCATACTTTTCCTAAAGAATTTCTGGTCAAACCCTCGTTGGTTCGTCTTATATAATCTAATAAATAATAATTCCAAACCAAGATTGAATTAATTATTTTACAAATTCCAATACTAAACACACCCTCGCATCGCGCGTGTTCGTGGAAATGACTCGAGGTAAATTTAAAAGAATTCTTTGTGGTCAAACGGGTTCTTTTGTTATTTAATTAAAACTCTTTCTGACTGAGTTTTTAATTTTCACATGTTTTCTTTTGTTTCTTTTCTTTCCCCTTTGTTTCCATTTGTTTCGCCGAGCGAATTATCTCCGATTATTTATGACCCAGGATTTCACGATAACACATAACAAACGAAAAGAGTCGAGTGGGAAGGAAGACTTTGCATAATTTATGTTAATTCATCATTATGCTTTAAATATATATATATATATATATATATATATATATATATATATATATATATATATATATATATATATATATATATATATATATATATATATATATACATATACATATATAATGGGGGAATATTTGTACACCCGAGAAAATTGTTTAATATCCTTACAGTTGTTTAATACTTTACAATATCCAAATTATTTAAAACTTATACAAAAGATGGAGATTAGAATAAAATGCACTTTTTTAAATGAACAAACCCAAACTTCAAGTGAAATACAATAAAATTTAAATTATTCAAATTAGATACTGAAAAAGGTATTCGTACAGATGTATTTTTGCAACTCAGTATTTGGTTTCATAACCAGTGAGAACAATAATTGCGTGTAGACGTTTTTCATAGTTTGCGACAAGTGTTTTATATGTTTGTGTTGGTATTTTCACCCACTCTTCTTTGCATATGACTTTCAATTCGGCTATGTTCATGGAGTCCTGCAAGAGAATCTATTTTTTTTAATTTTCGCCATAAATGTTGTATGTAGTTTAAATCATGTGACTGTTTATATGCTGCAGCCACCTCACATTATGTTGAACACATAAATCTAGAGTCAGTTTGGCAGTGCGCTTTGGGTCATTATCTTGGAAGAAATAAACATCTCTAAGTTGTAACTGTTGGGCAGCGCTTAGCAAATTTTCTTGCTACAATATTGAGCTCCATTTATTGTGTCATCTGGCACATGAAGTGCTCTCGTACAATTACCCTCCCCCCCCAATGCCATGATGCTTCCGCCGATGAATTTTAGGGTAGGGATCCTAAGCATTTCCATCTTTCCGCCATACATGATGAGCTGAATTTCTTCCAAAAGAGTAAATTTCCATTTTATCTTGCAATACTTTCAGAATTGCAAGGCTTTTCAAAATTCTTACGAGCGAAAATCAGGTGCGCATCTCTGGTTTTTTTATTGGGTAAGGGGGTTCTTCTTAGTTGACGAGATTTAAGATTATTGCGGTGCAGTCCCTAATTAATTGTGTGCTTCAATATCGAAGTTCATGCAACAAGTAGTTCTCTTTGGATCTCCTTATGTGTCGTCATAGGGTTCGCCTTAACTCTTTTACTTATAATCTTTCTCTGAGTTCTGACTGAGATTTTAAGGGAAACGCCAGTTCTAGGAAGATTGTGCAAAATACCAGTCTTTTTCCTTTCGAAATCTGAGAACCAATGGTACTGAACGGAAAGGTTAGCCTCTTTGATATATCTAGGGAATTAAACGCTTTATTGTAAATATTAAGAATTTCATTTTTACATTTATTAGAGAGCTCTTTCTTTTTCACGATGGTGAGAACCTTACCACATCAGATGACAATGAATGGCTGCAAAACAAAGTTCCAAACGTCATAACTTGCTGAAAACATTAATAGAATATTCTAATATATTCTTGACTATTCCTTCAACCACAGTTTTCCTCTAAAAGCTTGTAATTAGTACATGTAAAGTTATTAATAATTTTTTTTTAGGGTGTAGGAATATTTGTTTTCCCCCACTGTATATATATATATATATATATACATATATATATATATATATATATATATATATATATATATATATATATATATATATATATATATATATATATATACACATATATATATATATATATATATATATATATATATATATTAATCCATGTACATAAAAGTTGTACACACTCATGTATTCGTTCTTTACCACACTCAAGTGTCCCAACTAGCGAACATCTGAGCTCTCTTTGTTCAGTTATCTTCTCTCATATCAACAAATTCCATCGCCACAAAACCTTCATCCAACCATTTATTTATTAACGCCAGCTGTAGCATTGAAATCCAATTCTCCAAACTCTCTTATCGTTTTTTCACCCTCTATCTATAAAATTCATTTGATACACTAACTTTACTCTCTATATCTCTCTCTCGAGCAAATGTTTACTTTAAGCAAAACTCCTTCCCCCAAAACCCCATTGGTCGCGCCCACCTTCAACTTCAACTTCAAAAATAAAATTATTGTATCAACTTGTTTTTAATCAAAATACAAATTAATTTGGTGAACACCCTCAAACGAACTAAAATTCCCTAATTTGGAATCGTATAGTAGAGAAGAAATATTTGTTCCGGTCCGAAGATGGTTGACGTGCACGACGTCGGACTGCAGCCGAGGCCGAAGCGGAGGTCGAAGCCAAGAACACCGAAGCAGAGACGGAAGCAGAAGCCGAGGCTCAAATCAACCAAGACTCCCCTGCTTCCGTGGATCCGGTCACGTGGACAGATGCTCTGCTCCTCCTTGGGTGAGACGTGGAGACCAAGCCGGGCCCCACAACATGGACATGTACACTATGCAACAAACACATCACAAAAAGACAAACACCAATAATGTACAACAACACCACAACACACCGATTACATCTTAAATGCACAAATACTAAAACCAAACAAAACACTGGATGTGCCCAAAAGAACAAGCACCGCACCCATCAACGCCCACCCAACCACAACCAACAAACTCCCAACCCACACTCTCACAAACATCACAAACCATTGCTGGCCTCACAAACAAAAAACCAACACAATCACAAAACAACATCATCACCTTCGGAAACAAAGAAGCCACAACACCCACACAAAAAACAGAACACTTCAACAAACAATTTATAAACACAACAATGCACCAAACGAAAAATGAAAACAGGAAGATAGACAGACTTACAAAAAAAACAAAAAAACCTCAACAGAACAGACCATCAGAGCAATAAAGCAAGCAAGAGACAACTCCACCGGCCATGATGACATAAACATCAAACACCTAGGGTTAAAACGCCATAAATCTCCTCACGCACACTTACAACCTCGCCATAAACACAAACAGCATATATAAACAATGGAAAGTAGCAAAAATAATTCCAATACCCAAACCAAACAAAGACAAAAACAAAGGAGTCTCCTACAGGCCAATAGAGCTGCTTTACCCCATAGCCAAAACACACCACACCAACATGGGTTCAAACCCATGCACTCAATCACCGCAACATTACACACAATAAACAAAATAATCACAAATGGATTCAACAAGAAAATTCCACCATATAGAACCATAGCATTGACATGTCCAAAGCATTCGACACAGTAAACCTACACAAACTAATAAACAATATCCGCAAACTCACCATACCCACCACCCTCATCAAGCACATAGCAAACTACATCAAGGGACGACTCCAATACACTCAAATACAAAACACAAAATCTAAACACAGACACAAAATCCGGAGTTCCCTAAGGAGGAGTACTTTCACCAACACTTTTCAACATCTACGCCTCAGATATACCAACTCCCCCACAATACTCTCATCACACAACAAACCAGAAGCCGCTGCACAAGATACAACTTTACTTCAACAAAATACACAAATGGACAACAGAAAACGCACTAAAGCTAAACGCCACTCTCTTCACACCAGACCCTGCAGAATACAACACAATCCTAAATCTAAACATAGAAAACATACCACTACCCACTACAAAAAGAACCAAAGATCCTTTGCCTCACTTTTGATCCCAAATTCACATACTCAAAACACATAAGCAAGGCCACGGAAACACTCAAAGTCATCAATGCACTCACAACTACACACTGGGAGAAAACCAAGGAAACGCTCATCAACTTATACAAGACAATCAGAAGACCAGTACTAGAATATGCCAACACAATCTGGTCTCCCATCATTTCAGAAACCAACACCAAAAAACTACAGACCATACAAAACACAGCCCCCCGCACTGCCGCAGGATACATTTTTGACACAAACACCTTACACCTACACGACGAAACGAACATCATACAAATCAAAAATCACCTAAAACTACATGCATCACAACTCAGGCATAAAAACAACATCCCAATCATCCCCTCCACTACATCACCAGACAAGCTCTCAATCACCGACACAAAAAACAGACTATTTTTGATAACAACAAGAACTACACCACCAACTTAGACAAAGACCCTAACCCCAAAACAGAAGACACAATTAAGCAAAACATGAAAACAATCCACTCTCAGATCACACAACAATAGTTGACAAGCAGAACCCATAACAAAATATTAAGTGCACCACCTCCAACCATACACAACTCAGAACAAACACTCACAAAGCAGATCAGAAAAACACTAGGACAGATACGACAAGTAAACAACCCCTTCTGACGTCATACATGCACAAAATATCTCCCATCACCCATACAACACCAAATGCTTAACACAGATACACGATACCACACATCTCTTCAACTGCCCACAGATACACACAAACCTGGTCCCGGTGGATCTCTGGGAGAGACCCCGGGAGGCGGCGGCTCTGATCCTGCGATGGTCCGGAGAGCTGGAGTGGGGCCTGGAATAGGTGTGAGGCTCCTTGACCCCCTGTCATGCCAGGGACGGGGTCGCCACCACCACCAAATATTTGTTCCAATTTGGAACTGGGTGACCCGTCACAATCAATCAATCCATCAACTACTTCTCTCATTATGAAAGCATAAAACGACTTCTCTCATTTTGAAAGCATCAACCGACTTCTCTCCCTACATAAATATATATACATATATATATATATATATATATATATATATATATATATATATATATATATATATATATATATATATATATATTATGGAGAAAGGTTGTAGAAGGAGTTTGTATTGTACTAACCTTTGCCAAGCTAGAAATTCAGGACCTCTTTGGTTTCTTTCCAGACAAAAAGCGATTTCCGTTCATGAAAAGCAGCGGGCACTCGTTAGAAACTTATTCTCTGATCTTGATTGGCGAACTGGTGCCAATAGTTATTTACTCTCTTTTTTATACTCCAAAGTTAGGTCCACCCCTATTCCATTCTAGTCCTCTTTGACCAAATGAGTTATCATGGCCATGCACTTTCCCTCTCTCTTTTTTGTGGTGGGGGTAGGAGGGCGGACAGTTACGTAGTAGCTTAATTCACTAACAACTTATGAGAGAAGCCGTGATTTGATTCCTTGCAAACCGCCCCTTTAGAAAGTTCAAGAATAAAAATGACATTTTGACCTAAATATATATCCATCCTTTTCCAAAAGAAGTTTTGAGAAATGCAATTTAATTGTTGCTCAACCTCAAACTCTTATTTTGCTAATACTTTAGGGACATCTATACAAAATTCTTGCCACTGTAGGTAGATCTCCTGCGGGTTGGTTACTATAGACGTACATACAGTCCTTTTATATGGTCGATTTGGCACTGAATAAATATTTCCCAACTGAACATCCATCGGAGACATTAAGAAGGCCGTACTCTGCGTACAATTTCCGGTTTATTCGTATTAGATTTTCTACAGCAGATAGTTGAAGCTAGTACATCATCGTAGATGCTGCCTTGTCCCGCCCATTGAAGTCAATTTTTCTTGCCCAGATAACCATTCGTTCAGTGGTTAGCTTCTTATCCCGTCCGCATCATTTCGGGATTCTTACCGAGGTTTCAGTGAGGCTACTTCAGTCATTAGTTTTCCTTAAATGGTAGAAACAATTTCTAGTCTCTCCCTCTTTCTGCATCTATCTTACATCCGAAACCGATAATTGTGATTCCGCCGCTATCGAACCTCTGAATTCGAAACTTTTACGATTCTTGACTGAAGGTAGATACCGTATTAGTCTCTTCGCAGATCTTGCGAAGATAACTATTATCATAATCGTAGTTAGCGATGCACTAATCCTTCCATACAGGGTCCAGGCTTCTTTTCAGTGAACCTCTTTTATCTATTGTGGTTAGTACTCTGTAGCTGTAGGTGTAGCATTTTCTTTTCCTTTGCCAGAACCTGGTACTCTTTATCAGAAAATAAATTCGCCGATATATTTGTCAGCTAACGTAGCTCTAGGGTCTCTTTGACCATATTTATTCCTGCAGGTGACGTTAAAAGGATTCCATTTCATATCACTGTGACATACCATTTAATGTTAGGATACCAATGCCAGCCTAGGTATGGTCTTTCGTCGTGGTAGGCATCCTGATAATGCACCGTGATAGTGACTGGTAGGGGAGATGGAATATAAGTATCCGTGCCGTAGGTCAGGTTAGATCTTCTGAGTTCCGTTTGCTTTCCGTTGGTGGATAGCACGCACAGCAACTCTGCAGTTGAGCCTTGCCTCGAATAATGCAATTAAACTTTGGGTTTCAATAAATCTCTAAGCTAAGAGTAACTTATTATACTTGGCAGAATTATTCAACTATCTAGAAGGTTCTGTATATCAAACTGGGCGAAACAAAATAATCTTTAGTACTGTACAAACAAAAATAAAATCTTGGACATGAAAGATAAATAAAAAATAAAATAAAGGACATGAAAGACAAATCAAAAATAAGATAATGGACATGAAAAATAAATCAAAGTATACATATTCAGCCACACACGACCGACAAAAGGGGATTCCGATTCCGGGTGGATCTGCCACCCAAAGATTCGGCTGCTCGAGAGGAGCACTGAGCTCGAGTACTTTCCAACAGCTAGGGTTAGGTTTGCAGTTAAGGCCCATTAGTACTTGGCCTGTTCGAAGTTATGACGGAAAATATAACCTGTATTCCAGTAACCACAGTCAGCCCGAGGTAGGGATCGAGGGAGTATTTGTCGGAGAGGAAGCTGAGATCGAGAGATCTTTTCTCGTTTGTTTACTTTTTTCTTGTCTTCGGGCTCTTGGGGTATGCGGAGGCCGAGAAAAAGAAGCTATAAAGAGAGACAAAATAGACGCTCGTAAGGATAATGGAAGCGATCAGGGCACTGGGTCGTATTACAATAATTATGGCCGGGTTTTATTTAAGTACGGAATTATTCAGAGGGCAATGAATATTTTAGTTAATATTTAAAAATTATCACAACTTAATTCCCACCTACACTCGGCCAGCAATCAGGTCCTAGAGGCCTTACCTTATGCGACGTCTCCTCTTAGCCCAATACTAATTTACCCTGGCCAATGCTTTACTATTTATACAGAGCCGCCGGAAGTGAATATTACTGAGGCGCCAGAAAGAGATTTTACTTTATATATATATAGAGGCACGGGGAGTGAATCTAGACCTTCACGCCATCTCGCTTTTTAGATCCTTTAAGGGCAAGATTTCACGAACCCTGTGCTTTTTAGATCCTTTAAGGACAAGATTTGACGAACGAACCCTATGCTTTTTAGGTCTAACTAGATTTCACACGTACTACTTTCGTGGAGAAATATTGGTTGACCAACCGGTCATAGAAATCTCTCCCCATCCGAGTTGCATTCGTCTAGAGAATTTACTTAAGGTTAATAAGGCTTTTAAATCTTCTGTCACGGCGAAGTATCGGGATTCGTGGGTGTAGATAGCTCCTAATTCTATCGTAGCCTTTCATAATGGAATGTGTATCAATTCCATTAAATAGGAGCTATAAGGTGATTTTTTTTTCAAAGATGATAACATAATATACCTTAAAGTTCTCACATCCCTCGATTGTACTGCAACTAGCATAATAAACCGTAGCTATTTGCCACTTTTTCTCTCTCTCAGATCATCGAGGACCCTGCTTAGTTATTGTAGGGACACGAGTTCCTGCGCGAAGTTCTTATCATCCATTTTATAACCCCACGTCGATCTAGTTGACGCTCGTAGCAAGGCGATTCCTGTGCTCTTAAGCCATATCAAATCCATCTTCAGATCCACGTTAGTTCTTTGGCTCATTATAATTGTGAGATGAAGCTTTATCTCTTTTACGGTATCCTGGACTACTTTTAATTTCTCACTCATCTTATGCAGTATAGTTACGTGTTGGTTGACTTGTGAGATAATTTGATTAGTAAATCTACTTACATTTCCGACTCGCTCATTAGTCTCCCTATGTCTCCTTCCGTTGCTAAACCAAACAGATACGATGCTACATAGCTTAAGCCATTGATCAATCCTCTCTTGTTCCTTGTCAAGGAACCCAATCTCCTGAAATTAGAGAAAGCCCTCTTCGCTTTTGTTAACATTTTTATGCTCTTTTGCACGGCTCGAAGATATAAGTGCAGCGAATCAGAGAATTTCAGGACATTATTATCGCAACCATTCGTCGTACTAATGGCCAGTCGCTCTAAACGATCCTCTAGTGACTCAAGCTCTTCCATAAGGTCCCATTTGTTTACCTTTACTAGGACCTGATGGAATGAAGCTACGCCTGACAGGTTTCCATCTGGGTGAAAATAGGCACCTTCGTGCATCCTAAGCACCCACGGCATCATAAGTCTCACGGCGATCACTTCTTACTTATTTGGTCATTGTTTGTTCTTCACTATTCTCCTTCTCATCGTCCTGAACTCCTTCCTCATCAAACTCGTTATAAGGTCTACGACGAAACACAACTATCAAGATATCCTTTGCTACCCGATCTTGATTAGCAACGATCTGGTTGGCCGGTTGTCACATGTCGTAGCAAGGTGTTCGGCGTTTTATTCTTGATTACTAAGTATGGTACCTCATAGTTTGGGTCTAATTTGTTCCGAACTGGTCTTGGGTAGTTTAAATATACAATCCCGGTAGAATCGATTTCTCCGATTAGTTTTATATTTGTCACCCCGTATTTTTTCTCAAATCTCTCATGAATTATAATTATTCCACGTTTTGATACATTTCAGCTAGTAAGGCTGATCAATATTCCCATACTTCTAGGTAGAACTTTATTAGCACAACCTATTCTTCGGCTTCCCCTTGACTTGAGAAAGATTTCTCGCTCTTGTGGATTTCTTTGTTGTGTCCCTCTTTTAGATAAACTCTGCGAGCTCCGCTCTGTGCATCTTTCTTGTTCGCAGAAAGTAGTTATTTCTGTCTCTCTTCTTGTTCATTCGACGATTGCGCTTTTCTTTTCAATGGTCCTTGTTTCTTTTTTTTTTCTCGGAGCAACCCCTCGAGAAATTACCTTTGTTTTCCACAAGTGTAGCATCTTTTGTCTTTCTTTGTTACAGCGATATGTGGACTCTTTCTACTTTCCTATACGATGTTTCCCTTGTCCAAATTCCGGCACCATTCAGCAATCTCATCAGTCGTTTTCCTCGATCGACGGTTTCTTCTTCTCGCATAAGTTCTGGATCAGAGAGGCCCCAACTTTGATTTGCGATCACGTGCTCATTGGCTTTTAGCCAATACTCACTAAATGAAAGATGTTTTCCTAACTATAAATGTATTTTTATAAGCATCAATCAAAGGTTCATTGATGAATGACGCTGATTCTGCTGCAAAGTGAAGAAAGTTCGAGCCTTGCAGCTAATTTGGAATGAGTTTCGCCCCTCTCGTTTTGACAGTTTGATATCAGCTAGCGTATCTCTTTGCCTTCATCTTATGAGGGACTGTTTACTAAATCTAAATCAAGTTTATTGAAAAAAAACCCTTTGCTGTACCTGCCGTTCGGGCGTACATAACCTCCCACCTTATCTCCGTATCCTTGGTGTTTGTTTTATTTCACCTAGATAAAGAAGGCTGTTAGTCTCATCGCTGGTCGATGTTGATCATATTCAACGTGTCCCAAATATAATGGAACTTTATTTTCTACTCTCTCCATTATTCCCCACCTGTGAATGTTGCTCAAACGTTGGTCTTTCACTCTCTCTCTCTCTGTTCCAAATTTCTCTCTTTTCTCTCTTCCTGCGAGCTCATGAAGTAAAGGGAGCTATTGTCATAGCAGTCAATTAATATAATTTATTGTGTCTATTGAGGATTTATTTTCGGCATGACTATGATCTATAGTTGAAATAATTTCCAGGTTTTTTAAATTAGTTATTAGTTTTCAACTAAATTCAAATGCGGCTCTCATGCCGCACTCCCATCGCATTGTACTAGAATTGTTTGATTTTTTAGTGCCCATACAATGGGCAGGAAAATTTACAATACACTGTTAAAAATGTAAATTTACATAATTTTAGTTAACGCTGGTTAATGAAATTTATGTAATAAATAAAATTTGAAATTTATGTGGAACTTTATGTAATAAATAAAACTTAATAATCAGAAAAGCAAAGTGTTAAAGAGGAAAATTTTATAAGAACAATAGTGAAACTTTACAGCGCAAAAGTTTACAACACATTCATATAAACATGGTTTAGTACTTGGTTGCGTAACCCTGCTGTCAATTACAACTTGTAGGTGATTTGAGTAGTTTCTTACGATCTTTCTACAGATGCTTGGGCTGATTTTTTTCCATTCCTCCAATCATATTTTCTTCAAATCAGATAACTTGCTCAGATCTTGTTTCTGGACCATGAGCTTTAATTCCCTTCACTGGTTTTCGATGTGATTCAGGTCAAGATATTGACTTGGCGATTCCAAAACATTAATTCTATAACCCTGCTGTCAATTACAAATTGTAGGTGATTTGAGTAGTTTCTTACGATCTTTCTACAGATGCTTGGGCTGATTTTTTTTCCATTCCTCCAATCATATTTTCTTCAAATCAGATAACTTGCTCAGATCTTGTTTCTGGACCATGAGCTTTAATTCCCTTCACTGGTTTTCGATGTGATTCAGGTCAAGATATTGACTTGGCGATTCCAAAACATTAATTCTATAACCCTGCTGTCAATTACAAATTGTAGGTGATTTGAGTAGTTTCTTACGATCTTTCTACAGATGCTTGGGCTGATTTTTTTTCCATTCCTCCAATCATATTTTCTTCAAATCAGATAACTTGCTCAGATCTTGTTTCTGGACCATCAGCTTTAATTCCCTTCACTGGTTTTCGATGTGATTCAGGTCAAGATATTGACTTGGCGATTCCAAAACATTAATTCTACCTCTATGCAGCCAATTCTTAGTTTTTTGGCTGTATGCTCGAGGCCATTGTCTTGTTGAAATGGCCATCCTTGTTTCAAGCTCAGAGAGTCAACGCTAGATAACAAATTTAGTTGCAAAATTCCCGTGTACATTTCGCCGTTCATTCTTCCATCGACTATCTCCATTCTTCAAACCCCCGATGAGCAAATACAACCCCATACCATGAATGATCCACCATGAATTTGACTGCAGGGGTCGTATTATTTGGTTCGTAAAATGTACACTTTTTTTATCCAAACCCTGCTGAATGAATTTCGACCGAAAAGTTTTATTTTTGTTTCATCCGACCAAAGGATTTATTCCCAGAACTTTGCCGGCTTATTTAAATGTTCATTTGTAAACGCCAAGCGAACTTTACTTTGAGTTTTCATAACGAGTGGGGTCTTTCTTAGAGTACGATAAAATATATCATAGCGACACAGCCTTCTACTTATTGTATACAATTCGCTATACTTTTTGACCAACTGATGCATACTTGCAATTAAAGAGAGTAAAGATGAAAACGCTCTTTTATGAATAGCCCGTATTAATAAATTAGTGGTACCGCCCACCAAAGATGTATAATTTAAATCGACTAGAATATTGAAATTGGTTAAAAAGTTAGCGCATGAGGTTGCAGATTTAATATTACACACTAGAATGGCCTCTAGACTACTCCAAATTTGAGATCTTGCGTGATAGATTGGGAAGCTCCTCGTTGATGGAGGCAACACTGCCTCCATATGGTCTCGGATAGTTGAAGTGTCTTTCGTGGGTGATGGAGACAAGCCTCGATTGCGAGCTGCGACTCAGAGCTCGTGCAGCAGCGACCGCCAATTGTTCCAGAGGAGTGTCGAGAGATAGAACTTGTTCGCATTTTGAATGTGTGTCGGGGGAGGGCACGAACAAAAGCCTCTTTCATAGGATCTTGACCGACGATGCCGCACAGGGTATCTCTTACTTTCTTCGAAGCTCTTCAGGGGGAACATGGGATAATTCAGTGGGGCGAGCCAAAAGTTTCTTTATTTTGAGCCATTGTGGAAGTGAAAGGATCTAATATTGTGTCTTTTTAAAGTTGATTAGTTAAGCTATTTGGCTTCTTTAATACAAGTGATAGGGCATCAATGACGGGAATTGGTAATAGCCTGATTAATGACTACATCTTCTGAAATTCCAATGCCGTTGTGGAATGGATGACGGTTGTTCACCTCGTGGAACCTATTTCTTTTCCCGAGCGTGATTAACCAAGTATGTACATACACCCACTTCTCATCTGATGCGACAATTCACCTCTAGAATCGGTTGTCCATTGGGTTATTGAGAAGTTGGCTACAAGTCTCTACTCTACGGGCAGCTTTCGCTTCAGTGAGGTCATATGGATCCAATCGGAGCTTCTTGTGAACAAAATCCATTTGATGCAATCGGTTCAGCACAGTCTGATGGGATGAAGCTCCAACAACTTTCGCAAGATTACGGCCTCTTACAGAAGGTTTAACTTTCATTGTTGCCACTAAAGCCTCGCTGGCAGAGGTTGATGGTCGGCCAGAACGGGGTTGATCGTGATCTTCGCCTGAATGACTGCTTTCTCCTTCAGTATAGAGCAAAATTCCATCACAGCAACCCTTGTAGAAGGTTTTCGCTTCTAACAGTAACGAATCAAAATTCTAATTCCACTTTCTTCCAAACTGATTTCTGTCTTTTGAGGTTTGCACAAAGAGAAATAAACTGCGGAGGAGCAACAAATTACAAGAGCGTACGGAGGCTGGTAGTCTTCGTTGTCTAGTAATCTGCAATCCTATTGGTTTGAAATTCCCGCGAACCATTTCTGGACAAAATTGTTACGGAAGAGGAAAAGTGAGTTATTTACTGCAATATTGAATGCAAGACAAATGGCTTGATTGTAAAGTGAACCTCATGCCTACTCATAAACATGGTCTCCAGCATAATTTGCGGGGGGATGGGGTGGATACTAAAAGAGTTAGTCAACATGAGCTCCTCATTAATAAGCAACTAATTAATGCAGACTTATATGTTCAATGATACCTTTTAATAAAAAGGCCCGTTGTCACTGGTCAACGGAGAGGGTCTCCTCCTCTTCTCTACCCCAACGGGGCACGTTTAATCCCCTTCAAAAAATTTGAATGTGTTTGGTGAGGTAGTTCTTCCTCCTGCATTTTTACCGGGCATTACACCATGTAGTTACCATTTATTGAGGTCATTCAAGCAATCCAATTAAGTCAACTCATCTGTTTAGTCCATTCTATTGGCTTAACTCAATCCAGGCCGTCAATTTAATCGTCTGGGCCTTTTCATTCTATCTGATCGATTCAATCCATTCCAACCCTAGTCATAGGATTGATGCAATCCATCTTATCCAACCAAGCCATCTGACGTGTTTAATCCATCTGATTATCATACTTCAACCTACTGATTAATTTAATCCAGCCTTATAATTAAATCCATTCGATTCCTTCAACCATCTTGATTGGTACTATCAATCTGATAAACTTAATCCAATTAATTATATTAATTTAATTCACTTCACATGATTTTTTCCATTTA
Organism: Ceratothoa steindachneri; assembly: GCA_963969495.1. Taxonomy (NCBI): domain Eukaryota; kingdom Metazoa; phylum Arthropoda; class Malacostraca; order Isopoda; family Cymothoidae; genus Ceratothoa; species Ceratothoa steindachneri. Next base: position 49,225,965 of record OZ018328.1, on the reverse strand, counting down.
AATAATTCAATCCACATTAAAAATTTAAGCCATCTAACAAATTCACTCCATTTGATTAGTACAATCCATTTGTTTAATTTTAATCCAACTAGCTAGTTAAATCGATTTGGTTAGTTCAATCCATAAAATTAGATCATTCCATCTTATTAATTCAAATTATATAATTATTTCGCTTCATCTGATTATCTCAATCCATATAATTAATTCAATCCATAAAATTAATATAATTCATCAAATTATATCCAATTCATCTAATTATTACAATCCACCCTATTTTTTTCAGATTTCGTCTTAAACCATTCGATTAATTCAATGAATCTCGTATTTTCAATGATTGATTTAAGTCTTCTTTTCCTCCAATCACCACTCACCCACATCATCCAGAATCTCCACACATTACAAGTAAACCCTAAGATAAATCCTGTTGGAATTCTCTAACCTCTATCCGTTAGATTGAGCCAAACGAAATCCGGAGGATTAACCGTAGGTCAAAAATCCATCTCTGGAAAAGTACACTTAAATCCCATCCTTAAACTCAGTGATTAAATAATTCTCCTTTAAATCCTCTCCGTAAATCCTCTCTCCAATCCAATCCGACTGGTAATCCCTAAACACCTCGCCCTTACTCTCAAGCCTCTAAATTAGGAACCCAATTACGGAAACATATACCTTTTAAAGCGTCTTCCAGCGAAGAGTACTAATCCAAGGAGCACTTGCGCATCTGTGCGAATACCTATGGGAATTCGTTAGTGCAAGGAATTGCAAAGAAAAGGTTAGGTATCGGGGCCTTTGGAGGGGCCTGCCGTTTTGCAATGATTTTTGCATACACAACACAACTGAGTCGGGAGAGATAAGATCAAGAGGAGAGGTGAAAGGCCAGACGGGAAAATAGCCGGCTTGCTCCGAAGATCTTTAAATGATACAAGGTTTTGCTTGTGTTACATCGGAGGAGGGGGGGGGGGTTAATAACCTTATTGTTGCTGTTGTTCTTCTCGTTTTCCTTTTTTTTCACCATCCTCTTTCTTTTTCTTTTATTTCTTCCTTTTTTTCTTATTCTTTTTTATTCTTCTGTTTATTATTATTATTTTGTTTCTTTTTCTCATCTTTCTTTCTTTTCTTCTTCTTCTTCTTATAGGAAGAAATAAAAAAAGATAACGAAAAGATAAGAAAAATTGTAGAGATGGAGAGTTGCGTGCCCTAGTTGTTCCAAATGCGTCAGGTAGTCTCTTCTTTTGCTAGAGTTATTTATCTGCCACACAATTTCACTTCCCTTAACCTATCCTCATTCTTCCAGAACCTTTTGACGAAGATGCCTTCGTTGGTTTTCGCCTTATTTCTTAGTTACTATTACTACTATTATTTATCATAATAATATTGACGATAATAATAATGCGAACATCTGATGCTTTGATCTAAAAGGAATAATCAACGAGGGCCTAAGTATCGAAAAGCTTCGTGATGAAGTTGGAGATTTTATGGAGGCGAAAACGTGTAGAAAATACAGAGAGGAGACTACTTGGGGCATTAAGTACCCCGGAAAACACGCCGCTTTCCCTACCCCCTGCCCCCACCGTTGGAAGGTGGGATGGGGTTGTTAAGTGACACGAGGCGCGTCTCTGAATCGATTGTGGACATTCAATCTTTCAAACGCAGAGAATTGTCAATATTTTGATCCAATGTTAAAAGCTTCAACTAGGAACAAGTTCGTACTTTTGACTGTGTTCCAGGCTCGAACAAGTTCGGAGGATTGAGTATCTATGCTTCTTATGTACGAAGCGTGCAAGTGGCCCAGTGCCTTCAACCGAAATCATACCCCAGTCCATGGCACTTCTTTGCCAAACTTCACGTTTTTTTTGCGCAATTGACGGACAACATTTCGCCTGCTCTGCGACCCACGAACCTCCTGCCATCGGAACGAACAAATTGAACTCAGAGTTGTCACTGAAATGGACTTAGTTCGATTGGTCATACCTCTATGCAACGTTCTCTGTGGCGAATACAAGACGAAGCTTCTTGTTATTCGTAGTGATCAAGTGGCTTGACCGAGGGGTGTGAGCGTGAAAATTATCTTCCTCCAGCAAACGTGACCGTCTCCCTGGACATATTGATGGCCAAAATCTCATGTATCTCTCGAGAAACTGCGGCAGCCGTCTTGAAACCGTCCTTCCTCACAATTTCGGTGATATTTCGGTCTTCCCTTTTTGAGATCTTCTTTAGCTTACCCGTCGATTTAGCATCTTTGCTTAAACCTGTTTTGTCATAGGGTGAGAGAAAATTATAGACTATACCTTTGGACCACCTGACAGTCTTGCTCGTACTTCCTAGTCTCTTTTTCATGTACGAACAAATTCTTATTGTGATCATTATACGAACAAGTTAGTAATGAACTTCAAAATTTCTATTTGATTTGCACACACAGGTTTACTTCAAACGAAACAAATTTATACTTACGAGAGCGAGTTCGTTTTGAACGATGGAGCTCGGACTTCTGATCCTCATTACTCTTTTACGAACAAGTTCGAAGCTCACTCCGTACTCTCTGTCGATGAACAATGAGGTCGTTGCTAAACCTATCCAATTTATAGGAATAAGTTTGTTCTTTAGGGTCCAGGCCCTCGTTTAAAAACCAAGTTGTTATTACCGATGGCATGTCTATGTAAAAACAAGTTCGTACTGACAAATTATTATTTTTGCGAACGAATTCATATTTCTGAATCTCTGCCCCATATAGGCGATTAAGTTCGCGTTTCTTAATATTTATCCTATTTGCACGAACAAGATCCTGCTATTCCCGCCTGTCTTTCTACGAACAAGTTCGTATTTTCAAGCTAATAATTTGTATACGAGCAAGTTCGTATTTCCGTATTTACTACTCACGGCACGAACAACTTCGTATTTTATGAGTCCATGTTCTCTTCATACGAAGAAATTTGTATTTACTAATTCTTATACTATTGGTACGAACAATTTCGTACATTCCGGGATTATGTATTCTTGGTCCAGATGATCTCATACTTCCAAGTCTCATATTCCATTGACAAAGAAGTTCCTCTTTTTACGAACAACTTTGTTGTGTCATGTCCTTATCCTTTTTACACAAGTAACGTTGCAGTACCATTTTATTTTCATCATTGTACGAACAACTTTGTAGTGCCCGGTCGCTGTCATACTTCTAGGAACAACGTTGTAGTGCCAAGTCCTTGTCCTCCTTGTACGAACAACTTTCTACTGCCAGGTCCCCATACTCCTTGTTAAACATCTTTATAGTTCAAAGTCCCTGCCCTCCTTGTAGGGACAACTTTGTAGCACTAAGTGCTTGTCCTCTTTGTACGAACAGCTTTGTGGTGCCGAGTCATTGTCCTCCTTGCACAAATAGCTTTGCGGTGCCGAGTCTCTATCCCCCTTGTACGAACAACTTTGTAGTGCCAACTCTCTGTCCTCTTTGTACGAACAACGTATAAGTGTCAAGTTCGTGTTCCTTTTCAACAAACAAGTTCGTAATTTAGAGTTCCTCTATTCTCACCACGAACAAGTTTCAATTCCCTGCGTTCTGGATACATATAAATTCTTGCTTTCGAGTCGGTGTCGTGTTCTACGTTTCCCTGCAATGGATGTAAGAACATGATCGTACCTCCGAGCCTTTCCACCTTATACGAACAAGTTTTCATTTTCGACTCCCACTTATGTTTGTAAGAAGTTCCCTTGGAAGGCTTATAATACTTTATCCCAGCCCATCTTTATGGGGGAGGGGCAGTGTTTCCTCATTACATTTAATTTTATTTTCTCTTTCATTCTGCAGTGAGCGAAAATGCCATCGTTGGTTACTTAGATTTCATCGCCTTTCCCTTCCTCCCCTCCCTGGGGTTGATTGAGCAGTACATGATTTTCTTCTCCTCCATTCGCCTTCAAAAGGAGAGGAAATAAATAAATTGCAACAACGCAAACCAATTAAACAAGAATAAAAGGCAGATAGAAGAAAAACACCCACAATTCTTTAAAGCGGCCCTTTTATGTGCGTGTGAAAGAGTATCTGTACGTGTGTGTGCGTGAAATTAAATAAAAAGTGCGTTTATCCCGTGTATACGGTCCTACCTCATAGTCTTCTTCAGTAAACTAAATTTAGGGATTTTTAAGTTCGTTCGTCTGCTGCTCGCGGGGTGCGCAGGCGTGATATACGCACACACCTACTCATTGTGTACGTACGCAAGCCGCGAGACACACGCCTCATTTCGTACATATGGGAATAGAGGCTCCTTTTTCTTTCATAACAGTATGGAATAGGGTCTTTCGGTTCTTCTAAAAAGGTACAAATAACTTCCATCCTTATTATTTCTACTTTATTTTCATTCACACCTTTTTGAGGGTTTAAACGGTGAAATAAATTTAAATTATACTAATTCAGGTGAATTGACTGTATGGTTGAATTGTGATTAGTTAAATTTGGTATAGTTATTTCATATTTGAGTGATTTGTAAACTAGAAAGGTTGACAAAAAAAAATAAATAAATGAGGTCTCACCGAGATTCGAACTCGGGTTGTTGGATTCAGAGTACAAAGGGACCTAACCGAGTCTGTTGGTATAATTTAATATAAAAAGAGAGGTCCCACCGAGACTCGAACTCGGATCGCTGGATTCAAAGTCCAGAGTGCTAACCATTACACCATGGGACCAAGGATCAGTGGTGTGAATAACTTGTGTTAATATTTAACATTAACGTTTCAAAAGAGGATTTATTTATAATTAATCTGAACTGCATTATATTATTGAGTATGGATAAACATCAATTAAGAGTAAATATAAGAATGAGAGGTCAAATTTCAGAAAATGGTAATACTTCAGATTCGTGGCGCACGGTAGATGGCGCTGTTAGTCGGCTACAATTTTGGGCTACAGCATATCTCTTATGACGTCAGACGGTAGCCTCAGATATGACCAATCACGGCGTTATATTGTTTTGTTGTTTTGGGGATTTGTAACTTTTAGTTTGTATTATTTACTAAATATCTGTGCCTCTGCTTGTTTATAGTTTTTTCTAAGTTAGGTAAGGTTTCTTGATGTCTTTTATTGTTGTTTTTTGTGTTTTCGTATATTTTGTATTGTTACGAACGATAACAGCTTCTTACTGGCAACGTCAGAGCTTATAACTATGACCCGTTTTGCCAAAAAAAATTTGTAGTTATGTCGTCTGCGTGCTCTACTTGTGCTTCGTCATTATTCGAATTTGGCTTTATTTTGCATAACCGCGAAAAACTTTTAGATTATCTAGAGGCTCATAAATTAATTAAGAAAACTATAAAATGCCCAAAATACAGTGCGAATTTACATTTTTCGGAAAATTTACTGTTTCGTTGTGATAAGTTCTATTTAAACGAAAACGGTAAACATTTTGCTGGCTATCTCGCAACCGCTCTTTTCGTGAAGAAATTTTCCAGTATCAAAGAGCGATTCCACGAATTTCTGCTAGCCATAGCAGAATTATACCCGCCCGCTTAAAGTTAGTATTGTTTGTCTTTAGGTTACGTTTTTTCTGCCAGTAAAAAGCTGCTCGTGGGGGAGTAAGCACTGCAGGGAGACCACCCTACGATGACCCTGAGTTTCAATCAATTGGGGGGGTCTGGGGGGCGCAGCCCCCCAGTATATACTCACATACCAAAAAATATTACGCCGATATTGTTCACATCTGACGCTACCGTCTGACGTCATAAGAGATATGCTGTAGCCCAAAATTGTAGCCGACTAACAGCGCCATCTACCGTGCGCCACGAATCTGAAGTGTTACCCAGAAAATATCTGTCCTCGAATTTCGGGATCATCTAAATGTGTTTAAAAACAATTATTTTTTAATGTAGACAATTTTTTTTTCTTGGCAAATTCCCCCAAACTACTTTTTTTTAAGCTATTGCAATTGCATCATATTATATTATATATAATTTTTAAGGTAATTTCGAAATGGGGGATTGCACCCTCACACACCCCGCAAATTTTAAATAAACTCATAATATTCCTAATTCGAAAGCCTAACATTAGATTCGAATTCCAAAGGCGATTGATAAATGTCGTTAGGCCTCCTCTAGTTTTTATACCGTGCTGCTTGACTTCAGACATATAAGCCTCACCTTAAATGCTATTTAAATCAAACATATTTCCTTTAAAATTGATTAATATGAAATGTCCATATCATACTCGTATTTTCATTCTGATAAAAATTCCATTCAAAACGATATATAATACAATATGATGCGATTCCAATTAATATTGTGGCACCCAAGATGGCGGCCAATCTTATTTCGTCATAACATCATAATTATAAATTCGCCCGCATTATATCATTTGCGTATTGAAAAAAAAAATAGAGATATTTATAACAAAGCGCCCACAAAATTTGAGGACAGGCATTTTCCGAAATTTGACCGAATGAGATACACAACAGAGGTCATTAAAAAATGAGAATAAAAATAGTCTGAATAGTAAATGCAAAAAAAGTTACAATAATAAAATATAATACTTCAGCTTTAATGATACTTTTCCAAGCCTGTACAAACACTTTAACATTAAGTCCTAGAAGCAGATTTAATGGGCACAGCACAAGGTGTGAACGAATAGCTGTCCGCACTCCCATTCCTTGATGTTTTCGTTCGTTCTTCTCAATAACTCCGTTATTTCCTTCAATGTTGTAAATTGATGAACCGTGTAAACTTATGCTTCTTAGGACGCACCTTGTAAAATTTAATGCGATTTTTCATTGAAAAATAAATGTCTGAATCTTTTTCAATTCCAAAAATGGTTCTTTCTAAAGAAAAGAGCACTTAAGTAATCATGAGTTGGAAAATATCATAAATATCACTTTATAATACCATTCCAAAATAGATTTTTTTGACGACGAAACAAACGGAACATATTTGCGGGAAACGGGTAAATGTTTAAAAACATTGCTAATTATTTGCGGGATAAGAGACAAGAAAGTTTTGCATAGGGAAAGCTGGAGTGTAAATTTAAAATAATATTTGATCGAAAAAGGAATAAACCAAGTATAAATTTAGGAAGTGCCGTTACAAAGGCTTTTAACTTCAGCACCTGTGTTCAGTTTCAGGGATCAAATTACAAAGGCTTATAACTTCAGCACCTGTGTTCAGTTTCAGGGATCAAATTACAAAGGCTTATAACTTCAGCACCTGTGTTCAGTTTCAGGGATCAAATTACAAAGGCTTATAACTTCAGCACCTGTGTTCAGTTTCAGGGATCAAATTACAAAGGCTTATAACTTCAGCACCTGTGTTCAGTTTCAGGGATCAAATTACAAAGGCTTATAACTTCAGCACCTGTGTTCAGTTTCAGGGATCAAATTACAAAGGCTTATAACTTCAGCACCTGTGTTCAGTTTCAGGGATCAAATCGCCACCCTTATCGTTTTAGAAGGCCAGCACAGATTGCTCATTTAATTATTAGTGGCGTGACACGCCGCTCTATGAGTTATTATATCGGTACGTAGGTCGACGGGGAGATGGTAACCGTTTTACTTCTCTATGAGTTTTGGGGGCAATAACATCTAACTATTCGGCCGATTCTAACGAAATTTGAAGCCCTTATGTTGCTTTGCATTTTCTTTCAAATAATATAATTTCCAAGGTCCACCTAAGGTTAGTTCGGTAATTATTGAAAGTTTTGAAGGTCGTAAGGTCATATGGTTGTAAGGTAGAATAATTGAGAGCACGCGACATATGTCTTTTGAGCTTGTTTCATTTACTTGTATATATCTAAAGCTTTACTGTGCTCTTACTAAATAGATATGTAGACCCATTAAATAAATAAACAAAATTAAGTAAATATAAATACATATAAAAAGAAGACATCTGATTATATTTATTTACTCGGAATTTGAATTTAGGTCAGTTTAATGAAATTTATTTAAGGAATTTAACGACGTCATATTTACATGCTGTCTATTAAATACGAGACCCCAAATGAAATTCAATAATTTATACATTTTCACTCTAACATAAAAAAAATACATATATCATGAGCAAGAATATGATTTTATATTTTATAATGTGATATATGTAGATATGCTACATCATAATCTCTTGGAAGCGGTCCAGAGAAGAGCTAAATAGATGATACCAACATTAAGGTTCCTTAAGTACAAGAAAAGGTTAAAGGCACTAACTAGATAGGTTCTCTTTTGACATTAAGGTTCCTTAAGCACAAGAAAAGATTAAAGGTTCTCTTTTGAGAGGCGATGCTGAAAAATGTTATTTGATGTAGATTACTTGGATGTTAACATCTTATTTGTACTGAAAGAGGGAAATAAGGAAAAGGCGACACGAGAAAATCAAGAAGCAGGGATGCAGATTAGATTTGCGCAAGTACTTCTTTAGTTATAGGGTTGTTGGGTTTTGGAATTCATTACCAGGTGATGTAGTTAAAAGTAGAACTTGACTGTGTTTAAAAGGAGACTGGATGTTTAGATGGATGATAAGGGTTGGTAAGCAGTAGATGTGAGGAAAGCTAATTAGATTAATTTAATGCTATTAAGAAGAGACCAGTAAGAAGTTCTAGGACCCTAAGTATATATATGTATATATATATATATATATATATATATATATATATATATATATATATATATATAAAGAACCTTATTTTTCAGGCTTACATGTATATATGTACTATAACAAACTTTGTATTTGTGGTTGCATGTTTAGACGTTTTGTATAATAATAAACTCAATAATGACGAAACCTGGTTGGTGGCTGATAACGCAATCCCACGGCTGCAGATTGTATAGAGGGGAGGAACCTTATGAGTTCTTTTGACTGGGATGACTCGATAGGCCCTAGTGGATCTTTCCATCCTTTATGTTATGTTATGAATTTAGAAAAAAAACGGCGATGAATTTGAGCCCCAGTCTGATGCAATGCGAAGCTTATAAGACGACACGATTCTTAGCTTGATGGCGGTCGTTTAAAAGGTAGGATTTGTAAAAGCAAGATACCTACATATAATATTAAATCCCATTTTCACTTATTTCTACTCATATATGTACTCGTATTTTGTCTCAGGTTAAACCTATGCAAATTATTTAACTTCTCGGGGGGCGGGGTGCATATATAGAAGCCATGTTGTAATCTAGTATAAGTCGATTGACACTAGGTTAAAACATAACATAACATCACATAATTTCACGGATGACAAAAGCCACAAGGGCCTATCAAAGGTCATCCGCCTCCGCCAAAACCCACCCACAAAAAGCACCATCACCAGGGGAAGACAAAATCAAAGTCCCCCACAATAAAATATAATAGATGACAAAAGCCACAAGGGCTCATCATAGGTCATCTGAGTCAAACGGCCTCTTTTTTAAGGCACCCAAACTCCCAGGAAAACTACATCCAGAGGATGTAGCTCTCTGACGCTGTCTAGATTTGCTAGAGTTGAATGGACTAATAAATGCAAAAGGAATTACTGAATTTCGATGCACATAAGTGAAAATCATTGAAGATTTGAATAATGAATATGTCTTAAGTATGAAATGAATAAAAATTGGGTAAGTGAAGTCCAGGAAGAGAAAGTTTTTGTTGTTATAGTGGATCATACTCTGAAACCATCAATTTAGAAGAGAAGAATAAGATTAGCCAAATGTCGAAAGGTACCGTGAATTTTTTGGGGGGTATAAAGGTAAAGACATTATAGCCAAAATATGAAATTCCTTAGTGGGTCCTCGTCTAAAATATAGCGTTAGACCTGGTCTGTTTAATAGGTTCAAGATGTCGAAATAATAGAAATTGCTCAGAGTTAAGCAACCAAATAAATCTCTAGCGAATTATAATATTGTTTTCGGTTCAAATATGCTTTTGAGAGGTGATAGGTTCTAAGTTTTTTTTAGAGAGACACCAGCAATTATAAAAAAAAACCCGACCACATGGTATTGGTTTAGTCGCCGATCTCCTCTCCTTTTGATGACTTTTGTTTCATAGTGGGGTCCGAAGCTTGACTATTCGAAACCCCTCTGAGACATAGGGCAGAAAACTTTCCAAATTAATTGGCTCAGGACAGAATTAGTAATCATTATTTAGCAAAGTTGAAGGAAATTTTGACAGTTACATGTACCACATGGAAATTAGACAGGTACATGCCTCACATGGAAATTAGATAAGTACATTTCATACATTGAAATTAGACGGGTACATGTCCTACATGGAAAATAGACGAGTACATTTCCCACGTGGAAATTTGACAGGTACATGTCCTATATGGAAAATAGACAGGTATATGTCCCACATGGAAATTAGTCAGGTACATTTCTCTCCTAAAATATAGACATCTACATGTGTTATCTAAAAAATATATAGGTCCACAACCTAGAAATTACCCAGGTACATACATGTCTGACCAAGATGTTAGACAAGTACAAGTCTGAAAGTTAATTAAGAAACGGTGGTGAGCGCTAACTTCACCTTGTGCAAGTTCCAAGAAGTATGATGACATTTCGATGTGAGGGTGTGGGAATAATTCCATCCTTGCATATCTTTCATTGTTACCGTACATGTAAGTGCTCTTCCTTGGTTCCTACTCTCGGCATCTGTTTAGGTAAGGGTTGGTCTCCTTCCAGACTCACATTCCTCGGCGATGCATTTGTCAAAGTGTCCTCTTGATGACAGGTGCGACACACCCTTTAGTGCTGGTGACTGGATTTCTGAGGCTTTGGGGTTCCTAGTAATAGATGATATGTAATCAAGAAGGTTGGTTCTCAGTAGTTTTGTGCCCCCTCTGATGACAGGTATGATAAAAGTATCTTGAAGGTTTCATTTCCCCTTGATGTAGTGAATCGAAGTGGGTATTTGGATATTTTCTGCTCGTTTAAACCCACAATCATTTAGGAAACTCACTTCGATGATCGGTGTTGTCATGTTGCTCATGACCCTAAAGGCAATGTCTGGTTTGAAGGGCGAGTTTTCTACATAGGTGGCTATTGAGATGATGTTATTATAATATACGGTGGAGACGGAGAATAAGAGAAACCACACTTGGTACAAGGTTCTTTATTACTGACGTTTCGTTCCTCTGAGGAAGCTCCACAGGAACGAAACGTCAGTAATAAAGATCCTTGTACCAAGTGTGGTTTCTCTTATTATTCCTCTCTATTTGTTGCCAAAGACACCCATCTTTCATTGTATCTTTCATTGACACTGTTGTTTGGGGGGCAATGCTCCCACTGTTCGGAGCTGCATTCTAACCCAATTGAATTTAAGATTCTCAAGTGAGGGTCCTTGTATATCCTATCATGGCGAGTTGTGCTGTGGCTAAGTTACCTTGACTTATTTATCTATCTTCTGGATCTTTTATGGGTCTTCCACTCTGCTTCTTCTTTTTGTTGGGATCTTTTGAATGTTTTCTTCTTCCAATTGTGTTTTCATTGGTGCCCCTTCCCCGTTATTGCTTGGCTTTGTGATACTGTTTGTGCTGAGAGAGAGAGAGAGAGAGAGAGAGAGAGAGAGAGAGAGAGAGAGAGAGAGAGAGAGAGAGAAAGAGAGAGAGAGAGAGAGAGAGAGAGAGAGAGAGAGATAGAGAGAGAGTTGTGTCTTGATGTTGCGCTACATGGTTAGTGGTGTGATTGTGTGAGCTACTTGGGTATTGTACAGGCTTATTTCACCTGCTTTGTGAAGATGTCCAATTATCTGTGTTTATGTCCATACAGATCCATAAGATCAGCAAAAGGTTACTGAATGAGGAGAAACAAAGAGAGAAAATAAAGCAGCGAACACAAGCAACAAGATCAACAGACCTAAGTCGCGTGCTCTCAATTATTCTGACTTATGACCCTATGACCTTACGACCTTCAAAACCTTCAACAAGTGGGGCAATCCGACCCATAAGCAGTTTTATTTTAATAACTCCCGGACTAACCTTAGAAGGATTTTGGCAATTATATCATTCTAAAGAGAGTGTAAAACAACATCAAGGTTTCAAATTTAGTTAGAATCAGCCGAATAGTTATGATGTTATTGCCAAAGAACTCATTGAGAAGTAAAACGGTTACCACCCGACTGACAGAGCTACGGACCGACATAGTAACTTAGAGAGTCATGTGCACGCGACTAAAAAGTGCAATTATCATAGCAATGGCAGGACTCCTTGACATCGCAGTGTTAAGAGGACTTACCATTGCTCTATTGACTCTATACCCTGTCTGCGTTCTTAAGTCCACTACAAAGCTAATAACAAAACCATGATTTTGAAACTGATCAAGTTATGGATAGTGAAGATGTATGGAAGATGCAAATCCCACGATCCCCAAAGATGAAGCGTTCTTAATGAGTGAAAAATCAAGCTGGGCGGAAGTTAAAATAGGTGGTTGGGCAGGTGGGTGGAAGTGAGCGAGACAGGAAATGATCCATCTCCTCTAGCCCCCCCTCCCCCCAGCGCATTTCATTCCCTGAAATCGGATCCATTCAGGGATTACGGATCAGTATGTTCTCACGAGTGGGTCCTGAATAGAGGGCGTTGAGGACGCTAATTCTACCTCTTAAGAGCCACTTTGAGCAACACAGAGATTTGCCTCCCAAGGATCCGTGGAGGTCCCATTTTCCGGTTCGGTTCCTCCTTCTAAATCCTCGCCGCGTTTATCTCTACCCATCTGTTCATTTTTTTCTCCTTTATTTACCTTCCGTTCTTGCTTATTTTATCTTTTATAAAGTTGAGATCTGGTTTATTCTTTCTTTTATTAATTCGCGATCCTGTATTTTTCCTTTTTAGCTTCCAATTTCTATTTATTTTCTCCTTTAAATTACTTTCTTGTTTATTTTCTCGAATCCAAATAAAGCGAACACCGTTGGAAGTTGTCAAGGTGTTCTGATAATGAAGACGAGGCATTTCACAGCCGACTCTCTTAAATAGCCGGGTGGAAAGGGGCAACCGATACACAAATACCCCACAGCAGATAGCGCAGGGGCTCTAAGGACCTATGTTCAAGCTTATCATTTAGTATGGAAAAGAACACTTAATCCCAAAGTAATAATAAGCAAATATAAAAACCAACGCAAATTACAGACTCTACACTTTAACTATCATTCACTTTTCAACCTGCTCACTATCAACTCTGTCAAAATCTCAGAAGCAAAGATCCAGACCACAGCTAAAACATCCATTTAAAACAATTTGGTCCCACAATTACTTTCATACTCAAAGACATCTTCAACCATTCCTGGTTACTCATCACCTTAGCCCGTATAGAAACAACCATACTTCGTCTTTATCCTTAAACTTAACAAACTTGCATGCTCTCTCTCTCTCTCTTTCTCTTTCTCTCGCTCTTCCTCTCTCTCTCTTTCGCTCTCTATCTTTCTCTCTCTTTCTCTTCATAGCTCTCTCACCTCCTCTTGTTCTCTCTCCTTATATTTGTCTCTGTATTCTCTCTCTCTCTTCTTAGCCATCTTTTATTCCTCACACACCCAAACATGGCTTAGTAACAAAACACTCCACAACCATACCACTGACTATGATAACAACATACATCTTAGGTTTTAACCCAGACTGCGCCCCCACAACGCATATCCACACAGCAATAAACACCAGCAAAGCCTTCGATACTATTCCACTACCCAACCTCATGCGACAAATACTGGAGACCAACGGTAAGAAATCTTCCTCTCTAACAGACACCGCCAACTTCCACACAGTGCCCCACCCATAGAAAAAGCTTCACAATGGAGTCCCTTCAGGAGCCCTCCTTCCTCTCCGACTTTTTCCACTCTTTTCATACATGACATACCCCTCCACAGTATCCAATCAGTCCACCTAAACGTGTACGCAGATGATCTATACAAGGAATCCCACACTTCACCTCTGTACGCACAGCCTCCCAAAACCTAATACCGACCTTCACCACCTTAAAAACTTGTTCACATTAAACAGACTTCTCACTCGCCTTAGCCACCAATACTAGTCCCCCACTTACCACCAATACACACGCATCCAACCACCACCAACGACAAATCATGCTTAGCATCCAAATTCTCCCACTCAACTGTAACCCTACACAAATGGGCATCACCCTAGACCCCCAGCCCCCCCAAACACCCCCCAAATCACTCCTATACAACACCGAATGAGAAAATAATAAAACAATCACACACTTCAAACCCTAAAATTACTCTATTCCAAAGTTTCCCCCACCTGACAGTCACACATCCGAATCCACTCTGGATAACCGAACCAGAGTTTCTATGCCCCCCCCCCTAAGGTCAGGATCCCACAAACGGATACAAAAAAGATAAATAAACCCCTATATCTCCCCCCCTTCACCTGCCTATCCCCGCTGACCTCAGCAATTCAAAAACACTACCCCCTACTCCTCTGTCCATCTCAAAATAGCTTCCAATTTACGAGTACGTCTCGAGGAGACCCGCTGCCAAGGAAGACCCCATCAAGACTGTTTTACCAGGCACCCGGCGGAACGGCACGCCCTCCCGTCCCCAGTGCGCCCGCTAGTCTCAAACTAGTTTGTGACTGCCTAGGCTTTATTCCTGTTAAATATTATTTTTTTCATCACTTTCTTTACAAGGCTCTTCGAGCCTATTTTCCTAGCAGGCTGCGAATTCTGTAGGCTAGTCGCCAACTAACTTTCGTCCACCCATCCCCGTTTGCGGTCGGAGGGGGCTCATCCCATCCCTCGTCTCCGGTGGTGTGGGGTTGCTATGTATCATGCCTGCTAGATGGACGGGGTAATCCTTCTCTGGCTACAAACAGGGATGAGTGGACGAAAGTGAGTTAGCGACTAGCCTACAAAAATCTCAGCCTGCTAAGAAAATAGTTGCTAAGGGGCTATTTATCATGCCTGAGTTCTTCGCACCCTTTACCCATTGTACTGCTCCCAGTTTTCCTTCTCTTTTACCGCCTCCCCCCGCCAGGCGGCGTTAGCATGGAGACCATGATTCAACTGTCATCTGGAGAACGTGCGTGCCTTCCAAGCCCCAATGTCCGCAGAAGGATATGCGACTGTATATTTTCCCCACATTTTCGTTTCCTCTAGTTTCACCACTTGACGAACTTTCAGCGTGATACAGCCCTCGTGGGTTTACGCTTTAATTTTGAGTTTAAAAAATCCGTAGAAGAACTCTGGGATTGGTCTCGTGCCATCTGTGGCATCCTAATAATTCCTAAGTTCCGTAGATTTGAGTCGAGAAAACCCGAAATGAAGGAAGGTCTAATTGGTTAAGAAACCCAATGACTCAATTGGAGTCGTGATTGTTGGCTGGGTAACTTTAATATACATAGCTTCTGTTTGTCTACAGAGCAAAATGGGGAAGGGCGGGGGAGGGGGTACAGTTACCAGTATACCCCTGAACACTGTAAATTAGCATTTTTTGTTTCATTACCGCTACTGTGAGAGTCATTGTGTTATCTAAACTTATCCGAAATGAAGGAAGGTCTAATTGGTTAAGAAACCCAATGACTCAATTGGAGTCGTGATTGTTGGCTGTGTAACTTTAATATACATGGCTTCTGTTTGTCTACAGAGCAAATTGGGGTGGGGGAGAGGGAGAAACAGTTACCATTATACCCTTGAAAACTGTAAATTAGCATTTTTTGTTTCATTACCACTACTGTGAGAGTCATTGTGTTATCTAAACTTATCCGAAATGAAGGAAAGTCTAATTGGTTAAGAAACCCAATGACTCAATTGGAGTCGTGATTGTTGGCTGGGTAACTTTAATATACATAGCTTCTGTTTGTCTACAGAGCAAAATGGGGAAGGGGGGGGGGGTACAGTTACCATTATACCCCTGAACAATGTAAATTAGCATTTTTTGTTTCATTACCACTACTGTGAGAGTCATTGTGTTATCTAAACTTATCCGAAGTAAAAGAAGCTTTAATTGATTAAGAAACCCGATGACGAAATGACTCAATTGAGTCTTGGCTCTGGGGCTGTGGAACTTAAATATTCATAGCTTCTGTTTATCTACAGAGAAAAATGTTCTTTTTTTTGGGGGGGGGGTCAGTTACCATTATACCCTTGAATAGTCTAAATTACCATTTTCTGTTTAATTACTGCCAATTTGAGAGTAGTTTTTATCTCAATTTATCATAATTTAATTACTTTAGACTCAACCTCTTGGTAAAGACCCTTTAACGCTTTTTTAAGTTTCAATACACATCTCTTCACCTAAATTGTGTACGCTAATACAAACACACTTTTTTGTCTATCAGAGTAGTGAATGGAGTACTAAAAGAGCACACTGAGCACGAAAGATTACTAGAAAAGATCCGTTACTTAGCAACAGAAACAGTGATGAATGAACCCAGCTAACCGATGACTTAAAGGGCGCATAGAGTAGAAGTAGAAGGTGTTGCGACATTTTTGTCACCCCCTACCGAAAACTAATAAGAACAATAGAGTAACAATATAATAATATCAAACACATGTACTGGTTTTAGTGTATTCACTTTCATTGGCGCTCACACATCGAGAAGGTCTTTATGAACACCATTTTCGTGGCATCTGATATATAATTAAAACACTAATTACAAGGGGTGACAAGACTTTCAGACCACCCTGTACTCTAATAGATCCCTCGTCTTTCTGACTATATCTAATCCCCTCCAAAAAACCTCATCTGGAAGCTAATCCTCTAAAACTGGAAACTTGGTCTACTAAATAGACCTAATCCTTGCTAATTATAAATAAGGATTTTTAGGGAGGTTATGGCGATCTTTAACGCCACGGGCCTTCACAGGGCGCCCATCAACCAAGGAAAAGCTTGAGAGATGATGTGGATCATCGAGCTACGTATAAGGGCACCGAGGGAGGGGGGCGTTTTTCATTGGGCAGATTATTCCCCTTTCTTGGGCAAATACAGAGAAAACACGATCCCCGGGGGGGGGGGCAGAACCAGATCGTAGGGTTTTCAGAACCTAAGATTGATTCGACGAGGAAAACAGGTATGAAGGAGCTACCGTAAGGACCTTGAAGGTGGTTCTGTATCGAATGGGGACCAAGTGTAGATCGCGAATCAAGGGAGTTGCACGAGAGGAACGACCTCAGTGGAGAAGAACCCCCACCGGCGGCAAAGTGTTGAACCAGTTGTAGAGGTGGAAGAGTGACAGCCCGTGATAAAAGAGTTTCAGCTTAGTCAAGGCGAAAGAGGGCGAAGGCATGGATGGCAATCTCGAAGCTGTAGTAGTCAAAGTGGGAGCGGATGCGGCCGGGATTACAGAGAAAACAAAGAGACCTGTAATTTGCAGACGTGATCAAGATGAGTTTTCAGAGCTAATTGACTTTTAAAGGTGGCACCCAGGTTTTCTACAGTACCAAGAGAAGAGCACAAAGGGCATCCAGGTTAAAATAAGAAGAAATAGTTTGGCAGCAATATACATCTATAGGTGAACCCACCAGTAATTTATGTTTTTATCAAGGTTGACTTTTAAAAAGTTGATGAGAGCCATTCAGAGACGATATTAGAAGCGGATAATAGGTTTCTTAGCGTCTCTTTTAAATGAGTCTTGCGCTTCGTCACCATAGAAATGGAATGATAGACCAAGACGTGTCATCACCATAGAAATGGAATGATAGACCAAGATGTGTCGTCACCATAGAAATGGAATGATAGACCAAGACGTGTCGTCACTATAGAAATGGAATGATAGACCAAGACGTGTCGTCACCATAGAAATGGAATGATAGACCAAGACGAGTATTTAGTAATTACTTTTTGTGAACGTGAGCACAAGGGGAGGATTTGTTTGCCAGGTGCATGTGTAGCGGATGTGAGTGAGAGAAATGAAAGGATAGTAGAGAGAGGTGAAAGGGACGCAGCTGTTGTTGTACATGTGGCAGTGAATGTTATAGGGAAAATGAGGTCGGATGAGCTAGTGTCTAGATATAGGAATTTGTTTGGAAAATTTTTGAATAGTATTTTAAGTGTGTAGTGTCAGGGATTTTAACTAGGATTAGAGTAGGTAGTAAGTGGATGTGTGCGTGCAGTTGGGATAAATAAGAGAATGAAAGTATTATGCTATAGTATAGGACTAGTGGCTTTGGATACATGGAGCGAGTTTTTTTGGAACGGAGGATTTGTATGTAATGAATGAGTTACACTTGTGTCTCAATGGTGTGAAAGTCTTAAGTGACTGTCTCGAAGTATAGGTATAGGCTATCAGGGTAAGAGGATGAGGCAATTAGGTGTGAAGGCATTCAAATGAATTTGGAGAGAAACAAACGGGGGAATTATCAGAGAGCTAGGAGGATAAAATGGAGTAACGATAAAACCATAAAGGACGATACGTTGAGAATATACTACGTACTTAATAAGAACAAGAAACATAAGATGAATTTGTTAAGAGGGCTAAGGAGTGTAGAGAAAATTGATGTTATTGTGATAACAGAGTCATGGCTTGGTTTGGCACGAAAGAACGTTAGACCTGAGGTCCAGAGTGATAGTTGTTTCATAGAGATAAGAACAGGAGGGAAGGAAGAGGGTTGATCATTTATATTAGGGATAGTCTCCAGTGTTGCGAAAACACTACACTTAAAATAGATACGGACACAGTCATTATGGCTAGATGTTAAGGATGGAAAGGATAAATTTGTCATAGGATTAGTATATACCACCAAATTATAGTAAGGAATCTACGTGTCCTCTGTTACAGGAGCAAGAACAGCCATGTAGATGTAAATATGTGTGTATAATGGGTGATTCTAATTACAGAAATATAGACTATGAAACTCTTGTTAACAACGCACTAGGGGTAAAAATATATTGGATTTAGTTCTATCAAATAGGAAAGAAGGTATGAGTGATAAAGGGATTGGGGAAATCTGGGTACTAGCGACCATTGCGAAATTAGATTTTAGTTAAAATGGAACTGGGTTATCAGTAGAATAAACAAGGTTAAAATCTCAGACTTTAGAAAAGCAGATTAGAGTGGTCTGAGGAGGTACCTGGGGACTGTTGTTTGGAGACTAGCGAGAGAGTTTAGGTCAAGAAATGTGTTATCAATGAGAGCAGTCAAGAAGGAAGATATCCCTTAGGTAGAGAGGAATGGTGTAGATTAAGAATATGAGACAACGATTAAGCAAATAAATTGCCGGGCAGAATATGAATATTCAGGAAATTAGAACCAAGACTATCGCCCCTAAATGGATGTGGGATAGAATTAAGCATTATATCGGCATTAAAAGGGGCCATTTATAGGAAAATAAAAAAAAGGTGAGACTCAATTACGGCAGAGATATGATGAGCTAACTCGAGACAATTAAAAGCTAATTAGAGAGGCAAAGAGAATTTATTAAATTAAATCGGCAAATAAGTTATAGGAAAATATCAAATGATTCTTTCAATTAGACAGAACTAAGACTAGAGATAAAATAGGCCCACTTAAAACTATCTATGGAGAGACAGTGAGTAATAGGGCTGCAATAGCTAGGATGTTAAATAAGTATTTGCTTTCAGTATTTACACTCTAAGATAATTTAATTGTACCTGTATGGGTAAAGAGGAGGAGAAATTTGAGCCCTTAACATGTCCCTTTAGAAAATTGTTAGAGACTAGCATTGTACTAACGGCATGGAAGAAAGCTAGTGTAATATCTAAATTTAAGAATGGGATAAAAGAATTACGTCCAATTACCAACCAGTGAGTTTGACATCACTAATGGGAAAAATGATGGAATCTGTAATAGCGAAATCTATTAGGGCTTTACTAGGGGCAAATCGTGTTTGACTAATTTACAGTCTTTTTACAGAAAGGTGTACGATGCCGCCGATAGAGATGATAAATACGATATTGTGTACTTTAATTTTAGTAAGGCTTTTGACACTTGCAACTTTTGAAGAAAGTCAAAGTGCCTGGGATCGATGGAATAATTTTTAGGTGAATTCAGTCGTTGCTTATCGACAGACAGCAAAGAGTTTGTTTAGATAGGATTAAACCTATGTGGGGGATTGTTACTAGTGGGGTTCCACAGTGGTCGGTGTTGGGGTCGTTATTGTTCTTGATTTATATTAATGATCTTGACTTAGGTGTAAATAACGATCTAAGCAAGTTTTCCGATGATACTAACTTAAGTAGGATTATAAGGTCTGACTCTGATGCTGAAGTATTATATAAAATAAATTGACCATAGTATCCCAAAGGGCAAAGAAATGACAAATGGAATTGAACATAGCGAGTGTAATGTACTTAGTATAGGTAGTTGTAATCGACTAAATAATTATAAACTAGATGGGAGTGTTTTAGTAAGGTCAGAATGCGAAAGAGACTTAAGTGTCCTGGTAAGTTCTGTCATCCGGCCCTATAAAGCAGTGGATAAGTACTAGGAATAAAGATAATAGGGTATTCAGGTTTATTGGGAGGAGTGTAAGTAATTGGAGGGCTGATGTCATTCCGAAACGGTACCTGGCATTAGTTAGACCTCACCTTGACTCTGCGGTGCAATTTGGGTCGCCAGATTATAGGATAGATATTGCTTTGTTTGAGTGTGTGCAAAGAAGGATGAATAAGATGATTCATGGGTTGGGGAGGATGGATATTGCTTTGCTTGAGTCTGTGAAAAGAAGGATGAATAAGATGATTCATGGGTTGAGGAGAATGGATATTGTTCTGCTTGAGTCTGTGAAAAGAAGGATGAATAAGATGATTCATTGGTTGAGGAGGATGGATATTTCTTTGCTTGAGTCTGTGCAAAGAAGGATGACTAAGATGATTCATGGGTTGAGGAGGATGGATATTGATTTGTTTAAGTCTGTGCAAAGAAGGATGGCTAAGATGATTATTGGGTTGAGGAGGATGGATATTTCTTTGCTGGAGTCTGTGAAAAGAAGGATGAATAAGATGATTCACGGGTTGAGGAGGATGGATATGGCTTTGCTTGAGTCTGTGCAAAGAAGGATGGCTAAGATGATTCATGGGTTGAGGAGGATGGATATTGCTTTGCTTAAGTCTGTGCAAAGAAGGATGACTAAGATGATTCATGGGTTGAGGAGCTTCTCATATGGGGAAAGGCTTAGAAAAGTAAATCTTCATACGTTAGAAAGGAGAAGAGTTCGAGGGGATTGGATTGAAATCTCCAAGAGGGTAAAAGGTAATAATAGCGAGACAGAAGTGAAGTTCTTATTTTTAGTGAAGAGGATTGGACACGTAACAATGAGTTTAAACTGGACAAGTTTATGTTTAGGAAAAAGATTGGTAGAAACTGGTTGACAAATCGAGTGATAGATGAATGGAAGAGGCTCACTACTCATATGATAGAATCGTCTTCCCTGCGGAATTTTAAGAATAAATTAGATAGAACTATGGATGAGGTTTCTAGGTGGGACTGAAATGGATGATGGGCACAGAAGTTGCCTCATATAGGCTATTGACTATCCTTTTTCTGACTCTTTTTCTTATGTTTTTACAATAATAACAAGGAGAAGGATATTGATACAAAAACAAAGGTAGCATGACCTAACCATTTGGACAACACCAAAACGCTAACTCGATGCTAAGCCTAAAAAAGTCAGAAAAATACATTTTATGGCTCTAAAAACGTGATGGGGATGTTCTAACAATTTACCTTTACTTCTTGTATTTCGACTAGATCTTCGTTCACAACTAAAAACAAGTTAACTAATATTGGCAATAAAAACAAACGCGGGAGCGTAATTAAGCCGTCGCATGGCTTTCAGGATGTGCACAAATTTATTCCGACTCTGAAACAATTAGTGAAATGCGCCCGCGAGCGTTTCATAGCATTTCAAGATGGCGTCGTAGAAGAATTATTGTTTTTTCATCCTCGGGTTGAATTATTATCTATTTGTGACTTTATAACGTGTGGTAGACCTTTTCCGCCATCGAAATATTACTGCTAAGACACTATTACAACAATACGAACCAATATTACAGGCTTTAGTAGCCTATAAAGCGTGCACCACTCTTATTCAAATTTACTGTCTACTGTGATCCTCACTTGGTTGAATCATTAAAAATAACTAATAACAAAACAAAATAAATAAACAAAGCAAACCTTACTTTGCTCTAAATCCCTGCTTTTCCAAATAAATAGCTTTTGTTTTTATTCGTCCTATTTAACCAGGCACGCAACCCGGCGTGGTAGGATTTCTAGGGAGTATAATAATGTATCAAGTGAGGTGTAAAACTGGCGTTTGCTGGGAGCCAGACATGTGCTAATTGGCGATTAGACTCCTGACATTCGTCGGACGTGAGCAGAGAAAAAACAATTTACCGAGGAAAAGGGAATCTGACGAGGCTGGATACGGTGGATACGGTGTTAATTATGGGTTAATACGTAGTTTATTCATGCTGGATTCGTGGTTGCTCTCAGGTTGATCCATGGTTAAAACTTTGTTAAAATTACGATATACCTCGCCGCCCTCACACACAAACAAACACATTCTCAGCTACACACAAACTTGTTTGAATTAGAGCGTAAACCTCGAATTTTGAGGCAAACGAATGGTCATCAAATACACGTTTCATGTCCATCAGACAGTCCGGTTTAAGGCCTCTGGCATAGCGAGAGCGCACCCGAGACAGACCTCTCGGTCTGGGACAGCGGGCATAGGAAATCAAACTGTGTCACTTCCCTCCATCGTCTAAATGGGAAGACTCAAGCTTTTAGTCAGTTTTAATATAAGGCAGAAGAGAAAGAAACTAGCATTAAGTTCGAGCATGTCAGGCAGAGAGAACTCGACCTTGTTTCAAGCAACATCTGTCTCTGAGCTAGCTATACCTAAGTGCCTTCTACTCGACCAGTAAGTGTGTTCGTTTTCAGAGGTAAGAAACAGTATCAAGCTGGTGAAAACCCACCATAACATAAGTTATTAACGCCTCGTTCTTATCTACTGATTTAACCTTCTAGGCGTTAATAAGTGCCCTATGATAAACGTCTAGACAAACGGTTTAGCCAACAAACTTCAAAAAATGTTAGGAGAAGTTAACTAACGAAAAACCTCCAACAATGTTAAGAGAACCTAACTAACAAACAAACTTCAAACGTTAAGTGATCTATAACATACCCATGTCATTTATTCTAACTATACAAAATTCCCTCTATTTTATCACCCTACTAACGAGGAGGGCTTTGGACGGACTAGGTCTTTAGATTTCTTTGGAGGCAAAATCTTTTCTTCCAACCGAAACTACTGTTGTATTTTACTGTGAATTAGTTAATGCTTTTATCCCATTTTCGGCTACCCTTAAAACTTTGCCTCGCCTATTGAATCTATAGGTTTGTGCCAACATCTCAGTTGATGTATTTGGGGGATCAGTAGTTGATTCTTGGTTGATCACCTTGGTTAATTCTCCGTTGATCCACAATAGATCCATGATTGAGCCTTACTGATCCTAGGGTAATCCTTAGTTAATTCTAGGTTAAACCTGGGTTGAACCCTGGTTGATCTATGGTTTTTCCATGATTAGTCCATTAGTAATCCCTCGTTAATCCATGTTTCACCCGGTCTAAGACTTGGTTGATCCATGCATTATCCGCGACAAATCTCGGTGAATCCATAATTGAACCTTGGTTGAGGCTTGTTTGACCTTCGCTTGGTCCTTGGTTAATCCGTCAGAAATTAATGACTCCGCCTTTCATGAAAACGTAATTTAAATAATTCTAAAAAAACAACAGCGAGGGGAACCGCACTAAAAAGTATGAAAAAACGTGCTTAACGAAAGTGGTAAAGTTAGAGAGCGTGACTTTTCATGGCAATTGTGATGGAAGGGGTTGGACTCGCCTCTCTTACGTAATTGCCGCCGCTAACGCAACGGATGAAAACGACTCGATTAATTCCCTCAATTCAAAGACCCGAAAGAAATCTAAAATTTTAAATGTATGGAGATCGATCCCTTCATGGCAATTTAAAGGATATTAAACCCCCCTTCCTTTCCTTACCAGAACCGGTCAACGGCATTAGAACCCCACTCGGGTTTGCGCTCGAGCTCGTGAAACCGCTTCAGTGAAACGCAAAATGAGAATTGGGAATTTTCAGTTGCTCCGAGGGACCAGTGAATGAAGGACAAGGGAAGATAAAAAAGGAAGAGTGAATGTAGGGGAATCAACTCCCCTCCCTCACAAGTGAGCGGCTGGTTGCTAACCACAACATCCTGGCAGTGTAGACGCCGTAGCCCACACTCTTAACCACCTCGTTCTCGCCCCTTATCCCAATGAAAAGCTGAACGGTTAAAACAGCAAGATTTCCCCTAAGAGCGGGTATTCAATTTCACCTCAGAGGCGAAATTGGAGGAGCGTCTCCCTAAAGCCAGAATGTCCCTCAGGACCAGAGGTACGACGCTCTGAGAAAAACCGTTGGAGGAGGAGACTTCATGCGGCATGTCCACGCATCCCCTCCCCCTCCTGCCCCTACCCCAGTGGGCGTGGCGACGTATAAAAGCAAATTATCAAAAATATATAGCACTCTTAGAGATAAAACGTAATCCAGGCGGAATTTTGAAGTACATAAACAACCCATACGTACGAACTCCAGCCATCCCTCGGTCCTTCCTATACCACGACATAAATATTTGGTGTCAGGTTTTATGGGTATTGGAAGAACTCAGTAAAAGTTGGTTGTCTTGTATTCCCTTCAAGAAGAGTAAATGTGTGCCAAGCGTTCGATGAAAGATTAAACATAACAAGGTAGGTGTATAAATTTGTGGTGGTTAACCCGTTAAGGTTATTAATTAATTTGTTTGTGGATTGATATTCCAATCAGCAAGGTATTGGGATAAAGGGAAGTTAGGCAGCGCGCTACCTTATTAGTGATTGCATAAGTACCTGAGCGTACAGCGGTGAAAAGTTGACAGACAAACACCAAATGGACTCGGTCGAAAGATTCTGGCAACAAGTCCAAATTCTGGGACTAGAAGACGAAGAAATGGATGCCTACGCCCTGTCAGAGCTGAGAATAGAAATGGAAGAAGAAAGAATATAATGGGATAGAGAAGAAGAAGAAGAAGAAGGAATACAGCTTGATAGAAAAATTGAAAAAAGAAGAATACAGTGTAAAATAGAAGCAGAATACCGAGGGGAAGTAAAACAAACGAAAGAATAATACAGTTGAAAAGAGAAGCAGAAGAATTAAGAATAAGGATAGAAAGAGAAGCCAAAGTAAGAAGAATAAAGATAAAAAGAGAAGCCGAGGAAAGAAGAATAAAGAGGGAAAGAGAATCAGAAGAAAGAAAAATAAAGATAAAAAAGAAATAGAAGAAAGAAGAATACAGATGGAAAGAGAACTAGCCTAAGCAGAAAGAGAAGAGAGAGAGGAGAAAAAGAAAGAATGCTCGCACATGAAAGGGCATCTAGCGAGGATCAGATGGAGGTCGAGACTGTTTTATCCCGACCTGGACCTAGAAAAGTACCATCGATGAAAACCCAGCCAAATGGGGTAACGATGGATGAAGTAGTAAGTAGGGAAGCGGTACAGGCAGGTGTACCTAGGAAGTACCTACGAGGAGAACCCAGCCAAATGGGAGTGACGATGGAGGAAGAAGTAAGCAGGGAAGCGGTACAAGCATGTGTACCTAAGGAAGTACCTACGAGGAGAACCCAGCCAAATGGGGGTGACGTTGGAGGAAGATAGAAGTGTAAATGCGATACACCCAGGTAAACCGAGTAAAATGATAGATGCGGATAAAGAGTATCCCCCTACCTCTAGTAGTCTTTCCCCAGAACGCAACATCCACGGAGTTGCCAGTAAAACTCCAAGTCGTAGTGAGCGCCACGCCCATTACGATCCCGTAAGGAAAATTTTCCCGATCCCGTTAGATCGAACCCAGACACGATCTCCCAGTGTACCTTGTTAAAGGAGGACTATGGGACTCACGCTCCCAGCATTTTTGCAGCACTGCAACAGGCTGCTCTAGCCATAAGGGTAAGATTAAAATTATTCAAGTACCATCAAAAGGGTAATTCGAGTAGCTTGGAATACCATTACCATTTTGTGACCTACTTGGGTAGACTCAATAACCCGAACGGCCGACTCAGGCGTGGTAAAGTAATGGTCATAGAGCGCCACTTAATATTAGCTATATCAAAAGTGCCGATAAGGTAAAGCCGCTCTATAACCTGAGTCGAGACCCCATCGAGGGTTATTTCAGCACCTAATAATCGTGAAACCATGTTTTCATTTTTTTTGTGTGTTAGCAGTTAGTGTTTGGATTTAAGTTCTTAAAAGAGTAGAAATGTAAGAAAGTAGCTGGTTAGATACCACTTTCGAGCCAGGCTCCTTTTTTTTTGTTGGTGTAAGCGGTGAATTATGTGTTGTGTTGTTTATATGTTGTGTTGTTTATTTCTATCCACTGCCTATGTGCGCCCAAGTTCACAGAAACTTAAGGTAAGAGTAGGGTTGACCCCAGTTAGCCGTGTTAAGCAAGAGAAGTTCAAAGAAATGCAACTTTGCTTTATTCCCCTATGTTTAGTTATTAGTTTTTGTTGTTCACTGGAGTCCCAGCCCCCATTAAGTTCTTCGAAAGGAGGTGTGTAAGGAAATTGACCTTTCCCCTCACAAATGAGCCGCTGGTTGCTAACCACAACATCCTGGCAGTGTAGATGCCGTAGCCCAAACTCTTAACCATCTAACTCTCGCCCCTCGTCCCGATGAAAAGCTGAAAGGTTAAAACAACAAGATTTCCCCTAAGAGTGGGTATTCAATTTCACCTCAGAGGCAAAATTGGAGGAGCGTCTGCCTAAAGCCAGAAGGTCCCTCAGGACCAGATGTACGACGCTCTGAGAAAAACCGTTGGAGGAGGAGACTTCATGTGGCATGTCCACTGCCCCCCCCCCCTCCTGCCCCTACCTCATTTGGGTGGCAACCTATAAAAGCAAATATATTTGGAAAAACGTGGTAGATTACGTGAGTCAGCAAGGCCACGAAGTCCCCGGCAAGAGGCCGGGCAACAAACAGCTAGTTCCTGGTGATCACATCGAACTTTAAGTTAACTTGTTCAATTTCAATTTACTCTCGTCAGAGAAGCCCCCCTATCCTGGTATATCCCAAAGCACTGAGATAGTCCTCACCCTTGAGGAATACTGGAACTAAGAAGAAGCTCATCTTCGAGCCAGTTCCTGGTGGTCACACCAAACTTTAAGTTAACTTGATTTAAGAAGCAAGTTCAACTTATTCACCTCAGAGACCCTCCCTGCCTATCCTGGTGGCTCCTCGAAGCACCAAGATACTCCTCGCCCTTGGAGAATACCGGAACTTACTCTCATCAGAGAAACCCGTTTATCCTGGTTCATCCCAAAGCACAGAGATAGTCCTCGATCTTGAAGAAGACCCCCGAGTGAACTCCCTCCAGCACCCCCCTGAGTTAAAGAATTCCCGCATTGGCTCATCACTAGCCAGTGCAAATTATTCCCCAGAGTAATCTGAAGAGAAGAAAGAAACTTTCTTTCACTGCCCCGTGGTGAGATCATTTCCTACCGAAGGCGTGAGTCTCTCTATCTGTCACAGACACCAAAGACCTCCGTTACTTTAAAGCTATTCCGCTCGTACAAGACATCTGGACAAGCGGCACGCGTCATCTAGACAACAACATTCCTGAGGTGACGTAGCGATTGAGTACAAGGTTAGACTCAAACCCGATTCTAGTAGGAATTTCTAAAGGTATTTAAACCCCGGTATCCGTTTCTGTAAAGTCCGTTTGCATTTTTTTATATTAAAGTGAGCTGTTGGTCAACCATCACTATAATTTCCACTATGTCATTTTAGAAAGCCTCACTTAAATTTATCGAATTCATGTCTGTGTAGTTAATTTGCCAAATTTCGTTGGTTCATGTTTTTTTGTGTTAATTAAAGTTTTAGTTTTTTTAACAACTTTTTATTCAATCTTCGAAACGCTAAGCAAGGCACTAGGAACCCTCAAAGATTTAAAGAAGTAATAATCAGATAATAATAATAATCGATAATAATCAAAAATATATAGCACTCTTAGAGATAAAACATAATCCACGAGTTTTGACGTATGTAAACAACCCATACGTACCAACTCCAGCCATAACTCTGTCCTTCCTATACCACGACAGTAAACAAAAGGGGAAAATGAAAAGGGGAAAAAAAGAAGGAGGAAGAAGTGGATGTGGATAGGGTGGATGTAATTGGAAAAGAAAAGAAAAAATATATAGTCAGAGGAAGAGTAAGATGATGATGATGATGATAGCCTTTATTGGGGAGATACATAGATGAACAGGCCACAACAGACCTTGTGGTTCAACCCAAGTTGCCTGAGATAAAATATAATGAGGAAGATAGTACACCTTTCATTAGAGAGATGTTACAAGGGAAGTAACTACCTTAAGATACCGTTCGGTCCATTACAATGGAAGTACAGTAAACCCTCGATATAACGAACCTCAATATAACGATTTTCGGATATAACGAACCAAATTTCCTGGCCGAACTCCATCGGGTTTAACAGGCAAGCGTTACGACCAGCCTGAGTGAGTGTTGATGTCCCACATGTCTCCTACAGTGCAAGGTTCGTATCACTAGTATGTTGTGTAGTCCACTTAACTTTTTTAGTAATTACATACGTATTACATATCCATAACGAACTTAATTCGTTATTTCCATTGCTTTTAACGCCCATCGGGTTTAACGAACTTTCGGCTTTAACGAACGGCCCCCCGCCCCATATAGTTCGTTATATCGAGGGCTTACTGTACCTTTATTTTTATCCTAAATTCTAACTATATACAATACTTCGTGTAAGGCATAGGATAGTAAAGATGAAGTCTCCCCCCACCCACCTCTCCCACCCGTTTCCGGGCTTGGAATAGTGAAAATATATACCTGGTAGTGTTAGAAAAAAGACGAAACCAGGAAATTTTAACAGGAGAGCAGAAACACATTAATATATACAAAAAAAAATAAAGAAAATATTACTTATCTTAATAATCTTATATTAGAATATGCTCTTTTTTACTTTTTTTAACATGCAATTTTTTATATTTTTGACGCTTATTATCTATTAGATCCATCTACTATTTCCGTTTTTATCTTAAAACTTTTTGACTTATTGGACACTGCAAGTACCGTTTGGAGATGCAAATTTTCTGTAGGATATTTTTAAATGTATTTATTTATGTACATACTCGCATCTAGGATTTATGTGTTCTGAAAAAGATGACAGAAACGTATTTACATTTTATATAGATGTAGAATAAAATTATCTTACTCATCTAGGCTTAGAACATGCTCTTTCTTTTTCTTTTTATCAACACAGTGTCTTGTCAGAGAGAGAGAGAGAGAGAGAGAGAGAGAGAGAGAGAGAGAGAGAGAGAGAGAGAGAGAGAGAGAGAGAGAGAGAGAAAGAGTGAGAGAAAAAAGAGAGAGAGAGAGCTACAAGGAGCTACAAGGAGCTACAAGGAAAATAAGTACTCTAGAAGACCTTACGGGCCATACAAGGAAGGTACTTTTGGCGCAATCTTCGAAGGTGTCCGTTGGCAACCTCGAAGATCACTCGCGAGGATCTTAACGGCGATTTCGCAAAACTTTATCTAGTCTTAACTTGAACTGGTCAACAGATTCACTGTTGACAACTTCCGTCGGAAGTGCGTTCCAACTACCGCAGATACTGTAAGCGAAGAATTTCCCACACAGATCACGGTGGTATCGCTTCAGTTCAAGTTTAAAGCCGTGATTTCTTGTTCTCCCCTCGCTGAGCTGGAAAATATCCCCGTAGTCCAGTCTGTCGAAGCCTCGAAGTATTTTAAATACTTCGATAAGCTGACCACGTAGTCTCCGGGTCTCCAGTGAGAACATATCTAATTCCCTTAATATATCTTCATAACTTTTAAGTCTGATAGAGGGAATCAGTTTGGTTGCCCTGGCTTGCATGCGTTCCAATCTCGCGATGTCTTTTCGGAATGAAGGACTGCAAAATTGTACGACATATTCCAGGTGCGGTCGGACAAGGGAGTTGTACAGACAAAGTACTATCTCCTTGTTCCGATATCCAAACTGTCGCTTTATATACTCTAACATCCTTTGGGTTGTATTCTCCACCTCAATACACTGTTTCGAGAACTTGAGGTCACTAGTGATAGTTACACCCAAGTCCTTCTCAGTGTCGGTGGATTCAAGAGCAGTGCCCTCAAGGATATAGGGTAATTGAGGATTTCGGTGGCCAATATGCATCATTTTGCATTTGTTTACGTTGAAAGGCATTTGCCACGTAACAGACCACTCCCCAATCTTCCGAAGATCTTCCTGCAGGCTTGCAGTATTTCCATCCTTCGCAACGTTCATACCAAGCTTGGTATCGTCGGTAAATTTGGAAATCTTGGCAACCATATCACCATCCATGTCGTTGACGTAGATGATGAATAGTAGTGGTCCCAGGTCAGAACCTTGAGGCACCCCGCTAGTAACGGGCACCCACTCAGAAGCCTGTCCATTCACCAACACCCTTTGCCGTCTGCAGCTTAGCCACTTCTCGATCTAGCCGGCTACTCTTCCGTCTATGCCCAGCGCTCGCACTTTCTGGAGAAGGTGGCGGTGTGGTACCTTATCAAAGGCTTTCTGAAAGTCTAAGTACACCACATCCACTGCCTTGTCCCGATCGTGCTCACTGAAGAAGAAGTGGAAGAATTCCACAAGGTTCGTCAGGCATGACCGTTTTCTTCGGAAACCGTGCTGGGAACTCCTTAGTAGCAGGTTTGACTCTAAATGCGAAGTCATTTTGTCCACCATCATGCTTTCCATGAGTTTTCCGACTATGGAAGTCAGACTGATAGGTCGGTAGTTCGACGGTTGGCTACGGTCTCCTTTCTTGAAGATAGGAGTCACCTCCGCCTCAAGCCAGTATCTAGAAACGCATTCGGTCCGGATTGACATGCGTGTTGAAGATTGCGCTCAGGTGTCGCGACACTTTAGGTAGAAACCCATCCGGGCCAGTTAACATGGGAGAAATCTCCAATGGAAATTTATTTAGGGTAAATTGAGTTGACCTGACACCTGAATGCTCGGGAGTTTGTTAATCGTTATAAAAACGCTGTTAGTCGGGGATTTGATTCAAAGTATTTATCTATATGGCGTTTGAAAGTATATACGGTGTCGCAGTCTATTACTTTACGAGGAAGCCCATTCCATAAGTTCACGACTCGGCTAAAAAGGAAGTTCTTAGATTCATGCGATTTAAAAAGATTACCTATAATTTTCACAACCGTTTCCTCTCGTGTAATTTGACTGGTCGATAGTAAAATATTTATTGCGGTCCATATTGTCTATGCCTTTGATAATTTTAAAGACCTGAATTAAGTCCCCTCTTAATCTAAGGTGATTTAACGGAAAGAGATTCAGTTCTTTAAGTCGCTCTTCATAGGTTTTGTTCCTTAGACTTGGTATCATTTTAGTAAGCCTTCGCTGGACTCGTTCTAATTCACTATATCTTTCTTATAGTACAGGCACCAGGCTTGGACGCAGTATTCCATAATGGGACGGACCAAGGAATTATAGAAAATAAGGTTTGTCTTTTTGACTTATACTCGAACGCTCTACCAATGAATCCAATTGTTTTATTCGCTTTTTTAATGACTTCTGAGCATTGTTGAAAGGACTTTAGATCGCTCGATATTGTTACTCCTAGGTCTGTCTCTCTGTCTGCGCTTAAAAGTTGAGTACCATTTAATAAGTAATTTGCTTTGACATTTTGGTATCCAATATGGAGCACTTTGTATTTGTCGGTGTTATAAGACATTTGCCATGTTTGCGCCCAGTTCGATAATTTATCGAGGTTGTTCTGCATTTCATTAATCTGTG
Source organism: Ceratothoa steindachneri (assembly GCA_963969495.1). NCBI lineage: Eukaryota > Metazoa > Arthropoda > Malacostraca > Isopoda > Cymothoidae > Ceratothoa > Ceratothoa steindachneri. The sequence goes on along the minus strand of OZ018328.1, from coordinate 49,194,205 downwards.
TTAGTGAGTACTGAATTCGCGATTTTGGTGTCGTCAACAAACTTTCATATTATGCCTGAAATGCCTTCGTCAAAGTCGTTAATGTATACTAAAAAAAGAACTGGTCCCAGAACAGACCCCTGATGTACTCCGCTAGTGACGTCTGTCCAGTTAGATGATTTTCCATTTATAACTACGCATTGCCTACGATTACTTAGCCCATTTTCTATCCACCTTGCTATCACGCCTTCAATTCCGTGCACTTTTAATTTAGTTAGTAAACGTTTGTTTGGAACTTTGTCGAAGGCCTTTTGAAGGTCTAAGTAAATTATGTCGACTGCTTTACTTTCGTCGTATTCATTAAAAATGTCATTGAAGAAGTCTAATAGATTCGTTAGACAAGACCGTTTATTTCGAAAGCCGTGTTGGGTGTCTCTAAGTAGCTTCTTCTCTTCCAAGTGGTTAACGAGTTCGTCGCGTATAAGTGTCTCTAACATTTTGCTAACGACTGAGGGTAAACTAATTGGGCGATAATTACTAGGTAAAGATCTACTGCCTTTTTTAAATATTGGTGTTACGTTATCGAGCTTCCACTTATCGGGTTTAGTCTCGGTCTCTAACGAATAATTAAACAATAACGACAGCGGTTTAGTTCGTTCACTTTTGGCTTCTTTTAATATTCGAGGGAAGCCCATATCTTTCCCGGGTGACTTATTTACCTTAAGCTTTTCAATGCATCTCAGTACGTCTCTTTCTGTAACGTTGATACTACTTAACGTCTCGTTGTAATGTATTTGGATAGCTGTCGGTGTTGGGATTTCGCTAAGATCTTCTGTAGTAGAGACTGATATAAAAAATGTATTTAAACTACAGCTCATTTGTTCATCGTTCGTGGTAAAGTTTCCGCTCTCGTCAGTTAGCGGTCCGATAGATTTAGATGTTTCTCTCCTTTGTCATATGTAACTATAGAACTCTTTCGGGTTGGTTTTACTTTGATTTTCCACATTTGATTCCAAGTACTTTTTACTCTGTTTAATTAACCTTTTGGACTTGCGTCGTAAGTCTGAATATTTGGGGCGTTCTGTCTCGTCGTTAGAAGTTTTTAATCTAATATGGGCACTCCTCTTGTCTCGTAGACAGTTAGCTATCTCGCTACTCCCCCATTTAGGTTAATTTTCGTGTGGCGAACGACGATTTTTTAAAGGAATACATTCTTTCACCGCCTCGAAGTACGAGCTAGTAAAAAATATCCATTTATCGTTTATATCTTTTATGTCACACAAGTTGCTCCAATCTTTTTGCTTAAGTTTTGTTCTGAGCTTAGTGAAATCCACTTTTCTAAAGTATGAAACTCTTTCGTTGCTAGTAATTATATAGTTACGATTGAAATTTATACTAAATGTGATTGCACAGTGGTCGCTATTACTAAATTCCTTTCCGACATTAATATTCTCTATCAAATCTTCTTTTGTTGCAAGAGTTAGGTCGATTATATTATTTCCGTGAGTAGGGCGTAGTACAAACTGAGTTAGTGAACTTTCTTGTAAGTTAGTATAGAGTTCGTTACCATAATGAGCGGATAGCGGTTCGCGCCACTTTAGTACTAGTAAATTAAGATCGCCAAAATTACGGTATCGTGCGTGTTACTTATTTCGCTAATTTGTTCAAAAAAATTGCTGTCGGTTTGCGTTGGCTGAGCTGGGGGTCTATATATTAGAGCCAGCACTATTTTCGTCTCGTAGTTGTTTTTAAGAAGTATGTACGATGTGTCTGTGTTTGCGATTTGTGGCTTTGTTAATTGGATCGGGTTGAGATTTTCTTTTTTGTTAATTCGACTTTTTTCAAACAATTTGTATCCAGATAGATTATATTCTGCTAGGAAATCTCTATTTTAAATATTTAACCATGGTTCTGTAATGCCGATTATATCATAATTATCTTTTAACGTAATTTCCTCTAAATTTGAAAATTTGTTACGAATGCTATGAACGTTGACATAGAAAACCTTCAGGTTGTGACGAATGGGTGTCCTCGTGTTATTCCAGTTCTAAATCGAGCACATCCTACAGTACTTGTCCCTGTGGGACGTGAGTAGCCCGTATTTTGCTCTGTAGTCCTTTACTGCGTCGTTGAGTAGCCTACCAAGGCGGGCAGCGCCTATTTGATTTAGGTGGAGACCGTCTTCTGAAAACAAGGATTTGTCATAGTAAAAACTGTTCCAGGTTTCGAAAAAACCGATATTCTCTTCACTACAGATGTTGGCTAGTCTGTAGTTGACACTAGTGGCGATGTTATAGAATCGGTCGTCAGCCTGTCTACGGGGAATGATACCTAAAAGAATAATTTTGTTAGATTTTCCTTTAAACCGTCTTATCACTCGACGGTACTTCGCCAGGAAGTCCTCCGATCTGGTTCTATGTATATTGTTAGTTCCTAGGTGTATGATGTACGTCATGCTGGTGGAGGCCGGGCTTGCTACCTCGTCTACAGTGGCAATCACGTCTTCCAGGCCGCCACCAGCAATACAGAAACGTTTCCTAGTCCTGGGTGCCCTACCACAGAACTCCGTGAGTTGCCCTTTCACAATGGAGTCACCCACAAGCTTGACCTCATCGTCGTTCTCCTCTTTATTTTCCGGTGAAAGAATCTGTAAACAGTTATGACTAGTGGTAGAGGGAATGAGTCTCTTGGGAGGGGGGAGAGCTTTATACTGTCTAACCTATACTCATTATTAGCCGCTCAGTTATCTAACCAAAATAACTGCTATTACTCGATTGCGTTCGATAATTATATAACCTAAACAGCCGCTATTTCTATCTAAATCTAATAGCTGTTATTTTAGGTCGCCGCTCTGTTATCTAACTCAAAAAGAAAACTACTTCATTTCAGTAAAAACGTTTTTTATTTAAAAGAATCCGACGGCGCAAACGACAGTTTGCCGGTGAGAGTGGCTACGAATCCATCAGAAGAACTTCATCGGATTTTTTTCGAAATTCACCAATTAATTCGGTCGCTCTGCGTCGAGGGCGTCTGTTTCTCCTTCCCCGTCTGTATGAGATCAAAACTAACTCTCTTATTCTAATAGAGATCTGACGGGTGCTTTATGGGAGAGTAATATACACATTTAAATTTAAAACTGTTGAACCTCATTTTAAGCATTTTCTCCTTTATTTAAAGAAGTAGCATGAAAGAAGGCAGAAGTGATAAGATGAAAGTACTTGAACTCAATTTTTTCTTCATCCTAGGGGTCATATTCTTATTCACACGTTTTTTGATGAATTTTGGATTTTTCTAAGTTTTTAATGCGAAGGTGAGTTTGAAGGACTTTAAGACCTAAATTAAAAAATCTGAGATTTTTTTTTTCCTTTTCGATTGGCAAAAAGGTTTAAAAGCTAAACATTGAGAAAGTCATTAAAAAATAATAAAATATTAAATATTTGCTTGTATAGTCAACTCTTCTTCCAATGTTATTAAAACTCCATAACAGAGACATAACTTGAATTTAATTTATTAAGAAGTTCAAAATTTAGTTCCAAAATTGGAAAATTAAGAAAATTTGGCACTAACTAAGCAAAAATAGGTATTAAATGTAAAAATGGACAGTGGTTGTAAATGCTTAGATTTTTCAATTCATTTAGAGGGAAATATTGTAAAGAAATAAGTTTGTAATTTCGAACACCAGTATTTATGTTTGTAAAATGAAATAAATCAGATAAAAAAAATAAATATACAAATAATTTTTTTCAAAATAATGTCTTAACTATTATCTCCAATAAAAAAAAGCTCACCAAAGGGAATAAAAAGGTATGTATTTAAAAAAAAAGTTAAAATTTTGCTGTAAACAAACGAGAAAAAATATAGTGTGAAATGGAGCTCTAAAAAAAATAGAAACAGCAAAATTTGTCGTCTAAAATGTAAAGGAAAAAAATGTCTGACGACAGAGCGCCAAATTAATTGTCTAGGAGAAAAAGAGAAAATTGGGTCAACTAAATAAGAGAAACAAATTGCTTAAAAATATAGGCTAAAAATCTATTATCTAAATAAAAACTAAAAATAATAAAAATGAAGTTACTAAAAAAAATTTGTTTTCAATGAAGTAGATAAAATCTAGCTAATTTATATTTAAATAACTTTGTACAAATCGGTATTTTCGACCAACCTGTACAATTTTATTCATTTTGAGTACTGTGTTCATCTTTGTACTTTTATTTGTTCTGTAAAAACATTTTTTTATTACCTCTATCCTTCACAAATGGGTAATTTTAGTAATTTGCTTTGTACGAATTTGAACTTCTGAATATTTTGTCCAAATTCGTATATTTGCGGTCCTCATCTCTGTACAAATTTATAACTTATAATAATTATTTAGAAATTTTTGGTGCTTTTAGAAAAAACTTCTACTCTTCAGTGCCATGTCAAAAATAACCTAAGAAATGTAATCTCTACATTATGTACTTTGGATTCGTCTGTACAATTATATTTTAAGTAGCTGTACTTTGTTCATGTTTTATTTTCAATTTGTAGTAACTGGCCCGGGTAAATTTGTATCCTGTTATCTGTATAAGTTTATACCTAACCTAACCTTAGAAATACTGAATAGGGCAAATCCCCCATGGATTAATGAATAACCTCCTTTATCCAGCTGTTTATGGCAGCTATAAAAAGTGAACAAAATAAAGTTAATCCAATCGCCGCCAATATCTGGACTTTTGCTTATGAGTGGCTCTGGCTCGATTCTGGTGCTGAAAAAACCCGTATTTCTGAGGAAGCTGTTTCTTAAAAGTAAGAAGCGACAACCAACGAAGGCATCTGAGACATAAACTTTGTAAGGAGAGATATGAAAAGAAAGTGAGGAAATTGGAGAAAATGTGTGAGATATGTGGCTATTCATAAAATAATTGCTGATACTTAATTACCTCTTATTTAAGAATTAACCTGTGGTAACAATTGTTTTCATGGGGCAAAATACCCGGAATAATAATCTCTCCCTAGACAAGAAACAGGAGTTTTTTAAAGGCAAAAATCTCCTGTTTCTTGTCTCATTGCTCATTCGCGTCCAATTTCTCTTTCTTGTATATATATATATATATATATATATATATATATATATATATATATATATATATATATATATATATATATATATATATATATATATATATATATCTTCACCGCAGAGATATATGCATATATATATATATATATATATATATATATATATATATATATATATATATATATAAAGGTGAAAACCAAGCACGCTATTGATAAAAGCATCTAAGATAGTAAAGGGTTAAAAATTTTAGTTTTCATAAAATACTAAAATTGAATAGTGCAATTTAGGATCAGCTGCTTAATACAAGAATAAAATTTCAATTATTCATGATACAATATAAAGATTGGAAGCAGTTGGATTTATATTTAAATTAGGTTTAAGTTTTAGGATGTAAATTGATTCTAATATCCGTAAATCGTTGGGATGGGGGCCATGACTAAGTATTTTCAAGTTATACAGATTAATTTCAGACTTGCGAACTTTGATGTGGTTTGTTTAGTACCAGCCCCGTGCGGGTCGACCTTCCCCGATGCTGCTGGATGCGACAATAGATGGACTTAATGGTCAGAGCGGCGGATCAGGCTTAGGGACCTGCCTGGGAGAAGTCGGGGTCACCGCGCCAAACATCCAATGGAAGAGGAGCCATGACGATAGCCGAGGATGGGGAGTAGGATAAGGGACCAATGAAAGGGGATGAATATGTAGTAGTGGAAAGGGTGCATAAAAGAACTCAGGCATGCACCAGCTTCCCCTAGACCTAGACCCAGAGTGGAGGTTTCCTCTGCGTCGGGTCTATCCTTGTGGGCCCTGATGCCGGGAGGACGTGCTGCTCCTCCAGGTACAAAGGATAGTACCTCACTGCGGTGCGCACTGGGAACGGGGGACCATGTTTCTCCTCCAGGTTTCAATTTTAGTTGCGGGGGAGAGGTTCACCCCGGGATACATCATCGACCTTATTGCGCCTAGACAAATGGTTGAGGAGTTAGATGTAGAGAAGGGGGATGCTGAGAGGGAGGCAGAAGGAAGCGCACTAACAACTCCCACAGACTCCGTCAGAGAGGTCAATTCGATCCAGTGACGCGGTTTCCCTAATTTGCACTCAAGACGGGAGAAAATGCGGCTTCTCCAGTACTAAATGTAAGAGGCTACAGAGAGTAGCCCTCCTGTGAGGGAGAGAGGGGGAATTGAAAGGGGAGAGGGAGTGTAGGATTGAAGGGGCGAGAGGGGTGGAAGACGTGAGAGGAGTTGGAAGATGGAAGGGTAGGGGAGAGGGGATGTGGAAGATGGAAAGAGAGGGAGATGGAGTTGGAAGAGAATGGGTGAGAATGAGTTGGTAAGATGGAAGGGTGGAGGAGAGGGGATGGACGCTGGAAGGATGATAGAGAGAGAGGGTGGTGGTGGTGGAAGATGGAAAGGGGGAAGAGGAGAGGAGGCAAAAGATGTAAAAGTGGGGGCAGGTAGAGATGGGTGGGCGAGATGCGGTGTTGGAATATATAATATATATAAGGGTGGAGTGCGGGATTAGGGAGTGTAAAGTAACCGTATAGGGATTTATATATATATATATATATATATATATATATATATATATATATATATATATATATATATATATATATATATATATGAGGGAGGGAAAGATAGGGGTAGAAATAATGGAGAGGTGGATAGGGGTTATAGGTAAAATAGAGGCAAGAGAGTGGTAGATAGGGGATAGAGGTGAAGTAGGGGTAGATAGAGGGTAGAGGTAAGAGAGGGATGGACAGGGGTTAGAGGTGAAGAGGGGTAGATAAGGGGTGGATAGTGGGTAGAGGAGATGGAGGTTGTCAATGAGCGAACTCGTGTTTAAATTCGTTTGCTGCTTCTGATTTTCTTCCTCGATTCTTGCGAAGAGGATTTCCTCTTCGCAAGGTCGCAGAACAGATTCCATTTATTTGTTATTCTCAGCACTTTCTGCACTCCGTCAACGTACTTCTTTCACCATTCGTCAGGCCACTATCCTCACTTGAAGAGATACTGAACACGACGAAACACCAGTTGAAATTACTACCACGCAGTCACTAGTAAGCAATACGCCCAAAATTTATTCAATACCACCTTTGCGCATCCTCTCCCTATCTATCATTGCGCCGTCACTTAGATGTTGGCTGTATTTCCAAGGCATCCCCTCCCTGGATAACAATTTTGCGCTCTATTATAATTATATAGCTACTCGGCTTTTGCCTAACTCTGAAAGAATTAGTTTGGTTAGGTTAAGGTAGGTTAGTTTTTTTAATGCCGGTAATTGTTAATTATATTCTTATTCATAAATTTATTCTGGGTATAAACTTGATAGAAGTTTTGTAATGCTGTCTTTCCCTCATCGCCCCGTTTGGCTTTTCTTAGGAGCGTAGAATTTCTGACCTGGAAATGAGCCCCATCGATCCGATCCTATGACGTCTGCAATTGGTCAGATTTCCCTCGTCACTTTGACTGGATCGAGAAGAGCTGTTTGGGTTATTTCAGAGTCACACTACTTCTAAGGAATTATGGACGCTTTTATACCCACCGGGTTTCAAATTATAACAACGACATTTTTTTTTAGGCGTTTGGGTTAACTAATTACATGTTAAATGAGGAGGTAAGGCGTGGGCACTAAATCCTTGGAGTAATACCAGTTGGAGTTCTCTTTTGTTTGGGGGGAGGGGGGAATCGATCTTCCCGAGGTCAGTTCAGACTTAATAATCTGTGTATCGTATAGTTGGAGCGGTCTAAGCAAAGCCTCCATCGTATACGTAGGTTGAACCGTCGCGGTGGATTCCACGTCTAAATATTAACGCAGGCCCGTCAGAGGGCCGTTCGTACTACCCTTTGCGACCCACCTTGTGGACCGGGTGTTGAATCCTGCCACTGAATCACGTCCATCAATTCAGGTTCTGGAGCAATCGCGTGACGGTCCAGTAAAGCCCGCAGGACGAATAGTAAGTTTTGGAGAGTTTATTCATTTCCCTTGATTCGATGGGTTTAGACTGTAACGAGTGCCAAACAAAGATGGATACTCTGAATAAACTAAAACAGATGAGGTAATCGTTGGGATATTCTGGTTCCGAATTAGCTACTTTCATTAAGGAACAAAAGGCTGTCCAACGCTAGGAAAGAGATAAAGAAAGAGTTAGAAAAAGATATGATCGAAGCGGGCCAAGAAAAATCGGCTAGAGTAGGAACTCCGGTTCGCTGAAATAAGAAACTAATGACAGATGTCTGCTACCCAAACCTATAAATTACCCAAAAGAGTCATATGACTTTTCGAAGACCGAAAGGATATAAATGCCTATATAGAGCGATTTGAAACTGTTAGAAAATAACTTTAATGGCCAGCACTTTCTGCACTCCGTGAACGTAATTCTTTCACCACTCGTTATGCATTGCTAAAAAAAAAAAAAAATAGGGCTTTGAATGTTTGTTCAACCTTGTCTTATGAAACTCGAGTCGATTACGACTCACTTAGAGAGATAGTACTCGACTCCTTTAAATGTACTCCTGATTTTTACAGGAAGCAGATTCAAACCCTTAAAGCGATGCTGATGACACCTACCATGTTTATGTCAACAAACTAAAGCAACTCTTCAAGTTTTGGTTAAAGTTTGCCGAGGTTGAAGATACCTACCAAGATCTATTTGACTTCGTGGTTGAAGATCACACTGACTTATTTCGACCTTAAACCGGAGGAATTTTATTACCTTCAGGAGTCATGTTCCACCTTGAATGGTGCTCAAGACAAGGTTGCCAACAATCCAACAGTTAGTACAAGTATAGTACTCTAGTTAAATGTCATTAGATTTTAGTTGAAGATGCAAGACTTAACTGCTCAATCAGCCAGTCAACCTCTAGCTTTTGTCTAATGTAAATGTGTTTCTATATACATCTGCTCTGACTTCATACTACCTAACGTGACTAATTAGTACTATGGCATTGGACTATGATTAAACTATCGTGTTCCTTGGGAATATTTCCTTAAAATAAAAGAGACTATTCTGCACTCGCGATGGAGATGGGATCGTTCGATGCAGTTCATTGATTTCCATCAGTAATTTCTGGTAATTCCTATTTGCTAGCCTAACTATTTCGCTACTGCTTCTACGGGTTATATTAATAAGTTTGATGAGGCATCGAAAGACTCATTCTTACTGCAGTTGGATTGACTGATATTTCTTCGCTAATGATATACCAGATAGTAAGAAGGTGGCTTCTTTTCTGACATTAGCCGGTTCTAAGGTGCTTTTACTCACTCAAAGACTACTATATTCTAAAGATCCAGCCTAATGCACCTATAAGGAAATCAAAGATATACTGAAAGCTCTCTACAAACCTAAAATTATTCTTATTTATGAGCGCTTTAAGTTCTATGCTCGTAATGAAAAAACAAGTGAGTCTATTTCAGATATTATTGGAGCTCTAAAAACTCTTGCTCTTATGTGAATCGGAATAGTCTAACTGATATGCTGCGTGATAGGTTTGTCACGTGTTTAACAAATGGGACCACACAACATATCTTACTATCCGAGGCAAACTTAACATTTAGTAGAGCTATGGAAGTTGCGACTGCCCTTAAAGCTGCATTGCGAGATTTGCAGACTATGGTTAATTCCACCATAAATAATGTGAGTGACGAAGTTAAATCACAAACCTTTAGCTTGAAGGGTCGTCAGTCTGTAGCCTATAAAAATTTACACCTAAGCTTACTTCTAAGCCTAAGGCTCCTTTTCCAGGTTAGGGCAAGTTTCATTTGAAGTGGGATTGTCTATTCAGAGATGCAGAATGTCATTTTTGCAAAAAGAAAGAACACATGAAGAAGATTTGTTACCGAGCTAAAGGTCAGTCTAGTATCATTGTTAAATTTTTAGTTCTGAGAAAGAAATACCCAATGTCCTTTGGTATGATTTTGTGTTGTCTATCAAGGCTGAGAGAGTTAGTCTTATTGTTGTGAAAGTTTTCCTCAACAAGGTTGAAGTTCCAATGGTATTCGATACTGGAACATCTTGTTCTCGAATTTCCAAATCAAAATATGAGGAGCTGTACCCTACTGTTTCTGCTCGTGTTACTCTCTCTCTCACACACACACACTCTTCTGTAAACCTGAAAGTTAGGGTGGCTCTGCATTAAAGATATCTGGAGAAACAGCCGTTGTGACTTAGTTAGAAGATAGATCTAAGTATGTTTTCGCTAGGTTGATCATTGTTGATGGTGAAGGTCCTTGTTTGCTAGGAAGGGATCTAATTAATAGTCCTGCCTTGATGGACAGAATTCCCAAAATTTCTAGTTTCTGAAAGAAATATTTCCTGATTTATTTCATGATTGATTTGGATGCTACAAGGGTAAGGAATTTACTATTAAGGTTTATTCTACCTTCCCTCCTAAAATTTCCAAAGCTAATACCTTACCATACATTCTACGAGACAAAGAGATGAATCAGAAAACAGAACATACCCAACGGAACGAACCTCGCAATTCCAGTTTCCAACTGACAGAGACATGGAAGGAAGATGTCTCCTTCTAGAAAGGGAAGTAATTCGAGTCCCAGCCCCATGCAGAAACAAATCAAGTGTTACACTTGTGAGGATAATAATCATATTAGCCGGAAGTTTCCACAAAATCCAACTTCATTCCCCATAAAGAAAGATTCAGTCCAGATAGTTCAGAGTTAGGATTCGTCAGTTGTGCCGACTACAGCTAACGAAACCCGAGACAAGGAGGTTGAGTTCTCTTTCATCCTGGACCAAAGTGAAAAAACCCTTGCCGACACCGAACAAAGAGTGACATCTGGCACAGTTAATGGGACCATAGATGACACTATCATCATGAAAGATAGGGTGAGCTGGTTGTATCATCGTGTCAGACTGACTTTTACCTGATTCTTCAACTTCAAATTTTAAACCGAAGACAGTTTTTATTTTCCGATCACTTAGGAAGGAAATTAATGTCCCCGTAGTACGGTTACATTAAATGTCCAATTTTTGCTGGTTGCGCGGACATGGCATGAACCCTTGATGATGCCACATTGTCCACCTTGAGAACTCGTTGTGAAACGATTAGTACTCAAGTACGAACCACCGACAAGGCCCAAGCCCAATAACAGCAACAAACTCGCATTCCATCGACCATCACCAGCCATGCTACCCAAACGCTGACTCATTTCGACCTTAAAAAGGAGGAATTTCATTACCTTTAGGAATAATGTCCCACATTAAATGATGTCTGAGGCAAGGTTGACCTCAATCTAACGGTTATTACAAGTGTAGTATCCTAGTTAAGTAGCACTAGATTATAGATGAAGTGGCGAGAATTAACTGGTCAATCATAAGTCAAGTTCTAGCTTTTGACTAATGTAGTTGTGCTTTTTTCACATCTACTCTGACCTCATACTAACTAAAGTGACTAATTACTGATATGATATTGAAATTTGATTAAACTATTGTGTTTTTTGGGAATAGTTCCCTAAACTAAAAGACTATTCCACACTCGTGAAGAGGATGGGATCGCTTGATGTGGTTCATTGAGTTCTTTTAGTTATTTCTAGTAGTTCCTATTTTCTAGCGTACCTATTTCATTATGGCTTCTATAAGTTATATTGATAAATTTGATGAGACAGCAGTATGGTTGACATATTTTTCTCCGCTAATGATATACCAGAGAGTAAGAAGGTGTCTTTTCTTCTGACATTAGCGCCTCTTAAGTTTTTTCTCTCACTAAAAGCCTACTATCTTCTAAAGATCCAGCCGAATGTACCTATAAAGAAATCAAAGTTACACCGATCATTACAAACCTAAATTTATTCTTATTTATGAGCACTTTAAGTTCTATTCTCGTAATTAAAAGACAGCAGAGTCTATTTTAGATTTTATCACAGCTCTAAAAGCTCTTACACATTCATTTGAATTTGGAACTACTCTAACTGATATGTTGCGTGATAGATTTGTCCTGGGTCTTGCTAATGAGACCACACAGCATACCTTACTATCCAGTATCCAAGGCGACTTAAAGTTTAGTTGAGCTATGGAAGTTGCAACTGACCGAGAAGCTGCATTGCGAGATTTGCAGGCTATGGGTAATACCTCCATACATAAAGTGTCTTATGAAGCAAAATCACAAGCCATTTGCTCAAAGGGTCGTCAGTCTGTAGACTATAACCAATCTGCCCCTACGCTTACTTCTAAACCTAAGGTTTCATTTTGAGGTTGTAGCAGGTTTCATTTGAAGCGTGTTTGTCCTTTGTGCAAAAGAAAAGGACACATAAAGAAGAAATGTTACCGAGCTAAAGGTCAATCTAATATCCGTGTGAATTTGTTTTAGTTCTTGGAAATAAATGCACAATAACCTTGGCTATGATTTTCTGTTATCTATCAACGCCAAGAGAGTTAGTCCTATTGTTGTGAAAGTTTACTTAAATAAGGTTGAAGTTCCTATGGCATTCTATACTGGAGATTTTTTCTGTAATTTTGAAATCAAAATATGAGGCGCTGTGGTCCTGCTGTTTCTTCTCGTGTTACCCTCTCTCTCTCTCTCTCACTCTTCTATAAACCTGAAAGTTTATGGTGGTTCTGCCTTAAAGGTATCTAAGGAAATAGTGGTGGTGACTAAGTTAGAAGATAGGTCTAAGTATGTTTTAGCTAGGTTGATCATTTCTAATGGTAAAGGTCCTGGTTTGTTAGGTAGGGATCACGCAATAGTCTCGGCTTGATGGACAGAATTCATAAAATTTCTACTGAAATGTATTTTCTTAAAGATAAATTTCCTGGTTTATTATCTGAATTTCTTGAATGCTCCTAGCATAAGTAATTTAATATTAAGTTTGATCCTAAAGTCTCTCCTAAATTTTGAAAAGCTAATACCTTCCTTTCATTCGACGAGACAAATTCGATAAAGAATTAGATCGTCTACAGCAAGAAGGAATAATATCTCCCTTGTTACTAATTATCCCTGTGCTTCTGGTATTGTCTCGGTGATGAAACCTAATGGTAGTGTCCGCAGTGTCCGCATATTTGGGCGGTTACAAGCTTAACATCAACCCAGCGACTAGATTGGATACCTATCCAATTCCTAATCTGCAGGATCTATTCAGTCAATTATCTGGTGGAAGTTTATTCTCTAAACTTGACATCAGTCAAGCATATGTTCAATTGTGTTTTGATGAAGACTACAAGAAATATATTGTTATCAACACTCATCGTGGTCTATTTAAATACACCGGGCTAAGTTTTGGCCTATCTTCAGCTCCTAAAATTTTCCAGCGAGCTATAGAAGACCTATTGCCTGATATTCTAGGAGGGATTTACTATTGGATGGTGTCTTGGTGAGTCTTTCATCTAACATGGCATATGATGCTAGGATAAAACAGGTATTGTGTGTACTCAAGAATGTGGGCCTGAAACTGGGATGGAAAAGTGTATCATTGGTGTACCACATGTTTCATATCTAGGTTACCTAATTAATAAGGTAAGCATTCACTCTAGCCCCCAAACCTGCATTCTTACTAACACAACATAGTTGAGGGCCTATTTAGGACTCATAAATTTCTATAGGTTTTTCTTCTTCAAGCTACATCTATGCTTGAGCCTCTGAACAGAGTGCTAAAGGCACAAACTCCTTGTCCCTGATCTTGGGCTAAAGAACAGGAAACTGCATTCTTAACCTCTAAGGAAGCACTCATATATTTTGATTATCTTGTTTATTTTGATCCCAAGTTACCATTAGTAGTAATTGCAGACTTATTTGTTTTGCTTCACACAGTCTCAAATCAGATCAGATTAACTACCCCCAGCCTTCGTGATGGTGTTTGCACTCCTTAAATCCCACTCCTATTCATGGGGTCAATCTAATTTTACATTAGTGAGTGATACAAGCCATTTTGGGGTATTTTGCACTAATAAAAATATTCCATCTATGGCTCCAGTTTGAATACACCGTTGAGCTTTGCTAGTACAAGCATATAACTTCACTCACCACCACCGTTTAGGTGCTCTATTTGGTATTGCAAATGTACTGAGTCGACAGCCTGTGCCTGAAAATATACAGATAGTCCTCCAATACCTGCTGACTGGATATTTTTAGTCTATTTCCTGGATTCTTCTCCTGTCACAAACAAACACATCTCACAAATCAACAGAACGGACCTTACTCTGCCTAGATCTTTCTGTTTTGTGAAACTGCTTGGTTTGTATCTGCCATGGGAGATTTAAGTCTTACTCACTATGGTAGAACGAGAGACGAGCTGTCTCTACACAACGATTGCATCCTCTGGAAATCTCGAGTAGTTATTTCTACTAAACTTAGATCAGCTCCAATAAGTGAGCTCTACTCTGGACACACTAGCTCATCTGGGACGAAGGAATTAACACGCGACTATTTATGGTGCCCTGAGCCTCAATCGCGATTTAATGGACTTGTGAATATTAGGTCCTGAATGCTATCTCTACGTGCACAACCTCCAGAAGCCATACTACACCAATGGGAATGGCTGACCCACCCCTGATTTACATCCACATAGACTATGCTAGTCCATTGGTGATTCGATACCTTTTAGTAGTGCTAGATGCTCACTCTAAATGGGTAGACATATATAAAAACTCTAGCCCTGCTACTCCATGACTGACGCTGGCGGAGTTAATGTTAGGACGGCGATTCAGATCCCGCTTAGACCTCCTTTGGTCAGCAGAGTCAGTTGCAGCTTGAGTATCTGAACGGTAACAAGGCCAGGAAAAGGATCCTGCATGGTAAGCAAGGAAGTCTTAACTTCCTTCAGTCTCCTGTGATGATTCGCAACTATATGCCTGATGGATCTAAGTAGATTCCATCTGTTATTACAGAAAAAACTGGTCTATTGCTTTATAGATACGCAGTGTCGACTGGAGGTTTAGTCAAGAGACATCAGGACTAAATCCTTTTCAGAAGTGCTTTTCCACACGAGTCAAATTCTCACTCCCCCAATTCCTTCAAATATATTACTAGGAAGGACACTTTGCCCCCAACTATTCAGTCTGCTTCTCCTACAGTTGAAGTGATGGAGCATGACTGCGAGAATTCAACTTCATCTGCCCCCGATACTCCATTTCTATAAGAAAACCTGTGAACAAGCCTAACCTCTAAAACTTCCTATTGTGGAAGGAGGAATATGGGAGGTGGTGTATTGTTTTTTTGAGATATAATTTTCTTGGGGTATTAGGGTGTAATATCCTAGAAAAAGCCACTAAATTATAGTTGAAGGGGCAACACTCAACTGGTCAATCTCTAGCTTTTGCTTAATGCAGTTGTGTTTCTATACGCCTCTACACTGACCTCAGACTACCTAACGTGACTAATTACTGAAATGACATTGGTCTTTGATTATCGGTGTTGATTATATCTCCCTAGGAACAGACGGCATCTCTGCTCCTTTTGATAGCTTCGGGGATTAAGGGATGGATGGTTAGGGGTTTGAAGGAAGAGGTAATGAAAGAGTTGGAAGACAAGCTAGAAATTGCTGACCGAGGAACAGGCGGATGATATTGTGAAACTATTGAGCCAAGCTTTGAGCGGCCCCTGCCTGAGGATGACTCCAACCCTCCTGGAGGAACCACTAGAGCACATAACATCCTATTGCTATGAAGAGTCAAGGATTGTCAGATTAAGTGATGGGTACACTCTCTCAACGGCCGCAAGTAGTTTTCTCCTTCGGATACTTGGGAGGTCTAACTTCTACACCTACCCACGTACCTAAGCTCCCCCACTTCTACCCCCAAATTTTGGTCATATTCTCTCGTCGGTTTTCGCTTTCTTAGAAAAATCTTATAAAAAGTCTCACTCAGGATAATTGTTAAAATTTATAATTTTTAATGACTATTATTATTATAGGCGGGGGGGGGATACAAGGGAAGGGTTATCCCACACCCTTTAGCCTCAACATAAATTCCATTGAGAGAAAAATAGGAGCAATAAGTGTCAATTTATGATTTATACCTTTTCCTCTTGCAATATGTCCAGCCAATTTACACTTCAGAACTTTTATTCTTTATTTTTTTTAATTTTTACAATATCTGTCACACACTAATTTCCAATTATTTGGATGGTTCCTGCGGGTTCTTCCTGTCATAAATCGTTCCAATGTTTCTCAGAGTTGTTGTATGTTTCTGCGTATTTTTGTGTTCCGTGTCCAAGTTTCATCTCCATTAGTTAAGCCTGGTTCGATGAATTGATCAAATCTTTAAATTTTAAGCATAGAGTCATTTCCTTTCTGAAGATGTAGCGGTTTCCAGCGTAATTTTGCCTTTCGATTTATTTCCTTTAACATGCCCCCATCAATAATTACAAGCTCCCCCTAACTATACATATTATTCTACCTGTTCTAAGTTTTGATAGTCAATTTATCCTCATAATAAACCACATTCCTACACTGTTGGCTTGGCTTTCTTCAAAACCAAGAAAAACTTCGTGTGGGCGGCTTTTCAGGTTAGCTCTCCCTAATACGGATTTAGTCACCTTCTATGACACGGACTGGAACAAGATATGGATAGTCTTCAGCCCTAAATATAGGCCATATTGGTAGCGTTTAACCTCAAAAATTAGTCTACGTCCAGTAAAAATAGGGGCTTGTAGAGAAAGGGCAAAAAAAGATATAAACAGAAGATTAAATGCCTACACATGGCACCCCTTTATTGGGCAATGCCTTCCCTGCATTCCAACTGTTGAATTTTCTAAAAAAGATTTGCCCTTATTTTCATCTTTGAAATGTTCATTGTCGAGGGTTAGTGAGCGGGTAATCCCAGTCCCACTTCATGGCATAAATTATAATTCCGCACCAAGGTAAAGTGGGGTGAAGTGTAGCCAATACACCTACCGTAGCCACTTCCGGTGAATAATAATAAACTCGGTGCTTCCCTTTTGATCAAAGTTAAGATAATGATCCCCAAAGTGTGTTTTCATTCAGTAAAAGCCAGTCATGGGTGGACTTATGTAATATTAAGAATTAAGCCGAGTGGATTGCTTTTCAATTGTCAAAGGATCGTCCAAAATAGTTAAAACACACAGATACAAAAATCATCTTTAATATACATGAATTAGAAATATGAAATAGCATATATAGGTATAAATAGAATTAGTCTTTGCACTGAATAGGTAACTATATAATATCGTGGGGATTACACTTGAAATCTACGTACTAGGATGCTTGCGTCTTAATTGCAACCGAGAGAATTAATTGAATAATATTATGGAATTAAGCACTGAATTAATCACTTGCAATAATCGAGGTTATGAGCTCAAGATGGAAATTCTAGTTAACGGTTAAACTGGTGAAGTTAGGGGAGTGGATAATTCACTTTAACGATACTTTGGAGTTCGTAAGTATTTGAAGGATGACGGTGAATGTCTTCTTCTTCTGACGATGTTCGCACTTAGCCCGGTCGTCCAAGGTTACCGAATGTGTGGGTAATCCTAGACCGGTTTCCTGATGTCTAGGCCGGATTGCGAACGCGAGTCAAACGGTGACTCAAATCGGAATTCTTCTCCTCGAAGTGTCTATTCCTATTATTGACACCTTGGGTGGGTAGCCCAAATGATTACCTAGCTGCGTCTAGGGTAATCCGCAAAGGAAGGTCCTGTGTAACCTCTGACTCTGAAGGGGGGGGTGGGGGACTGCGAGAAGTTTGGCACCTACAAGAACCGTGACGGCAACAACCAATTCCCCAAAGTTTCTTCCTTTCAATGGGTGAACTGTTTCCTTTGTGAGACTAGCTCCAGACACAACGTAGGTCCCAGATCTTCTGCCTGACTCCAGGGAGAATTTTCCCTTTTATGTCCCTCAAGAGCTAAAATCAAGAGCGAGCACCGGATTCTTATAAAATCCTTATCGTTACGCGAAAGACCTTTTGTCTGCTGCCAGGATATGCGAAATATTTACGCCTCGCCGCCATCCGAGCTTTCCTCGTCTCCAACCGCGGGTTTATGACGACGCGAAAATTGGGGAAGGAGATTCGATGAGAAAAGGCGAATTTTGGATAAAATTTTTGACCCAGGAAGGCAAGAATGCAAAAGAGATCCATGAAGGCAGGGTTGCAGTGTACACCGCCACCACCCCTTCCTATGCAACCATTGCTCGCTGGAATGGGGAGTTCCGCCATGGTCGTGAGTCCCTTGAAGATTACCTCCGTCCATGACGCCCGTCAGACGTGACCAACGACGACAATGAGGGCCGTGTGGAGAGGATGATCTTCGAAAATCGACGGGTGAAGGTCGAATATATCGAGCAAAAACTTGGAATATCACATGGAAGTGTTATCAACATCATCCACGACAATTTGGCCATGACCAAAGTCTCTGCCCGTTGGGTCCCTAGAAACTTCATGCCCCATGATCGACTTCAACGTCATCAAGGTTCGGAGGAGCTGCTGCTCCTGTACAACCAAGACTCGGTGGGATTCGAGTCACGCATAGTGACAGGTGACGAAAAGTGGGTCCATCACTGGGATCCTGAGACCAAGCTCGAAAACATGCCCTGGAAGCACAGGGGCTCTCCGACCCCCATCAAGTTCCGGACCCAACCCTCAGCCGGGAAGATCATGACCACCATCTTCTGGTATTCTGAGAGAGTGTTGATGGTGGACTATGCGCCTCGTTGAATATTACGCCGAGGCCAATATTACTCCGAGGAACTGGCTGGGTTGAAGAAGTGCATCCGTCAGAAGCAGCGCGGCAAGTTGACACGTGGTGTCCTGCTCCTCCACGACAATGCCCCTGTCCACAAGACCAAAGTTGCACAAGCTGCCCTGCGGGAGTGCGAATTCAAGGAGCTCAACCATACCCCCTACAGTCCAGATCTGCCTCCTAGCGACTACTTTTTATTCCGCCAGCTCAAGGCTGCACTGCGTGGACGCCGGTTTGGGGACGATGAAGATGTCCAGCTCGCCGTCCAGGAGTGGATTGAACAGCAGCCGGGAGATTTCTGGTTGTCGGGAATTCGAATCCTCAGGGACAAGTGGCGCAAGTGCATTGAAGTCGAGGGTAGTTATATTAAAAAATAATAAAACACTTTTCCTCATATCTCATTTCCTTATATCCGAATTGCAAAACTTATTGCCCGCATCTCATAACTAGGAATAATGTATACCTTTAACATTGGCTACACGAACAGCACAAAAAACAAAACAAAATGGGAATTCAACCAATACAGGAACAGCATTAAATTATCATGACGGTAAAAGAACACGCGGATTACCGGTCATATACAGGAAACTCCTGAATAATTAAGAGCTGATGTCTAAGTACAACAGAAATAAATGATTATATTCGATACATTAATCTGGGTAGTATGATATAAGAACCACATGCGAAAAAAAAGAAAACAATCTAAAATTAATCACGGCAGTTATAGAGCGTGTCATATTATCAATTTTACAAATATAACATATGGATAATTAGCGGATGGACACTAAATCTTTATCCAACACTACATAGCTATAATACCGATTATTTACAACCACTCTCTGGGCTCGTCTACCGGGGTCCTAGACAAACTATCCGCGAGTACATTAAGAGATTCCTTTAGGTATTGGATATCATATTGATATTCGGATAATAAC
Source organism: Ceratothoa steindachneri (assembly GCA_963969495.1). Taxonomy (NCBI): domain Eukaryota; kingdom Metazoa; phylum Arthropoda; class Malacostraca; order Isopoda; family Cymothoidae; genus Ceratothoa; species Ceratothoa steindachneri. The sequence continues at coordinate 49,174,582 of OZ018328.1, read as the reverse complement.
AGGGCCCATTGCATGAGTCTTCCATTCTGACTCTTACAACTTTTTAAGCACGCTAGGGGTTTGTGATCCGTTTCTATGGAGAACGGTCTACCTATCAAATATATGCGGAACTTTTGTACCCAAAACACGATAGCTAAGGCTTCTAGCTCCACAGTGGCATACTTCCTTTCCTGATCGGAAAGTTTCTGACTTGCAAAAGCCACTGGGAACGGCACTTCTGCCTCGTATTACAACAAGGCGCATCCAATTCCAAGATGAGAGGCATCGGTCCGGTTGCCAAATATTTTTTCGGGATTAGGTATGTGCAGAATAGGGGTAGTCACTAGTTGAGTCCGTCGAAACTGGCAATATCCATGGGGTTCTACTTAATAGGGTCTGAAGATTTCTTTTTAAGCAGGTCATTTAAGGGGGAGGCGACGGACGCGAAATGGGGTACAAAACGCTGATAGAAGGAAGCTGCTACTAAAAAGGAACGTAGTTGCTTCTTTGAGACTGGGGGCGGCATATCGGTTATTGCTTGTGTCTTATCATTCTGTGGGGATATGCGGTTCTGGCCAATCTTGAGCCATAAATATGCAATAGTGGTATAAGAAAAATGGCACTTAGAGGGCTTAATTGTTAAGCCGTGAGACCTCAGTTGGTCTAAGAGTGGGCGAAGACACGCGAGGTGTTCTTCCCATGTACGCGTGGCTACGTACACGTTGTCAAAATATAATGTGACGTTTTATAGCCCTTCTACAACCTATCGCATAATGCGATTATAACTGATACAGGCCGTTACTAGGCCAAAAGGCAACCGGGTGAATTGTTTGAGGCCTCTTTCTGTGGGGAATGCTGTAAATTTCCTCACCGACGGTTTCAAGGGAATCTGGTAATAGGCCTTACACAAGTCAATTTCAGAGATATACGCGGCTCCTTCGAATAGGTGCAGGTTCTGATCGATGAGGGAGAGAGGCACTGGGTCAAATACAGTGACCTCGTTCAGTTTCCGAAAGTCGACCCACATACGGAATGAATTATCGGGCTTCCGTACCATGACAATTGGGGAGCAATAGTCTGAATGGGACTGCTCGATAATCCCCAATTTCTCAAGTTGTCTACTTCCTCGTTGAATGCCTTACGAATGTGCACGGGTAGGGGGTAGGGTTTAGCCTAGACAGGGTCCTTCGTAATGAGTTCTATGTCGTGTTCGAATTTAGTGGAGTAACCTGGGATCTCGGAAATTACGTCCGAGTATTCTCCTAAGAGCAAAGCCATTTGGACGATCTTAGCAGGCCCGAGTTCGGGGTTCACGTCTAATTCGGTGGAGGGTTCATCCTGGGGGAGCTGGGTAGAAGGGAGAGTGGGAAGCTGGTAGTCCCTGTCCATCTCCACACACACGGTATTAACGACGTTCAAGGGAATTCTTGGGAAAACAGCGTCAATGACTTCTTCCTCGTCATGCGCAACAATATTATTAATGCATGCTCGCCTGTGGCATTTCTTTAGCATGTTTATATGGTAAAGCTTATTATCCGATGAGGTCTGGATGACGTAGTCGACGGGTCCATGGACTTTTATTACGGGGTAAGGTCCTTTCCACTGTGAGGCAACTGGTTTGTGTTTGTGGGGAGAAGGAGCAAAACTTCGTCTCCGGGTTTTAGTTGACGAGTCTTGCTTAGCCTTTGTATCAAAATAGGCGCGGTAATTATCCAAATTTCTCTCCGTATTTTGGACGGCAATTTCTGAGCACTGCTCCAGTCTTTCCCGTAGATTTAGGACATAAGAGTAGGTGTCCTTAATCTCTTCTCCCACACGGGGATTAGTTAGGAGCTCCTTCAAGATACATAATGGGGCTCTGACATTTCGTCCGTAAAGGAGCTCGAATGGGGAGAAACCAAGGGTCCTATGGAGAATTTTGCGGCACGCGAATAAAGCGACCGGTAAATACCGGTGGCATTCTTCTTGGGGCTACTCATGGCACAGATTCTTGAGGACACTCTTCACGGTTGTGTTTAATTTCTCGCACATGCCGTTTGAAACAGGGGGGAAGGGCATCGTGAAGATGGGCGTAATTTGGACTAACGCGCTCACGTGTTCCATCAGTTCTGAAGTGAACTGTCGGCCTCTATCTGACAGCACTTCCTTGGGAATCCCAACTCTCGAAAAGATAGTAATAAGAGCTTCCGAACATGCAATACTGTAGATTTTTATTAGCGCGACCGCGTCAGGGAACCGGGTGGTGCAATCGACGAGCATGAGGACGTATAAGTGTCCCTCGGTGGAAGGGGAATATATTAGCCCTATGAGGTTAATAGCAACCCTTGCGAACGGCTCTGCTATAATGGGGGTCTTCTGTAAAGGGGCTGGGGCTATCCGTTCCTTACCTGTAGTCTTCTGACACAGGTCACAAGTTCTACAGTATTCAGTTATTTCTTTTCCTGCTCCGGGCCAAAAGAAATATTTGGAAACGCGCTGAAACGTTTTGTTATGGCCAAAGTGACCGGCCAATGCGAGAGAGAGCACCAAATTCTCATAAAATCCTTATCGTCGCGCGAAAGGCCTTTTGTCTGCTGCCAGGACATGCGAAATATTTACGCCCGCCGCCATCCGAGCTTTCCTCGTCTCCAACCGCGGGTTTATGACGGCGCGAAAAGGGGTGAAGGAGATTCGATGCGAACAGGCGAATTTTGGATAAAGGGGGGAGGGGTCGGACGCGTAGTTGTGTCTGTGTATTTATGTATGTACTAATGCATGAATGTACTTCGACTTCTACATTCATTTCCAGTCCAACTTTGAGACTGGCTTGCGATAATTCTCTTATAATTGAAAATAATTTTTCTGAATTCGATTGTAGTTGGTTTGGCTGCCCCTTTATACTAATGGTGCCAAGGATCTATATATTGGCGTAAGACATTAAACTAACTTAAGAGTAGTACTCTGCGCTCTAAAACCAACACTGAAGAGAACCTTCGTTCATTATAGCGTCTCTGCAACGCAGCATTATAGTTAAAAATAGCTTACCGGGATTGATAACCATGAAAGAGGATTGGCTTTGTCATTAGGATTCAGATGCCAACCACACGGGTAACTCAAGACAGGCCAAAACATCTAGCGCGTTCTTACATTGCACCCGCGTAGGTTTCCAACCTGGGACCGAGCTGGGTTTAAGAATGAGATTCAGATGGGACCCCCATGGGTAGACTAGATAAGTTGTCCACGTGGGCTAAATAGAAGTAACCCAGATGGGTCCCATATAGGTCACATATCCTCCTGTTAAACTTAGCATGGTCCCAGTTGAGACATCCAGTTGAACCCGAGTGGGTCCCATGTGGGACCCAGTTGAGTTTGTGTACATGTTGTGACTTTACGTTAAATTGTAAGTGATCTAGTGTGTATGATGTTGAGAAGTAAAAGTGGCGGCTTATAAACTTTGACATATAATTAACCCTAAAAAAAAAGGCATTTTTTACTCTTAAATCATAAATTATTTTAATTTAATAATTGTAAACAATTACTTTTCGTACTATGATATGCGATACCATACAATAATTCGTTTTAAATGTAAATTTCCGTTTATTTTGAACATAGAATATTAAGATACACAAATTCATGATGTTGACTACAGTTTAAATATTATTTTATTACATAGCAAATAACAAGGCAATTATAAAAAAAAAAAAAAAGTTTCATTATCTTTTAACAGTATAAAAATAAAAACGTTTTTGCCCTTGATTTATATGAGGCGTTTGCTGCTTTGCATATTTATTTTATAGTCCAAACTGGAAAATTGTTATGTTAACTAAGGTTAACATCAGTTCATGCTTCTTGAATTCATTGTAGAGAGAGCTATAGTGCTGGAAGAACTTCTGTTTAGCAAACAATGAAGTCCTAGTTCCAGAAATTTTGCTTCATACAGTGCCATGTGCTGACGAAGACTTCTTCCCAAATATCCTGCAGCTTGTTCTGATAGAATATCTATATCCAGTAGGATCGGGCGATGCAGACGCCTTAAAACTCATCTGCGGTCAATCATATCTGAGGAGAGGCTGTCAACTTTAACGATGAGGGCGAGTCACACAGGAGCGCTCTCCAACAGCAAAGAGGATATTGTTTGAGGCTTCACATATGGAAATCCAAGACGCCTGTTTTGCAATTCTGTTTTATTTGATGAGAAAATTACTTTTTGAGGAGTTTAATAATGGGATAACTCGTCCACTAGGGGACACAATGTAACGGAACCTCTCGTCAAATCTAATGTACCAAAACATAAAATTTATCTCAAAATACCCGACATAGGCTCGCTCACCAACAAACTCATCTTAGACTTACAACAATTATTATCTAAAGTTTATCTGCAAATGAAATTCTATTATATCTCAATTAATACTATCTCTCTTAAAACCTACTTGTCTCATAAGGAGAAACTACCCTTGCTACTCAGATCCGCACTTGTTTATCAATTTATGTGTGCGAGTTGCCAACTCGTTACGTAGGTAAAACTACGCTACAATTCAAGCTGAAGATTTGCAAACATAATGGGATTTTCCACTATACAGACAGACCCATTGCTAAACTGGAGTTCTCGGCAGTAAGGAATCATTCGGATACTTGCACCTCATTATTGTCTTCCTTCAAATTTCAGGGTTTGGGGTTCTGCGGATATATCCGTAGGATCTCAACATTTTAGAATCACTATTCATTCAAATGTTTAATCCAGAATTATATTCCAATTAGTCGCCCACACCACTTTACATTTATTAATTGAAATATTTTAATTTTAGTTTGTTTTATAATTCATTTTTACCTAAAATGTAATGACAACTCACTCAATGACCTGATAATTATAATGTTCTATTAGTTAGTAAATCATATTTCAGTTATTTTAAACAACTACAATGTTTAGCTCAATTCAAATTTTCCACCTTTTAAATCATTCGATTCCTGTCCTTCCCTCAAGTTGGTAAGTGTTCATTCATTTATTCCATTTTCAATTTTTGCTTTGTTTTGATAATTTTGCAGTGCTTTTCTTTGTAATTTTTCATGGTCCAATCGGTAATCTTTTGCATTGTTTTCTCTAAAATTTACTAAGCTCTAAATTTATTCATTATTACATTGTCGCATTATTTTCTCTCAAACTCAACAAACTTTAAACTTATTACCAGTCATTAATAGATATCTCTTTATGTGTTATAAGCTTGCTTATTTTCATATTGTTTTACTCCATTATAGGCTGAAAATGAACATAGCTAATGTTCAAAACGTTCCAAATTATATATGTTCCGAATACTGGTTCTGGCTTTAATTTACATACTAAAATCAAGGTTTCCGAAGCGCGTTCCAATAATTCCTACATAAATATATATATGCAAAATAAACTTTTCTAAATTACTTAATAAAGTGACATAAACGCTAACACAAATATTCACTGTTAATTACTTCAGACCTAAAACACAAGTCTACATCTAAATTGCTAACCTTATCACAACAATCATAAAAATAACATCATTTTTAGCAAGCTTCATTTATGATTGAAAATTCCGAAGCTTATGATGTTTCCTCTATATTAAACTATTAAATATTATACCACAGTAAATAAAAAAGTAACATGCGAATAAATCTTACGTGATACGCACGTTTGTCAACCAACAGAGATACGTCGGAACTGAAGATTCTGAAGAAACATCGAATCAAGCTCCAGCTACTTTGGCGTACAGTACAAGTATTGGATCTGATCATAGTCGTATATGTTTTGTTCTACCTTCTTTTATAGTACTTTATTATTCACAACTATTTTCCTGTCCCATTTTGAATGACGATTTATATTCCACAAATATGATGTTGATAATTATGTTTGAACAATTTTTACTTTAATATTTCTCTCTGTATTATGTATTTATTTATTTTCATTTAATTTTTTGTGACCATCCCGCGACCCTCATTGACACCCTTGCGTCCCTTATTGGGGTCGTGGCCATAAGTTTGGGAACCACTGGCTAACAGAAATAATGAAAAACTTTAGTCTGAGCTCATTAGAGGAGAATTCGTGACTGCAAAATCAAGTTCAAATTCTAGAACTGCATTTTGGTAACTTGAAGAAAAGATTCACAAATCTGTAATTATGAGGAGTAAGTTACGCCAATCGTCCCATTGCAATCTTGGACGAGAATACTTTAACTGAATAATGAAATTTAGATAAAGATCATAATGATAACACTATATAACACAATTTTTGTTCCTGACCTTAAGTGTCATTTTCCAACTCCTATAATTGCAGAACAATAGAAAATAGTCATTTTTTGTTTTAAACTTTGCTTTGGTGGTTAGATAATAAAATGTTTACTAAAAATATGCAAATTTGGGGGAGGAAGATTCACCCAACTTTATTGAAACTTCCAGAGGGAATATATATAAAAAAAATAAAAATAATGTTAGAAGTGAACAGTTTTCCTCAATTTCCGTTTGTAATGTAAATCGTTTTCGCGTAAAAGCCCCCAACTTGTTTTCATTGTATACTCCTTGGTATATGTGTTCAAAGTTCAGTTTATCTTGATGGAAGCACTTCCCTTTATCCTATAATTTGGCTCCCTCATATATTTTTTTTTAACTTATCAAGATAGGCATCAAGGATGTGCGCCTTCAGCCCATTTGGCAATAGCTTTTCATTAAGTTCTCAACCTGTTGCACATAATTCTCAGCGTATTGGTTGCTCAAAATGCTCAGAGTCACCAAAAACACTCTTTCAGGCTTCCCTTTCCTCTTTAATAAGGTTTTCAGCGAATTCTTAACACAATGATTTTCCCGATTTGTGGTCCAACCAAGACACTAGATTTCCCGTTTGAGAAAAAACTTTGAAGGCGCTTGAAGGCACTTGAAGGCTGCAGACGTTTTGTTAAGAGCTCTAACAAACTTCTCCACGAGACTTAGTTTTAAATAAATTCGAAGGAACACCTTTCAAGGGTCTCTCAATTGCTCATGTTTTGCATTATGCCCTCAAACAGAGAACTTAGTTCTTTATAGCCAGTGCTTCTTGCGGTAATGCGTTTTGGTATCTCAACTGCCCAAAGAGAGAAATAACATGGAAACTTGGTAAAACCTCTCTAGAGACCCATCGAAAATGCTACTATTTTGAATTCCTCAATCACTTCCCGGCCATACTCCTTATAAGTAATTCAAAGCTTGAGATATATTGAATGAGCTAGGGGAAAGGGATGGATGCTTATTCCAATTATAAAGAAGTACAGCTATAATGCTTCTTGAGGAGCTGTCAATGAAGAACCTCCACTCAACTGAATTATATGTAACTCTAATTACATAAAACAGACCAAATACATCATTGTAGTTGCATAGTCACGCTTGATAAAAAAGAATATTGAGAAATGTGTATGCCGTTTCCCTTGGCTTGTCACTTGCACATTTTTATCAAGCTAATCCTTCTTGTTGAGCAAGCCAACATCTTTGGCAAGGTAATTGAGGTATTTTTGGTTCGTATAGTATGGAGTTTCCTCAACAGCCATATCTTTGACTGTGTATTCTACATCTTCCCTGATCTTTTCACCTTCTGAACTTTTTTTAGGGTATCATGCATTTCTGAAGGTCTAGGTACAGGAAGATCAGCACTATGTATTACTGGTAAAATATTGGATGGAAAACCGAGAGAGGAAAGAGCAGGTGCATTTTTGCCTCTTCGACGTTTGGAAGGATTCACCATGCAGATGTAGCAGTTGCTTGAGTGGTCAGTGGGGGTTCACGCCAAATTCTAGGAATGGCAAACTTCATAGTTCTTTTTCCTCCTCTCTATTATCTTGTAAAAGTAAAAAAATATATACTTTATTACTCTTTTGGCTGACATACAAACAATAACTTACATAATTGGGAAATTTAATGTTTCATCTTTGAAATTTTTTTTGTTATCTTTCAAAGGTTTCTTACAGCGTTTATAAGAAAAATGAGTTACCTAGAGTTAGTCTTGGTCTCCAATTGGCATGCCAAAGTATGCTTTGCAAGCTCCACTCCTCATAAAAGCTGTCAAATCGGACGTTTTGCTCTTGTTTTGATGAACTGTCTGGAGATATGATAGAATGCACCTGGAACATGTTTGCAGCCCCTTGACGCCATTTATCTTCAGATGATAGCAGATCTGTGAATCCTTGTATAAATATTTCTGAAGTAATATTGCAGAAGGTTCTAGAAGTTTCCAAGGGTGTGTTCTGGCACATTCTGAAATATCCTTGAAACTTTTAAAATTCAACTAAATTCTAGAAATTTCTCATTATATCTAGAATGTTTGGGGAAGTTTCATTAAAATAAATATTATTCTACAGCATTCCAATATTTTTTTTAATAAGATTTACAAATTTCTACCGTGATTTGAATAAAAACCTATTTCCTTTTATATATTCTCAATTTTCTTTGGCAATTTAATAATACCCTGCCATCATTTTCTAATTAGGAAAATTTAGAAATTCATTGCCCTTCCCTACAAAAGCAAAGTTTTGCAATCAAAATAGACTATTTTTCCATTTACTTTAGTTACGAACAATTGGGAAATAACACTTTTAAACCAGGGAGAAGAAAAAAAGTTATTTTGTTAGTGTATTGCTGGCATGTCGGATGGAGAAGAGTTCTGGTTGGGGAGGAAGGTATCGGAAAATATGGTAGGCAAAGCAGGTAAACCAATAATCGGCCAATCCTTCACGTGCTGTTTGATTTTACGTCTTCTCTCGGCGGGAATCGAAACTGGTACACAGACGCTAGTAAACCAAAGCCTTATCCACTAGTCTAGCGAGAGCCAGGTAAAGTAAGAAGTTAGGTAATAAGTATGTCGAGGTTATGCATGTGAAGACTCGTTCGGCGCGCAAGGATGCATACACTTGCACGGGCAGATAGATAGCCGACCCGAGGCCGCCTGCGATATGCTTGGGGGCAATTAAAGGAGTGGGGAACCGCCTCCTTGATTTTTATACAGAGTGCGATTTACGGTTGACCGGGATTTATCCAATGGCTTTCCAAGTTGCAGTGCAAAGTATATATAAAGAACAAGACCCAAAATATGATTTTAATATATATAATAAATGGGGCAATATATATATATATATATATATATATACAAAAAAGGGGAACAAATTACTTGATAAAGACAGTTAATTGGATTGGAAATTTAGGATATGACAGAGTTAAGCGGGAGGAGCAAAATTAATGTTAACTCGAACAAGAGATATTAATTACGGGAAGTCAATTCAAAAGTGGATGCGGGTGACGATTGACGGGGTATAATCACGGGATTACAACGCAAGATCGCTTTACTTTGAAGCGTGGTGGTGATCTGAGAGGGAAGGGGGGAGACCAACGGCACAACTCTTCGAGAAGATACTTTAGGGAGTCCTAACGAGGAGCAGTTTCTCTGCTCCAGAGAGATGGAATCTCAAACACGAGACGGTTCTGCGACTCGGCAGTGAGTCTCAGACACAAAGGAATGGGAGTCTTGAAGGGGTTCCGAGATAAGGTAGGCCACACAGTTCTCCAGGAAGAAGGTGGCTCGATAGCTTTCCTCTAAACAGGGGCCAAAGCTTCACCAAGGGAGATCTGCTGATGAGATCTTAACGACGAGGTACGACTCGAACAGAGGTTGCGGGATTTCGAGGGGAAACAGACAAAACGGTCTGAACGGAGGGACTGGCAGACTCTCAATCTCCTCGAGGAATGGCGGACTTAGGGTTAAATAGCCAGGTAGCTGGTCCGATAGATAGCCCCAGGGCATGGCCGTCCCTAGAGGATTCCCGATGTCAGTCTACGTAAACTTACTTCGAGATAACGAGTCGGATCGGTTAGGAAGTCTGCATCATGATATTGTGGTAGGGTTAGTACGGCTGCGCTCATGGGAGAATAGACATGCCTGGGAAGCATCGGGGCGAGAGCTCGGTGGTATCGCTGGGGAGGGGGAGCGAGGAGCGTCCGAAAGCAATTAGAGCTGGGTCGGGTGACTCAGCGCGGGATTGCTTCCTTCTCGAAGATTCTGAACTTCCCACGCCAAGGAGCACGTGGTTTAGAGCGAATGGGCTGAAAGGGGTATTCTGAGGGGGCTTCCTCTCACGCTGGTCTTTCGAGGGCATCCCCTCATAAGGTACATAACCTGAGCTAAAACGCTTGAAAGTAAGAACTTGCATGTTAAGCGAAATGAGAGTATCATCATGCAACGTGTTTACGAGATGTATGGCAAGAGTATTTCTATTGCCTGGTTTTCCTCAATGAAATTTTTAGCACAATGATTTCCTCTTTTTCATCGTATTGGTAGTAATCTAACTCTAATAAAACCATGGCATTTTTTCCTGACATCTTTCTAATACATTAAAATATTATCTCTAGTGGGAAGAAAATAGGATATAATTTAAAAATTACACGAGAGCCACATAAGGCGAAATTTGAACACTCATGCGGATATGTGGATACATTAATATAAAATAGTATAATGGGCCTTGCCACATAAGAAAAACAATCAGGAATAATACATGAACTCCTCTTGCCAACTGAGCTCCTTAGATTCTTATCCCCCTCAATTTCTCCTTAAATTCTTTCCCTTTGCCAGTTCTTAAAATTCTTCTCTTCATCATTCCTCTTTAAATTCCTCCATCCACCTTGCTCTTTAAATTAGTCTCCTCAGTGGAGCTTCTTAAATTATTCTCCCGAGCTAACCTTCTGTGAGTTGACGTCTCATAAAGCTCCTTCTGCTTGGATTTCTCTAGTAAATAGCGCCTATCTGGCGCTATCTGGCGCTATCTAGAATAATACTTGAATAGTCTGACGCTGTTATAAATGAAAATTTTATTTATTATGTTTTGATGAAATAAGGGGGAGGGGAGGTTGAAAAACAAAATTAATTAATTATTTTTTTGTTATGGGCTCTTACTCCAAACTACGGTTGTGTAGTCATCTTGTAAGTGTTTGCCCCGATTAATGTCAGTCATCTAATAAATGTAGTTCAGTTGATCTCAGTAAGACTATGGCTAAAACTTTTCAGTCAAGTTCAAGTTGTGTTGTGGGCCCACAAAGGCAGGCCGCGATTCAACAAAAAGCTTGTGCAGAAAAATCAAGTATTGCCTAGTTTTTAATTTTTTCTATATTTATTTTCGACTTATTTTAAACTACTATGTAGGAGGGGCGAAATTATGGAGGCTTAATTATATGGTATGTCATATCAGTTTTACTAAGAACTTTATATGCATTGTGCTACTGAATATACATTAAACCCTACAATGTGACTATATAGGTAACATAACACTGGAATTTGGCGGGGGGGGGGGAGGGGAATGTCTATATGACCTGAAAATATCTTTGAAAAAATTAGATGAATTGAAAAAAATCTATGGGGCGCTTACAGTCCCCTAAGCCCCTCCTATACGTGTGAGAGCTTGCTTTGTTCCACTAATTGTTACGTTTGCTAAATTAGCCAGATTGAGCATCAATTCCACCTTGAAAATTTCTGAGTCCACTTCTGTGTCATTGCTCTTTTCAGAATTATAATTATTATTATTATTTCTGAACACGGGAAGGTTTGTTTAAAGTACATTGTTCCCCGGTTATATCTGGTTAGATTTGGCTCTGGTTGGTTTACGCTTAGTTTTATTAATAAAAACGGTTTAATTCTCCCGAATGTAGCAGAAGAGAGGGAGGGGGGGGGGGGTAAGATGACGATGCGTCCATCTGTACGATTCTAATCTGACTGCCTTTATGTGCTATTATTTTAGTCTTCCATTACTCCAAAATGTCACCCAAAATATCCCATAATTTAGTGCAAATGAACGGTCTTATTTTCTATCTTCAGTTCGTAAAATACAAGACCACGTCATTATACAACGTCATCATAATAATCTAATGTGTAAATTGAGTAAGTTGCCATTTTTAAATTCTTTAAAACGAGTTTCGGCAATCTACTTTTTATGATGTATTTTCTCGTTCCAATAAACTTACCTCCATAATTCTTAACGAGTCATCGGCCATTATTCGTAAATTATGTTAATGGAATGCATTATTCTATCTTGTCTGATATATATGGAAAATTCTCTCACAAATTACGCGAATATATGAGAATAAGATTCGACTTACCCTAGGGTGCTTTCACTTCGTCAATTATGTGTAAGTGATTTTCCATATTTGCGTCGTGATTCATTATTTCAAGGGCTGTGAATGCATAGACTCCCAGCCTGTGGTCCGCTAAATCCCGCTGTGAGTTCGTTACGATGGTTGATTACCGATGTCATTGTTGAAACTAATGGGAATAGCCATAATACCGAGGCGCTTAAATGACCCTCGGATACATTATATGATTATATAATATTACATATAAGGTCACATAGTGTTGAGAGATGCGTGTAATAAAACCAGTCAATAGTCGTTAGCTACGTTGCAACTTATACTAGAGCCTATTAATTGAGAGCACAGATTAAAATGATTTAGTGTTAAATAAAGTGTTGGATATGATTGGGAACTACGTGCTATGTTTTTTTTATCTAATGTATGTGCGTCATGCTGTGTGCAAACTTATGTGCATGCAAGTTTAAAAAGGCAACAGACGCATCTTTTGAAAAGGGAAAAATTAGTCTTCGTAGGAATGCTAACCAATGACTCTCACACCATACTCATGCGGGATATCGCAGGTTCGAAACCAGGTAAATTTTGATTGATTTATTTTATTTTGGTGTTTTGTAAACTGACTTAATTTTACGTTTAAATCGATCTCAAGAACACTCGATTATACCAATCCTTAAGATGTAAATTCAGACGAACATTTGCCTTCACCTTGTTTTGTTTCAGAAAAAAACTTAGGCCCCTGCGAATTTTACATAATTATTTTAGTCAATATTTTAAATTGTTTATTTAATTATTTAAAGAGAAACTTAGTTTAAAAGGTAAACTATTATAAAAAATACCATTATCATACAAATGTATTTTCTAGTCATGGCCTTTTTTAAGGCCATGCGAACTCACTGGATTAAAATCACGCAGAACCTGACAGAGGACAGCTATCCATATTTTATAGGACTACTTATAACAGAGAGGTCCTATTATCCGCATCTCTCCCATGCTACCTTCTTACAATAAAGAAGGCAGATCCACTAACGTTGCTTAAGAATATTTTGTTTTGAGTTTAACCAGGAATTAGCACTGTCTGATGCGTATCTCAGTCTGGACCTAATGTGTAACATGGAATCCAAACCGCATTGTTATTTAATTTGTTTTACCCAGCGGAGATCCGTAAATTCTTCCCCCAAACATTGCTCCTAAAATTCTTGTTGCCAGCGTAACTTTTTAAAAGGCTCTCTCCAACATTGCTCATTAAATTTTCTCGTCCATCATTGCTCTTTAAATACTTACCTCAGCATTGCTCCTTAAATTCTTCCTCCGAGCTTTTAGCATTGCTAATTAAATTCTTCTCCCATTATTATTATTATTATTATTATTATTATTATTATTATTATTATTATTATTATATATTACACTTGCCTGCGTTTCAAAACTTTTTTTCAAAGGTCGAGGGTTTTCAAACTGATTTAGGATCCTTTTTCAAGCTGAATTCAAAAGTATCATTCATTTTCTTTGGTCAGGTCTAGTTTATGAGATACACTCGATTTTTATTACAGCATATTTTTCCCAAATGGCGCTATCATCCAAGCGTATATGGGCTTTGTTTTTGTCAGAGCTGGTCATGGGTTACCTTAAATAACTAGTTATTCTTTCTCTTTTCAGGTCTAGTTGTGGAGTACGATGGATTGGAAGTGTACGAACCATCCTAACAAATTTTGTTTCATCTGCGGACACGTGGTTCTTCCAGTCCGTCGAGCGGAAATCACGGATTTTGTGAAGAAGGCTTATTACGCTTATTTTGGAGTCAAAATAGGGGACCAGGATAAAGCATTTGCTTTCCATATCTGCAGCAAAACATGCGTGGAGAACTTACGGGATTGGAGAAATAGGAAAAGATAGAGTATGCCATTTGGTGTCCCAATGGTGTGGAGGAAAGAGGAAAGATCATGTTACTGACTTCTATTTCTGCATGACATATTTAAAAGGCATCAATCGCAAGAGCAAGCACCATGTTCAATACCCTGATGTTACTTCTGCCATAAAGCCAATCCCCCATGGACCAGATGTTCCTGTTCCTAAGCCGGATGTCATCATGGAATCTAGTTCTGATTCCGAATCTACTGACATGAATGATACAGGTGAGTGTGGTGCATACGAGCCAGAAGAGGACGACCGATTGGTGCCATTGATCCAAGCCGAACCCAACGGCTTGACACGAGACCTAAACCTATCTAAGGAGTCTGCCCAGCTGCTGGGTTCTCGTCTTCGAGAGAAACATCTACTTGCCCCAGGAACAACGTTCTTTTGGTATCGGAAACGCGAGAGCGAATTCAGAAAATTCTTTATGTTCGATGAAACGTCTTCACTGATTTACTGTAACAATATTGCTGAACTGATGAAATTAATGGGTATGAAGTATGTTGCCATGGAATGGAGACTTTTTATTTACTCGTCTAACACAAGTCTCAAGGCAGTTCTTCTGAATAACGGAAATAATTTTTCATCAATCCCTGTTGGACACTCGGCTGAAATGAAAGAATCCCACAACGTCTGTTGTCTGCTCTCAATTACCAGGAACATAAATGGTTGATTTGTGGAGATCTTAAAGTTTTTGAACTCATCCTAGGACTTCAAGGTGGGTACACAAGTATCCATGTTTTTTGTGCTTGTGGGATAGTCGGGCTGACGACTAGCATTATGTCAGACAAGAGTGGCCATTAAGACAAGGATTAGAACCCGGGTCACACAATGTTCTGTCCCACCCTCTGGTTGAACCGAGCAAGGTGTTATTTACACCCCTACACATCAAACTCGGCCTAATGAAGAACTTTGTAAAAGCACTGGACAGGGAACGTGGAGGATTTGCCTTCCTCCACCTCAAGTTCAAACGAATCAGCATGGAGAAGCTTAAAGAAGGTATATTTGATTGTCCTCAGATAAGAGAAATCATAAAAGACTAGTTTGATGATTCATTAAATCCTACTGAACTCTCTGCCTGGCTGTCCCTTAAGTTAGTCATTGCAAACTTCCTTGGTAACCACAGAAGTCCTCAGTACCAGAAGATGGTTGATAACTTAAGGGAGAATTTCCGCAAACTTGGTGCGCGTATGTCAGTGAAAATGCGCTTTCTTCGGTCCCATCTGGACTATTTTCCAGAAAATTGCGGAGACTTCAGTAAAGAACAGGGTGAGCGCTTTCATCAAGACATCCGTGTCATGGAGGAACGCTATCAAGGCCAATGGGATGTGAACTTTCTGGCTGACTACTGTTGGTGCCTTAAGAGGGATGTGGTGTCTGCTCGGCATAATCGGAGGTCACTAAAGAGACCATTCATCCATGAGTAGCTTATTTTGTGCATTGTACTATTCATGCTATCTATTAAAAATATTCTATAAGCCTTCTGTATGTGCTCATATATCAAAAACCTTACCTGATAGGGTAAAATGAGCATAATTATAAGATTCAGTGCAAAAAACTGAGCTAAAATCATGTATTATATATTTGACCTTGAAAACAACGCAGACCAGTGTTATTGCTCCTAAAATTCATCACTTCAGCAGAGCTCCTTAAATTGTTCTCTCTAACTTTGCTCTTTAAATTCTTCCTCACAGCATTGCACATTAAATTCTTGTCTTTAGTCGAGCTCAATAAATTCTTCACCCAGCAGCGGAGTTACTTAACTTTTTATAACTAGCATTGATCATAAAACTCTTCTCCCTTTGTGAGTTCTTTAAATTGTTTTCATCATTGCTCCTAAAATTCTTCTCTATATCGGGACAACTTAAATTATCCCTCCTTGGTAGCTCATTATATTCTTCTCTCCAGCATTCATCCATAAATTCTTTTCTCCAGCAGAGCTTCTTAAATCCTTCCTCTGAGCATTGCGCCTTAAATTATTCTTCCAATCATTTCTCTTTAAATTCTTCTTTCAACATTGCTCGTTAAATTATTCCTGCCAGCAGTTTTTCTAAAATTCATCTCCTAGGAAGAGCACCTTGAATTCTCTCCCCAGCATTTTGCCTTACCCCCGTTTCCCCATCTCAGTATTCCTCTTACAATTCTTCTCTATTATAATGCTTAAAAAATAATTCTCACAATCAGTGCTCTTTAAATTCACCTCATCAGTGTAACTCCATAAACTTTTCTCCCTAGCATAGCTCCTTAAATACTTCTCCACCAGAGAGCTCCTTAAATTCTTCTCCCAACTTTGACCCTAAATTCTTGTCCCAACTTTGCCCCTAAATTCTTCTCCCTAGCATTGCCTCTTAAATATTCTCTCCCACGAAGCTCTCTAAATTATTCCTTAAAACAGAGCTCCTTAACATTTTCATACCAGTATTGTTCCTTGAATTCTTCCCCTTAGCATTGCTTCTTAAGTTTTTCTCTCTAGTGGAGCTCCTTAAATTCTTCCCTCTACGAATGCTTTTTAAATTCTTCTCACTTGCGAGCTCCTTTAATTCTATTCATCAGCAGAGGTCATTAAGTTCTTTTCTTCCCTCGGAGATCCTAAAATTCTTAACCCCATCTTGAGAGATCCTTGTTCCTTAAATTATTCCCACAAGTGGAGCTATTTAGTTTTTCCCCAGCATCATTCCTTAAGTTCCTCACCTCAGCATTATTTCTTAAATTCTTCTCGCAGGCCAACTCCTCAAATCATTCTTACTAACATTGCTTTTTAAATTCTCTCCTCCACCATTGCTTCAAAAAGTCCATAGTATTATTTCTTAAATACCTCTCACCCTTATTGCTTATTAAATTCTTCACCACAGTATTGCTCATTAAATTCTTTTTCCCATCAAAGCTGCTTAAATAATTCTCACAAACATTGATTCTTAAGTTTTTCATCTCGGCATTACTCCATATTTTCTTCTCCCTTCCCAGCTCCTAAAGTTCTTCCCCCAAGAAAATGCTCCTTAGATTCTTCTGCCCAGCATTGTCCCGTTATTTCTTCTCCTCTCTCATTGCTCTTTAAATTTTCCATCTCAGAGTTGCTCCTCGAATTCTTATGCAGAGCGGAGATCCTCCATTTATTACACGCGGGATTGCTCTTTAAATTCTTCCCTGCATCATTGCTGCTTAAATCCTTCCCGCAACATTGCTCCGAAAATTCTTCTCCCTCGACAGATTATATAATTCTTCAACCGAGCATTGCTCTTTAATTTTTTCCCTTAATCATTGGTCTTTTTAATTATTCTCTTCGGTGTAGTTTCCTAAATACTTTTTGCCAGTGGAACACCTTAACTTCCTCTTACCAGCTGAGCTCCTTAAATTTTTCTCTCGTTCATTCTGCCTTAAATTCTTCTCTCCTACTCTGCTCCTAAAATTCTTACCCCAGCAATGCTCTTTAAATTATTCCCCTCAGTGGAGTTTCTTTAATTCTTCTAACCAGCGAACCTCCTTAAATTTTTCTTGACAGCTGAACTCTTAGAATTCTTCTTCCCTCCATTGCTCCTTACTTTTTTCCCGTTTGCGACTTCTTTAAATTCTTCTCACCAACATTGATCCTTAACTGCTTCCCCTTACCATTGCTCTTTAAATTATTCCTCTCAGTGGAGCTCCTTAAATTCCTTTTGCCAGCTGGGGCTCTTACATTCTTCTCCCAAGCATTGCTCTTTAGATTATTCGCCTCAGTGGAGTTTCTCTAATTTTTCTAGCCAGCGAACCTCCTTAAATTCTTCTTGACAGCTGAACTCTTAGAATTCTTCTTCCTTTCATTGCTCCTTACTTTTTTCCCGTTTGCGACTTCTTTAAATTCTTCTCACCAACATTGATCCTTAACTGCTTCCCCTTAACATTGCTCTTAAAATTATTCTTCTCAGTGGAGCTCCTTAAATTCCTTTTGCCAGCTGGGGCTCTTACATTCTTCTCCCATGCATTGCTCTTTAGATTATTCGCCTCAGTGGAGTTTCTCTAATTTTTCTAGCCAGCGAACCTCCTTAAATTCTTCTTGACAGCTGAACTCTTAGAATTCTTCTTCCTTTCATTGCTCCTTACTTTTTTCCCGTTTGCGACTTCTTTAAATTCTTCTCACCAACATTGCTTCTTAACTGCTTCCCCTTACCATTGCTCTTTAAATTATTCTTCTCAGTGGAGCTCCTTAAATTCCTTTTGCCAGCTGGGGCTCTTACATTCTTCTCCCAAGCATTGCTCTTTAGATTATTCGCCTCAGTGGAGTTTCTCTAATTTTTCTAGCCAGGGAACCTCCTTAAATTCTTCTTGACAGCTGAACTCTTAGAATTCTTCTTCCTTTCATTGCACCTTACTTTTTTCCCGTTTGCGACTTCTTTAAATTCTTCTCACCAACATTGATCCTTAACTGCTTCCCCTTACCATTGCTCTTTAAATTATTTTTCTCAGTGGAGCTCCTTAAATTCCTTTTGCCAGCTGGGGCTCTTACATTCTTCTCCCAAGCATTGCTCTTTAGATTATTCGCCTCAGTGGAGTTTCTCTAATTTTTCTAGCCAGCGAACCTCCTTAAATTCTTCTTGACAGCTGAACTCTTAGAATTCTTCTTCCTTTCATTGCTCCTTACTTTTTTCCCGTTTGCGACTTCTTTAAATTCTTCTCACCAACATTGATCCTTAACTGCTTCCCCTTACCATTGCTCTTTAAATTATTCTTCTCAGGGGAGCTCCTTAAATTCCTTTTGCCACCTGGGGCTCTTACATTCTTCTCCCAAGCATTGCTCTTTAGATTATTTGCCTCAGTGGAGTTTCTCTAATTTTTCTATCCAGCGAACCTCCTTAAATTCTTCTTGACAGCTGAACTCTTAGAATTCTTCTTCCTTTCATTGCTCCTTACTTTTTTCCCGTTTGCGACTTCTTTAAATTCTTCTCACCAACATTGATCCTTAACTGCTTCCCCTTACCATTGCTCTTTAAATTATTTTTCTCAGTGGAGCTCCTTAAATTCCTTTTGCCACCTGGGGCTCTTACATTCTTCTCCCAAGCATTGCTCTTTAGATTATTCGCCTCAGTGGAGTTTCTCTAATTTTTCTAGCCAGCGAACCTCCTTAAATTCTTCTTGACAGCTGAACTCTTAGAATTCTTCTTCCTTTTATTGCTCCTTACTTTTTTCCCGTTTGCGACTTCTTTAAATTCTTCTCACCAACATTGCTCCTTAACTGCTTCCCCTTACCATTGCTCTTTAAATTATTCTTCTCAGTGGAGCTCCTTAAATTCCTTTTGCCAGCTGGGGCTCTTACATTCTTCTCCCAAGCATTGCTCTTTAGATTATTCGCCTCAGTGGAGTTTCTCAAATTTTTCTAACCAGCGAACCTCCTTAAATTCTTCTTGACAGCTGAACTCTTGGGAATTCTTCTTCCTTTCATTGCTCCTTACTTTTTTCCCGTTTGCGACTTCTTTAAATTCTTCTCACCAACATTGATCCTTAACTGCTTCCCCTTACCATTGCTCTTTAAATTATTCCTCTCAGTGGAGCTCCTTAAATTCCTTTTGCCAGCTGGGGCTCTTACATTCTTCTCCCAAGCATTGCTCTTTAGATTATTCGCCTCAGTGGAGTTTCTCTAATTTTTCTAGCCAGGGAACCTCCTTAAATTCTTCTTGACAGCTGAACTCTTAGAATTCTTCTTCCTTTCATTGCTCCTTACTTTTTTCCCGTTTGCGACTTCTTTAAATTCTTCTCACCAACATTGATCCTTAACTGCTTCCCCTTACCATTGCTCTTTAAATTATTCTTCTCAGTGGAGCTCCTTAAATTCCTTTTGCCAGCTGGGGCTCTTACATTCTTCTCCCAAGCATTGCTCTTTAGATTATTCGCCTCAGTGGAGTTTCTCTAATTTTTCTAGCCAGCGAACCTCCTTAAATTCTTCTTGACAGCTGAACTCTTAGAATTCTTCTTCCTTTCATTGCTCCTTACTTTTTTCCCGTTTGCGACTTCTTTAAATTCTTCTCACCAACATTGCTCCTTAACTGCTTCCCCTTACCATTGCTCTTTAAATTATTCTTCTCAGGGGAGCTCCTTAAATTCCTTTTGCCAGCTGGGGCTCTTACATTCTTCTCCCAAGCATTGCTCTTTAGATTATTCGCCTCAGTGGAGTTTCTCTAATTTTTCTAGCCAGCGAACCTCCTTAAATTCTTCTTGACAGCTGAACTCTTAGAATTCTTCTTCCTTTCATTGCTCCTTACTTTTTTCCCGTTTGCGACTTCTTTAAATTCTTCTCACCAACATTGATCCTTAACTGCTTCCCCTTACCATTGCTCTTTAAATTATTTTTCTCAGTGGAGCTCCTTAAATTCCTTTTGCCAGCTGGGGCTCTTACATTCTTCTCCCAAGCATTGCTCTTTAGATTATTCGCCTCAGTGGAGTTTCTCTAATTTTTCTAGCCAGCGAACCTCCTTAAATTCTTCTTGACAGCTGAACTCTTAGAATTCTTCTTCCTTTTATTGCTCCTTACTTTTTTCCCGTTTGCGACTTCTTTAAATTCTTCTCACCAACATTGCTCCTTAACTGCTTCCCCTTACCATTGCTCTTTAAATTATTCTTCTCAGTGGAGCTCCTTAAATTCCTTTTGCCAGCTGGGGCTCTTACATTCTTCTCCCAAGCATTGCTCTTTAGATTATTCGCCTCAGTGGAGTTTCTCTAATTTTTCTAGCCAGCGAACCTCCTTAAATTCTTCTTGACAGCTGAACTCTTAGAATTCTTCTTCCTTTCATTGCTCCTTACTTTTTTCCCGTTTGCGACTTCTTTAAATTCTTCTCATCAACATTGATCCTTAACTGCTTCCCCTTAACATTGCTCTTTAAATTATTCTTCTCAGTGGAGCTCCTTAAATTCCTTTTGCCACCTGGGGCTCTTACATTCTTCTCCCAAGCATTGCTCTTTAGATTCTCCGCCTCAGTGGAGTTTCTCTAATTTTTCTAGCCAGCGAACCTCCTTAAATTCTTCTTGACAGCTGAACTCTTAGAATTCTTCTTCCTTTCATTGCTCCTTACTTTTTTCCCGTTTGCGATTTCTTTAAATTCTTCTCACCAACATTGCTTCTTAACTGCTTCCCCTTGCCATTGCTCTTTAAATTATTCTTCTCAGTGGAGCTCCTTAAATTCCTTTTGCCACCTGGGGCTCTTACATTCTTCTCCCAAGCATTGCTCTTTAGATTATTCGCCTCAGTGGAGTTTCTCTAATTTTTCTAGACAGCGAACCTCCTTAAATTCTTCTTGACAGCTGAACTCTTAGAATTCTTCTTCCTTTCATTGCTCCTTACTTTTTTCCCGTTTGCGACTTCTTTAAATTCTTCTCACCAACATTGATCCTTAACTGCTTCCCCTTACCATTGCTCTTTAAATTATTCTTCTCAGTGGAGCTCCTTAAATTCCTTTTGCCAGCTGGGGCTCTTACATTCTTCTCCCAAGCATTGCTCTTTAGATTATTCGCCTCAGTGGAGTTTCTCTAATTTTTCTAGCCAGCGAACCTCCTTAAATTCTTCTTGACAGCTGAACTCTTAGAATTCTTCTTTCTTTCATTGCTCCTTACTTTTTTCCCGTTTGCGACTTCTTTAAATTCTTCTCACCAACATTGATCCTTAACTGCTTCCCCTTACCATTGCTCTTTAAATTATTTTTTTTCAGTGGAGCTCCTTAAATTCCTTTTGCCAGCTGGGGCTCTTACATTCTTCTCCCCAGCATTGTTTCTTAGATTTTTCTCCTCAGCGAACCTTCTAAGAGATGACATCTCATAAACTTCCTCTGCTTGGATTTTTCTTTATTAAATTGCGCCTATCTGGCGAATTCCATCAAGAGCATGAGTCTCCGTGATTCAAAAATTACCCTTGTACCAGGCTAACTTAAAATTCTGATAAAACCAAAGAGAAAAAGCAAACAAATAAAAGTAAAAACCAAGCTACAAACCAAAGACAAATAAACGAAACAAAAGCAAGAAGAAGAAAAGAGGGGGGGGTGAGAAAGAGAAGGAGGCACACTTCAACGTCGCGAGAAGACGGGCCTCTCCTCGGCCTAGTAGCATGTGACCCACACCAAAGAGTGTCAAATAAAATGGAGGGAGCCAGCCGCCTCTAAAGAGACAAATAGTCTAAAAGTCTGTGTGTACGAACCAGTCCAGAGTACAAGGGACAAGCGGTAGCGCTTCCGCTCGTCCCTGTACCGGGAAAGGTAACAGGCGCGAAGATCAACCAGGCTGGGACATTCAACAAGAATGTACCCATCAGTTTAGGGGGATAACGCAGTCGTCGCAGTAAGGTACGGCGGAGCGCTTCATCAAATGGCGGGACGTCCCGCTAGTGTGTCCAATTCGAAGAAGATATAAAGCAACCTGAATCCGTAACGGCAATGATGGGTAGGTAGGTAAATTAAGTGAGAATAATAGACGAATCATCAACCCAGTGGGTGTAGTGATGTAGAGACTGAAAGGGTCAGGAAAAATACCATTAATTATCTATTCATTGACTCACCTGGATTATTAGTGGCAGGACCAACAAAGTTTGCCCATGTGAAGTCCTCTTATCTAACCAGTGTGGTCAAGGTTAATCAAAGGATTGCGCAAAAGGATCAGAGATGATCGGAGAGTAATATACATATTAAGTCATCTTATAAGTAATGCGGCATTTTTTCCATGTTTATCATTAATTTATCAATAGAAGTTAAACAACTTTTTAAGTTATTCATATTTAAATATTTATATATTTATTTATTAATCTAGTGGTATTGTTCACATCCATTTCTATCACTATTCTCTATCTTTCTACTAATTTTTAAATACCAAGTTTGTAAACATTGTTTGACGTTGATTTTAAAACAACGTGTGCGAGTTTTATTTGACCCCAGCACAACGTTCATGAATACATAGAACCATATACCAACGGAACCAACCTCTAAATATGTACATTTCATTTTTCTTTAACGCCGATACACGTTTGTTTGGGTAAAATAGAATTTCGTTGTGGAAAATAGACTTTCAGATAGTATAGTTACCTATCTGTCGTGGGTTGGCCGAGATTATTATTATTATTCTTATTTATTATTATGATTAATAAAAATGGATTGTACGTTCGTATTTCCAGTGATCGCTTCAGGATCGATCTCTAAGAGCGCTTAACTTATCTTTATTCTATTGAATCAATAAAAAGAGAAGTTTTCTCTTTAGTATACTAAATACTGCCAACGCAACTCGTTCAAGGATAATTTAAACAAATCAACCAAAATAGACTTTACTGTACATTAATCAACTCAAACAAAATTAATATTTACACGTACAAAATACAACTTAAAAATTGTTCTTAAGTCCCTTTCCTGACTCTTACATTTCTGGTTGCTTTAAGGGAGAACAATTTATTTTAAATCAAATTCGTCTTTAAAATATACAAATAATCTACGTTAAATGCAAGGGGACATAAAAATAGAATTAATTGCTTACATTAGGTAGTGGTGATTACCCCAAGAATCCTAACGAAATACCTTCGTGGAATCTTTTACGGGGAGGCGTCGTGAGTGTAGTTTATTTGCTTCTTAATAGATGGCGTTACTTCGAACGAGGGTTGGACGAGTGACATCAGGCGAAATTTCGAGTCGGCGTTGGAGAATCAGGAATCAAAACAAAACGACGATTGAGGAGGTGAAGAGTTGAACGTTTATGACCTTGAAAAGGTTTTCTCAGACGAGAGTTGCATATGGCTGTATGCTTTTCTAGAAATTTTCTTTTGCTTGTAGAACTTCTCTTTTGGTGAGAAATCAATCTAGTTTGGTGTGTCAAACTCAGATAGGCTAAGATCACTTGACGATCTTGGGTAATCGAACTGTGCCGATGGTACTTGAAGGAAAGATCACTTGACGATCTTTGGGTAATCGAACTGTGCCAATTATTATTGGTGAAATCTGGCATTGCCCAAGACAATGAAAGTCCTTCTTAACTTGCTAGGGGATTCTATCCCGGCAAGTTCTTTTCGATGTCGTGACGAAAACGAAAAAGTCCTCTTTTTCTCCTGACGAACCGTTTTATACTAGACTTACTCTACGAAGTAAAGGGAAGGGGGGAACGGGATAGCAAGGGGAGACCCGAGGGTGTCCTGGCTTTTGGGCGTCTGTTATTTCTCTTCCTCGACATTTTAAATTAGGAAAACTAAATCTCCTGTTGAATCGACAGAAGTGGGTATGGGAAACGCCTTTTCCCATCAGTCTTATCATATCTTTATTATGTCCACCGTGCGAATAATTATAAATTATCAGAAACGATTCTACGAAATACAAAAAAACACCGCTAGGGATACCCTTATAAATACAAAACACACCAAAAAATCCTAACACTAAAAAAAAACAGAACAATTTTGGTCTCGAGCCTAATAGTGGCTTAATTAGTTCTACACGGGGTTTCTGCTCAAGCAGTCAGCGATACAATTCTCAGAGCCTTTGATGTAAGCTATATTAAATTGGTATTGCATTAATAACAAACTCCATTGCATGAGTCGCCCATTTTTACCCCATTTTTGCCTTAAATACATCAAGAGATGGTGGTCCGATTCCACGTTTAACTCCTGCCCTATTTAATAAAATTGGAACTTCGGTATTCCCCAAATTATGGCTAATGCTTCCTGTTCTACAGTTGCATACGTTCTTTTCCGCATCATGAGTTTTAGGCTAGCATAAGCTATGGGGGATGGTGTGCCCTCATCTTCGTATAGTAGCAAGATACCCTATGCCTTCTCCACACGCGTCAGTGCGTATCCCAAATTTCTTTTGGGGATTGGGCAGACGTAGGATAGGGGCTGACATTAGTTTTTCTTTCAACAACTTGAACTGAGAGATCGCTTTAGGATTCCATTTGACTAGGTCGGGAAAATTTTTATTTAACAGATCATTAACAGGAGCGGCTATCACCGCAAATTTGGGAACGAATCTTCGGTAGAATGAGGTGGTCTCCAAGAAAGAACGCAATTGCTTCTTGGTTCGTGGTAGCGGCATCTTAGTTATGGCGTCTACCTTATCCTGTTGGGTGGATAGTTAATTTTTCCCAATTTTGAATGTTAGATAAGAGATGGCCTCATAAGCGAAGTGGCATTTCAACGGCCCCACTCTTAGGCCGTGCTGGCCAAGTCGGTTGAGGATAGCGGCGCGGAGATCAACTAAGTGTTCTTCCCAGGTCTGGGTAGCCACGTATACGTTGTCAATATAGAAGGATACATCCTTCAAACCGTCTAAAAATTTATAACACTTTGAACAGACTAAATTCTTGAAACCCAGTTTCAGTTTTTCAATATCAAGAATCGCATACTTTGGAGTGCTAAATGCAAAGTTTACACCCTCTTCCTTGCAAAAACGCTCTTTCTTAACTGGATATTGAGTACCTTTTGCTTTATCATTTAGGCTTGAATTGAGGTTTGTAGCCAATGATTTATTTCCTTTCAAAAGGGTACCTGCACCACTATTTAGAATCCATGAAGAGTCTTCAACTCTTGAAAGAGGTTCTTTGGCTTTTCCATCTTTTGTTAGAATTTGGCTCTGCAAGGTGTTTCTGAAAGCACTTTCCTTTCCCTGATGAGTTTCCTGCACAATTGGGGGCTTCTGGGAATCATTTTTTTCATTGCTTTGATCCAGCAGAGATTCTGCAATTTTATTTTTGTTCCCTTCATTCTAGCTTTCTAAGATACCCTGAGTTGAATTTTCTCTCTGGATCATATCCTTGATTATATTTTGATCCTGTGAAGATTTCTCAGTTAGAACTTTTTCTTGAAAGGTTTCTTTGATTACACTTTGATCATGAGAAACTTGCTTGGTTACAGCTTGCTTATTAGGCATATGTTTTATGTCATTTTCTCAAATTTCTGTCACTACCATTTGTTTAGGAACAGTTTCTCCGCTTGCCGCTTTATCCCACAGGGGACTGAGAGCCGGACATTCTTTTTGCGCGGTCGCGAAGGCTTGAGAATTGAACTCTTCGTATTCTGGGTGATCCAGATGAGATAGAGGGGTCAAAGGTGAGGATCTCTTAGCTGCTTGTATTCTCGTGACTACGGGCTGACCCACTATTGTTGGGGAGAGTTATGTGCTCTGCCCTATCAAAACTGCACAGAATTTGATCAGTGCGGCCACCACTTCGGTCCAACCGTTAAAGTATTGGCATTGGATGTGGCATCGGATGACGGGAAATTTATTTGCTCTACCAAGGAAGTCTTGAACGATGGCAAATCTTTTATGATTTGGGCTGACGGGAAGGGAAGCAATTTGTCGCTCACCACTGTCCAAGTACACCCTGTATCTCTTACCAACGTTGATACTCTGCAACCATTTACTGTGCCTGTTTCGAACTTTAATCCTCCCGGTGAGCTTTTGTTTGATCAAAAGTTCACTTGTTTCGGGGCGTTCACCGTGGACGAAGGAGGCGTGGCAGCAGGGGTTTGTTCTTGGGGAATCGTGGCTGTGACATTATGTACTTGTTGTACCGAGGTAGTTCTAAGCTGGGAATTCTGCTTGCAGCGGTAACTCAAATGTCCCGACGACTCGCAATTATAACAGGTAATAGGGTTTCTGGGATATGCTACTGACGAAGAAGGAACACTAACCTGGGTTGGTTTCCCATTGTTATCCTGTTGTGGGAAAAACCTGGGTTTGGAAGGTTCTGAGCTCCTTCCAAACTTAAAGGGATTCTTTATTTGGGGTTTCAGAGGCTACCCATTTTTCTTTGTGGTCGAGGGCGTGTTCTTGTTTCCCTCTCTACGATATAACCGGTGGTTTGACGAATGTAAATCGGCTTAAGACAAACAATCGTCAAAGGACTCGGCTCTCCTATCCTTGACAACGGCCCTTAATTCTGAAGGCAGGGTGCATAACAGCTGGTCCTTCGGTATGAAGTCGACGAGTGAGTCAAAATCGTTTCTCACTTTTGTTGAATCAAACCAAAATTAGAGGTTCCTGTTGAGGATAAACCCAAACTGTCGGTTGGTTTGTCCGGGATCAACCCTAGCCTGCCTAAATTTCATTCGATAATCTTCAGGATTTAGGTTAATGGCTCCCAGTAGTTCTGCTTTGAGGGTAGAGTAGTGTACTGAAGCTTCTGAGGGAAGGGATACAAATATATCTCATACGCGTGCACTGAGAAGGGGGAGTAGTCTGGCTATACCGTCTGTTTCGATATCCCAGTGGTTCACTTTAAAAATCTTTTCGAAGTGCGAGAGATACGCCTATAGATCGTCTTCGTCCTTGTACGCTGGAAGCTTCATCGTTGAGATCTGAGATGTCCCAGGCATGGACCCCATGGACTGCACTTCAACTTGGCCCTTGCTCAAGGCTCTCTCGTGTTCTCGTATCTTTTTCCTCTCTTCTGCCTGCCTTTGAGCTTCTTCTCTCTTCACCTTCGCTTCCATCTGTATCCTTCTCTCTTCAGCCGGCCTTTAAGCTTCTTCTCTCTTTATTTCTGCTTCCATCTGTATCCTTTTCTCTTCCGCCTCTCTTTGCGCTTGCGCTTCTTCTCTCCTTACTTCCCTTTCCGTCCTTTCTATATCTTGGACGTAGGCAATGAGTTCTTTGTCGGTTAGTCCGAGAATTTAGCCTTGTTTAATATACTAAATACTGCCAACGCAACTCGTTCAAGGATAATTTAAACAAATCAGCCAAAATAAACTTTTACTGTACATTAATCAACTCAAACGAAATTAATATCTACACGTACAAAATACAACTTAAAAATGGCTCTTAAGTCCCTTTACCGACTCTCACATTTCTGGTTGCTTTAAGGAGGAACAATTTACTTTAAAATAAATCCGTCTTTAAGATAAACAAATAATCTACGTTAAATGCACGGGGACATAAAAATATAATTGATTGCTTACATTAGGTAGTGGTGATTACCCAAAGAATCCAAACGAAATACCTTTGTTGAATCTTGTCTGGGGAGGCGTCGTGAGGGTAGTTTATATGCTTCTCACAAGATTGCGTTACTTCGAACAAGGGTTGGAGGAGTAACGTCACGCGGAATTTCAAGTAGGCGTAGGAGAATCAGGAATCAAAAGAAAACGACGATTGAGGAGGCGAGGAGTTGAACGTTTATGACCTTTAAAAGTTTTTTTTCAGACGAGGGTTGCATATGGCTGAATGCTTTTCTAACGATTTGGTTTCGCTTGTAGAGCTTCTATTTGGGTGAGAAATCTATCTAGTTTCGTGTGTCAAACTCGAATAGGGTAAGATCGCTTGACGATCTTTGGTAATCGAAGTGTGCCGATGGTACTTGGAGGTAAGATCACTTGACGATCTTTGGGTAATCGAATTGTGCCAATTATTATTGGTGCAATCTGGCATTGCCCAAGACAATGAAAGTCCTTCTTAACTTGCTAGGGGACTCTATCCCAGCAAGTTCTTCTCGATGTCGTGACGAAAACGAAAAAGTCCTCTTTTTCTCCTGACGAACCGTTTATACTAGACTTACTCCTCGGAGTAAAGGAGAGGGGGATAGCAGGGGGAGACCCGAGGGTGTTCTGGCTTTTGAGCGTCTGTTATTTCATTTCCTAGACATTTTGAAATTAAGGAAACTAAATCTCCTGTTGAATCGACAGAAGTGGGTATCAATTCAGCCGGGCTTGGCGTCTTGTAGCTCTGGAAGAGTATAATACGAACTTGACCCTTTGAATTTTGGACTTGTTTGTTTATAAGTACGCTTTCGATGGGTAGGCCTTTTGAGCTGAGGTCAGGAATAACTGTCTCCTAAATTACCATTTTTATCCTACTTGTATGTTACCGGAGACTGGGTATAGTGGCTTAGAGAAATCCAGGTAGATTTTGTTTTCCTTTCATTGGTTTTCTTCGACATTAGAAAGACCTCGATATATATATATATATATATATATATATATATATATATATATATATATATATATATATATATATATATATATATATATATATATATATATATATATATATATATATATATATATATATATATATATATATATATATATATATATATATATAAAAAACTAGCGACTTCTTAACTGCCTCGGTTAACTTGTATATATCTACGTTATCCAGCAAGAGATTTTTAACGTTTCATTTTCCAGGGTAGCCGATCTTTATGTGAGAGTTGTCCCTGGTGACAGATTTCCATGGTGGCAGTTCTCCAGTGGTAGTTGTCCGGTGTGGTTTTCTAGATGGCATTTATCCGGTTCCCGGATGAAGTAAAATAATGTGGAAGTATATAGCTGCAGAACATCAAACGAATATTGAGGCCAGGAGGGCGTACAGTCCTGAAGAATTCAACTCCAGCATGGTTGCTTATGCCACACCAAACGGTGCCAGGTCATTTAGTCACAGGTAAATTTGTGACCATGAAAACTAAATATGCCTCTTTGCCTGCAAAAAGTTTAGTAGTTTGGAAAGATCATATTGTTGTACAGCAGATTTTGAATTTTTAGTGACATTTTTGCTTTTGCTAAACATTTTTCTTTAGTTTCCAATTTCTATGAGGGCCCATACATCGGGATGGCTCTTATTTATTGTAAAACTATCCTAATCCGACGAGGATTTGATAGGTCACCCACTTAAGCTCCTATAATGAAAGAGACAAAATCCTCCTGATGTAGAACTGTTAGCGTTGCAACAGCTTACACGCGGGAGAATGCAATTGATGCGAGCTGTTCAGTATCAGAAGGGAAGCCCTTAAATGCTTTTAACCTTATAGTTTATTGGCTCATATTTAAGATATTTACCACACATGTGAGAAAAGATTTGAATTATCGCCCCGTCATCTCCCTGATAAGTATCCGGGATTATTCTGATTTAAATTAACTCTTCCATTCTCGTCTGAATATCCATCCTGTGTATAATCATCTAGATATCTAAAAGAGATAAGAGACATTTGAATTGTAATGTTTGTCCGTTTCGGTTGTATCTCTTTACTCGAGTATATTTCTGCGTTTTGTGAATTGCGTTGTTTATTATAAAAAGTGTACGTGCTGTGGCGTGGTTTCCATCAACGAAAATGAGCTTCATTGGCTATCTAGTTAACGTATTGTTTGTACTTCAAACTCTCCAAAAATACGAGTACGTTTACGCATAAACACAAACACAATTGTGTATATACAAGGGAGCAATAGAAAACATAAAAACGAGACATGTAAATATCACAAAGTAGTACTTTAGAAGATGACCTCCCGCCTCCTTCAAATCTCTAGGGCACAGCAACCAGGCAAGCACAAACCCTCCCTAAGGCCCAGGGACAGATATGGGCCGCCCTCGCGGCCGCAATATCAGGGTAGATTCCACCCGTAAAGCCCCCTTTCCCCCTCCGGAGTGTAGGGCACCGGGCATCGCTCCATTCGATGGCGCTGCATTCCGCGAGATGTCTAAACTTGAGGCCACAAAGCACACTTTGAAATGGTCGGGGCATTGGGGCATGAGTCTTCGGGTATATAAACAAAGCTCAAAGAAAAGCAAAACGAAACACGTCAATAAAAAAGTAAATAAAAGGAACCAAAATGAAGCTTAAAAGGAACCCAATAGAAAATTTTAAAAGGAAACTCGTAAGATACTTGTATCCTCATCTGAAAATAGCTCACTCGTAAATTTGGCTCTAATATTTTTTAATCGTTTTCTCGACCCCGACACTGACAGGTTGGAAGTTTGGCTGTTGCAGTTTAGGTCCACATTGGACGTTACATCGTGGCATTACACAACCTCTTTCATTTCATTTCAATGTTTCCTTTGTTTTCTTTCAGCAAGTGTTCCTTGCGGAGGGGTGTGGGAAGGGTGAGCTGAGATGAGCTGCGCGTTCTCATGTTACTATGGCTCCAAGTAGTCTCTTTTGTAGATTACTCGAGAAAAGCATCTTAAACTCATGATCAAAACACTCAATTTCACTTTCTTTAACAACATATTCTCAAAATCATTCAGATAAGAATATCATCGTTAGTTAATACGTTTTAATTCATATAATCAGTCGATTTTTTTCTCTTTCTTCCTTCTGTCTGTCTGTTTCCCGTTACCCGCCTCGCTCCCTCTCTTCCCAATACCTGGTTTAAATATTTCATGCATTGAACTCTACCTCTTTAAAATTTTCAATGTCATTTACATTGCAGCCATTACATTTCAATCCACCCCCACGGAACTTTCCCTTCAAATAACCTTGAATATTGGGCTACGCCCAGGCCTTAGTTTTGGAAGGCCTCTTAAGGTCAAAGTTTCAGAAAAATGATTTACTCATCATCAAGTTATTTTAACTTTAATAACTCGTATTTGATATTTGTCTATGATAATTTATTTTTAAAGATTTGATTATTTTATGCGATAATATTTGGTTGGCCAAAAAGTCGTGATTCACATAGAAAGGGGAAAGATAAACCCACAAAATTTGATGGAGCAACACCAATATTTATTCTTCAAGTCCATCACTCACTACGATCTTCTTCCAGCATTCAGCCAGCATGCGAATCTGTCCCAAATACCAGGTGATGGTCGGCCGGAACGTGGTTGATCATCAAGGGTAAGTAAGATCTCCAGAGTTGAAACGTCTGTACCATCTCGAGACCTTTGCCTGACTGTGTTTTTTCCTTCAGTATCGCAAATTCCCTTCAAAGCGACTCTTGTAGAAAGTTGTCGCTTGTAACAGTAGTGAATCAAAACTCTAATCCACTTTCTTCCAAACTCATTTATGTCCTTTGAGGCTTAGACAAAGAGAAATAAACTGCGCATCAGCAACAAACAACAGCAGCGAAAGAGGCTGGTAGTTGAATGAGTAAGGTTAACCTAACCTAATATAGTCGAATGAGTAAGGCTAACCTAACCTAATGTAGTCCAATGAGTAAGGTTAACCAAACCTAATATAGCCGAATGAGTAAGGCTAATCTAACCTAATGTAGTCGAATGAGTAAGGTTAACCTAACCTAATATAGTCGAATGAGTAAGGCTAACCTAACTTAATGTAGTCAAATGAGTAAGGCTAACCAAACCTAATGTAGTCGAATGAGTAAGGTTAACCTAACCTAATGTAGACGAATGAGTAAGGCTAACCAAACCTAATGTAGTCGAACGAGTAAGGTTAGCCTAACCTAATATAGTCGAATGAGTAAGGTTAATCTAACCTAATGTAGTCGAATGAGTAAGGCTAACCTAACCTAATATAGTCGAATGAGTAAGGCTAACCTAACCTAATGTAGTCGAATGAGTAAGGTTAACCTAACCTAATATAGTCGAATGAGTAAGGCTACCCTAACCTGATGTAGTCGAATGAGTAAGGCTGACCTAACCTAATGTAGTCGAATGAGTAAGGTTAACCTAACCTAATATAGTCGAATGAGTAAGGCTAATCTATCCTAATGCAGTCGAATGAGTAAGGCTAACCTAACCTAATGTAGTCGAATGAGTAAAATTAACCAAACCTAATATAGTCGAATGAGTAATGCTAACCTAACCTAATATAGTCGAATGAGTAAGGTTAACCTAACCTAATATAGTCGAATGAGTAAGGTTAACTTAACCTAATGTAGTCGAATGAGTAAGGCTAACCTAACCTAATATAGTCGAATGAGTAAGGTTAACCTAACCTAATATAGTCAAATGAGTAAGGTTAATCTAACCTAATATAGTCGAATGAGTAAGGCTAACCTAACCTAATATAGTCTAATGAGTAAGGCTAACCTAACCTAATGTAGTCGAATGAGTAAGGCTAACATCACCTAATGTAGTCGAATGAGTAAGGTTAACCGAACCTAATCTAGTTGAATGAATAATGGTTAATCTAACTTAATGTAGTCGAATGAGTAAGGTTAACCTAACCTTATATAGTCGAATGAGTAAGGCTAACCTAACCTAATATAGTCTAATGAGTAAGGCTAACCAAACCTAAAATAGTCGAATGAGTAAGGCTAACCTAACCTAATGTAGTCGAATGAGTAAGGCTAACCTAACCTAATGTAGTCGAATAAGTAAGGTTAACCAAACCTAATATAGTCGAATGAGTAAGGCTAACCTAACCTAATATAGTCGAATGAGTAAGGCTAACCTAACCGAATGTAGTCGAATAAGTAAGGTTCACCAAACCTAATATAGTCGAATGAGTAAGGCTAACCTAACCTAATATAGTCGAATGAGTAAGGTTAACCTAACCTAATATAGTCGAATGAGTAAAGCTAATCTAACCTAATGTAGTCGAATAAGTAAGGCTAACCTAACCTAATGTAGTCGAATGAGTAAGGTTAACCTAACCTAATATAGTCGAATGAGTAAGGTTAATCTAACCTAATATAGTCGAATGAGTAAGGCTAACCTAACCTAATATAGTCGAATGAGTAAGGCTAACCTAACCTTATGTAGTCGAATGAGTAAGGTTAACCAAACCTAATATAGTCGAATGAGTAAGGCTAACTTAACCTAATATAGTCGAATGAGTAATGTTAACCTAACCTAATATAGTCGAATGAATAAGGCTAATCTAACCTAATGTAGTCGAATAAGTAAGGCTAACCTAACATATTATAGTCGAATGAGTAAGGTTAACCAAACCTAATATAGTCGAATGAGTAAGGTTAATATACCCTAATATAGTCGAATGAGTAAGGCTAACCTAACCTAATGTAGTCGAATGAGTAAGGCTAACCTAACCTAATGAGGTCGAATGAGTAAGGTTAACCTAACCTAATATAGTCGAATGAGTAAGGTTAACCTAACCTAATGTAGTCGAATAAGTAAGGCTAACCTAACCTAATGTAGTCGAATGAATAAGGTTAACCTAACCTAATATAGTCGAATGAGTAAGGTTAATCTAACCTAATGTAGTCGAATAAGTAAGACTAACTTAACCTAATATAGTCGAATGAGTAAGGCTAACCTAACCTGATGTAGTCGAATGAGTAAGGTTAACCTAACCTAATATAGTCAAATGAGTAAGGCTAATCTAACCTAATGTAGTCGAATAAGTAAGGTTCCCTAAACCTAATATAGTTGAATGAGTAAGGTTAATCTAACCTAATATAGTCGAATGAGTAAGGCTAACCTAACCTAATATAGTCTAATGAGTAAGGCTGACCTAACCTAATGTAGTCGAATGAGTAAGGTTAACCTAACCTAATATAGTCGAATGAGTAAGGCTAATCTAACCTAATTCTATCGAATAAGTAAGGCTAACCTAACCTAATATAGTCGAATGAGTAAGGCTAACCTAACCTAATGTAGTCGAATGAGTAAGGCTAACCTAACCTAATGTAGTCGAATGAGTAAGGTTAACCTAACCTAATATAGTCGAATGAGTAAGGCTAACCTAACCTAATGTAGTCGAATGAGTAAGGCTAACCTAACCTAATGTAGTCGAATGAATAAGGTTAACCTAACCTAATATAGTCGAATGAGTAAGGTTAACCTAACCTAATATAGTCGAATGAGTAAGGCTAACCTAACCTAATATAGTCGAATGAGTAAGGCTAACCTAACCTAATATAGTCTAATGAGTAAGGCTAACCTATCCTAATGTAGTCGAATGAGTAAGGTTAACCTAACCTAATATAGTCGAATGAGTAAGGCTAATCTAACCTAATTCTATCGAATAAGTAAGGCTAACCTAACCTAATATAGTCGAATGAGTAAGGCTAACCTAACCTAATGTAGTCGAATGAGTAAGGCTAACCTAACCTAATATAGTCGAATGAGTAAGGCTAACCTAACCTAATATAGTCGAATGAGTAAGGCTAACCTAACCTAATGTAGTCGAATGAGTAAGGCTAACCTAACCTAATGTAGTCGAATGAATAAGGTTAACCTAACCTAATATAGTCGAATGAGTAAGGCTAACCTAACCTAATGTAGTCGAATAAGTAAGGCTAACCTAACCTAATGTTGGTGTTGCTCCATAAAATTTGATGTTTTCTTTCCGCTTCCTAAGTGAGTCAGGACTTTCTGGTCAACCATATAATTTATATTCAATAATTTATGATTGATATAACATGTATTTAATTATTTATTATTTTTTTATTTAATATTTTTATATAATAATTGGTTCTTAGATAATCTGTATTTTAACATTTAAGAACTTTTATTTAATAACCAACTTAATAATTATCATTCAATATTTTATTTATTAATTGGTATTCAATAATTTTATTTATATTTAATGTTTTTTATTCAATTATTTTAACTCAATTTGATTTGGTTATTGGAATTTTAATATTTAAAATTTTTTATTTAACTTTATTTAATTAAATACTTTACTTTCTTTGAGGCGGCT
The DNA here is from genome assembly GCA_963969495.1 of Ceratothoa steindachneri. Classification (NCBI taxonomy): domain Eukaryota; kingdom Metazoa; phylum Arthropoda; class Malacostraca; order Isopoda; family Cymothoidae; genus Ceratothoa; species Ceratothoa steindachneri. The sequence continues at coordinate 49,139,353 of OZ018328.1, read as the reverse complement.
TCTCCGCCATAGAGATGTAATTAAGTCTTTGGAATCCAATGCTTCGTTCAAAAATTGCCCTTTATCGTTGTTTCTTTCGTCTTTTTGGCATCTTTTTCTCCTTTTCCTTTCATTTATTCTTCTTCATGACGCTCCGTTGACCTTATCTAGCCTCACTTCATGAGATTTTTCACTGATGTTCCACTGAGTGCCACAGTGTTTGATTTTCACCTTGGGGTATTTGGCGCTGCAAGATTTTTGGCGAGCGTAACACGCTTATCCCTAAAAGGTAACATATTTCTCAACTTCCTATAGATTTTCATTACATATTGTTCTGAACAGCTAGCAAACTTCACAACATTTAAACATTAGAAAAGTAAAGAATTTGGTACAAAAGTAACTAAATTGGAAGCAATAATTTGGGGGTGTCTTCGCTCGCCTCTCGCGACCCACGTTCTGAGCGATTCCTACTCAATGTCGACGAACGCAATCGCCTGGACTGATGATGCACTGCATGAGAATAAATCAGAGCGACCTTTGTTTTTAGAGGAAGAAGTAATCAGTGAGCTTACGTAATGGACAGACGATCTACACCCAGCCACCCTGCGATCAGGTCCCCATCATCCCTAAAATTTCTGCACACACACACATCACATCACAGACAGCTCTCCAATATATTGGGTCCAATCCAGCTCTGGTAGCCATTCTAGCATTCGTGGGGCAAAGGGAGGCCTCTCATATTGCACATGGGACAACCTAACAAGGCTGCGATTGCGATGCGGTCACTATTCAAAAATCACCACAAACTTGGCAACGGCTTAACAGATCCTGACATCTACCCTAGACTCAGTATGAGACACATACAACATGCGCGATACTAGAACGCCCATCCAAGAGAGAATGTACACATACGTTATGGTGGTTCTCTCAGATAACCCTATTTGTGACAGTACTTCGATGTGTGTACCAATAGGCACACCCTAGCCAGGGGAAACAAAGAGAAAGAAGTAAAATTTAGCTTTATTTCTTTCAATAGTGTCTCAAAGGGACGGACACACGGAACAAAAGTAGAGACGAAGAGACAAACGCGGAGAAGGACAGACCGACATACGGACGAACCGAGGGACCGACAGACAAACTGACAAAAGATCAGAGAAACCGGCAGACAGACTGACGAGCAGAGAAACGGATAGACGGGTGGGTAGAGAGACAGACAGACGAACGGAAAGATAGACTGGTGGACAAAGAGACGGGCAGATGAACGACGGATGGGCATAGAGACGAATAGTATTATTATTAATGGTAGTAGTGTTCTTTCGAAGATGTAACCGTTAGAAAGTGTCTAATGAGAAATGGCAGGGGAAATGGTGAAGTTAGAGGAAGTGAAATTGTGTGAAAGGTCCAAATATACCTATTAGTCAAGAGAGGAGAGGACTTGTAGCGATGGGGAATGGAGGGGGGGGGGAGGCGCAACTCTCATAACCGAGTGATAAAAGCCACAGGGCCTTTCAGAGCTTAGCCGAGTCAACAGCCTTCCCCCCCCCCCTATAAACTGCATCCACAAGATTGCGTCTGGCATGTTAAAGAGGCATCCTCGTCGTGACTTGTGAAAAAACTAAATCATCCAATACACATATCACTAATATAATAAATACACAAATTGATATTAAAATTTGTAATTTGCCTCCAATGCAACTTAAAAACCATGATAAACTAGCCTTCCGATATACTCATCTACCATGTAAACCATTCCAGTTATCTACCACTCTGTTTGTAAAACAAGATCTGCTGACCAAAGTCACGTGCTCTCACTTATCCTGATTTTTTACGTTACGAACTTCAAAACTTTCAATAATTCACGGGCTAATCTTGGGAGGACCTTGGCAATTATATCATTCAAAAGGGAATGTAACACAATATAAGAGTTTCAAATTTCGTTGGAATCGGCCGAATAATTACAATGTTATTACCAAAACAAAAAAAGCAAAACGGGGGCTGACCGACCCACCGACTGACCAACAGTGAGATATAGAGTCGCACGCGACTAAAAATACTTTCTTACATGCAACCTACACCTATCTCTTTTAATTTTCAAATGGCCTTCTAAAATAAGTGCAGATCAGTGGTCTTCTTATATATAGGCGAATATCTTCTTAACGCGACAAAATCGTACTCAGATACGGCGTTACTTCTAGTTCACCGCAGTAAGCGGAGAAGTGAATTTAAAGAGAGTTAGGTTAGTTTGGAGAGACTTAATACCTCTCCAGATGACTTGATAATATGTTGTCCTCAAGCTTTCGTTAGTTAAGAAAGGCACAATGGGAAGGAAAGAACAAGAGGTATCGACGTTGGAATAGGAATAATTTAATGAATACATTCGATAAGGGAAACATGAATACTCCCGTTATGCGCGAGAATTTTAGTGCTAGTTCAGGAACTCACCTCGTCTTTAGTTGCACTTACCACTTAGACGGAGGCAGCGAGAGGAATTCGCCCAAAAGAGGGAGAGTGGTTGGCTTCTCCTTGCAGCGTTCTGATTTGTAAATGTGTGTAACTTCTAAAAAATGATCCACACTCGCCTACCAGAAGTAGAAGGGGGAGCTTCAAGATCGCGCACGCCCTCCTCCAATCACAAGGAGGTTGGAGGAGCCGTAAACGACTCACACAATTGCCACAAGGACCTGTCTTGATATGTGGTAGGCAGTAAAATCCACCCGAGGTAGGTATAGCATTCATAGCAAAGTCATAAAAAGAAGCTATAATAAATTAGACCCATCGACGATAGGGCGATCCGGTAGACAAACAAAAAATGATAGATAGGCGAAAGAGGAAAAAAGGAAAATCCACAGGTTGAGAATATTTCTTGTAGCTCGCGAGAAGAAATTAGACCCGCCGACAATAAAGTGATCTGGTAAACAGCTAAATAGGATAGAAAAAGGAAAGAAGAGTAGATACACGAAAATAGTGTAGGTAGACGAAAGAGGGGAAGAGGAAAATCAACAGGGCCATAATGAGTGCGCGGTAGGTAGGGTAACAAAGGAGGTGGGTTGGAGGTTGGGGGTTGAAGGGTTGAGGAGACTCATGTACTTGTGTTGTTAGACTTCAAGGAAAATCCAACGTGCGATTTGTTTGTTTGGAGGTGAAGTCTGCGTTAACGAACAGTTTTTGCCATTCTTTCTGGAGGGGGTGTCTGACGGAGTTCTGACAATGGTTCGAGGTGTGGCGTAGTTCGGTGTTGGTAGGTTGACACCTAGCACGACTCACTACGTTTTAGGGGCTCGGTCTCTTTTATACAACATTCTGGAAACAAAGATAAAGGAAATCACTCTCGCATTTTCTGACGAGTCAACGATAAAGTGCTCCCCTACCCCCCCCCGCTAAAAGCTGACGTCGGCGAAAGGAACGGAGGAATTTTGTTGTCATCCTGCGTCTCGAGGATGACTCGATTGACGCGTCGCTGCCTCTATTTCATCGCATCAAGCTCCTCATCTGACTGGGACATGTTTTGCTTTTTTATAATATTCATTCCATTACGAGTATAATTAACATTTATTGCTTTGCATTGTTATAATTGATCATTACTGAATTTTTCACCCGACTTTAATCAAAAGATTATTATATGATTAAATTATCATATTACCCCTTAAGTGGCTAATTTCATAGTCCTAATCCCACTGTACTTTCGTTACATTGTAAGTACATTGATTGTAACATATACGTATCTTTTAATTGGTCAAAAGGTTAATCCCTGACTCCAAGAGCTCAAATCTCTTGTTCATCGTCTTCGTCTCTTAAAAAGTTCATTTTCATTCTGAGGCGAGATTGTTTAAAATTATATCTCCTATAAACTGTTATTAGTTAATCAATTGCTTAACTCGTCCCTTTTTAGTCGTAAACCAGGTCCTCCAGCCGGATAATGAAATTGACCTAAAGATCAAAATGACGCAGAACGCCACCCGTTCCGCACCAAGGAAAGCCGGTGGATATAAAAGCGCCAACGGCAGGATTCCTTACGGCGGCTGATATGCTTTCTGCGAAGAGAGGAGGAGGGGTGGGGGTGGGGGCAGCGGCGTTGTAAGTGATTGTGTTTGTGATGATGTACATGCAAGTATCTGTGTGTATGCCCAAACTAGACGCACCGCCTCATCGGCGGCTGCCCCCATGCAGCCAGCAGTCAAACCTGGTACTTAGGCTTGGAAAACCAACGCTCTATCCACTCGGCTATCGAGAGCTCCTCCCTAACTTATCACCTGATCATTAAATTCTTAAAACAGTCAATTTACCAAAATGTAAATTTAGAAGATCTGAAAATAAATGTGTCGGAAAATTTTGTAGTGTAGAAAAATATTACCGAGGTGATTAATTAGTTCTTTTGAAAGGTATGTGCTAAAGGAATAAATTTAGAAATGTTAAGAAAAAAGGTCTGATAGTATGTGAAGTTGTAGAATTACGATGGGTTAGATGGCGAAAGTAATGGATTGACTTAGATTGTGTATGAGAAAGAGGTATATCAAAACCGAAAAGGCAATAAAGGTTGAGAAGAAACCTTTCTTCTCCTAAATCAGAGATACTGTCAAGCAAAACAAGTAATGTACTACATAATTTTAGATTTATTGCTCTATAATTCTAGATTATTAATTTATGTACAACATTTATCTAATATTATAGGACGATAACGTTTATTACCATCTCATACTACAGTCATGGCCTAAATTTTGGCAGAAGCTAATTTTGCGGTTGCTAAGGCATCCTACAAGACAAAATGCTATGAGAAGATGAGAAGGAAGATGCAGTATATGGAGATTTTTATAAATATTTACAAGAGGAGTGGCGAAGGAGCTTGCGCTTCGCAGGCAGACCTTCGGTTAAGGATAAGTGCTTAGGTTTTTATTTCGGGATCGAATGGAGCAGTTGCCTTTTTTATAGTGTCAAATTCTTATGAAATATATTTATTACTTTCTTATTTTACTATATCTTCTCCCAGTAGAAAACTTTCAATATCTCTTTGAATAACTTCTTTTTGTAATCGTAATCTTTATTTTCTTCTAAAATTTTATTAATGATCTCATCTTTGAATACCTCTTATGCAATATTTGAAAAAAATTATTTTATTCAAACCTTTCTCATCTTCATTTTATATTTAGGAATGAAAAAACACAGGGTGAGAAAAAGTTGTAACCCATAAATTATTTGGATAAAAGCTTCAAATATACCAAAAAGATGTACCTGCCTGTTTTGTCAAACTCTAGAGCAACTCTTAGAAAAAAACCTTGATCAAAGCTGTGAATATTCGAAAAACAGCCCTGCGCTCTAAATTTTTCCAGTATACATATATCTTCTAATATTTACTCTTGATCAATTTTTATCACATCGATGCTTATTTTAGTGCCCTAAGGAGCAAAAAACTTTAGCGGAATTCTTTTTAAATAGAGAAAAAACCATCCTCACGTTTCTTTTTTTTCGATCTAAATTTGCGCTAATAATTTTATTTTGCTTTACCCATTTTTAGGGGCCAGTGACAACTTTCTCCCATTAAAAATTAAAATTGTAAATCTATTTTAGATGCAACTTCGATAAAACTTTCGAATATACGATATTTTTTTTAAAAAGAAGCCTTTTAGGAACTTCACCATTTGTAATTTTTTTTTGTTTCAAAAAAATCCAAAATATCGGAACACATATTTATTTTTTCCTGAACTTCACTCCTTTGTTTTTCCAGACTGTTGATGTTGTGGTTTGTTTTCTATTTTCTTCTTCTGGCCTTGTAACTATGGGATACAAAGTCAAGGTGATCAAGCATTCGGCGCAACGGAATCCTTCATGGTGAGAAAAGACTGCCTGTATATGGTACACGGTGCAATCTGACGCTAAAGGATAATTCTTGCAAGGGGTTTGATTGTGGAAGAGGGCGGTGATCCTTAGTGATTCACAGCAATTCAACCTAATTTGCTTGCCCGTCTTCGAAACCTGGTACGACACAGTGGCCGAGAGCGAAACTAACTGTATGGCTTTAGCTTTATTCAAAATACAGGATATGCTCAGAATGCCTTAATCTAAAACTTACAAGGGTTTTTATACGGGGAAGGGGGAAGAGGGTTCGTTTCCAAAGGGGTTTACCAATACGATATTTCTTAAGGAGGAGCTAGGGGCTCGTTTAATGGAAGTCTTCCAATCCTATATTACGTGGGAGAAGTTTTCACAAGTTTTTATTAAGTGGATCTACCAATATTAACATAAGAAGGGCACTGAGTAGGTTGCTATCCAACTCTGCCCGTTTATTTGCTATTTTTTTCGACCAGTGGGTGGGCTTATAACAGATCTTAGAAGTTGGTGGCACCGTAAATAGAAAAGGATTTTTTTTATAGTAGAACAGATTCCTAAGCATTTTCTCAGCAGTGTTTCGTTAATATTCTTTACATAATTATTGTAGCAATACCCTCGAAAAAGTGGAAAGGTTAATTAAAAAAATTATTAAACCCAAGAGAATAGGATATTGAGAACATCTGAGCTCTTATCAATATTTGTGTTATGGCGCGGTAGACGGCAAAAATTTGCTGTTTCATCGTCTATGGTCAAAAAATCAATTACAAAGTGGAGTTATACATGAGAGACCAGGATAAACGCAGCTGAGCTCTGAAAACAAAATCTAACCTTTATGAACTGCTAAGAGTTTCATTCATATCCGTCTCTCTATTATCTATTGATCTATCTGTCTATTGAATTATATGCAATGTGTTTTCTAAGTATGAAAGTGAGAGGCGGGCTTTCCGTTTCATCTAACTGTACTATATTTACTTTCCTTTGTTAAGGTACTTGAGAAGACTCCAAAGGAATTGTTAGAAATAACTTTGGGAAAAACTTAAAATATACTTAGGTCATAACCGTACTAAGAGGAAAAAAGATCTATTATCATTCAAACCCTCCCAAAAATCCCGTTCTTAAAATATAGTGGTATGGATAACATAACTACGTAATTCATTTAAACGATCATAAACACAAACTTTAATACAAGGGCGTTGTTAAGATTGTAGCGCCTCATGCACCGTCCTACGCATGTGTCCGTGTGAACGTGCATGAAGGCATGTACGTCAGAGTAGGATAGCTTGGATTGGTTTCCTTCCATGGTGCGTTATCGCATCTTATCTTTGGGAATATTGATGCCTACCGCTCCTTCTCTCCTCCTACCTTATTCATCCCCCAACTCCACCCTTCCCGGATCCTTTAAAACCCACTTGCAGGAGGAAATCAAAGACACAACATTTCCGAAGCTGGAGGAACACAAAACTATCAAACTCATCTCTCTAAACTCTTAAACTCATGGACTCGGGGACAGAACTCTTACGAAGTTTGAAGAAGGAAGAACTATCAAGCTCAACTCTCAAGAACTCTCCTCAAACTCTTAAACTCATTGACTCAGACACATAACAGTTCCGAAGTTAAAGGAAGAAACTACTCTCTAAAACTTCTCTCAAAACTCAAACTATTGGACTCTGCTCATAACCGTTCTGGAGTTGGAAGAAGAAAGAACTATCACACTTACTAACTCAAAACTCTCCTCAAATGCTCTGAATTTTGACTCGGCAGAAGTTTGCTTCACCTTGAACGACGACTCCCTTCAAGTAGGTCCTCGCCCCTTGTTCTCCGACCATGGTAAACTTCTATCCCTTTAAACTAAGCTCTAACTAATGAAAGCATTCGGAACTTAACATCGTTTCGGATAATCTCTAAAAAAGAAAAATTATATTTCCAAATTAATCGGAGATGAACGCTTCTCATCTAAGAGCTACTAACTTGCTTAGCCCTGCCCTGCTTTCGGGATAATAAATTTAACAGATTTTCCTAGGAATAAATCTTCCAACTGACCATAAAGATTTCTTTGGTTGATTTCTATCTAACATCTTCCTTCTAAATCACAACAGCTTCGATCGCACGACACTGCTATTTAACGATTTCCTTTTATTTATTTATTAACACTAACTTATTAGATATAAAATCCTCATAAAAGCGTTTTGCCAAAATACATCTGGAATTATTAGTAATCCATTCCCATAAGTTATCTGTCCTCCCATATAAATTCTTTGATAATGAGTGCATCTAATTTCTGCTCTCTTTCTCTCTCTCCGTCCCTCTGACCCAAGCAAACACGCACAAATAGACACTCACCCGCGTTCAGACTAAGCCCTTCACCCGAGAAACCCGATTGGTAAAAGCTAGTCACTCCCACTTTCTTAAATAGATAAAAACTTTGTTTCATTGAGAGACTGATTTTTACTTAGTCACTTAATGCATATATTATTCAGTCACTAATTCTCACTTATTGATCACTTAGTCATTCGACTATGCTCCATTTGAATATCTTCACGCCTTCAGTTTGCTTAACTTCAAATCACGTCATGGACAGATTTTTGAATCCCTAAGAATCTGTGACTGTCTCAAATTGATCGATTAGTCGCTTAAATCAAATTCCAAATAAATTTATTTTTACAAATTTTTTTATAAATCCAGATACGATTTTATTTGGTGAGCACCCTCAGAAACGAAACCTGAATCCCGAATTTGAATTTGTCCGCAAGGAAGGACCCTTGCTCCTATGAAACTGGTGACCATACCAACCAAAACCTTCTTCCCTCGCTACAATTGGTGACTCCGGAATTACTTGAAAACATCCTTCGTGGAGTGACTTCAAGCAATAATTCTTGTAGTAACTAGAAAATATCATTTTCTGGATTGACTTCAAGCAAACTGAGTGACCTCAAAGGGGTCACAACGTGAAAGCCGTCGCCGGCCAGACACCTTAGAAATGGACAACGCTGACAATTCCACTACGGTAAGCCCAGCTTCTGTTATCTCCCTCCCAGAATTTCAAAGCTCTTCCCAGTACTCTTGGTTTAACTAAATTGTATTATTGTTCAATTTCGACCGCATTATTAGTGACACCAACAAACTAAAAGCACAAGTAAGGGCACTTCCTTATAGGGTAATAGATGGCATTTTACACCTGTTGAAGACCACTGAAAGCCTCTATTATTTTTACCTCCGGGACGTTATCCTGGAGAAATATAAACCCACCACTGCGCAAAACATGGAGGTGCTAGCTCGCTCTTGCGAACTCTCCCATCTTCCTCCTGATTATTTTTGCGGAGATTATCGTAAAATCTGAGAAATAATGTGAGTCAAGACTTTCTCCGCGACTCCTTTGTTGGACGTCTCTGACCGCGCACTTAAGAGGCACTCAGTGATTCTGGCCTTAGCTACCTCTCACGACAAACTTGCGACCCCAGCTACCTGTGCCCTCAACCGCATTTAGCATATACGAGTAACGGCCATTGCCAAGTCTGCTCACATCCCAGATTTCCTCTCACAATTAGAGGCAGCACTAGGCCCCCATATACGAATTTGAATTTGTGGGTTTGCGGTATACAGGGCGTATTATCAAGCCGCTGAATCTAATAGGTTTTGTGTCGAGGAACGGCATTGAGTTGTCTGATTCCCACTTGACCTAAAATTTAATAGTGAGATGCAAGTTGTTGATATTTTGAAAGAATCTATCAAAGTTTCCAAGATTATTATAGGACCAGCAAGAGAATACATCATCAACGTATCTCAAACAAACCAAATCACAAATTCCAATTTGTAAATACACTTTTATTCATTCCATGACAACTCAGTTGAGAAATCCGCTGTCTTATCACAAAACCAATGAACTTCTCGCATTTGCAGCCCTTGCTTTATTCAAAACGAACTTAACTTCATTAGTTGTACGTTTAATGGTTTAATGTACCCATTATGGTTTATTGAATCATTTACCTTCAGAGTCTGGCGTTTTTATTATCGCTCTGATAACTCCAATAACGTTTCCACCCAAACTTTTATTTATTACTTTTTGCCTCACAACTTTCCTAACTAAAGGATTTCACTGCAAATACCAATATTAAGATAGGCTTTAAATATAATATAACAAGACTATAATAAAATGTTTTTCAGAGAACAAAATATATAACCAAATATATAATTATAATAAATCTCAGTTAGGGGAAACAAGGAACTTAAATAAACGCATATATACATATATACGGGGGTGTATAAGAAGAAAAAGTTTAGCTTATAGTATGTTCGATCACACAAGTAATTGTAATCAACAAAACGATTTTAATAATGCTAATAATCTATTCTATAATACTGATAATTATTACAAAAGACGCATAATTAAGTCAATATTGATTAAACAAATTATAAAATACAATATGTCTGAGATCTAATTTAAATATATATATATATATATATATATATATATATATATATATATATATATAATAATAATAAAACATAAGCTGCGTCTTCCTTCTCATTTGAAATCTGCAGGTCCCTTTACAGAACATTTTAGAACCTGACTTAGATATAATAGCTCTAATAATCCTTCTGGTAGTACAATTCAAACCATTCCTTCTGAGGAAAAGGCAAGTAAATATTAAGATACTTCTTCCAAACGGCCCAATGATTCAAGAGAAAGGACAACACATCTCGGATCATAAGCTTCCACAACTCTCTGAGGCACATAAACATCTCTAGGGGTTTCAAAGATTTGAGGAGAAATACAAATTTTACTGATCATTTTGGGGTATCCAATAAAATGGTGTACAAGAGTAATAAATGGGTGGAAACTAATGTGGAGAACTTAACTCAAAGTTGTTTTCATCAGGCCAAACAACTTTAACTCAATCATCATCAGTACAATCTTTCATCCTCATTTGCCCAAGACAATCGCTTCTTCTTGTTCACCTGAGACAGACACGGTTTCTCTATAGCCTTCCACCCTTTGATTCAAGCTTCTAATAACCTTCTTCTCAACGTGCATCTTGATATCTCTTTTTTTTTGCTGCCCGAGACTCAGCAGCTACATCAAAAGAAGTTTTTTCTTATCGACCAGAGATGTACTTTTCAGCAACCTTTTTTTCCTCGAAGTTGTACACCTTTTGCGACCTTGACCATCACGGCATTTAAAAGAATTAGTCTCATTGTACCTTTTAATGGTTGTTTGGACAACGTTTCTCGAGCATTTCAATTTTCTTGCAATTTTGACTTGAGATAATCCCTCTCTGGACAATGCAATGACTTGAGCTCTTATAGCAGGAATCTCTTTCTTCGGAGACACTTTTAACAGAAAATTACCACTTGAAAGTTAACAATAAGATAATTACTCTAAAAATAGGAATAAACATTATTATCACACATTGAATGGCAGAAGGTTTCCCAAACCACTTATGCACAATATGCAAAAACGCATTAAAGCGGTTATGAAAGCAAAAGGAAAACATATAAAATACTAATTATAGATGGGAAATACTCGACTGTTTATTATAATGTTTGCAATTATTATTTGAATGCATTTCATTCGTATTCTCTATTTTTTTATACCTGCCCCATAATTTTGGCCAAGGATGTATGTCAAAGGGTGTAAAAAAGATCATAAAAATCCCGAAATGACAAGTTAAATGTTAAATAAATGATGTTGGAAATGTTTATGAAAAGAGATGAAGTGAAAAAATGGTAGCTTAAGATTTAAAAAATGCTTCCCTTTGATTGAAGACTGGAAGAGATTGGTTTGAAGGACACAAGCCAAATATTACAGTAAAAGTAATAACTTCATTGTTCAGTGTCGTAGAATGATCCCGACATATATGTCACTTCTACCCAATAGGCGTGGTCGCTCAAGGTCAAACGCGTGACCTTGATTCTACTCTGGTCACGACAGAGATGGGGAATAGAAGGGAGGGGGAGGGGGACGAATGCAAAGGATTTTAAATTCAAAGGATTGAGTGCAGTTGGCCGCTATTAAACAATGAAGGCTCCGGTTATGAGGCTTATAAAAAAGTAGGTACAAAAATAAACTTTAATATATACACAGTTATACACAATAAATAGATTGAATTAAATAATGGCAATAGATACTCTATGTATACAAGAACCGAACATATCAGAGCTACTCAGAGTGGGCTCTACCGGAAAGGAGGTGGGTCAATAGCCGGCACGAGCCTCTGTACATGAATGACTGGCTGGATAGCTACAGATGATTCGTCTCAGCCTGGCTTGGATTCGAGGCTTTAAAAGATAAAATGGGGGATCAGATGATTATTCAGGGGGCTTTAGCCACGGGGAGTTTAACCTCTAGTAGTAATACTAAATGGAAGGAGTATTCGTGCCAAACGAAATTTACCGAAACCAAGGATGGGCCAATTGACTAGGGTTCAGATCCTTCGGTATAATTCTAGCCTTCGGCTCATCGAGAAAAGGGAGCGCGATCGAGAATTACGTGTTTCGTTGTAAAAGGCAGCCCTATACTCTTGATGCATAATTGGGACCAACAATATATAGGGACTAACCGGAGCCGTAACTGCTTCTTTTAAGGGGGGTCGTCAGGGAATCTCTCCAGAACGAACACGGTGCTAGAGGGATGGGAAGTACTCCCGCGGGGGCTTCTTGATAACATCCTGAGGCAGAAGCGCGCGTTTGAGATTCCAATCCCTCGTTTATCGCAGAAAGGAGTTCGATATTCTGACTGTTCTCATGTCCTCGCTTACGTGGATTGACCTCGAGCCTGACCTTGTAGTTTCTACGGGCCACATAGCAGCAAGGAGCCTTTATTCTCGACACTCAGATAAGAACTTAAAATACTATGATATTTACTTGAATCCACCGTTAGAACCTCTGAGAATTCTGCGTTGAGAGTAGATTACAGTACACTTCATTGCTTGAAATGTTATGACTGGTACACCCTTAGAAATCCATGCTATCGCAGATAAAATATGACCATGGTTTCAAATTCCAAATTATTGGAGGTAATTTTACTAACCAACATCCTTACACCCGATTGATTTCTATGGTAAACATTTCACTAGAACACCACTAATCAAAGAAAGAAACTTAAAGGACAAATCGATTAATGAGTAAAAATTCGCGGATCAATGGGTATAAAAAAAATCGGAGATAAAATGTAATAGCCAAAAGGTATAAATAGGGTTATGGAATCAGTCCGGGAGGTTGATTTGATAATGGAAGAATGATAAATGACCAAAACTTTGGCAATTGAAGAGTCATTTCTCAAATTAAACCCAGCTGCAAAAGTTGTCGAAATTTTATCTGATTTAAATTACTATGGTCTGACAAAATTAAACTTCTTCTACTCCAATATTCATCACTTGTCGTTAATTGTTTTTTTTTTTTGGTTCAGATTGATTCGGAATACAAACCAAAGGTTTTATGACAATGATTACGATGTAAATTGCTACAGGCGTTGCACTATTATTTAATTATTTTATGGCCGAGGTTTATTTATCGGTAACACTTACACATTTCAGGGAGAGAATGACTCGACGCTTTCCAGTGGTTGGAAAACGACGCTGCGCTGAGAATGTGAATTTTGGTCAGGAGAAAAGATTCTCTTCCTCATCAGTCTATCCATTTAAACGAGAGCAAAATTACGCCCTTCATGTTGAAAGTTTTAAGTTGTGGCGGTATACTGATAAGGAAACGGTGGAAATGAGGCATTGTATTAATCTCTAGATTAAATAAATTTTAGTGTTTTTTAAATACAAAAGATAAACAACATGAGTACATTTATCAAAGAATGTAAATAAAAACGGAGAATAATATAGGACTAACTATAGGCACGAGAAACTGACCTAACTTAAAATTGGACTGATGGGATAGAAAAAAAAGAATTAATGAAAGGGCATAACAATATAATTAAAGAATAACCATAGAAAAGGGCGAGGTGAATATATATGCAAATTAGGCTCCCCATAAAGAAGTTGTTCATCACATTTTTCCATATATGCACACATTGCAAATCACAAAGTTGTTCTGGATTTACTGATCCCACAGATATAAAATGATAATATTGTAGATAATATAATGGATATAAAAATTATATATAATATAATACCAATTTTTAATTATAATTATTTATTAATATAATTGGTTAAATAATTTAACTGTTGCCTTAAGAGGGGTGATGTAGGGGGAAGAGAGAGAGTTAGATGGTGAGGAAGACTGCAGGGAGAAGGGAGAGGGGGAGAGAAAGAGAGGAAGGAAGATGTGTAGTGCTAAACGAGTGGAGTGGTTTTGAAAAATGTGAAGAAGAGAGAGAGAGAGAGAGAGAGAGAGAGAGAGAGAGAGAGAGAGAGAAAGAGAAAGAGAGAGAGAGAGATGCAGCGACAAAGACAGATGAAAAGCATTCGAAGGATATTGTAGCGGGGAGAAGAAAGAGAGTGAAAGAGAGTAAATTAAAGACAGAAAGAGCGATTGAAAAAGAGAGATTTAGGGAGAAATAAAAAGAACTACGACAGAAACAAGGCCAGTCCGCTTACAGAAGATGTTAACTACCACTTTCTAACGTTAATGTATTATGCCTTAGTGTAGCCTTCTTTTTTTTTACATGCTGTTTTTTGTTGTTTTTTTTAACTAATTTCAACTCTACGGTACACACTTATCTACATCTGTACCCTTTGTATATATATTTTTTACGTGATTTTTTTTTATATTTCTATTCTACTGTACACACTCATCTACATGTGTATTATTTGAGCTTTCTTTACAAAAGAGCCAAAGAGTGATAAAGAGAGAAATAAAGAGAGAGAAAGAGATAGAGTGACGAAAAGAGCTAGATAATGAGAGAGATTGACAGAGTTGAGAAGGGGGTGGAGAGGAGAGAGACAGAGATCAAGGAAAGAGAGATAGAGAGGGAAAGAGTGAGAGAAAGAGAGGAGGAGGGGAGGGGAGGGGAGAGATTTTGAGGATAGAGAGAGGGGGGGAGATGGTGGAATGGGGAAAGATATTGGGTGAAAGAGAGAGGTAGAGAGGGGAAAGAGGAGGGGGTTGTAGATGGAGGTGCAGAAGGGGGAAGGGGGAGGGTGTGTGTGTTTGTATCAGAGAGATAGGAGGGGGGGATAGATGGGGGGAGTACTGGAGGGCGAGGGAGAGATGGAAGTGGCTTTAGAGGGGTGGGAAAGAGGTGGTTAGAAAGAGTGTATGAGAAAAGGGAGAAACTTGAGGAGTCTCTTTTCATCTGACGACTGTTTATTTGGGCATAAGAGGCCGTAATCATCTTATAGCCTAATGCCAGGCTAGATTAAAAAACAAGTGAGCAACTCCCCCCCCAAAAAAAAAAATCAAAAACCGAAAAAAAAAATGGAAAAAACCCAACATAATAAATGCGAAAACGCAAAACGAAGATAGAAGGCCGCGCCAGTGTGCTTCCTACTGCGCAAGATCATGTGACCAACATCAAAGAGAGTTAAATAAAATATTTGATAGTCCACAATTTTGTGTTCACGAATCCACCCTGAGTCATAAGGACAAGCGGTAGCATTCACTCCCGTACTGGTACCGGTACCAAGACAAGTAACGTTCGCGAAGATCACCCAGCCTGTGATACGCAATAAGAATGTGACGAACAGTCTGGAGGTACAGCACTGACGTCGCAGTAAGGTGCGTGGTAGCGCTTCATCAAATGGCGGTGCGTCCGGTGAATGTGTTCAATTCGAAGACGACAGAAAGCGACCTGAAGCCGTCGCGGCATTGGGGTGGGTGGTCGGGGGATAGGTTAATGCAATCCTTCGCGGTACATTGGCAGGCAATTTTAATTTCCTCTCGGCTGTCTCGCATCTTCTTTGCCAAACAGCCCTGGGGGCATGTGGCCGTTGAGGTAAAGAGCAAAACGCTGATCTGATCGAGCATTCTTCCCGGACTCTTTGACGCCCTCATCATCGCGCTCATTCCCTGTAATTCCCACTTTTCCAGAAACACAGCAGAAGAGAATCAGGAAATCCGCCCGGTTCGCCGGGACCGTGGCATCACCAATACCGTTAACCAGGAATTTTGGAGATTATAATATGCCCCGATAGCACTCAGGGCTATTTGTGTTTCGCTAAAGATCACAATCCGGTCTCTAACCATGCAAAACGCGTTATCTTCCGTACCGAGCTGTGTATTGCAACCAGCCGGGCCGTTAAGACAGACGAAGCGCCTAGTATATCCCCACTGACATCAAACACAATTGATACGACGGGAAAGCCGCCCCCTCTTGAGACTTGAAACCTTACGTGTACACTGGCACGCATCCAGCGTGTCGCAAAGTGTACTCCAAAAAGGCCGAACGCATTACGCTCGGCGCTGTAGAAGCTTTGGGAGCAGAAACGTGGCGACAAAGTAAAACGTGGCACTCTCTAGGGTGTCGTCAGAGGCATAACTAGAGACACCACCGGCACAAGAGCTACAACGAGATCTCGGAATTTTCTAGCCCTAAACCCAGCAGCAAGGTGATACCGTAGATGCTCAGGGCAAATAGTGTGACAATGAGGACATTTTCCTGCGGGAGGCCCTATTCATGGTGTCTCTCGGTGGCATAGGCACTGTCAAAATTAACCTCGATAGAGAGAGAGCCGTTGGCGCCTGAGGGAGAAGTCGGGTTCACGCGTACAGGCGTATAACGCATTGTGCACAGTGCAGAGCGAGTGGCATCTTCCAACCATTAACAATTAGTCTTTCAATGGAGGATGTGCGCTAGGCACCGATTGCAAGACGAAGACCGGTGTAGTAGATCGAGTACACCTCCCTCAATACACGCTCGGCTGCGGATATGTAAAACTCGCATCCGTAGTCAAGCCTCGAACGAACAAAGGATCTGTAGAAAAGTAAAGCCGTAGTAGATTTATTAGCACCTCAATTGTTGAACGTCACGAAACGAGGAATCTTCATAGTTCTGGTACATGAGACCCTAACACTGCGAATATGAGCCTCCAAGGTGATGAGTCGGTCGAAAATAAGAACAAAGAAAAGCTGCAAATCCACCACTGTCAGAAGAGCCCAGTTTAAGAACAAGTCCGGGCCAGGGTGGAGCGTGGATGGCAGCAGAAGTGCACCACCTTAGTCTTGGCCAAAGAAAACAAACCGAAACCTGTGCACTTTGGCATAGCAAGAGATGCGGTTCAATGCCTGTTGGAGTCGACGCTCCAAAGTTGGCATCTGTGATCCACCAAAAGAGAGATCGAAAGGTGGCCCATGTAAAGGGTTGGAAGAACATCTTCCGGTAGCAACGAGGTAATAGCGTTGATATCAGGGGATCAGAAGATCTCGTAGAATTTCAGAGATAAAAATTGGGAGGAGTCCCCTAACCCTAATCGTTTGGACTATATCCATGATACCATATTGCGAATGAGGCGAGAGAGGAACGCAACTCACTCAATGAAAACCTGTCACTGAATGGTACTCCGGGTCTGGGTGTAAATTCCAGTTGGATGCCTTCAAAGACGTCACTAGGTGCAATGAATGCTGTCGGAGCAGCATACCGGGTAGAGAATGTGGAGGAAGTGGTCTTGAATGACTAAGCCCCGGATGCTGGGTCAGAGATTGCGGTCCCGTTCAACTGGAGAACGGGAGGTTGGGTGGGGGGTGGGGTTATTCCTGCGAGAACTTGCCCCGAATCCTTTGACTCGCTTTAAAATCTCTGCAAGTGAGATCTTTCTCGTTAAGTAAACACAGGTATCGTATGCCCGCCAAAAAGAGCGGCGGGCCTGCTTAGAAATCTATCTGAACCTAGTCCTAGCTCGACGAAATTTAACGAAAGTGAAATCGTTCGGGAGGCACTTATAGCGCATGTTGGCATTACACTTTTTGCTGAGGCCCGTATCACACTTGGCTGACCACATTGGAAGCGATCGGCACGCAAAACGACCAGGCGTTGCACGAGAATTTAACTCAACGGCCTCATCCACCGACATAAACTCCTCCACTGAGACAGAGAAATCAGTCACTTCCTGAAATTTAGACCACTACGCTTGCTCAAATCCTCATTAGAATGGCCATTCAGGCGCCAGCATCCAGGAAAATGATAGTTGAATGGGAAAGTAATCATTACCATGGAGATCATCGGTCACCTCCCACGTAAAATCAGGTTGTACATCCGGAGATCAAGGCAGGAAAATGAAGCGGTTCTGGGACATGGATGCGTAAACTCATCCAAATTTAGGACACCTATCTCCAGATCATCGATCAGGTTTGCGCAGACTTGACCCCGGGGATTAATCGAGTAGTCTCCGGATATGGAGTGTCTACCGTTCAAATCCCCGAGCTGAAGAAAGGGCTTCTGCAACTATGCTATGGCACAACTGGAATGTACTCAGAAATTACAGTATACTTCGTACCCAGGACTAGTTGCACTGCCACTGCATAAAAAGAGGTATGTGGAGAAATGAATATCATAAGGACAAGCAGACGCTAGTTTGTTTATACAACATCAACTGTTACGCTCCACATGGGCCAAGACTTTACCCTCCCCCCCTTTTCTACGCTTCCCAAGATGTAAAGTCGCTCGCAAAGAAGGATTTCAGTCAGCAGATTTCGTAGTCCGTTAATATAAGAGGGTATGAGAGCCTTTCGGACTAGTGTCGGTAAGTTTCAAAATGCCATCTTCAACTAGTAATGAAGAAACTAGGCAAGGAACACAGTATAAATAAGGTAAGCCAAATCCTAAACAAAATGAAATCGCAGGAAACAATCTGGAAAAAACTCAAGTGTATCTGGGTCAAACGACAAGCTAAACAAAATGAAATGAAACAGGAAACAATCTGAAAAGTTGCTAATCTCCGAGAACCATTGCTTCCGGGTGTTTATAAATACGATTAGCGACTTTATTCAAAATATATATTTATTAAATTTGTATTACCCTCAGATAAATTGAAATTATCAACTTTGTTAATGATGATGGATTCTGCAATTCTCCCCTCAATATAATTGTTTGATTTATAAATGATTTTTGCTTGGTTGAAATCAATTGAATGGCCGTGCTTCTTCATGTGCGTAAAGAGACTCTAAGAGTTCGTACACCTTCTGATATCGGCTTGATGTTCTTTCATCCTCTAATTACAGTGGCATGACTCTGATGTATGCCAAATTGCAATTATGGCTTGGTATGATGTATACTCCAACATCGTGATTGATTGGATGCAGTCTAGTCAAGGATTTTCGTATGATATTAGAATATTTAAATGTAATACTTGTTATTTCTATTCGCATATGATTTTAGGGGGGCCATGGCTGGAGCATATGGGAAACTAATACACTTTTTAACAAAGTTGATAATTTTAATTTATCTGAAGGGCAATACTAATTTAATAAATAACAATATATATATATATATATATATATATATATATATATATATATATATATATATATATATATATATATATATATATATATACTGTTTTGTATGCAAGTTGATGTCACCTACCTTGAGTAAGCTGATAAGTGGTTTCAACGATTGGAAACATGCTCATGAATTGCGTTCGAGTCATGAAAGCTCTAAACAACATATTGATACAATGGCATCACTATGTGCTCGGAAATCATCAAGTCAAATCGACTCTGATCTGGTGGAGCAATATGAGAGTGAAGTGAAGTCCAATATTGGATGCGAGCTCTTCAGAGAGTAGTTAGCGTTGTGCAATTCCTTTGTATTCGTGGCCTTCCATTTCGTGGTAAGAATGAACTGATAGGTTCATCGATCAATGGTAACAACCTTGGAATACTGGAACTGCTAAGTCAGTATGATACACTTTTGCTGAACATATCAGTAAGCATGCCAACACGGGACGAGGACACACGGCTTATCTATCTTCAACTATATGTGAAGAGGTCATTGATCTTATGGGTGAGAAGGTACTGTCTGTGATTGTTGATGAAATCAAATCGGCAAAGTACTTCTCGATATCTGTAGACTCCACGTCCGATGTCATTCATGTGGACCAGCTAACTGTGATTGTTCTACAATCTGGCCATGTTGAACAATTTATAAATTCATACCAATGTTTTCCCAAAGTGGATCAGAAATCGCCCAAATTATTATTCATTTCTTAGAAGAAAGTGGTATAAACATTCAAGATTGCTGTGGTTAGTCATACGAAAACGCTGCAAATATGAGCGGGAAATAAAACGGCGCCCAAGCTATCATTCGTGAGAAATGCAGGTTTGCTCATTATGTGCCGTGTACAGCACATTTCCTTAATTCGGTGGGAAAATGTGCAGTACAAGGTTGACTTGCTGCAGCCAGATTTTTTGATTTCCTGCAAAGCCTTTATGCATGGCTTGTTGCATCTACCCATCATTGGCAAGTACTTTAAAAACATCGAAAAGCGTTGCCTATTAACAAGGCCTTGTCTCAAATAAGATGTTCAGCCTGCCATGATGCCGTAATGGCTGTTAACAAAGGATACAATGAGAATATTTCAGCACTGGAAGAATTGGCAGCTGATCAAAATCAGCCACTAGACATCAGACTTGAAACAGAAGGATTTGTGGAGAAAATTCAACTATTGGAAGTCGCTCTCCTACTTGAAATTCGGGACACAATTTTAGAAAGATTTCAGAAAATGAGTTTTTCCCTTCTAAAAAGCGGACTGTATTTGAATTCAGCAGTTCATTAATTGAAATCTCTCCATGAATTTGTTAAAAGTCAACGTTTTGAATTTGAATGCTACGAAGAAAAGGTCAAAATAAAATCATTTGTCAAAGAATACAAAGAATCTTCAAATCTACCACATAAGAGTTTGATGGGGGACCATTAACTGAAACAGTATTTAAATCCAGAGAAAAATTCAAAGTTGAGGTATCTTTGACCATCATTGACAAACTCGTTTCAGCTGTCCAACATCGTTTAGACATACATAAGAACACCCAGGAAAATTTTGGTTTCCTTCCTACTTAACTAAGTTGAGTCATGATGACATCAGTAAGGCAGCAAATAAGTTAATGGAAGATTATTCGAATGATTTCGAAGACGGTTTTCTTTCTGAATTAGTCAAATTTTCAGAGCTTGTCAAGACTGTTAATAAACAGGAACAAGATGAAACGCAATGCGCAGCACAAAACACAAGCACAAAGCTCAAAATAATGTTGCTGTTAAATGAGTATAAGTGCACACAAAGCTTTCCAAATGTTTACATGACAGTGCACATCTATCTCTGCATGAGGACATCAAACTGCAGCAGAGAGTGGTCATTTTCTAAGTTGAAAGAATAAAAAATGAGGTTAGAAATTGCATGGGACAACAGAGTCTCAATCTTCTCTCAGTTATGAGTAATGAAAATGAAATTGTAAGTTCACTGAGCTTCAGTGATTTGTTTAATGACTTCGCGTCGAGAAAAGTTGGTAAACGTACCATGTAATTATGGTTATTAATAAGTAGGCTATGCATATGAAATTCAATGTAATTAAATTATATTTCGAAAGAATTCCGTGTTTACTTACGCTAATAATCATTTTGATGGAATGGCACCTGTTTGAATTACAGCCAAGGGCCCCGTGCAACCTTAATCCGCCCCTGCCTTCATCGCTCCCTTGTCGGTCAGCTCTTCGAGGATGTCTTCTAAGGAGTAGTCCAAGAGCTTTCTGGCATAAACCACTCCTTACACTCACCAGCGAGCTATTGAGTATCTTAAGGGCACTAATCATAGCCGTCTCGGAAGACTCCGAAAAATTCGTTTGAAGGCTCCTGTAGAAGAAACGGGTAACAACTATTTTTACTAAAAGTGCTGTATTTTAAGAAAGCCTAAAAGGCTGCGAAGAAACAACTATCAAGTGGCAAAATAGGTGCTATTGTTGCATTTAATAAGGCTACAAAATCACCAAGACAAATTGCAAAACATTTAGAGATGTATCAAAGTACTGTGAATTTACTATGGGTTTCCCGACATATAAGTGATGTTTCTGGTACTCCAGTCCCAAAATGTGGTGGTGGGAGACGTATAAAGGCAAATTTTCGTACTAATAAATTAATATAACGTACTGTGTTAGTGAAACTAACAATAACAGCAAAATAAATTAAGTCTGAGCATCACAATTTGCTTAAAGATGTATCTGAGAACACAATTATACATACATCGGCTGCAAAAGGAGCTAGGGTTGCCATCTTGGTATGCTGCCAAGAAACCTTTTCTGATTGCCGAAATGCACAAGAAAGGAGTTGTTTCGTAAAAAACACATCGATTGGACTGTTGATGATTGGAAAACTTCTCTTTAGTGATAAATCCTCTTTTTTAACATTAAAAAGCTCGCCAAGAATAGTGCGCCGCCCGGATGGCTCAGATAGGATGGATCCTATCAAGACAATGAAACACCCTCCAAGTGTGATGGTTTGGGGTTGCTTTAGCTATTTTGGTAGGGAGACTTTATTTTTTCTTCCTAAGAACACAAATTTAAATGGTGAACGATATTTAGCGATGCTAAAGGAAAACTTCCACATACACTGGCATTGCACAAGAAAACAACTTTTATGCACGATGGGGCACCTTGTCACAAGGCAAAAATCGTTACTAAATGGCTCAACGATAATGAAATTGGTGTTATAGATTAGACTGATAATAGTCCAGATCTCAATCCGATCGATATTCTATGGCTTATTATAAAAAATAAGGTCGAATATCATAATAATAGCTTGATGCCCAACCTCACAGAAGACATCAAAAAGGTTTGGTGCACTGATATATCACAAGAAATGTGCCAAGATTTGATCAAATCGATGCCAAAACGCCTCAGACAAGTCACCAAGAATAAAAGACATATGAAGAAGTACTAATATAAGGTAGGAATGTACATATATTAGGTCTAAATACTTTTAAATATTGATTGTGTCTAAAAAATAGGTACAATTCTCAAGGTGATTTGATTTTTTTGCCGGCGCCATATATATATATATATATATATATATATATATATATATATATAATTGCAGTAGGAAGGATACGACCATTAGTGACATTCTTATTTATTCCAAGCAACGTTTCGGATTATCCAATCCATCATCAGGCTAAAGGGATAAACACAATTTGTGAGGCGAACAAATGTTAACATAAACTAGATAAGGAGAGGAACAAATTCATACCTGCTGTCAGCGAGTCAGGAGAATGACTAAGGAATTTACTCAAAATCAAAAACGATTATGGGTAGTTTGTTGTCGGTATAATATTAACAGGTCTAAAGCTGGTTGGTTGTGGATATTACCGATAATGGGTGGCAGGTCAAGTCTGAATTTAACGTGGGCGAATGTGTTTTTATGAAGAGAGATTCTAGAATTCTGAGCTGGGTGATGTAAGGATTAGAGCCCAGAATCTCAAAATTATTGATGTTTGCATCAACCTTACACTTTATCATGTGATCTCTGATTGGCGAGACTTCCTTACTAGCGAGAGACTTTCCTGTTCGGCAACTAATGCCGAGGTGTGCGCAAACCCTCGAGTGCAACGAGAGAATAGTACTACCAATATATGTTCCCTGGGAACATCCAGGGCAAGAAAATTTGTATACAATACTATTGCGCAAATAAGCCGGGGTGAAATCCTTGGTGCGGAAGAAATTACCTTAATTTTAAATTGTTAATAAAGGTTATTCGGAAATGTATTTGCGGAACCGTCTTGAAGCTTCCTGATTCAGAGGACCGAGATCAGCTAGGAGAACATATCGCAAGTCCTTAGGGACATCTATCTTTGTAACCTTCGTATGGCTCTTTGTATCAAAATATACAAACTGTTCATTTTAAATTTTTTGTCACAAAAGCTAAAGAAATTTAGAACTTATCCAGAATATGTTGGTTTTCTAAAAATGGACGTGCAGAAACCAGTAGGTGTTTTTTTTTTATTAGAATGTCCAGAAAAGAAATAGAGTTTTCATGTTCACTCTTCATTGTGAACTTTATATTAGGATGAAGTGTATTCAAAAATTGGAAAAAACTTAAAGCCTCATTTTCAGATTTAATTAGTGCATAGGTGTCGTCAACAAAACGCCTATAAAAAAGCAGCCTAAAGAAGGAGGGACATTCTTTTAAGAGCATATTCTCCAGGGATACCATAAAAGGCATTAGCCAAGGTTGGTCCCAGGGGAATTCCCATCGAAACACCATCCACTTGACGATAGACGGAGCCATGAAAACTCTATTTCTTTTCTGGACAGAAGGATTACCTTCAGTATGCCGCCATCTACTCTTTTTGATTCTAGTGTTCTTCTAATGTCCCTTTCTCTTACCTTAACAAAAAAAAGAAAAGAAAAAAAACTCCTGTTTCTTGTCTCATTGCTCATTCACGCCCGATTTCTTTCTCTTGTGTATATATATATATATATATATATATATATATATATATATATATATATATATATATATATATATATATATATATATATATATATATATATATATATATATATATATCATCATCACTAAATCTATAATTTAAGAAGGGGATTTTTTTGAGTATTTGAAAAATAATTTCATCTTAGTTTGGTTATGAGTTATGTTTTTTATCAAAGTTATTTCTAATAATTCTTTTATAATAGAAAAAAACCAAAATGGTGAAGTTCAGAAATAAATATAATTATCGAAATTTTGTGATTTTTTTTAAAACCCAATGAATTACAAATGGAAAAGTTCAGAAAATCTATTTTCATATAACTTCTTCTTCTATAACTATATTTTAGCAACGTGATATTTTGAAAGGGAGGAAATTTAGTTTTAAAATTATTAAAATTGGCGAAGTTCAGAAAATGTCTAAAAATTTAAACATGGCGGCTTTTTTTTAGATTTTAAATTTTAATCTTAGTAGCGAAGCGCAAGCTCTTCCCGTCGAGGGGAGTGGTGAAGCCATTGTCTGGTATATATTATATATATACAAGAGATGTTGTTATGAAAAAACTCATTCTTAAAGAAATTAGCTTTGACTTATATTCTTAATTTTTTTTGGCCATTTTAATTTTTATGGGAAACCGATGTGTCAATCTAATTATTGCATTGATTTTGTATTAACATTATTTTATTTCTCTTCGTCTTCCTTGTCCTTCTCCCCTTCGTTTCAATTTACTTCTCGTGTCTCTCCTAATCTCCCTCTTTAGACTATCGCTTTATCCGTTAATCGTTTTAACCCTTTTGGCTCTGTTCTTGACTCTTTCTTGCCTCTCGGTTTGACCTCGCTACCTGTTGTAGCTAAATCTTAATGTGAATTTACCCATCCCTCTCTTACTTCCTCATTGGCGATTTCTTTGCTTAGAGGCGGTCGTTTATCTTTTACTCGCTAATATATCCCCTTATTATATCATTTTCGCTTGTAGTTATCCTTGAGAATGAACTGAATAAAGTTCGAAAGTACTTGGAAGCACCTTTTC
The DNA here is from genome assembly GCA_963969495.1 of Ceratothoa steindachneri. Taxonomy (NCBI): domain Eukaryota; kingdom Metazoa; phylum Arthropoda; class Malacostraca; order Isopoda; family Cymothoidae; genus Ceratothoa; species Ceratothoa steindachneri. The sequence goes on along the minus strand of OZ018328.1, from coordinate 49,114,171 downwards.
ATTTTGGCTGCGGGACATTGCATTCATATATATATATATATATATATATATATATATATATATATATATATATATATATATATATATATATATATATAACATTTTACGTAGATCAACTGACGATATTCAACTAAGTCGAATATTTTTTTTTTAGAATATGTATTAACTATCGGATAAAAGGGAGCTTCTCTTATATCAAAAAGTGGGAATGAAATTCAAAACTCTGTGTACTTTTGTTCACATCCATATAAAAACTCCCACGTCTTATTCTTGTCATCAGAGGAATCTACGATGCATTTCCTTCGCTCGAAGGGTAAATGAATAGAGGCAAAATAAATCGACCAGTTTATTTCCTCATTGAAAGAAGGGAAAAAAAAATAATTGTCCGTTGGGTGCATAGTTCTCAAGTTCTGTGTTGTTATTTTTTTCTTAAGAGCAAAAGGGGGGGGGGGTTGATCAATAGAGATTTTCGTTGGCTCGTAATTTCCTAGGATTTTTTTTTTGCATATAATAAAATATCCGAGCTTATTCGTGCACACGTTTCTGTAGGAAATAAAACTTGATTTCGTGCTCCCAAATTTTTTAATTAAATCATCATCATGAACTTAGTTAAATCTTTTTCTACTATTTTATTTTTTACTATTTCTCTCCTATTTTTCTTTATCCGATAGCTTGATCTACATAATATTTCTTTACAACCGGGCTTGTTCAATTCCCTTTTAATAAGGAGGTTTACATGCAAATAATGGAAACGGAAGATGAAATTTGTAGTCCGAAATTATTAAGACAAAAAAAGACCAAATGAGGCTCGTGTAATAAAGGAATTTTTTTTTAATTAAACACAGAAGCGATTTTTGCATGAGTGAAAAAAAAGATAACATTTTTTCCTAATGAATTTAAAGTATGAGGTTGGAACGAAAGTAATGCCCGATTTTATAGAATAAAGTTTTTCATATTATGAATTCTTCAATTGGTAAGTTATACCTTTTTCTTTCAGATTTTAAAAATATTGTCCATAATCTTCATTGGTATTCACCCATATGTCGTCCCATCTAAAGATCGCAATAGCCATATTTTACTATATGGGGTTCATAAAGGTGTTAATGCAAGTATAGCGGCAATGTCCATTCGGAGCACACATCGGGATGATGAATGCAGAAAATGAAAGATTTTGCACAAGGTCGTTTCCAGTTTGCGAAGTTGGGATTTTAGTCTAAAGGACGAACAAAAAGAACTTAATTCCGAAGAGTTAGAACCTGTTGTCACAGCAAATCCCGCTACAAGTTCTAGCGAACTTGAGGAAGAATTTAACGTAACCGATACGACGGTCCTATGCTATTTGAAAATGATTGGAAAGGGTCTCGTTATTGGAAAATGGGTCCCGTACGAACTGTCCACGACGAATCTACAACAGCATGTTGTTACTGTGAGTCATTGCTTTCACGACCTCTTCAGGCACCATTTTTTTTGGCAAGCTTGTTACTGGTGATTAGAAGTTGATTCTTTATCATAATGTTAAACTCCGCCGTTCTTGGATCAGTCGAGGAAGTAGAATTTCTCAACAACCTCGAGGAGGACTTTATCTCCAAAAATTATCTTGAGTGTATAGTGGGATATTGAAGGAATTGTCCATTACGAACTGTTTGACAACAAACAAACAATTAATGCTATTATCTACTGTAATCAACTTCGTCGTTTGATAGCCGCTTTGGGCCAAAGGCGAGCCTCCTTAGTCAACAGAAGGGTTGTTATCCTCCATCAGGATAATGCCCGTCCTCACACAGCTCGACTGCCTAAAGATCTGTCGGAGTTGCTCAGTTCCGAAATATTGCTTAATCTCCTCGTATTCTCTTGACCTTGTTTCTTCGGATTAGCACTAGCCTAGTGGATTAGAGAACCATTTGGAATATCTTAGGTTCTTATCAAGTAAAGAGGCTGGAAACGAGTTGATTTCCTATTTTGCATCAAAACCTAAATATTTTACAAGCGTGGCATTTGCAAGCTTGTTGACCAATGGAATGAGGCTCTAGAAAGTAATGTAGGTTATGTTTATGATCAAAAATTTCTAAGGTGATCAGTTTTTTTCTTTTTGATATAAACCCTAAAATCGGACAACCTGATACAATACCAACTAGGGCATCTCACGCAGAAAGTTTGTAAGAAGAAATCAGTAAATAAAGTGGTGAAAATAGAGAAAGCGAAAATGCGTGGAAAACATATAGTCTCCGATTCTCCTGCAGGTGCTGAGAACCGAACGGCAAACTGCGATCGTTGGGGCCGGGAAGGTAAACAATCTTCGAGTCTGACCTGCATGGGTGATCGTGCTTTCCTTATATTTGCTCCTAAAATGGGGAATAATCCGCCTCCCGCAAATCTCCCGACCCCTCCAAAGGACTTTTCCTTATTTGAAAGACCATACAAAAATCCTTATTATTATTAAATGATGCAGCATTGAGGTCGTCCATGTTATACATGGCAGTCTCTTGCGGTTTAATGGCTTAGAAGAAACTTCAATGAGCAACTTAATAAGGAAAGTTTAAAGCAAAAAACTGTACTTAATATTGTCTTAAATCTATATGGATGAATTTAATTAAATAAGTAAAAATATAATTTAGTGTTCCATTGGTCATTTTACACATGTTCAATATTAATTTTATAAAAAGAATTATTTTCTAAAAACTTTATTGAAAGCAACCATATTATGTTGGTTAGTCCATTAAGTAGTACACTGTCTGTAACTTAAATTTAGCATTACAAAAATAGAAATGAAAAGAACCCAAAATATGTTTTTATGAAGCTTAAAACCATCGCTCGTCTTCCATTTCGGTAACAATAAAATTCGCCTATTAAGTTTAATGTACAAATAAATGCCAAACCTTAAGACAATAAAGGAGCGAAAGTCGGGGATTGAGATATAAAGGAAAACAGAAGAACAGAAGGCTTATTAAAATCATTTGAAGGTAGATAAAATGCAGGATAAAAAAAAATAGGGTCCAAATGGGCATATTATGAATGTAAATATGATTCGCAAATGCCATTTATAATAATAGTGTCATTGTAGAAGGGGCAGGGAAATAAGGAATGCAAGAAGTACAGTGTCGTCGTACAACCACTCTATACCATACACTACTCCTATATTATGGGGGGGAGGTGACGTAATCACCTACTGCAACGCGAACCGTTGAAGGACTGTTCGTAGGGATTAACGAACGACTAGGAGGTCAAACTTTAGGCTTTGGGTTTCAAATCCTTAATAATCAAACAGAGTGAATAAATGGTTGGCTAGATTTACTTGAATAGGCCAAGAGTATCGTTCAAGGGTAGTTAAAGTTAAAACAACTAAAGTAAAATTTTATTTACAAAGATCAAAATAAGAATAATAATAGACAAAAGGGAATTATTTAAATTGAAATAGTTTCTTGATAATTATTATGAGGAGGGATTCTCAAAGGAAATTAATTGATTAGTGTTACGAGGCTCAAATCCTAAAGGGGAACTTGATAATACTAATAATGGAGGGGGTTTCAGTCTTACGGGTTCGTGACTTCTTGGAAGTTCCTTCTTGCGATGAGGCCAGTGGGGAACGATCCCATGATGCAAGTGGGGCACGATCCGATGAGGCAAGTGGGGCACGGTTCTAATGAGGCAAGTTGGGGCACGATCCGAACCAACCTTCTGATGAAGATAGCTAATCTTCAAAGATAATAATAATAAGTCTTTTGTAATGCGCTCTTTAAGGCCTGAGGCCTTTACAGAGCGCATGCTGTGCTGAGATGAGAATAGAAATTCAATGGAAATTCAAGAGGGGCAGAAGGCAATACTGAAAAGAGGCGTTTTCAGGAGACGCTTAAATGTCGTAAGAGAGGGAGAAGACCTCATTTCAGCAGGAAGATCATTCCACAACTTAGGGGCGCAGATTGAGAAGGAGCAGTCCCCCATTGAGCAGAGGGGTGAACGAGGAATATTCAAAAGAGGTGCATGTGATGACCGAAAGGCCCGAGGGACATGGCGTGGCGAGAGGGCAGAAGAGAGGTAAGACAGGGCCTTGTTGTTTATGGCCTTAAATGTGAAGAGAAGTATCTTGAAGTGAGTACGGGATCTGACAGGGAGCCAGTGCAATTCATGCAGCAAGGGTTTCAAGGGAGAGAAGCGAGGGCGACGGAGAAGAACCCGGGTGGCATATTTCTGTACAAGTTGAAGGGGGCCGAGAGAGGAGGATGGCAAATTCACAAGCAGAGAGTTACAGTCAGTAGTCAAGGCGTGAGGTGATGAAGGCATGAACAGCAGTCTCAAGACTTTGGCGATCAAAGTGAGAGCGAATGCGAGAGAAGTTACGAAGGAAACATAGAGAGGATTTGCTGAAATTGCGGATATGAGGCTTAAAGGAGAGATGCTCATCAAAAACAACACCCAGATTCCTAACGCAGTCAGAGAAAATGATAGTATTACCGCCCAGAGTAAGCGAGGGAAAGATATATTTAGATTTTTTGACAAGAGAAGGGGTGCCGACGAGGAGGACCTCAGTTTTGAAGTGATTAAGTTGAGGAAGTTGGTAGAGAGCCAGTCAGAAATGGAGGAATGGGCAGCCAGGAGGTCAGTGATAGAGTAGGCAAGAGACGTGGGAGATGAGGAAACGAAAATTTGAGTGTCATCAGCATAGAGGTAGAAGGATAGACCGAGATTACGGAGAAGGGAACTAAGAGGGAGAAGGTAGATACGAAATAGTAGAGGACCAAGGACAGAGCCTTGTGACACTCCAAAGCGAATGGAGGTAGAGTCGGATGAAACATCGTCAATCACAAAGGATTGGGTACGAGACGAGAGGTAAGAGCGGAACCAGTCAAGCACAGTGCCTGATATGCCGAGGAAAGAGTGGAGACGATCAAGTAGGATGGTATGGTCAATAGTATCGAAGGCAGAGGAGAGGTCGAGTAGAACGAGGATGGAGGCACAACCCCTGTCCGCGGCTCTTCGTAAGCAATCGGACACATTGAGAAGGGCGGTTTCTGTGGAGTGACCTGACTTGAAACCAGATTGATAGGTTTCATCAATGTTACAGGCCACCATGTGACTGTTGATGCCTGAAGCAACCACTCTCTCCAGAACCTTAGAGAGGAAAGGAAGTTGCGAAATCAGGCGATAATTGGAAGGGTCAGTGGGGTTCAGTTGAGGCTTTTTAAGAATCGGACGGATGTGGGCACGTTTGAAGGAAGAGGGAACAAGACCAGTTGCAAGTGAAGTGTTGAGCAGGTGAAGAAGCGTTGGGAGGATAGCAGGCAGAATTTTATATAACAGTTTAGGCGGAAAAATTTCCTTAGGGGAGCCCGATTTCTTAGAACGCGAGAGCAGGGCTGTAAGCTCCAATGCGGTCACAGCGAGGAAAACGATAAGCGGCTGAGGCGGGAAGTCAATGAGAATAGCAGGAGCCGGGACAGAAGGCTGGGGGAGGGACGCACGGAGGTTAGTGACCTTATCTGCGAAGAAATTCGAGAGAGTAGCAGGTCTAATGGGTGGGGAGACTTGGGTTGGGGAAGTAAGACTGGAGAGCAGGCGGAAGACGGTACGGGGATCATTCCTATTATCAGTAAGCAGATTACGTGAGTCGGCTTCACGAGCAGATTTTAATTTCGCCACGTAGGAAGCTGTCGTATTCGAACGCCAGCGAGAGAGGGGTCGTGTCTTGCCCACGGGTGCGAGCCTTTCAAAGGACTATTTCATGGCATGCATGGACTGCCTAGCACGGAGGAGTTCCATAGAATACCAAGGGGCACGGTGACAACGGAAGTTCGAAGGGGTGACAGGGGGAGAGTGGGTATCAAGACAAGTGAGAAGGGGTTGCTCCAAAGAAGAGAGAATCTGGTCAGGAGAGGCAAAAGCATCAATGGGAGAAAGTTTGGAGGCCACATCATCAGATAGGGAGGGAATATCAATGGAGGCTAGTTGACGGAAAGGCTTAGGATTATGAGACAGCTGAAAGAGAATTTTGAGGGCGAAAGGTGAATTTGGAGAAAGGAGTCACAAGCTCCAGACATCTTAATCCGGAGGCAGAATCGATTCATCCTTTAGCAGCGAGATGCGAGAAACAGCGGCTCTTCCTCGCCTTGTGACCGGGGGGGAGGGGGGCAGGAGGCTTGGGACGAGTTCGCAGGATTGGGGAATATGTCTCAAATGCGCTCAGGCAGGAAATGACGTTCCTTATGGTGGGATACACTCGCACATGGTCTCCAATAAATTGGGCGGGTGGTTAGAGGTTGTTCTTTTAGGTAGAGGAAGGTTGGTGAGTATTGTATGGAGCATTGTGAGGGATCTTCTTCCCCCAGATGATCCTTGCCAGGATCAGATGCTACGGACAGGCACCCATTCGGCGTGGACAAATTGATGAGATGCTTTTGAGATTATTGAGCATTTTGCTAAAATCTCGCCTTTAAACGTGAATTTTGTTGAATTTTGGAACGTCTTTGAAATTTTAATGTTTTGCGTTTCCCACAAGCTTCACATAGGCCTAGTTTGATATGTATTCGAAATTTGCATCTGTTTAAATGCGGCCCGCAAAGTTTTTCATAAGCTTCTATGTAGCCCGGCGCTTAGAATTATTGCCCATCCCTGTCATAGAGGTAGTGAGAGGGGCGGGTATTTTTAGTGACGTTGGCGCGCTCACCCTAAGTTGTGAGAAAACCGTTCATGCCGCTGAAGTTTATAAAATATCCTTAAGCCAATTATTTCTAGTGATCCGGTAATGAGATTAGGTAGAGGGGGTGAGAGTGTGAGGGTGGGGCATGAATAAGTGTTTGAAAAACCCTGTCTCGAAATACCCAGAAATATCTCTTCATTCTTCTATTTGGAGAAAAAAAAAAGTCTAATCTTGGAATTCACTGTTTTCTTCGAACATCATTTCTCGAAATGTTACGTTTTCTTTCACGAAGGGCGGCGCCCTAATTGCACCAACTCATTTATTTGTGCCAGTGGATACGTTTTTTTGTGGAATTTAAGGTACGAGAATTCAAATCTTAATGGGGATTATTGGGAGGGTCTTTGTGAATTTAAATTGGGTTTAATGGCTTACTGGGAAGTTAAATCGTACGGAAAATAGGTTTCTTTTGAGATTTTAGCGACCCAAAAGGTGAGAGGAGGTTTTCTTTTAGAATTTATTGAGGAAAACTTGTAGGCAATTTTCTGTGGTCTCACAATTGTTAAGGTCTGAATTATTGGTTTGGGGGATAAAACACTTTTAAAAGGACTGTTATTTTCTCTCTCTTCATAAAGGGCTTTTAAGGGACTGTCTCTTTCCCGAAAAGAAAGATAGAATGGAATTTTTGTCCATTTTTAATGGGAATTTGTCCTCTCTGTGTCAATATCCTATTGAGTAGTCTATTTTCGGGACTTTTTTGTTCGCCTGCGACTTTTCTGGGAGATGCGGTAATCCAGGAACGCAGGAAAGCGGCAACGCGGGTTGCGAGTGGCGCCATTCAAGGCATCTGGTTGAGACGCACCAATGTGGTCACAGGTTACAATTGGGGGTGGAGACTTGATTTAAAAAAAAACAACCAAAATTTTTTTTAGGCTTGGGATTTGATAAGTAGGTGAAGGTAAGAAGGTTAATTTTATATAAAAATAACCGAATCTATTTACCTGTCAAGTCAAACTATTTAACCTACCTACATAATTAACCTAACTTAACTCATCACAAACTTAAAGAATCAAGCCAAAATGCAAGCTTACTTTTAAAGTTTGACTTGTAATTCACTTTTATTCATTCTCTATCCATATGAGCTCCATTCCATTCATTACCCATCTAAATCTGCTATTGCGACAAAACTATTCCTCCCCCTAAACCCCTCTTACTATTTTCTCATTCAATGTAATATTGCTTTGTTTTTTTAAATGTTTATGATAAATATGTTAACTATGGATGGCTATGTAATTTAAGTTATTTAGATAAAGAACACAAAATTACATACGAAAACTTTCATTTTGTTACGCTCAACTAAAAACGACTGTCGGCAGTCGCATAGCTTAATTTACGCCATTCCCGGACGGGTTCCGGCGTCTCTGCAAAAAATCGGGCGGTCGAGTAGAAAACAGTCTTCTTTTGTACTATAAATGCTCTTCTTCGCATAGTGTACTATTTTTTTTAATTGTTCTAAAATGCATCCTTGCATATATTTAACCTTTTATCTTTTGTCACCACTGCTTGTTTTCACTATTACTTCATCCTTTCTTTTCCTTCTGCTCCTTCATCTTCTTCTTCCACTTTTATTTATTATTATTATTATCTAACCCTATCTAGAGAGGGCAATAACTATTGTAGGTAGCTGGGATATATACCCTACACACGTGCTTCCCTTATGAAGTCAGACAAGCAGGAAAATAAAGAACTCACACAGGCAAGGATTTTGTTTCAAATACTGTAACTCTTCAGGCTCGATCGATATAACAATCAGAACGATCGTATGGCTATGCCTTCATTAGGTTTATTTTTTTTTAATGATCAATCAATCAAAATAAATAGTAATCTCTTTCCTGAACCCTTTACCCCCGCAGTAGCTTCTGACCCGGGTGGTGGGAGGGTTGTTCTGCTGCTCAGGGGCTTCTCCTTTCGTCACTATCAATGGATAAACCCTACACAAGGGGAAAGAGGGCGTTAAACCCTTGTCACTTCTTGTCTCTTTATCGATTCGGCCTCTTGCAACGTTACTCCGGGGGCGGTTTATTGCCCCGGGGTGGCAGCCTTGAAGGTCCGCACGATAATACCCTTAAAAGTTTCCACCACTATACATATTAGGTATTATTAGTATTATTATTACTATTATTATGAATATCATTATTATTATCATTATAATTATTATTGTTATTACGATTATTATCACTGTTGGTATATGATTATTACATTTAATAATCGTATTATCATTATTATTACTAATATTATAAGTATATTATCATTATTGATATTTTTATAATCACAGAATTATGATAATCCAACCTCACAGCTGGAGTGAACATGAAGGTCACGAAAACGAGAGGAATGATAACATAGATTGGCCGAAGATGGAGATCAAAGGAGGGGGGTGTCAAAGTTCAGAGGAGGTTCATAAATGGTTAGGGAAGTTTTGACTCCTGAAGAGGAGAAGAAAAATTAGGATAGAGAAGGGTAGGAAAGATTATGTACTGTAAAGAAGCGACATTCCTTTGTCTTTAAAAAGGAAATGAAGGTAATCAATGAGTATTTACTTTATTGAGAACGCCGCTGAACATAGAAAGAAGGCAGAAAGTGAGGCTAACTTAGAGATATGGAATGATCCAAGCTAGGAAGAAAATGAAGTACCCGATCCCCCGAGAATAAAAACATCTCTGTCTCTCACGGTTAGGAGGGTGTGTTTTAGATCCTTTTCCCCTCCAAACGTGACGAGCTTCAAAACAAAAGGTCATGGCTTCGATTCCAGACGCGACAAAAAAAAAATCCAGTGTTGACTACTTTCGCTCACGACCCGTAGCTACCAACTTGCATTGATCCAGATTTGGTAGTTTAGGTCCCCCAAACTTCTCATGATGAAACAAAATCTAGATCTGAATTTAGTTGTAAGCATAAAATCCAAATGTGATAAATGAATCTTTAAGTTAAAAAATGACACTATGATACCCAAAAGACAATTCGATTCTTCCAAAAAATTGTATAGGAGTGAACTAAACGGGACGGATGATCGCTCATTGCAACGGAAGAGCTGGGTGGTGTAAGATATGTCCTGTATCTTGGGTATAAAGATAAAATAGGTATGCTGGCTGCGAATGTAAGAGACGCCTGTACCTGGGTATGAATATAATATATTTGCAGCTATGCGTGCTATGAATATAAGATAGGGGCGTGTATCTTCTGTATGATGATAATATATTGGTGGGTACGAGGGGTATGAATTTAAGATAAAGGGCCTGTAGTCTCGGTATAGGATATTGACATTTATGTTGGGCATGAATTTAAGAAACAAGCCTGATTCCTGCCTATGAAGGTAATATATTGACTGTTAAGTTTGTTATGAATGCAAGATACAGGATGTATCCTGAGTATGAAGATTAGATATTCGAACATATATTGAGTATGAATGTAAGATACAAGACTAAGGTCGGATGAAGATAAGATATTCTGAGGTATGCTTGGTATGAAGATAGGATATCTGAACTTACGTTGGGTAGGAATATAAGATACAGGACAGTTTCTTGCATATGAACATAAGATATTGGCATGGATGCTGGGTCTGAATGTTAGATACAGCACTGTATGGGGTATGAATAAAAGATCTTGGCAGGTATCGTAGGAATGAATGAAAGATACAGGATTCTATCGTGGGTATGGAGATAAAACTTTGGCTTCTATGCTTAATATGAAGGTAACATAGAGTACTGTATGGTGTGTATGAAAATAAGCTTTTAGCAGGTATGTTGGGTATGAATTTAAGATAACGGCAGTTATGCTTGTAAGATACAAGCGTATATCCTGGGTATGAAGATAATATATTGGCTGGGTGTAAAGTTGAAAGAGTCGGACGTATTATGGGTATGAATATAAGATAAAGGACAGTATATTGGCTATGATGATAATATTTTGAAAGGTATAATGAGTATGAATGTAAGATTCATACATATGTATATCCTTAGTATGACGGTAACATTCTGGCAGGTATGATGAGTATGAGTGTAGGAGACAGGACTTTATGGGGGTAAAAAAATAAGTTATTGGCAAGTAAGCTGGGTATGAATGTAAAATATAAGCCTGTATCCTGGGTATGATGATAAGATTTTGCAAGGTATTTTGGTTTGGAAGTTTAATAAAGGCCAGTATCATGGATATAGAGATAAGGTATTGGCAGGTAAGCTGGTTATGAATGAAATATACAGGCCTGTATCATGGGTATGAAGATGAGATTTTGTGAGGTAAGCTGGGTATAAATTTATGTTACAAGCATGCGTCGTAGCTCTGAAAAGAAGTGGTCAGGTATTCTTTGTATAAATGTACGTTACCTAATTCCTGCATCTTAGGTATGTTACTGAACGATGGGAACAAACCTTTTCTTCTGCACGTTGAGAATATCCCGTAAAATAATTCTCGTTGGAAACAAACCCTTTTATTCTGCACATTTGGTCCAAACTGTATTTTAATGCATGTTAAGAACAAACATGTTTCTCCTGCACGTTAGGATCAACCCTTATCGTAATGCACGTTGGGAACAAACCTTTTTCTTTTACCCGAAGGATTCAACACTTATTCTAATGCAAGTTGAGAACAAACCTTTTTCTTATACACAATGGAAACAAGCCGTATTTTAATTCACGTTTGAAACCACTTTTTTTCTGCACGTTGGACACAACCCGTTTTCTAATGCCCGTAGAGAACAGACCATTTTCTTATGCACGCTGGGAACAACTCGTTTTCCAATGGGCGTAGAGAACAGACCATTTTTTTATGCACGTTGAAAACAACCCGTTTTCTAAATGGACATAAAGAGACTATTTTCTTCTGCACATTGGGAACAACCTGTTTTCTAATGCCATACCATTTTCTTGGAGACAACCCGTATTCTAATGAACGTTGGGATAAACTTTATTTTTTACCACGTTGGGAACAACCATTATTTTACTGCACGTTAAGACCTTTTGCTTTAGCACTGTGTGAACAGCCTAGGAAGAAATCATTTTCCTACCCTTTGGGAATAACCCATGTTATATTACACGTTAGGAACAAACATTACAACTCATGTTGTAATGCATGTTGCAAGAAACATTTTCTCTGTATGTTTGGAACAACCTCTAACTAATGCATGTTGGCAATAAACCTTTTTCTTTTACACACTGGGAACAAACCTTTATCTTCTGCACTTTCGGAACAACGCGTATTCTAATACACGTTGGGAACAAATCATTTTCTCTTGCACGTTGAAAACAACCCGTATTTTAATACACGTCTGGAACAAATCTTTAGGAACAAACCTTTTTCTTCTGCAACTTTGAAAAAATACGTATTTTAATGCATGTTGGGAGCAAACATTTTTATTTTGCATTTTGTGAACAACTGTTTACTAATGCAAGTTGGGAACAAGCCCTTTTTATTGGAACGTTGAGCAAAACCCGTGTTGTAATGAACGTTGGCAACAAAGAGTTTTTCGGTACATATGTTTGGAACAACCTCTAACTAATGTATGTTTGCAATAAACATTGTTCCACACTTTGGGAACAATTCCTCTTCTACTTCAGGTTGGGAACAAACCTTTCTCTTCTGCACGTTCGGAGCAACGCGTATTCTAATACACATTGTTAAAAAAAAGCTTTTTCTTCTACACGTTGAAAAGAACCTGTATTTTAATACACGTCAGGAACAAATCTTTTTCTTCTAGACTTGTATACTATCGGTATTCTACTACAAGTTAGGAACAAACTTTTTCCTTTGCAATTTTGGAACAACCCGTATTCTAACGCACGTTGAGAACAAACCCTTTTCTTCTGCACTTTGAAAACAAACTTTAATCTTTTGCACGTTCGGAACAATACGTATTCTAACACACTTCCGGTACAAACATTTTCTTTCTGCACGTTGAAAACAACTCGTATTCTAATACAAGTCCGAAACAAATCTTTTTCTTCTAGACTTGTAAACTATCAGTATTCTACTGCAGGTTTGAAACAAACCTTTTTCCTCTGCACTTTGGGAACAACCCGTATTCCCATTCACGTTGGCAATAAACCCTTTTCTTTTGCACTTTGGGAACAACTAGTATTCTAATGCAGGTTTGGAACAAACCTTTTTCTTTGCATTTCGGAAACAATCCTTATTCTCATGCATGTTTGTGGTCTGCAAACTTCCTAATGGTTTGGAGACTCTTGTCTTCCATTCACTCTCTCATTAAGTTCTGAATCCAGCAACCGAGGATAATCTGTGTGAAATATTGAGTCAGTTAAAATCGCTTGGTCCATTGTATCGAAGAAGAACGTCTCAGATCCCTTTTACGATAGTTAAAGGTTTATTGGCTTCCATTCGGAACTTTTAATGTATTTTCTCGTTCTTGGGTCTTCTCTACTTCCGGCGCGCTTGTTCCCTCCACTTAAGACTAGTTTTGTTCCTGTGACGAATCGTTTTTAAAGGATTCTTCTGACATAAAAGTCGGTGTACAAACCACTTTATAGAGCTTCTTTTAAATGCTTGGTGGGAAGCGCCATGAGGTGAGAGCCGACTCGTTCGCATGAATAAGAAAGCGTGAGAAAGGGAATAGAATAAATCTGGAAGGACAAGGCTGATAATATACACAAAATAGCTAAACACCGAAATACTTAAAATAGATAAATTTTAATGAGAATTTTGTATTTCAGAGGTATTTGGAGGCTAATTAAGGACTAATTAAGTAAAAGTATGGGATTTTATGTAATTAGAAAACGAGTTTTTCGAAAGGGTGGCGGGTTTCTTGATGCTAAGGAATGTCGGTTTCCTAGATCAAGATCAATGGGACAGATTTCTGAGGATAAAGAAGAAGGAGAATGACGGAAGAATAATGACCAGCGGCCGAATGGGGAACAAAGAAAACTTCGAAAAACTCAGTCACGAATAAAAGGCCCCAATCCTTCATAGAACAAGGGTTCAAATCCTTTTGTATCGGCGCTTTTCACCGACCTGGAATTAGCTCCGAACGCAAATAAATCCGTTTATTTAATGAAACGCTTTTTGTTATAGAATGGAGACACGCTTGAAAGAGTTGCGCCTTAGCAATTAGAGCAATGGACTCGAGCGATGTACTTCCAATACATTTTCACTTAACTAATTTCCCTCCCCACCACGACCCTACACCTATAGGTCCCTATCCCTTTGTGCAGAGGGGCAAAGAATTACGGCGAGATCTGTAGCAAATCACTATTAATAATACAAATAATAGCTATTTATTGTATGACGCTAATCAATGAGATGAGTCTTCATAGAACACCTATCAACTGAAAAGCTCATCCCACATTCTAGGAGGAAATATAGAGAAAGCACGATCCTCCATTTAGCACAGACGACGGGTGTGACTAGATTATTCTTCAACAAGATAGGGTCGGCGTGCAACAATGGAAATAAAAAGATCAATCCAATCAAACACGATTAAACACAAAGTCACTCAATGACTCTTCCGCCCATTGTAGCGATGCGGTGCTATTTGCCGTAGCATCTCATCCAGTCACAGTTCTTCTACATCAGTTGGGGTTCTACATATATAGTGTAGTATCTCTTCTAGTGAAAGGTAGGTGGTCATCCCCGAGGAGCTATAGTTCATCCCAAAACAGGAGGTTACAAGTACGATCATTAATAAATAACCTCTTGGTACATCAGTTATAATCAGTATCTTTCACATGTCCATACTTTATTCATTTCTCCCCATACACTCATTTACAACATTCGCCTTTGCATCCTATTTATACATCATATTTGGCACTCTATGGAATTTAGTCTAAGTTTGCCTCGAGCTATTTCTTTCTTCACCATTGACCCTTCGTGCGAATTAGTAACTTTTAATGCCCTCGAAAATTGACTATTCTTAATTTAAAATCGCTTCTTCGGTTTTAAGATTAATCGCAATAATGTACGTTCGAGAACCCGCTCTATGGCTATTGCAATTAGTTAAATGCTAATTTAATGCAGCTAGCTTAAGTGAGTCTTTTGGTATTTGTTATTCTTAACTTTGTGTAATACTAAATGTATAGTGTATAGTCCAAAACTAGTGAACAAAATGCCAAAGTCTATATGTTCTTTGAATCTAGTTTAATTTTGATGAAAAGTGCACAGAATATTCATTGAAACTTGCCTTTAATCGAGTCGAAGTTTAATTTCATAGAACAGCAGCTAAAAATAAGTTATGAAGAAAGTAATGTCCATTGTAAGAAAGGGTGCGTCCAAAAATAGAGAACGATAAGTTCAAATGCAGCTATAACCAGAAAAACAACATTGTCTCATAAGCATTGGATTAATGTATTAATAAAAAGTATGGAGTCTCTTGTTCTCACCTTGCACATGATCAGCTGCAGAACTTCATCAATTTGTTCGTGTAATTTTATTTTATTCTGTTTACAAATTTCGCCATAAATCTTCAGCCTTCGTCTGATTTCGAGCCATAACTTTCTTATCGAGTATCTTTACATGTTTTCTATCAAGTTTAAATCATTTCCACCAGCAGCCAGTTCATCGATATTTTCAGCATCATCCAAGAACTACTTCACCATCTCCTGATGTTCGGAGACAGGGAATCACATGTTCCTGGAGCTGATTTTTGGATACCACAGAGTTTACTTTGCCGCGTAAGAAAACGAGATGATAAATTCCAGTGAATCAACCCTTCAGTTATACTTGGCCTTTCTTGCTGCTCTCTATCCGATCCAAGGAAATTAAAAAAAAAATCGTAGCTGAAAAATACTTTTTCGTTTTTCAGCACTCCTCAAGACATGCTCGATAGCGAAAGCCAAATTAGTCGCTTTATTTTATTTTTTTTACTTGTTAGTGTTATCTTAGCCGAATATGATCCTCGCCTCTTTAAAATACCGGGCTGACATCACCGATACAAACATCTGCCTTCGTTCTTCCAGGAAGCAGGTATACTTCGACACATATTCACAAGTAGATCTAAGACAAAATAGTACATGTGTTGGATATTATTAGATTGTTCCGCTATTGCTCTTATTACTTTTCGGTAGTGGGTGACAAGACTTTCGGACCACCCTGTACAATGAATGTCCTTTAAAGTGATCGACGTTAAGTTGGAATGAATAATGAATTGTAATCTAAATTTACACGGCGTTAAGAAGTATCGCGCGAATTGCAGTCGAACAGCGGAATTGTCACTTTGACGAAAGCAAAATGGAATTTATGGTTAATCGAATTTCTTTTCTAATTAACACAAAAATCCGGTGAATTCCTCGTTTTAGCAAATGGACAAACAGGAAGACTGGTCTTGGACAGAATAATTCCCTCTAAATTTATTCTTTTCAATCAATTATAATTAATTATCGCTTTAGAAATTACACACGGACTTCGATTCAACGCAAAAATATATTAATTCAGTTTCTTGTTTTCGTTTTCCGCTAAGTAAACGCCAGAAGCAATCGGCTACACAATTTCACATTTTTACCTCCCTAATTTCAACACTCTTTATTATTTGTTCAAAGTAATTTAAGAAATATAATTATTATCATCATTGATTTCCTCAGTCTCAAATGATCATGGTTCAAGGCTCAAGTTTGCCATGTTATTCTTGCCTCCAGCGAATGTCATCTTCTAGCAATATTTCCTACCCCTTCTCCACAAACTTTTTACTAAATCTCTCACCAGTGTTTGTGTTCTTATCCAACTGTCCCTCTTATGTTGCATTTTGCGTTTCTCTGAGTTTTCCTCAATTTCAACGTGCTTTTCCCTTTTCCAGTATAAGTTTCAGCTGGTAGGGTGCGTTGATGAAATAGTTTCCGCATTAAGCATAGACGTATATCGCTTCTGAAAATGTAGTTAACATTTCTCACTGCTCTTAACCTTGTTTATTCTCCCACTTCACTTTCCCGGGAGTCTCTACGTACTCTTGAACCTCCTCTAAGCGTTCGACATAGGTTCTACAGGTTATACAGGAAAATTGCTCGCTTCTCTTGTTAATGCCGTGGTTTGGCTACCATGTTGATGGAATAAAGCTAATAGGGCATTGGGATGTATTGGGAGGAGTGTAAATAATAGAAGTGCTGATGTCTTTCTGAAACTGTACCTGGTATTAGTTAGGTTCTATCTTGACTAAGCAGTGCGAATTGGGTCACCATATTTTAGGATGGATATTGATTTGCTTGAGGCGGTGCAAAGAAGTTTAATTAAGATGATTCATGGGTTGAGGAGCTTTTCTTTTCAGGTGAAAGGCTTAAGAGATTAAATCTATATACTTTAGAAACAAGAAGAGTCCGACGAAATTTGACTGAAGTCTTCCAGGCAGGTAAAAGTGTATTTTTAGTGAACTGGATAGAACACGAAGCAATAGGTTTAAGCTGGACTAGTTTAGGTTTAGGAAAGAGATTGGAAGAAATTGGTTGATATATCGAGTGGTAAATGCTCAATACTCATGTAATAGAAGTGTCCTCCCTGCAGTCTTAAAAAATAGATTAGGTGGATTGATGGATGCTAGGTGGTACTGAACTGAGTGATAGGAACAAGAGGTGCCTCGTACAGGCTATTGATCAGCCTTTTCCAAACTCCTTTTCTAATATTCTTATGGCTTACGTTAATCAGTAGTTCCCCCACTGATAAATAAAAGGCTTCTTAATAAGTCCAGAGGGATGTTAAAAGCCATACCATTCTCTTATTTCTCACGTTCACAATTTTTGAAGCGATTTTATAGAAATTGAGCAGTTTAATGGCATTTGATTCAAAGAACGATTCTTGTCATATTTTTGACGTAATTTACTAAGATTGACTTCCGCTATTGATTTTAAAGATTTGATCAACGACTCTCCTTGCTGAAGATCTGAGCACCGACTCTCCTTGCTGAAGATTTGATCACCGACTCTCCTTGCTGAAGATTTAATCCCAGATTCTCGTTGCTGAGATTTGATGACCGACTCTCCTTGCTGAAAATTTGATAGCCAAGTCTCGTTGCTGAAGATTTATCCCCGATTTTCGTTGCTGGAGATTTGACCAGCGACTCTCCTTGCTGAAAATATTGAGCACTGACTCTCCTTGCTGAAGATTTGATCATCGACTCTCCTTGCTAAAGATTTGATCACCGACGCTCCTTGCTGAAAATTTGATCCCCGATTCTCCTTGCTGAAGATTTGATCACCAACTCTCCTTGCTGAAGATTTTATCACCAACTCTCCTTGCTGAAGATTTTATCACCTACTCTCCTTCCTGAGGATTTAATTCCAGATTCTCGTTGCTGAGATTTGATGACCGACTATCGTTACTCAAGATTTGATAGCCGAGCCTCGTTGCTGAAGATTTTATCCACGATTTTCGTTGCTGAAGATTTGACGACCGACTATCCTTGATGAAGATAATGATCACCGACTCTCTTTGCTGAAAATTTGATCCGCGATTCTCCTTAGGGAAGATTTTATCACCAACTCTCGTTGCTGACGATTTGATCCCGGATTCTCGTTGCTGAAGATTTGATCACCGCCTCTCCCTGCTGAAGATTAGATCACTGACTATCCTTGCTGAAGATTTGATCACCGACTCTCTTTGCTGAAAATTTGATCCCCGAATCTCCTTAGGGAAGATTTGATCAACAACTCTCCTTGCTGACGATTTAATTCCCAATTCTCGTTACTGAAGATTTGATCACCGCATCTGCTTGTTGAAAAATAGATAACAGAGTATCCTTGCTGAAGATTTGATCACCAAGTTTCTTTCTGAAAATTTGATCGCCAATTCTCCTTGGTGAAGATTTGATTACCGACTCTCCTTGCTGAAGATTTAATAACCGACTCTCGTTGCTGAAGATTGGATCAACGACTCTCTTTGCTGAAGATTTGATCACCGACTCCCCTTGCTGAAGATTCAATTACTCACTCTCTTTGCTAAAAATTTGATCACCGACTCTCCTTTTTGAAAATTTGATCACTCACTCTCTTTGCTAAAAAATTGATCCCCGATTCTCCTTAGTGAAGATTTTATCACTGCCTCTCGTTGCTGAAGATTTGAGCACCGACTTTCCTTGCTCAAGATTTGATCACCGACTCTCCTTGCTAAAGATTCGATCATATTATCTCCTTGCTGAAGATTTGTTCCAGATTCTTGTTGCTGAGATTTGATGACCGACTGTACTTGCTGAAGATTTAAAAGCCGACTCTCGTTGCTGAAGATTTGACGACCGACACTCCTTGCTGAAGATAATTATCACTGATTATCCTTGCTGAAGATTTAATCATCGACACTCCTTGCTAAAAATTTGATCCCTGACTCTCTTTGCTGAAAATTTGATCCACGATTCTCCTTGCTGAAGATTTGATCCCCGATTCTCCTTGCTGAAGATTTAATCACCGACTCTCCATGCTGAAGATTTAATTCCCGATTCTCCTTAGTGGAGATTTGATCACTGACTCTTCTTGCTGAAGATTTGATTACCAACTCTCCTTGCTGAAGATTTGATTAGCGACTCTCATTGCTGAAAACTTGATCATGATTCTCAGTGCTGAAGATTTTATCACCGACTCTTCCTGCTGAAGATTTGATCACGGACTATCCATGCTGAAAATTCGATCCACGATTCTCGTTGCTGAAGATTTGATCAAGGCTTCTCATTGGTGAAGATTAGATCACCGACTATCCTTGGTGAAGATTTGATCACCGACTCTCATTGCTGAAGATTTGATCCCAGATTCTCGTTGCTGAAGATTTGATCACCGCCTCTCGTTGGTAAAGATTAAATCACCGACTCTTATCGCTGAAGATTTGATAACCGACTCTCTTTGCTGAAGATTTGATCACCGACTCCTTTTGTTGAAAATTTTCTCCACGATTCTCCTTGGTAAAGATTTTATCACCAATTCTCTTTGCTGGAGATTTGATCACCGACTATCATTGCTGAAGATTTAATCCCCGACTCTCCGTGCTGAAGATTTGATCCTGTTCCTCGTTGCTGAAGATTTGCTCCCCGATTCTCCTTAGTGAAGATTTGACAACCGACTCTCTTTGCTGAAAATTTGATCACCGACTCTCTTTGCTGAAAATTTAATCATCAATTCTCCTTGGTGAAGATTTGATCACCGACTCTCCTTGCTGAGGATTTGATCGCCGAATCTCGTTGCTGAAGATTTGATCCCCCACGTCCTTGCTGAAGATTTAATAACCGACTCTTGTTGCTGAAGATTTGATCACCGAATCTCCTTGCTGAAGATTTGATCATGACTCCCCTTGCTGAAGATTTAATTACTCACTCTCTTTGCTAAAAATTTGATCTCCGATTCTACTTATTGAAGATTTGATCACCTCCTCTCGTTGCTAAAGATTTGATCACCGACTCCCCTTGCTAAAGATTTGATCACCGACTCTCCTTGCTGAAGATTTGATCACCGACTCTCCTTGCTGAGTATTTGATCGCCTAATCTCCTTGATGAAGATTTGATCACAGACTATCGTTGCTGAAGATTTGATCACCGACTCTCCTTGCTGAAGATCTAATCACGGCCCCTCGTTCCTAAAGATTTGATCACCGACTCTCATTGCTGAAGATTTAATCACCGAATCTCCTTGCTGAAAATTTACTCACTCACTCTCCTTGCTGAAGATTTATTCACTCAATCTCTTTAATAAAAATTTCATCCCCGATTCTCCTTAGTAAAGATTTGATCACCGCCTTTCGTTGCTGAAGTTTTTCTCACCGACTCTTCTTGCTGAAGATCTGATCACTGACTCTCGCTGCTGAAGATTTAATCACCTACTCCCTTGCTGAAGATTTTATTACAGATTCTCGTTGCTGGGATTTGATGACCGACTCTCTTCGCTAAGGATTTGATAGCTGACTCTCATTGCTGGAGATTTGATGACCGACGTCGTTTGCTGAAGATAATGATCAGTGGCTCTTCTTGCTGAAGATTTGATCATCAACTCTTCTTGCTAAAGATTTGATCACCCACTCTCCTTGCTGAAAATTTGATCCACGTTTCTCATTGCTGAAGATTTGATCCCCGATTCTCTTTGCTGAAGATTTGAGCCCCGATTTTTGTTGCTGAAGATTTAATCACCAAATCTTCTTGCTGAAGATTTAATACCCGATTATCCTTAGTGAAGATTTGATCACTGACTCTCCTTGCTGAAGATTTGATCATCGACTCTCGCTGCTGAAGATTTAATCACCGACTCCCCTTGCTGAAGATTTTATTACAGATTCTCGTTGCTGGGATTTGATTACCGACTCTATTCGCTAAGGATTTGATAGCTGACTCTCGTTGCTGAAGATTTAATGACAGACTCCTGTTTACTGAAGATAATGATCAGTGACTCTCCTTGCTGAAGATTTGATCATCGACTCTTCTTGCTAAAGATTTGATCACCCACTCTTCTTGCTGAAAATTTGATCCCCGATTCTCATTGCTGAAGATTTGATCCCCGATTCTCCTTGTTGAAGATTTGAGCCCCGATTCTCGTTGCTGAAGATTTAATCACTGACTCTTCTTGCTGGAGATTTGATACCCGATTCTCCTTAGTGAAGATTTGATCACCGACTCTCCTTGCTGAAGATTTGATCACCGCATCTCGTTGCTGAAGATTTGATCACCGACTCTCATTGCTGAAAATTCTATCCCGATTCTCATTGCTAAAGATTTTATCACCGACTCTCCCTGCTGAAGATTTAATCAGCAACTATCCTTGCTTAAAATTTGATCACCGACTCTCTTTGCTGAAAATTTGATCCCCGAATATCCTTACTGAAGATTTGATCACCAACTCTCGTTGCTGACGATTTGATCATAGATTCTCGTTGCTGAAGATTTGTTTACCGCCTCTCCATGCTGAAGATTAGATCACCGACTATCCTCGCTAAAGATTTGATCTCCGACTCTCTTTGCTGAAAATTTGATCCCCGAATCTCCTTGTTGACGATTTAGGAAGCATTGATCACCACCTGTTCTTGCTGAAGATTTGATCAACGACTCTCATTGCTGAAGCTTTGATCACCTACTCTCATTGCTAAAAAATAGATCCCCGATGCTCCTTAGTGAAGATTTGATCACTGCCTCTTGTTGCTGAAGATTTGATCACTGACTCTCCCTGAAGAAGATTTGATCACCGACTCGCTTTGCTGAAGATTTGATCACTCGCTCTCTTTGCTAACTAATTGATCCCTGATTCTCCTTAGTAAAGATTTGATCACCGCATCTCGTTGCTAAAGATTTGATTACCGACTCTCCTTGCTGAAGATTTGATCACCGACGCTCTTTGCTGAAGATTAAATCACTCACTCTCTTTTCAAAAATTTGACCCTCGATTTTCCTGAGTGAAGATTTGATCACCGCCTCTCGTTGCTGGAGATTTGATCACTGACACTCGTTGCTGAAGATTCAATCACCGACTTTCCTTGCTGAAGATTTTATCACTCACTCTCTTTTCTAAAAAATTGATCCCCGATTCCCCTTAGTGAAGATTTGATTACCACCTCTCGTTGCTGAAGATTCGATCACCGATTCTCTTTGCTGAAGATTTGAGCACCGACTCCTTTTGCTGAAAGTTGATGCCCGATTCTCCTTGGTAAAGATTTAATGACCGAACCTCCTTGCTGAAGAAGCGGATCACCGACTCTCATAGATGAAAATTTGATCCCGATTCTCCTTGGTAAAGATTTAATCCCCGACTCTCCCTGCTGAAGATTAGATCACCGACTATCTTTGCTTAAGATTTGATCACCGACTCTATTTGCTGAAAATTTGATACCCGATTCTCCTTGCTTACGATTTGATTGCCGATTCTCGTTGCTGAAGATTTGATCACCGCCTCTCCTTGGTGAAGCTTAGATCACCGACTATCCTTCGTTAAGATTTGATCACAGACTTTCATTGCTGACGATTTGATCCCAGATTCTTGTTGCTGAAGATTTAATCACCACCTCTCATTGCTGAAGATTTTATCTCGATTCTCCTTGGTGAAGATTTGATCACCGAATCTCCCTGCTGAAGATTAGATCACCGACTATCTTTGCTGAAAATTTGATCACTAACTCTCTTTGCAAAAAAATTTATCCTTGATTCTCCATAGTAAAGATTTGATCACCGCTTCTCGTTGCTGCAGATTTGATCACCGCCTCTCGTTGCTGAATATTTTATTACCGACTCTCCTTGCTGAAGATTTGATCAACTACTCTCCTTCCTGAAGATTTGTTTCCACATTCTCGTTGCTGATATTTGATGACCGACTCTCCTTGCTGAAGATTTGATAGCCAACTTTCCTTGCTGAAGATTTGATGACCGACCCTCCTTTCTGAAGATAATAATCAGTGACTCTCCTTGCTGAAGATTTGATCATCGACTCTCCTTGCTCTAGAGATTAGATCACCGACTCTCCATCCTGAAAATTTGATCCCAGATTCTCGTTGCTGAAGATTTGATCACCGACTCGTTTTGCTGAAAATTTGGTCCACGATTCTCCTTGGTAAAGATTTTATCACCAATTCTCCTTGCTGAAGATTTGGTCACCGATTCTTTTTGCTGAAGATTTTATCACCAATTATCTTTGCTGAAGATTTGATCACCGCCTTTCGTTGCTTAAGATTTGATTACCTACTCTCCCTGCTGAAGATTTGATTCCAGATTCTCGTTGCTGAGATTTGATGACCGTCTCCTTGCTGAAAAAAATAATCAGTGACTCTCCCTGCTGAAGATTTGATCATCGACCCTCCTTGCTAAGGATTTGATCACCGATTCTCCTTTCTGAAAATTTGTTTCCAGATTCTCGTTGCTGAAGATTTGATCACCGACTCTTTTTGCTGAAAATTTGATCCACGATTCTCCTTGGTAAATACTTTATCACCAATTCTCGTTGCTGAAGATTTGATAACTGACTCTCCTTGCTGCAGGTTTATTCACTTAATCTCTTTGCTAAAAATTTGATCCCCGATTCTCCTTAGTGAAGATTTGATCACCGCCTCTCGTTGCTGAAGATTTGATCACTGTCTATCCATGCTAAAAGTTTGATAACCGACTCTCTTTGCTTAAAATTTGATTCCCGATTCTCGTTGCTGAAGATTTGATCACCGCATTTCCTTGGTGAAGATTATATCACCGACTATCTCTGGGGAAGATTTGATCACCGACTCTCATTGCTGACTATTTAATCCCAGATTCTCGTTGCTGAAGATTTGATCACCGCCTCTTGTTGGTGAGGATTAAATCACCGACTCTCGTCGCTAAAGATTTGATAACTAACTCTCTTTGCTGAAGATTTGATCACTGACTACTTTTGCTGAAAATTTGATCCACGATTTTCCTTGGTAAAGATTTTATTACCAATTCTCCTTCCTGAAGATTTGATCACCGATTCTCTTTGCTGAAGATTTGAGCACCGACTATCCTTGCTGAAGATTTGATCCCCGACTCTCCTTGCTGAAGATTTGATCCCGATTCTCCTTGCTGAAGATTTTATCACCGACTCTCCTTGCTGAAGATTTGATCCCGATTATCGTTTCTAAAGATTTGATCAACGACTCTCCTTGCTGAAGATTTGATCACCGCATCTACTTGCTTAAGATTTAATCACTTCCCTTCGTTGTTGAAGATTAATCACCGCCTTTCGTTGCTGTAGATTTGATCACCGACTCTCTTTGCTGAAGATTTTCTCACCGAGTCTCCTTTCTGAAGATTTGATCACCGACTCTCCTTGCTGAAGATTTGATCACTCACTCTCTTTGCTAAAAAAATTATCCTCGATTCCCCTTAGTAAAGATTTGATCACCGCCTGTCAATGCTGAAGATTTTATCACCGAATCGCCTTGCTGAAGATTTGATCACTCGCTCTCTTTACTAAAAATTTGATCCCCAATTCTCCTTAGTGAAGATTTGATCACTGCCTCTTGATCCTGAAGATTTGATTACCGACTCTCCTTGCTGAAGATCTGATCACCGACGCTCTTTGCTGAAGATTTGATCACTTACTCTTTTTGCAAAAATTTGATCCTCGATTCTCCTTAGTGAAGATTTGATCACCGCCTCTCGTTGCTGAAGATTTGATCACCGACACTCGTTGCTGAAGATTTGATCACCGACTCTCCTTGCTGAAGATTTGATCACTCACTCTCTTTGCTAAAAATTTGATCCCCGATTCTCCTTAGTGAAGATTTGATCACCGACTCCGCTGATCTAAAGAAATAAGAGATATGATTAGAGTTTCTCCACCAAAGTGGTAAATTTACGGTAAAAATTGTGCGGATGTAACACAGCTCGACTCGTCTCAAGAGGAGAATAATTTGAGGTATTGGAAATCGGGCGGGGCACGCAACCCTCCTGTGTACTTTCCCTATGCCATTCGAGAAAGTAGTGGCACCGGTTCAATTAAAGGTCCTTGGAGGGCAGGCCCTTGTTGGTTTTTTTTCCAAACCCATGAGATACGGATTTGAAAGTCTGTTTTAATCATTTTGTACCACCAGCCTGTTCCTGGCAGGAGATTCTCTTCTTATCCGAGTGGTGGAGTCGGTGCTACTTCCTACCAACTATATCATCTCTACTTATTAGTTACGTACTTCTTTTGCTCAGAGTGTTAATCCATTACACGGCAGTTAAGGTAAGGTTCCTGCCATACCATTCACCCCAAATTGACCCCTCTTCCTAATACACTCAATTGATTTACTCTACTCCTTTCATCGTCTCCCATTATATTCATATATTCCGAACGTCTGTACGATATTTCTCTAAGAAACAAAAACAGACAATTCCTTAACACAATATTGAACATTGAGGACAAAATAAAGTACAATGTATTGTACTCAACATTGTACTCAATAGCGAATATCAAGACTTTTAGCCATCGTGCTCAAAACAGGTCTCTTAAGGGAGACATAAAGAAAATGTTTCGGCATTCCTAGATCTGTAGGGCTCAACAATTATTCCGCAGAGTTGTTTATTGCAGCCACTTTGAAGCGTGTTTTTTCAGTGCCTTTTTGCGCCCTTCACGGCTTCATTTCCTCACCGATTTATATTTTTCGCCAGCTCTTGAAGCTGGCGATAATAAATTACTTTATTCAGAGTTTCTTTGGATTTTATGCATATCGTTGTCATCTCATTGCACACACAATACACACACATGATTAGCCATAAATCCTGGCACTCCCAAAGATTTTTATATAAAACAAATTCGCCGATGGAAAGGAAATTAAATGAAAAAGTAGTGCTGTTATAGATTGATGTAAATATGAAGACCGAGGGATATAGATTTAAAGAATACTAACTATCTACTCATCAGAATATCCGCCCTTTGCTTTTATAATTCCAGGGAAAAATTGTGTCATTCAGTTTTACCAAAGAAACCAATTATTTCTTGCGGCATTTCATTGCAAATTTAAGCAAACAACCCCAAGGCATTTGTGTATTTGTTGGTTGTTTCTCTCTCTCGTCTGTCCAGATAATCTCCCAATAGCTCCATACAATTGGGTTGGCCAATCTATGATGGTAAGTTGTCCTTCGAGTTGTTTCGTCTCCAAATAACTGACAGATTCTTGATGTGTTTAAGCACATTGTCTGGTCTCAAAATTAAATTTCGACCGATAAGAGGAGTTCCAGATGGTATAAGGTCGCTGAAAAATTAAATGGTAGCTATGATGGTCGAATTTATTTGATATTCAATAAAGATCTCCCTATATATTACGAAAGAAAAGAACCCCAAACTCTCACACTAACTGCACTAGGTTTCGATGTAGGCAAAGGCCCAATACAATGATGAGCAATACTTTCGTCAATTCTCCCCCTTAAGAACAATCCACGTTTAAAGCCAAACATTTCATGACTAATCGGTCCAAAGAACCGATTTCCACTGATCGATCATCCAATTTTGATTTTTTGTAGCCCAAGCTAACTTTTCTGCTCTATTGCAATCTCAACAGAAGTTTGTTTGTTGCTACTAAACCTAAAAGCCCGGCTTTCTCTAAGTCTCCCCTTCGTCGTTGTTCGGAGACGTTTGCTACCTCGGCGCTGTTTAATTGCTGAGATATTCTTAAAACAGTGAAGCGTCGGTTTCGGAGAGATTGAATCTTCATGAACTTATCCTTGATTTTGAGGTATTTCTGGCCCGTCTTGTCCGTTGTCTATCCTTGGTTATACGTGTCTTTTCAAACCTCTGGCAGGTATTCCTCGCTGTACTGACAGGGTGTTTTAAATTATTTGTATATTTATATAGAACTTTCTTTCTTTTAGAAAAGTTAGGATTCTTTGCCTTTCCAAATTGGATTTTGAGCACTCTGGAACCATAATGATCACAAAGGAAGATGATTCAAGAATACAGAAGTTTAAAAATTGTGATAACGGTTACTGAAAATTGGGAAGATAAACGTTAATGAAATTTAGCAGTTTTTAGAAGATAAATAAAAAAAATATTCTTAGAGTCTTTTAAATTGTTCCAAATTTGCTTAAAGCTATTTAAAGATAATTAATTGCAGTACTGCCTAGGCCTTTTTAAAGCTACAAAAATGGTGCCACACAAACTGCTTGAAGGACGACGGTTACAACGTGTAACTACCGCTTCATCTCTAACATAATTTAACCTAACCTCACTTAAATGTTCAACAATTGCAACGTTTAAATGAAACTGTGAAGAAAACGTCCGTCAATGAGGACCCGAAAGAGTCTCCTCCTCTTACTCTCCTTCCCCTCCTCCTTCACCACTCCCTCACCCTCTCTCTCCTTCCCCTCCCCTACCCATCCTCCTCCTCCCCTACTCCTTCTCCTACCCCTTATTCTCCTCCTCCTACCCCTCTCCTCACCCTTCTCCACCCCCCTCTCCCACCCCTTCTCTCCCCTACCCTTATTTCTCCTACCCCTCCTCCTCTTCGTCGTCGTCCTCCTCCCCCCTACCCCTATTTCTCCTCTTCTTCATCCTCCTCCTCCTGCTCCGAATCCAACTCCTTCCGCTCATCTCCCACCACCCCTTCCCTACTCATCCTCCTTATCCTCCCCTCCCTACCCACCTACTCCCCCTTCTTCCCCTCTTCCTCCATGCCAATGCACGCCTACCAAGTAAGAAATATCGCTTCTTCATCTTCCACAATCACCCAATCTGTCCTCATCCTATTATCATTCCTCTAACTCAATGCACGGCAAAGTTTAGCCCGATATAAAGGAAGGGAAAAAGGATATTAAATCATATAATATTTCCCCTAAAACCGAATGACTTCTTCCAGGACGTTTCTTAATTGAAACTACAGTAGTGAATAAATGTATTTTTATATTAATTAATAATGTATTCATTTTCCTTTTTTTTAAAAACGACAGGAATTTACTGACAACCTTATAGAACGCATGGCTCGAATGAAGAACGCGTTTTTATTTTCATTTCAATGACACCGGTCGGACGGGGACGAAAATTAATGAGTTTGGACGCGGGGTCAAAAATGCACCACATATGTGTAAAGATAAAAGGAAAGAGGCAATCCAAGAACGCGATTAATTCACGTGTTAACATCGCGACTGCCTTATCTAAGAGGAGAAACACCCGCCTACATAGGTTGGAGATATCATCTTATCGTGTACACGCAAATGAGTACACGTTAAGCTCAGTTATGTAACTCGGCTTGAAAACTCATATAAAACTTGCCGATTCGATTATACAGGAACATACACATAAATATATACAAACGTACATGTACGTACATACAAATATAACCCCACAAACTGAAACATACAAACAAATATAACCACATATACAGTAACATACATCAAATATAAGTGCACATACATGAATATAGAGAAAAATATAACTATACATACAAAAACTTTAACACAAATATGAAAATATAAACACACATACAGGAACCACATATATAGTCACATACACACAAATACAAACACACATACAGACAAATATAGCCACACATACAGGAATATACACACAAATATAACCACATATACAGGAACACACACACAAATATAACCACACATACAAGAGCATACAAACAAATATAGCTACACATACAGTCACATACACACAAATATAACCACACATACAGTCACATACACACAAATATAACCACACATACAGGAATACACAAACAAATATAACTACACATACAGGAACATAAAACAAATATAGTCACGCATACATACACATATAACCACATATACAAGAACTTTTTTACAAATACAATCACACATACAAGAACATATACACAAATATAACCACACATACGCGACAATAGAGATGTATGCAAAGAAAGATTTTATTATGAAGAGAGAAAAGGTTCGCCTACTTCGGAATTACATTTAGTTGTAGAAGCAGGTAATATTTAAATAATTTAAAGTGAAAACCAACGAGGGCATCTCTTGCAAATAGCTTGTCATAAGAGGAATGTGAAAATATAGGAAGTAAAAATGTGTAGTGGAGGATAAAAGGCCTCCACTCCTACTGCGCGCGTCGAGGAAGGAGGGCATACAATCCTACAGTTGTCAACTGCAGCGGCATTGCTCATGCCGCACCTGATACCTCTTTGAATGTTACACATTGGGGCCAGGAGGGCGGGCCAGAATCAGGTAACAAAGTGGGGGTTCAAATTGATAACACTCGTCAACAAATTTGTTCAAATCTCAGTTGTCTAAGATTTTTTTACTCATTCTTACTGTTTTTGACCTGCTAAATTCAAATCTGAAATGGGCTCAGCTCTAGATGCTCTAATTTTCATGCAATTTTAAGTTTTTCATTCTAGCCGTTTGTGGTCAAATTAATTACTTACACGTTTATGTTAACAACAAAGATATTAAATTTTTTTTGTTTTTCTTTCAGATCTGATCATGGCTACAAGGAGACGGCTATGTGTGAACAAGCTGGACGCTTTCTGTCATATTTGTGGATGCTTCACGCTTATTCGTCAAAGGCGTAATATAACATCATTTGTGAGGTGTGCTTATAAAGCGTACTTTCGACTTACTCTTGGCGACTAAGCCAAGAAATGGGCCCCACATACTGTCTCATAACTGCGGGGAAATGCTGCGTGACTGGACAAAAGGGAAACTTAAGGGTTTACCTTTCGGAATTCCCATGACCTGGCGAGAACCGACGGACCACATAACTGACTGCTATTTTTGTCTGGTCAATACAAAGGGCATTGGCAAGAAAAACAGACACAATATCACATATCCTAGTATCCCCTTAGCAATCCGACCCACTCTTTACTCTGATGAGCTCCCAATCCCAGTTTTAAAAGGATTTCTTCCATCTGAAGATGTGAGTAGTGACCAAAAGCAGGATACTGCTGATGATATTCAAGAAATACTTTCAGAATCCGGCGATCCTTCTTATGAGACCCCAGAGTCATTAACTCCTCAACAGTTTAGCCAGCCAGAGCTGAATGACCTTGTGCGTGATTTGGGTCTCTCCAAAAATGAAGCTAAAATGAAGCTCCAAGTGCCAAAAAAAAGAATCAGCTGAGCCATACAACTAAAGTTTCATAATTCCAAAATCATGAGCAAGTTTTTGTACCATATTTTACAGAGGAGAATAACTTTGTTTATTGTCATAATATCTCAGGTCTTCTCCAGAAATTAGGGATGCCAGTATACAATCCAAATGACTGGCGATTATTTCTAGATAGTTCTAAGCGCAGTTTGAAGGGTGTTCTACTTAATAATGGCAATGTCTATGCAGCTGTTCCAATTCGACATTTTGTCTATTTATACGAGAGGAACCTAATGGCAATAAAACTGTGATTGGCCTACTAAAATACCACGAGCACAACTGGACAATTTTATGGACCTCAAATTGTTTAATTTCCTCCTAGGTCAACAAAGAGGATTTACAAAGTATCCCTGCTATCTTTGCCTGTGGGACAGCCGAGCTCGAGAAAAGCACTGGAACCAGAAGGAGTGGCCCATGCGTGGGGCTCTGGAAGGAGGTATGTCAAATATTGTCAACGATCCAATTTTCAGTCGAGAAAAGATAATTTTTCCTCCACTCCATATAGAACTGGGTTTGATGAAGCAGTTTATCAAGGCGTTAAATACTGATGGTAAATGCTTCCAACACATATATTCTGTCCTCCCTGGTTTAGCCTTCGAGGAGATCGAGGTACGTGTTTTTGATGGACCACAGATTCGTGCACTGTACGTGATCATCAAAAGTTTGCCAGAAAGATAAAGAATAAGGAAAGGACTGCATGGCTTTCATTTTCATTGAGGAAAAACTAACTTCAGATCTGAAATTAGCGCAAGAAATTAGGTAATACCAAGGGTTTGACATCCCTGCAACAAAAGGTTTGTTGACCAGTGTAATTAGTGTTGTTACTTAAGCTAAGAAGTGACCACCAACGAGGGCAACAGTAGAGAGATCTTTAAAGAAAGTGGTGAAATGGAGGAAGCGAAAATGTGTGGAAGATAAATGCATTGGGGGCTAGGAGGGCAGGCACCGGAGGAAGACTATATTTTCCAAGCGATAGTGTTTAAGAGGATTATGGATATTGTGGAGCAGCTAACCAATAAATAGGATTGGTTCAGACGGAACACAAACATACACAAACATACATACACACACACATACACACACAGAGCCTCCTCCCTAACCCACCCCTGGGTCAAAATGGGTGAATAAGCAAAGGACGAAAGATCCTCAAACTCATCCATAAATCTCATCCAGCGCTAATAAGAGTCCCGTCTGTTCATTGTTGGCAGGATCCTACTTGGTTCAAGTTTCCTCATTTTCCTTAACTGAAGGTTCGAATGATCATCAAGATTACATCTAAAGTTACCGGCGGTCATATTTAAGTGCTTACTTACCTAAAAATGAATTGTATACAGTCATGACCAAATGTTTTGAGATAATATTTTCATTTAAGAAAATGAATAGAACTAATCAAAGGTTGCATTTTAATTTAGTCTGCTTGTATCATAATTTGAAGGTTGGAATATCTAAAAATAAGAGCCTAAACATATCTCATTAGAATGATCCTAGTTTGGGGGGGAGGGTGCCTGTCTGTCTTTGGGTCTGTCTGTGCATTTTTTCTTGCACACCAATTTTGAATGTGTTGTGATATAAAAAATCTTTTTAGCCTCACACACGTTTTTAATTTTGTGAACGAAGCAAACAGGCACCGCAGGCTTACAAAAAAAAACGACCCTAGGGCGGATTTTGGCTAATTGAATTATTAAATACAGTTAATTGATGCGCGTGGTTAATATTTACAAGGGTGTCCCTTGTTCTTCAGCACTGCTTGCTGGAGACCAAATTTGTGATGATATGTTTACTCATATTGCTCAATTTATGTTCCATAATCACCCGCATCTGCTTATATTTAGAGGGTTTCTGTTTATCCTCCGCCAGTTTTATTATTGCCCACAAATTCTCTATTGGGTTCAAATCTGGCGAATTCCCGGGCCAAGGTCCAAAAACCTCAATGTTATTTTCAGCCAAGAACTTTGTCATTGGTTTTGTTTTGTGACAAAGTGCGCTGTCATGCTGATAAATACAGTTATCAGCCCCAAATCTGTCCTGAACTATTGCGAAAAGGTTTTGATGAAGCATGTTCTGGTACTTTTTGGAGTTCATGGCATTGTTCTTGGGCAAAATTGTTAAGAGCTCCAATTTCCTCAGATACGAAGTGGTCACATAAATAGAGAGTGTCCGGATACTTCATCGTGGGCAGGACAAAGGACTCGTAACGAGGGATCGTTCAGAGGATCCAAATATGCGAAAGAGACCTTTATCAGAGAATATCACTTTGCTCCACTTTTCAACAGTCTATTCTTTATATTTCCTATAAAAGTGGAGCCTATCAGAAAGGTTCTTTTTGGTAAGATGAGGCTTCTTCGCAGTCCTTTTTGACTTGAGACCTTTGTCGAAAGGTCTCTAGAGGCCTGTGTCCGCGTTGAAGCGTTAACACTTGTTTTTTTTTTTCAATCGTGATTAACTTTTGCAGAGGACGCAACCCGATTCTTGACCTAGTAGGGCCTTACCAGAGGGCGATGTTGGTATTCATTTGATTCTATTGGGGAGTCCAGGAGATTCCATCACAGGAGTGTAACCAGTCTCTTTAAAGTCATCAATCATCCTAAAGATAGTACCATTAGAACTATCTCCTTGCATTTAAGGCCACTTTGGTGCAGAGCAACAGTGGTTGAACACTTTTTTTTATCAAAGAACCATTTCTGGCATTGAAAAAGATGTAAATATTTATTTTTATCAATAAATATTACGAAATACTTCTAATTACATAAGATCATTGATGTAACTCATATTTGTCATCATTTTAACATTTTGATTGAATAGAAAAACTCCAGAAACTGAAACTCGCCTCCTATAAGAAGAGGACCAAAGCATGATTTGGGATTGAGCGAAGGAATACTGTTTTTTCTTATTATTTTTGAAATGCTGACTTATAAATAAACCTAGAATAATTTAAATATTAGAAGAAATATTCCTATCAGGTAAATTTTCAAAACGAATTAAAAAAATACAATTTTATATTCGTTTTAATACCCTTGGCCATGACTGTACTTTTAGACACAATTAGTATAAAATCAATCTCATTATGTTGGCCCTTTTTAAACCTAAATAGTTTATTTTTTCTCTTTATCAATACACCATTTCTTATGTTTTTCATTCGTTTACTCATAGTAACTATGCTTTACTCTTCGGCATCTTTTTTTTTTACTCAAAACATAAATTATCTTCTTTTTTTTAATTATCTACAGTACCACGTAGAAGCGCGAAATTATGCTTGTCTAGTTTTATCTCTTGCGAAAATATATTTAATTACGAAACATAATTTTCGCCTCATTTACTCAAATACCCATAATTTAAATAGTGTTTAATTAAGTATAATCTTTTGAAGCAAAGATGACCCGGGAATCTTCATTTTCGTCTCAGGCTGCAAGTAAGTCTCCACGGAGAAGGAAGACAAGAGAAAATAAGTGATATAAAAACATGGAAAAAAATCTTATACAAATCTTAGAACAATTTCTAATTTTAAAAATGTAAAATTCTGCTGGATATTTTCTAATGAGAAAGCTTAAAGATTTTAAATTTAAAATTTTCAAAAACCTTAAAGTTGACTTTTAGATTCCATTCACTCAGAGTGTTTACGCCTTAAACATAAATATTTGAATTCCCCATCAATTATTTATTTGAAAATCGCTGTGGTTTGGTCAAAACAAACAAAAACCGCCGTATTGTTTTTACTCGATAATTATCAAAGACGTAGAAATGGGTAAAGTTTATGTTAATACGAAAAAAAAACTAAAAACGTTACAATGTGTATTTTAGGCAAAAACTAGTCAGAACTGCATTCATTATATGGCTATAAGAAAACTAAACATAAATCTAGGATTTGCGACGGGTATGAAGATAAGGTATTGCATGAAGATATCTTTCACAACTGCGGGTAATTGTTAATTTGTTTTTGAGCTGTTCAGGAGAAGGTAAAGTGAAAAATTATCCCTAAAAAAAAATCGTTCTTCATCCCGCAGGTCAGAAATCAACGTGAGCATTCCCGCTATAATCAATGATCAATAATTGAATTCTTTGTTGTTAAGCCTCATGACCGGCCTCATCTGGAACACTGTGTTAAAACCTGGCGCACTTACTACCAAACAGATATGAACAATCAAGAACTAATTCAACGTAGAGTTACCAAAATGATACCTAGACTTTAAAAAATAAGCCATACGATATCGTATTAAGGAATTAAATCTCTTCCGAGTAACCCACGTAGAGTAGGAGGTGACCTAATTCAAGTTTGTAAAATCGTCAAAGGCATAGTAATTATGAACTTTATAATCGACCAACCTAATTAAACACGTGGGAGATGGTGTAAAATTATGGGTAAACCGTTTAACTCGCGAATCTAAAAAAAAAATTCTTCAACCGAATTGTTAACTTATAGAATGGTCCACCCGTAAATTCATCTACTGCACTACAGTTGACTCATTTAAACATAGACTAGACATACTCTTGATCAAGACGACGAAATTTGTTAAACCTATTTAGATAGTATCTGTATATAACTTCGTAAGGATAAAATAGTCTGTTGTTGCATTTTCTTTTCTTGTATTTTGTTGCACATAACCTAGCTGTCATCAGCTCTTGACCCTTAGGCTTATAGTTAATCTTTTAATGACCCTTACTTCATGCTAATTAAGCCTAATTAGTGTGTGTGGTTCAAGGATTATCGATAAGCTATCCCTCTCCAGCTCCCCTTCCCATCCTCTCTCTTTCACACACACACACACACACACACACACACACACCTCCTCGACTCCATCCTTCTCATCATCTGCATCAATGACCTAGATAGCGTCTCCTTACGATGAGGAAAGAATATAAGACCGCCTCTGCCGAACGGGCGTAGAGTGTAGCAGATGCTTTTCATCTTGGACTCGTGCAAAGAAATACACATCGGGTATGCGAATCCCGAGCCCGATTTCAGCCGAAAAGGAAAAAAAGCTAAAATCGACGGACGTGCTTTTATCATATTAATTATGTTTGCAATAAATTTAGAGATAGTTCTTTTCCTTGTAACTCTCTCTCTCCCTCCCTCCCTTCATCCAGCCCGATCCCTCATTCCCTCCTTCTCTATCCCTTTCTCTCACTCTCTCTCTCTCTCATTCTGTTCTTTATAATTGCGTCTGTATAAACATAGATAAGCTGCGTGCGCTCACCCAGCCACACATCCTAGGATTCTTACTTTACACGCTATAGCAAAAGAAATAATGGTTTTTGCCTCACTGTCCCCACGCACTCCCCCATCTTTTCCAGAAGCGTCGCCCACCTTAGGGTCGGACGAAATTGAAATCTCATCTACATCATCGGACACATCGCACCTGTTCTTTTCCCGAAGCGCCGATAGAAACCATCTCTTCAGCTCCCCTGAGTCCCTTCCCATCTATCTCTCATCAGGTCCCCCGTGAGCCCACTTAGCCTTCCCCTAGTTCACTTGGTCTCGCAGGCTATTGACGTCGCTGTGGAGGACTTCCGCATTCTGGAGGTTAACGCACCCGACGAGATGGCCCCCTGACTGGGCAATCTATGGGACTTCTTCGAGGAGGCCGCTGAGGAAGTTGCTGAGCTAACCCAGGAGGATTAGCCAATGGTCCCACCTAACATCATGGTACTTCCCCAACCTGGACTCATAGTCCCGACAGTGGTAAATATATCCCCTCCCCTTCATTTTTACTCCTCCACAGACTTCTCTACTCACCCATCAAAAATGGGTGACGTGATCGGGGACATCATGAGTGACCCTCCGAACATCAAGGCTCCGGACAGAGGGACCTCGGGGGGAAACAACGACCAACGAGATAACGACAACAACGCAAACAACGACAACGTGGATCAAGAAGGAGGGGCACAACAGGACTGGGTCAGCCTAGGAATGGATCCCATGGAAGCGCGCGAGGCAAACATTGACCTTGATGCGCGCCTAGACCTGCTTCCTCCGGGTTCCTTCGACGATGTTCCACTTATGAACCATATCCTCAAATCATCGACTAAGGATAGTATACGTATATCCCTTGATATAGATTACCAGCACTGGAAACCATCATCATCAGTGGCCCTACCGCTTACGCGATCAAGCAGGACCTGAAGGAAGGCTTTTATCACGTGCGCCTTCATCCCAAAGCTTGCCACAACTTCGGATTTATAATCTGACAGAGACGCTTCCGATTCACCCGGTTCCCGATAGACTTATCTTGATCGCCCTTCGTGATGCAACAATGCCTTTCGGCAGTTATGAACGAGTAGGCCAGGGCTTCGGGTTGCACAGGGCCCATGCGTTTCTGGATGACGTACTCATAGTGGGTGCAAAGATGGCCCTCAGGAGCTGTCTGGAGTTGGTAAATAGGAGCTTCCTTCGCCTCAACTTGCCTAAATGTATCCTCAGACTATCAAAGTGTGTGACGTACCTCGAGATAAACATCGATCTTGAAAACTAACGGACAAAGTTGACGGAGGAACTCCGAACGGAAACCTGCAACGCTTTACAACATGTGGCCAACCACCCTGTTCCCCGGAAATACAGGCTCTGGCTGAAGGGCCTCCTGGACTTCGTCGCACCAATTCGCCTCCCTTTCGTTTGGATCTAGGTCTGCTTCGCGCAGCTAGAGTCTTACGATCCTTCCCCTCAACTCTCCCTTCGTCACCTCATCTCCCCTAAGTCCGGTGGAAGAGACCCAAGGCCAGTCCACTGCAGATCTTCGTGAACGCCTCCACCACTGGACTGGGTGTGGTCATGCCCGGAAACACCATGGTCATCCGGTGTTCAGGGACACTTTCAACTTAGCATCTATTTACTTGAAACGCAATATATATATATATATATATATATATATATATATATATATATATATATATATATATAATTTGAAGGATGAACGAAAGGACGTATAAAGGGAAATTCATTTCATTTTCTTAATACAACGTTTCGGGTGAACTTTTCACCCATCTTCGGGTACTGGAAAATACAATTCGTGGAAAACAATTTAAGTTAGAGTTAAACAGATAATCAAAATCATGAATTTATGGAAAGTATTTAATGTTTATAAAGGGAGGGATAGCGAGAAATTTACAGGTAATTGATATTTTTGGATTATTATGTTGCGTGTTAAAAATTAACGATTGGGGAAAGACAGGAAACACATCAGGATAAACCAACATTAAACAATCAGCCGTTAGAAGATAACTGGGGAGAAAGGGCGAGGAGCTTAAGAAGAAAGAGAAGGTTAGGAGGTTGGTATTATTTTTGTTTAGAGTAGAAGTAGTGGGTGAGAAGAAGAATCGGAATTTAAAGAAGGAGAAAGGTATTTAATATACATGGATTCAAGAATCCTTAATGATATGGGATTAAGGGGGGGTTTTAAGATTTTAAAATCGTCCGTTGTGATTTCAGTTTTACAATTAATAGAGTGAAGCCTAACACGTGAGAATTCTTTCGTAGAGAGAGCCTTTCCTGTCCTGTGGCTAACACCCAAATGGGAACAGAACCTCGCCCTCAGCGAGCGCACCGTACTGCCTATGTATCTCCCCAGTTTACAATTGGGGCAAGTAAACTCATAAATTACGGAGCACTTCGCTTCAGGCGGGATTCTGTCCTTACAATTGAAATATAATCCTATGTGGTGTCTATTTATGAAAATTAACTTAAAATTGGTATGGAAAAATAATTTATTTAATAGAGATGTAATTTCTTTTGAAAACTTTTATTTATAAAACCAAGATCCGGAAAGATTATGTAACGGATATCTTTGCAAACAGTAGGGAATTCAAATTTGGGATGGAAAATATTGTTTAAAAATTGGGCCATAATTTTTTCAATCAGAGACACAGGAAAACCGTTTCGTTTGAAATAGTTAGTCAGAAATACGACTTCTTGGTCAAATCCGGAGTAGGATGAACAAATATTAAAAGCCCGGAATATTAGTGTTTTGATGGCACTTATTTTGAAAGAAAAGTCACAAAAACTGAAAAAGTTTAGGCCTTGACCAGTAAAGTTTGGCTTACGAAAAACTTTGGTTACAAATCCAGTTGGGACACGGGAAATGAGGATATCCAAAAATGAGATGGAGGAATTGAGCTCCTTTCACAAGTCAATTTAATATTAGGATGTATATGATTGGCATATTGCAAGAATCTATCGCAGGACTCCTCTGTATTGAACAGAATGTATGTATCATCGACAAAGCGGCGGTAAAGTAAGGGTTCAATGCTTCCAAGTTCCAGATAAGAGAAGGCAGCAAGCAGGCGACGACCTCCCCCCCCCCCCAGGTAAGTTATTGTTTATCGGTTTTATTTACTGGGTTAAGGTTAACTTTCTATACGTTAATAAGTGCCCCATGATTAGCGTCCAAACATAATTTAAACATTGTTAAGAGAACTTAACATACAAACAAGGTTAAGAGACCGTAATTAACAAACAAACTTTAAACATTAACAAAACTTAACTAACAAATAAACTTCAAACATTGTCAACAGAACTTAACTGACAAACGATTAACTTCAAACATTACGCAATCTATAACATACCCTTGTCAATTATTCTAAATCTACATATTTCCTCCTTATTTTATTACCCTATTAACGTAACGAGGAAAACTTTGATGCCATTCATCGGAAGATTTACCTGGAAGCAAAAAACTTAATTACAAACTGAAACTACCGTTGTATTTCATTGTGAATTAGTCATTACTTCCTCCCCCACATTTTTTTGCTACTTCTAAAACTTGGCTCTATCTATTGAATCTATAAACTTGTGCTAAAACTATCTCTAATACCTTAACATGGGGCTAGGGCATGTGAAAACCTCAATAATGAACGTTACTGTGTTCATCAGCTATGCTTTTAAGCCCATAAGAGTATCGCATTTTCATCAGACCTAACTTAATTTGCTAGAAGAGTTTGCTAGAAAGACATTCAACTAGAGACTGATATACTGACATGATGCAATTTACCTTCAAGCTGCAAAGATATAACATAAAATGGATTAACGCGCATCAGTGTATTGATCTGATACAACTTATATGACCAATTTTAATCCTTCTTAATAAAGTTAAATACGTCATATATGTAGGTCAATCGGATCAGTTTTCCTCAAAGTTTTCACTCATCCACTCCCGTTGTAGTGTAGAGGTTCTAAGATACTAAAATTACAGAATCGCGATCCAGCAAAGATTCTTAGATCTTGGGAAGGATAGTTTAAGGGAAAGGAAGTAAGGAAAGTCAGCGGTGAAGTACTGGTGAGAGGAAACGAGGATATTTCAACGGAATTAGTTTGACACTTTTTAAAGTTATATTTTAATTTAATATTTATCTATTTTATTTTAAAACATATTTATTGAAGTGTTTTTTACTACATGATTTGGCAAACTGTTACAAGTTTGTGTTATTTTATAGGAAAATAGATTTTGTGCTACCGCAGAGTTAAATCTTTTGTTTACTAGCTTGACACCAAAATTTCTAGTGGCCGCTCGGTTATCTAACTCAAATATAGATTTATAATTTATATTAGTGAAACTGTTTAGTATTTTTTCAGCTTCACTAAGTTAGCGGTGCAGATGCCGTTCCTCCAGTGAAATTTGACTTTGAATCTGCATTCTCTCTTCATACGATTAATTTCTAATTTAAGGAATTAATTTCGTCACTCGACGTTGGACACGGTCTAATTTACAATATCCTTTCGCATATATGGAGACGATAATCGTTCGGCATACTCAATATGAGGTCTTTCAAGCGCTTTATATGTATGAGGGATAAATGATATATGCTGATTTAAAGGCGAAATGTCTATATAGAAATCCTAGACCCCTAGTTTCTTTATATGAAACTACAGTACATTGTTTTAAAAATTTAGATCACTCGAGATTAAGACACCTGACTTCTTTTAAAGTTTGACTACCTATATTATAATCTATTCGGAGATTATACAGGACCAATGCGAACTACCTTAAACTTGTCCACCTTGAATTTCATCTGTCATCTTTTCGACCAAGTCTTTTTACAAATTTTCAAGGCCACTATTGAACTTTGCCCTGGTAAATAATTTCGTGTCATCAGCAAATTTTGAAATTTTACACATAATATATTTTTTTTAAGATCGTTTATATATATATATATATATATATATATATATATATATATATATATATATATATATATATATATATATATATATATATATATATACATATATATATATAAATATATATATTCTCAAGTCATATTTAAAAATTTTAACTTATAGTACTTTTTAATGATATTTTATAATTGGTCACCTTTTAAAATAATTCAATGTCTTGTTGGCCTTTTCATGGTTTCTTCAAATGTATTAACTTAAGTAAACTTATCAAGTTCTCTGTAATTTTCTACTCAGTTGCCAGTTGACAACTGTGTGTGATACACAGAAATTGTTCTGCAATAAATATGTCTTGAGGAAGTGTGGTTTAATTCCTCATATATATATATATATATATATATATATATATATATATATATATATATATATATATATATATATATATAAAGTTAGAAATTACCGATTTTTTAACAGTATTATCGTGAAACGAAAAATAATGTATTTCGGCATTCGAGTGGGTTGGTTTCCTATATACATTATTTTTCGTTTCACGATAATACTGTTAAAAAATCGGTAATTTCTAACCTTTTCCTTAGAGCATACAAAATATGTCATCCTTCCTATTTAGATGAAGAAATTGTCATTATCAGGACCATTTTTTCTAATTTGTATTACCCCGATTGGTTCATATCGTCTGCCCATTTTGCAGCTAGGAAAACATTCTCTGGTAATAAGCCTTCCCGCATTAACGACTTCAACAAATGTATAACATTGCTATTTAATAATAAATTAAATAGTTTAAAGGACATATTTGGCAAAGCGGATATTAATCTATCCTTTAAATATAATAATTCCTTAAACCAATTGATGATAGCCAGGAAACCCAAAGAACATCATAACATAGGAGTATATGCAATACCATGCAACGATTGCCATAAAGTTTATATAGGGGAAACGGGGAGAAATCTAGACAAGATATTGTACGAACACAAAAGAGATATTAGAGTTGGCAGCGAAAGCAGTGGAATATTTTGCCATGTTAGAGACAAGAATCATACGATCGATTTCAATGGAAGTAAAATGGCATTTAAATTGGCTAACTATGTTAAGAGAAGAATCTTAGAATCGAGCTTGATATCGTCAGTTCCTAATTTAAATCTATCTGAGGGTCAATTTTCTTTTAATCCTGTAATAAGAAAGCAAATAAACAAAATAGTAAAATGTCAGCCCTTCAATATGTTTAGGCCTAACCTCTCCCCAGATTAGCCACAAGTAGGGGATTGGGGAAAAAAAGAGGGGATCTTGTGCTATGCTTAGATGCACTTCTCTTATATTTTCTACCCAGTGTGAGTTGAAAAAGGGTGTGAGATACACCGAAACTGTTCTGAATTAAATTGTCTTCGGAGAATGTGGTTTAATTCCTCATCTTTTCTTTAGATATTGCATTAATTTTCATTATATATATATATATATATATATATATATATATATATATATATATATATATATATATATATAATGAAAAACTCACAAAGTATCACGTGAGGAAAGCAAATGAATGCAATGTCCCGCAGCAAAAAATTAAATGGTGTTTTCGAGTACTTTTGAACTTTATTAAGTTCCTTATCAAGGATAACTACAATAAATAATATTATATTAGAGGTATATATACGAAAGAAAAGTATGAAAGACCGCCTCAAAAACAAGAAATCACCAATGAGGAAGACGGAAGGGGGAAGGTAAAGAAACACATTAAGAATTATAAGAAGCAGGTAGTAAGGTCAAACTGAGAAGACGGAAAGGGTAACAGATTAAAAGAAATGGAAATAGCCTAACGAGGGAGATTATAAGAAACGAGGAGGGAAAGAGTGGGGTAAATACAATCTACATGACAGAGCAGTGACATAATTAATAAAACAAAATGGGTCCACATAACTAAAGATTGTATATAAAACTAAAGACAAAAGTATTAGTTGTTTAATACTTAATTCATCTTGGGTTACAATTCTTCTTGGTAAATTCAAAGAGTAAAATTGGCTCTGTAAATTTGAGAAACCACTCGATGCATATCAAGAAAACACTAACCTTGTACAATCAGTTGTGAAAGGAAGACTTTTTGGAAAGAGCGAGGAACGTAAGAAAGAGTCGGGTAGGAGGTTTGTTAATATTTTATAGCATAAGTAGTGGATTGTAGGAGAAATCTGAATTTAGAGAAGGGGAAAGGAGTTTGATTCATAATTTAAATGTTCTCAATTTTAAAACTTTAAATGCTTTGTCTATTCTTGAATTTATATTTTCAGTACCAAAAGATGGGAAAAATTAACACTCGGAAGTCGAATCAAAGAAATTCATTTTTCACCTTCTACGTCCTTTCGTTCATCTTGCAACTTAAACTAAAGCTCGAGAGGAGCAGCCCAATCAAATTATATATATATATATATATATATATATATATATTTATATATATATATATATATATATATATATATATATATATATATATATATATATAAATATATATATATATATATATATATATATATATATATATATATATATATATATATATATATATATATATATATATATATATATATATATATATATATATATATATATATATATATATATATATATATATATATATATATATATATATATATATATATATTTGTACCCAACTATCGCATATTTGCAGCCTTTAGTCCTCTATCCTGCTGGTGCATTAAATTCATCTCTTCTAAAATTAGTAAATGAACTATTTACAAAAAGTCAGTTAAAAACAAAAACAACGAATAGTTCCATAACACCAATGAATTTCTACTATAAAACATTTAAACATTCTC
The DNA here is from genome assembly GCA_963969495.1 of Ceratothoa steindachneri. Lineage (NCBI taxonomy): Eukaryota > Metazoa > Arthropoda > Malacostraca > Isopoda > Cymothoidae > Ceratothoa > Ceratothoa steindachneri. The sequence goes on along the minus strand of OZ018328.1, from coordinate 49,071,111 downwards.
CACGTGAAACTGCTTTCATTACCCTGCCTAAAAAAATGGCTCTAAACTCTTCAAAGTATCTACTTCCCCCACACTCCCAATAATAATAATAATCTCAGGTGAGTTCTACCAACTCTAAGCCCTCTATCCTGCAGCTATATCTTGCACACAATTGAAGGATCATATTACAGCGATTGAAAATGCAATTATGATTTAATTGATGTTGAATTATTTAGTAGATGGCCTCTGCTTTTAAAAATAAATAGCTAATTAAAAGGCAAATCGCTCGCATTTGCATTTTATAGGTGATAATACGCGATTTATAATCACTTTTTATTTTTGATGCCACAGATGTGTTAACCCATAATATTTAGTGGCAAAATTTCAAGGTTTTATGAATAGTTCGGCTACTCTAATTCCTGCATTCAAGATGTGCTTAAATTTAATGCATATATCTTAATGGTGCCTCGCCAACGGAGATACTGCATCACAATCTCTTCATTGTGATGGTCAAACCGAGTTTTAAATTAAGAACTGTAGATTTAGTTTTTAGTTAATCTCACCAAACCAGTTCTAGCCTCAATTTTTCAGGAAATTACTGTTAATCTAGTTTTTTTTCTAAAATCTCGAGACTTGTTAGAGTCATCAGATTTCTAAATCTGGCCCTGAGGAACCACAAAAAGTACACGTCTGAAGAGTTACAAAATATATGCTAGATGTTAATCTTGGAATTCAAGATTAGGTACAGCTTTGGGTGAACGCCTAGTAAAAAAAAATTCGTTATAATAAATAAATAACTAAATGAAACTAAAATAATTTAATAGTAGTTCGAAGATACCCAGAGGCCCGGTTTTTCCTACACAAGGGAACAACGAGCAAATCTTTATAAAAAAACAAAACAAAGGAGAATAATACAAAGGATTAAAGGAATTGTGGTTTAAGGGGATTATTTGCTTTCATACGAAACTACCAACTACACTTCCCTTTCCCAAAATACACGCACGTACAGCAAATAAATACAAGTTTATTCGCACATACATTCCAGACGTACCCATAATTTATGCATACTCCACAAATACAAACGTACTGCATACCATAAACATACACACAAACACCATACCTACACTACACACACACAAACCTCATGCAAAAGAACAAGATATGTTGGAAATTTGATCCGAGGATAATTTTAGATGTCCGCTAGAAGAAAAGCAGAGGTACAGAACATATGTAAAGAAGATAATGGAGGAAAAGAAGAATGGAATACCAAAGAATAGAAATGAAAAGATCCTAATGATGTAAGGAAGATGGGTGTATTGTTAGATAAATGCCATCCACCTCACAAGACCTAAATGCCTAGTAAAGGAGAATGAGGAGAGGAGAAAAAGAAAATAGGTGAAAGGGTGGTAAAAAAAAGAAAATAATAAGAATTAAAAAAGAGACAATTATAGGTGAATATTGAAGTCGGAGCGTAAAAATGAGCCGGGAATTGTTTCAATCAGTTCTCATGCTTGTGTGAAGAACGAATGCCCCGAGGGATGACTGTTTTGGTTGAGTGAGTATTCTAATCGGTATTCGGATGATGCATATGTAGGAAAGAACAAGAACAAAATTTTGTTTGGGAGACAGAAATAAAATACAATCGCGTTGGGCGTTTTTTAAGGTCTCGCTTTTGAATTATCTGAGAGGTTCTTGAGTGGGCGTCGAGCAGGGAGATTTGGTCAGCTGTAAAATTGTTCTGATATTATGTTATGCTATATTACGTTATTATGTTATGTTAAGTTCTGTTATGTTAGGTTAGATTAGGTTATTATATTAGCTAGTTATGTTATGTCATGTTGTTAGAATAGATGAATCTGTTTTTAGCAGTTTCCTAAGTGCGGACTTACGGTTGATGGTGTGATTCGAACCCCTGATGACGACAGAGGCAACCGCCGCTAATCCCAAATTAAGGTGTCATCCGATAACTAAACCCGATCAATGTGGCTTAACTTCGTTAGTGTTCTAAATTGGCTAAGCCATGGACCAAGATCTAACTGCAAATACATACCCCTTACAGATTTGTCGTAATCACTCTAGAAATAGTCATATAAGAGTGTAAGTTTGCTAAGTGCGGGAAAAATAGTCACTCTAGGGCGGAGACAAAAAAATGATTAAGATAGAATTTAAAAAATAGCGATTTTCAATAGGCCTGAAAGGAAAATAATAACGTTATTCGAGCAAAACAAAATACAGATGTTGTGATGAAAAGTGACCTGAAACTAAGATGCCTTTTTAGAGTAGAAAAAGGCGAAATCCAAAGCCAACCTAAAGAGGCCTATCCACAAGCCAGATGAAGCCGCGAAGCCTATCTTCTCCCGGACAGGTGCTTCTGAACGATACACAAACCATGAGAAGTAAGAAAGGCGGAACCCATTTTATAGATATGGTTATAATTCCCTGTAAATTGCTTGAGAATCGACTAAAACTCCTCCTATCAACATTTATTACAGTGAAGGTACAAAGACAACGCCATGAGATCTTTGTGAATGATAAAATAACCTTTAAATAGACAATGTTGATATAAAGAAGCTTGATCACATACAACAATGTATAGCAGAAGATCATCTGCTCGAAAAGTTCGTGTGTTTTTATTATTCCTTTAATTAGTGTTCGCAACAGTATTAAATTCTTTGAATGCAGCAGATGGCAATGATTCCAGGCAGTATGAAACCTACATAAAGCAAAAATAAGACCAGAACGTCCCTATAGGGCGTATCCAGAAGCAACGAGTAAATGAAAGATGGCCACACAAAATTTGTGGGAAATCTTCATCTACGAGTTTAAACTAGGAATGATCCACAACGTACAGGTTGATCAGAAAGTCTTGTCATTCCCTAATAAAAACAATTATAATAATATCTTGCCAGAATGGACACGATCGTGTGCTCATACACTTGCAATCAGCCCTCTTCCAAACTGTAGGAGCTCGTGTCAGACATGTGAAATAGAAAATTAAAACAATATTAACAAGGGGTGACAAGACTTTCTGACCACCCTGTAGTGGCGGAGTGTGATTGAGATGAAGTTAGTTAACTCGTTACTCAAAGGAAGTAAGAGGTGTTGCAATTGAACGTGAATCATTTGAAACTGCACCAAACCGAGAGAGACATAATGGATATTAATTAATATCTTGTATTTAAATTAATCCGCTCCAAACAAAAGTAGACAATTATCTGTCCACATTTACGTCACATCAAAGATACTAGTGTCCCAATAAATCTACATAAATCTCCCAAAACTACAAAATAAGCAAGAAATTTTCTAAAAACTGTTACAAACAAAACCCTTAAACATTTTCCGCTCTTTTTCCCTCCTTTATCGAAGGGGAAAAGAGCGGCTTTGCGCCCAGCCCCAACAGCGCCACACGTGCAAACGTTTTAAAACATGGATTCCATTCCAGATCGGGAGTTCTGGTTTCTATTGAGAAGGGTACTTGGGGGAAGACAGCTGGTAGAATGACCATAACCGAAATGGAACTATTCAGAGGTTCAGGTAAGTGATAAATCCACCAGTGGTCAAAAAATGGCTTGATTAACCTCTTTCATAGCACTAGTGTGACAAACTGGAATGTTTAATAATTTATAGACCTCTTTATCAATGAAAATTGTACAAAACACATTTTTTTATGGATAAAAGTATTCTTACAATTGTTTTTTTTTGAGGTGGTTAAAGCATCATATTTCCTCTTGCTCTCAAACAACTTACATACTCTTCCTCTTATCACTTCTGACTCACCTTTCTTCGATGCCTTCTTCACGTTATTTCAGATAGTCCCATCCTTCTCTCCCACACCTTTAACATTATACACATCCTTTCCCATCAGCAGCCGATCAATCATACTCGTACATTCACCCTCTCTTGACTTCCTCGCACCTGCTCTCTAACTCTCTCCCGTCTGGTTATCTATTCTATACCCCCCCACCCCCTTTGGTTTCTGTGATGACATGGAGAGGAAAATTCAGTCACGGTTTCTAAAAGGCAAATTCACCCTTTTTAAAGTTTTAATTTTTTAACAATTTTATTGAAAAAGAAAATCAGAGTTTAAGCAACAAGAAATATTTTTTAGTGACTAATCAATGCTTAAATAGGGCAATGGGTGTCTATACTTCTTGTTTAACATGGATTCTAATATCAATAAAGGTAAATCCTTAGTTGTTTTTATTTATTTATATAATAGATCCAGAATTGCTGAACCAAGTTAGCGTCTGATGTTGGATTCGGTACAGCTCAGAACATCACTTTTTTTTTTTTAAATAACTCAAACCTCACTAAACCCACTTAACCGATGACCACGCCACTGCAAATTCTCTCGTAAGTTTTCTGTCTTTTTTAGAATGTGGAATTGCTTTCTCTTTTTCGAAGAAACTCAGCCATTTGAACTTATATATTTATCGAATAATTAAATATAAGAAAGAGCAATTTTGCTTGGATTGTTTCTCCCTTGGTTAATTTTGCAAAATTGACTTCCAATTGAAAGCAAATTTCAATTTAATGAGTGAAATTCTTAAATTCAATTAATCCATAATTTTTACTATTACCAAATCAATAATATATGATATTAATAATAAAAATGATGCTAATTATAATAATGAAAATAATATGATGATACCAATAATATTTATTTAATCATTAATTATATAGTACCTTTATTCACAGCACGGATACACTAGTAACTAAAACAAATATAAAAACTAAGAGATAAATAAATCCAATTGAGTCCCAATTAAAGCAATCAATGGGTTTTGTCGATGCAGCGATGACGAAGGAAGAACTTGACCGGAAAAGGTGTTATGGATTTCCCTATCTAGTAGAGAGAGAGAGAGAGAGAGAGTACCTTCTCGTTATGGACTTTGAGGTACTCCTATTCTTTGTGAATAGCCTCTTCTTTCGAGCATTCTCACTTACTCCTCCTTCTCTACTTCTAAGCATCCTTATTCCACCCACCATGGCTAATCCAATTATCTTTCACTTCTGTTTCATCCCTTCCTTGTACCCTTTTATCCATTTTATCATCCATTCACAAATGAATTAAATATCGTAGGGTACAATTGAGCGATCAGACCAGCCTGAACACCTTTACCTTCACCTGAATACCTGAACACCTTCACATTCACCTGAGCATTTGAATACCTTCATCTGAATTGAATTCACCGACACTGAGAAGGACTTGGGTGTAACAATCACTAGTGGCCTCAAGTTCTCGAAACAGTGCATTGAGGCGGAGAAAAAGGCCCAAAGGATGCTAGGTTATATAAAGCGCCAGTTTGGATATCGGAACAAGGATATTGTACTGTGTTTGTACAACTCACTTGTCCGACCGCACCTGGAGTATGCCGTACAATTTTGGAGTCCTTCATTTCGTAAGGACATCGCGAGATTGGAACGCGTACAAGCCAGGGCAACCAAGCTGATTCCCTCTATCCGACATAAAAGTTATGAGGATAGACTAAGGGAATTAGATCTGTTCTCGCTGGAAACTTGTAGACAGCGTGGTCAGCTCATCGAAGTTTTCAAAATACTTCGAGGGTTCGACAATGTTGACTACCGGGATATTTTCACACTGAGTGAGAACAGAACGCGCAATCACGGCTTCAAACTTGAACTGAAGCGTTACAACCGCAATCTGTGTGAAAATTTTTTCACCTACAGTATCTGCGGTAAGTGGAACGCGCTTCCAGCGGAAGTTGTCAACAGTGAATCTGTTAACCAGTTCAAGTCGAGACTAGACAAAGTCTTGAAAAGTGGCCGTTTAGGGACGCAAAACAATTGAGCAGCCATGTTCCTGCTCGATTGCTAGTCCAAAGGTACCCTCTTTGAATAGACCGTAAGGTCTCCTAGAGTACTTTCTTTCTTTGTAACTCCTTGTAACCTAAACAACTTCACCTTTAAATTTACCTGAACATTTGAAGGCCTTTACCTGAACACCTAAACAATTTCACCTGAATACCTGAACACCTTCACATTCACCAGAACATCTGAATACCTTCACCTGAACGCATAAACAACTTCACCTGAATACCTGAACACCTTCACATTTACCTGAACATTTCAATACTTTCACCAGAGCACCTAAGCAACTTCACCTAAATACCTGAACACCTTCACATTCCCCAGAACACATAAACAACTTCACCTGGATACCTGAACACCTTCACGTTCACCAGAACATCTGAATACCTTTACCTGAACACCTAAACAACTTCACTTGAATACCTAAACACCTTCACATTGACTTGAACACCTAAAAAACTTCATGTGAATACTTGAACACCTTCATATTCACCAGAACATCTGAATACATTCACCTGAACACATAAACAACTTCACCTGAACACCTTCATATAAAGTTTCGAGCACTAAATTAAGTGAGCATCGGGCAAAATCTATTTCCAAAAAAGAGTTAATGACCAACGAGGGCATTAACTGAAAGTTTTAAAAAGGGGTAAAGGAAGTGGTTAGGTTGGGTGAAGTGAATATTTAGAAAATAACTAGTTTGAGGTCATAAGTGGTACATTGCTTGGTGCACAAGGTAGAAGTGCTGTTCTATAAAAGTAAGAAGCGAAAACCAACGAGGGCATTACAGCTAGAAAAAAATGTAGGGAGAGATATGGAAAGAAAATGGTGAAGAAAGAGGAAGTGAAAATTGGTGGAAAATATATAGCAGGAAATTGACCTGGGGCTGTTTGGGTGCCTCTTTTTGCACGAGTGGTCACTGTGGCTGACCACTCACTAATCGGTCACCGTTCGAACCCCATTTGGTTCATCTACCGACCACCCAACCCCCTCTTTCTCCCGCTAATGCTACCCTTCGACTCACCAACGATTGTCACGCTGATTTTTATGTTAGTTTCATCATCCAGTCGGACCAGTTCTGGCCAAACGAGGGATATCGTTGTCAACCTACAAGAACAGCAACAACAAACAACACACAAACAAACAACAGCCCCACATACCATCCCTCTCCCATTGTTACCACTCTTCTAATTACCGTCTCCTTCGTCGGCGCGCCTGCCTCCGGGATCTCGTCCAAGCGAATAAAAGAAAGGTGTGCCAGAACGAGCGAGGCGGGGAGGGAGCGAGCGATAATTAGCGGCGGACAAATCGGGCCACGGAATAATGATAAAGACTCACTGTCTCTTAAAATAGTGGTGAATAGGTATATGCGACTGATAATGAGTATACAAGGACAAAGACTCGCTTAGTGACTCTAGAAATGCGTGTATATCTGTATGTCTGAGTGAAAATCAGAGTGTGATAATAGAGAATTTAACAGTCTCTCAGAATAGGTGTGTTTATATATGTACGCCCTCAATTAACACAACCTTGAGGAAAAAATGTAGAGGACGAAATGGATGACCACTATCAGCCTGAGCGAAGTAAACAAAAAAGAGAAAAGGATAAAGAACTATACAATTCAATCTTACTTCACGTGTACTCACCTACCAGTTGTGTATGATTTTTCACACACGGAGACAGCACTAATCATAACAGAAATTATCGGAATATCCGAAAGATTAATCAAACAAGCAATTAAACTATCGAAAAAGTATTCGTTAGAGTAGTCTAAGCATTTGCACCTACAGTATTTCACTTAAGTGAGGATTTCTATACATCAAGAGGAAACATTTACAAGGAAACAACATCAGTTCAAAATGATTATGGGTGACAGTAATAGACGCATCAGGGAACAAAGACACGACAGTGTATCGAGAGAAAAATTTACAATAGGCGAGAGAAGTGAATGTGGCAATGAATGAGTAAATTTTGAAGGGGCAAATCATTATTACATTCTGAACTTCTTCCATAAGAGACAACGTGGAAAATAGACATGTGTGGGACCAAATGAACCTTAAAACGAGATTGATTGCGTAGTGTTTAACAGAGGGGGAAAAAAAAATCATAATTTACATATCGGTTATCAGCTCCTTCACCAGAGTTAGACGAGAGATTTCAACTCATTTCAAAGAGAACAGATCCACTAAAATTGAAACTCAAATTATAATAAATACTTTCCAAGTTTCATTCAGAAGTTTATTGGATTTCGTGATCAAGTGAGAGTATCGTCATTAGAAAACTGCAACAATAATAGAGGAGAAGAAATTTTAGAATGTGAAACTTTGGAAAATAACCATTACATAAGGTCATCTGACACAAAATCTTACTGGTTACCTTAATATTTTACACAAGAAAAAACTAAAAATGAAACAAAATAGAATAATTCGAGAAAGGGTTTAATACTCAACAAGGCTTTTAAAATCAACTCACAGCAGAAACTAGAGCGTGAAATACAAATTTAGGGAAAATTTATCGAAAAAAACAAATCACTCAAATAGATGAAACAAAATCTAACATTTGATGAAAACTATATGACAAAAGTAGAGGACAAACGAGGGAAAAATCAATCACCGTGAAACTTATTGCACATTTAAAAACCAATCTTGATAGAGATTGAAACAAAATGAATGGGCTATGTGCAAGTGATGACAAATAATATTTCTTTATATTTCTAGTTGTGAACCTACATTAAAGTTGCTATGTTAATAACTAAAATAAATGAAAAAAAATCAATGAAGTGAAAAATAATGATTAAATGTTAGCTAAATGATATCATTGATAGCATGAGCAAAATAAATAACCAAATAAGTATAGAAAAATGATAAGCAGCGATGACGTAGAACCATAAAAATTATAAGATACAAAATATGGTAATAGTAGTGATATATATATATATATATATATATATATATATATATATATATATATATATATATATATATATATATATATATATATATATATATATTTATATATATAGTCATATGAGTTGCTGCTGACCAGTCTCATCTTTGATTTCACGGTGAAGGTAAGGACACATAGGAGGCTGATGTACATTTAATAATAAGGTTTACCAACAGATAAAATGGAGTAGGAATGGGTTCACCAATAGCTCCAATAGCAGCCAATATTTTCATGATTCATCTTGAAAACAACTTTATGAAACATTGCCCTTTAGATTTCAAACCCATATTTTATCGTAGGTATGTGGACGACTCCTTTGCTATTTTCAATAATATAGAACATGCCCACCATTTTTTTAAATTTTATAAACTCTTATCATCTAAACATTTAATATACCATTGAATTGGAGAGTAACTATCAACTTCCTTTTCTAGACGTCATTATAGAAAAAACCGACAAACTAACTACCTCAATATACAGAAAGCCTACCTTTAGTGGACTAGGAATCAATTTTTTCAGCCATTGTGACTTGTCACATAAACTCAGTGCAATTAAATCTCTAATATATAGAGGTTACCATCTCTCCTCCAATTATTCCCTAATGCACAATGAATTCCAGACTCTTACGTCTTATTTTAAAAATAATTGCTTCCCCCCCCCCTCCCCCACACCTTTGATTGACAAGCTAATCAATAATTTTCTTACCAAAATTTATTCTCCATCCTTTCTCTCATATAATGTTACCAAAAATGAAAAATATTTCGTAGTACCTGAAATGGGACCTTACAATAAATTATTCCCTAGAAAATGCAACAAATTACTCAAAAAATATTTCTTTCATACCAACTTCAAAATCACTTTTGTCAACCCACTTTCCATAGGAAGTTTCTTCTCGTCAAAAGACAAACTTCCTCTAAAAATGAGCAGACGTGTTGTTTACGCTTTTACGTGTCCTTGTTGTTTCCAAGGAACCTATATTGGTAGTACGGTTCGCTTATTGAAAGAGAGGTTTTGTTCTCACATGGGAATAAGCCATCGCACTTGAAAAAAAATTGTCTAAGAAGGAGGCTTCTGTAATTAGAAATCATATTATACAATGCAAGACAGAATGTTCCATAGATAACTTCAAAATAATTGGTCACAACAACAATGAATATAGTTTAAGAATTCTGGAATCCCTACTAATACGGAGAAAATCTCCTACATTCAACATAGATAACACCGCTCTTTCCCTTCTTATTTCTTAATTTTAATTACCTCATTCAACAACCAACCAACCTTCTCTTATTTAACAACCAACCAATCAAATTCCTATCCTTCTTTAAGCCACATCCTTTATAATTTCTCCACTTTGTGATTTCTCCTGAACTTCATCGGTAAGCAATATTATACTGCAATTATTTACTTTTGTGTTTTTGCTTTGTTTTTGTTTTTTTTCGTGTCAGTAGTGGTTACATTAGATTGATAATTTGATTCTCTTGCCCTTTTAAATCCCTGAGTAATTTTCTAATTTTTGATTTACCTACATAGTCTTAACCTGATTATTTTTAATATTTTTTTAACTGTATTAGATTAATTTATGATTTTAGAACCTGAAGATGGGTGATACGCCCGAAACGTTGTTCCATAAATAAATCACATGTACCTCAGCCTCCTATGTGTCCTTACCTTCACCGTGAAATTATATATATATATATATATATATATATATATATATATATGCAAAACTAATCGCCAAAAAACACGTGATCAAAGATGCTTGAAATATTCCAAAGGAAAATAATACACAGAATACGCCCAAGCGCTTTCGTGTTTACATCATCAGGGGCAGAAGTACAATGAAATGAAGAACTAGTTAATAAACAGAGAAATGTGACGTCATTCAAACGTACCGACGAACAAAAACAATCGTTTAGCGGAAAAATCAACTGACGCACAAATGAATAGCCCACCAGCGGAATTACAATATAAAAATTAATTAAACAAATTAAATTTATATTGCGAACAAATATTCCTCGTGATACAATTATCTAATTTAAATAGACTCTCACCTAAATTTAAATTAATTTTATGGGAGAATTTGATTATGGCTGATTCCATCAAATTTCTTTCAATAAAATTGGGCCCCAAAATATATGATTTCGCATTAGACCAATCTATTTGATGGTTTAAAGTAGATTGATGGATAAACAGTGCATTTGAAGGTTTCCCCGTTTGACAACTGTAGTTATGTTGTTTAAGTCTCACATGTAGGCTTTTTGTTGACTGGCCTATGTAAAAACCAAGACAAGATTTGCACAGAATTTTATAAATGCAAGCCATTTTATTAGGGGGAGAATTTTTAATTACTAAGATTTTAACGTGGAATTATTAGAGAATACAACATTAACATTAAAATATTTTAATAATTTCGGAACATGGGACAAGAGTTTATTAAAAGAGAGCGTTAAAATATTATTTCCCGTAAATGAGTATTTGATTTTATTTCCATAAAAGGACTGCTTAGCTCTGTGCAGGTAATCATCCAGAAAATAAGACGGATAAGTTAACTTTTCACTAATGATTTTGATTGATTCTAACTCTTCATCGATAAATTCTGGGCCACATACTCTAAAGGCATGCAAATACAAAGAACTAAAAGCTGATTTTTTCGTTTTTTTTGCTGATGATTCGAATAATAATGGATGCAAGACGGAACAGAGTTGGCTTCCGGAAAACCGAGAACTTAAAACCTTGCGGCGGACGGTGTGCCATGGTGTCTAAAAAAGATAATTCTCCGGCTTATAATTTATGAGTGAACTTAATATAAGTTATTAAGGCCACCAAGTAAATTAGTTACGTTACACTCCATAGGCCAAATACAAAACACATCATCTACTTAACGATACCAAATATCATTTTTGGGTAGGATGTGGGCTAGTAACTTAGACTCAAAAAATTCCATATACAAACAACTCAACAACGGGGAAAGAGGGTTTCTCATGGCCATGCCGAAACGTTAGAGATTTCATTTATCATTAAAACTAAACGGAGAATTTAGGATGCAGAGTTTGATTAAATCTATGCAAACATGTGTAGAAATGGGCAAAGAAATTTGTTCAATTGCTTTCGGTAGCCATATGAGCAAATCATTCACGGTGCCTTTTGTAAATAAGGAGACAACATCGAAGCTAATCATTTTAAATTTGAAGTTAAGCGTCTGCGACTCGAGTTTATCAGTGAAATCACAATGATTTTTAATATGAGCGGAGGATAAGCTGCCTAAAAGAGGGCTCAGTAAAGAAACTAACCATTTTGATAATTTATAACCAGCAGAACCTACAGAACTGATGATCGGACTCATGGAGATATTTTCTTTGTGAGTCTTGGCTAACCCATTTAAATAAGGTAATGTAGGGGCAGACATAGCTAAATTACGTAATATGTTCTTATCTTTAATGAAACTTTTTAGCTTCTTGTTAAAAACTGCTATAGTAGAAGTTAAGGGATCTTTATTTAATTTATAGTAAGTAAATTCATCGTTTAGTAGATTATCCATCTTAGTTATATAATTTATCACGTTAATATTTGTTTGCAATATAAATTTAATTTGTTGAATTAATTTATATATTGTAATTCCGCGGGTTGGCTATTCATTTGTTCGTCAGTTTGTTTTCCCCCTCAACGATTGATTTGTTCGTCGGTACGTTTGAATGACGTCACATTTCTCTGTTTATTAACTAGTTCTTTATTTCATTGGACTTCTGCCCCTGATGATGTAAACACAAAAGCGCTTGAGCTTATTCTGTGTATTATTGTCCTTTGTGATATAAAATGCAGAGCAAAAGATAATATATAATTTACAATAAATTAGAATCCTAAAAAGATCTTAAAGGGATACAAAAGATAACCATCCAAACACTCACCCAAAGAGAAGTGTGGAAAAGGGTTTGAAGTCGGCGGGGATAAGAGTGTGTTAGTTATATCATGAGCAAGGGAGCAGAAAAAGTGTCGCAATTAATAGTAGGGGCGCAAGTTTTAATATAAAGGGATTCTAGATTTCTCGAGCTTTGTTCATTTTTATTCGACCAATTATTTTAAAGCTATGATAGTTATGTCAGGGTTGCGTTTAATTGGATGGATTCTAAGAGAGGATACCTATTTACGATTAAGTGGGTGTCCGGTACGAACGCTGATTTCCATGTTTGAGGAAAACTTTGCTCTCAGGGAGCAGCGAATCGTGCTGCCTATGTATGTTCCTTGGAGACACGGAGAACAGGTAAATTCATATACAACACGACTGCGCATCTCTAGAGGAGGTTGATCTTTCTGGTTGAAACAACTGCCAATAGTAAATTCACTCATTTGCAAATTTTTGAATTCCTAATCTTTCCTACGATGTTCCAAATTATTAAAGCGCTATTTTTTTCATATAAAATTTAAATTAGTATTTGTATATAAATTTAATATTTTTATTACTTTCATTTAACTTATTTATCTGTACATAGAAATCTAGCGAAGTAAATTATATAATAACTCCAGAAAGTTTTTCTCATAGCAACCAAATCAAGGGTATAGTCCAAGTAAACAAGGGGATTTTATCGAGAAGAAGGACTCTCAATCCGAGAAAAGGGTATGAACTTCACCAAAGGGCATTGGGCACGGATCTACCCGTTCGGAGGAAGGAAGTGAATTTATACTGTGGCAAAGGATAGCCAGAACGCAGGGCTCTCGTGGACCTTTAGTCGCTCTAGATAATTATATACGAATCCCGATGGCTATAGATATTCTTCTCGCCTGCCCTTCGGGTAAAGAAAGTCAGTCTTCGGCGAATGAAAAATTGTTCGATTAATTTAGAATGATTGGTTAATTATAGTGCGATTATATGTGGCGAGAGAAATCCTACATACCAGTCCGTATATATATATATATATATATATATATATATATATATATATATATATATATATATATATATATATATATATATATATATATATATATATATATATATATATAATTGTGCTGCACCTTGTTAGAACCGGTGAAAAAACTGTTCTAGTGTTAGAGTTGGTTCTGAAGCATCAGTGTTATCAGTAGTTCTAAAGTTAGAATTCGTTCTTCTACAAACCAGTGAGACTTCATTCTGGTAACACCAGTAAAATGAGTATTTCTAATATATAAGTTCTTTTTTGAACAAACCAATGAGATAAGTGGATCTAACGAAAGATTTCGTTCTAGTAGAAACTAGGAAGATCAGTGTGATATAATGTGAGGGTTTGTCCTTATACAGACCAGTAAGTTTGACATCAGTGGTAGGGAAAATGATGGAATCTATTATAGCAAGGAATATTAGAGATCACTTGGATAAGCATAAGTTGATAAAAGAATCACAGCATGGCTTTAGTAAGGGTAAATCCTGTCTGACTAATTTGCTGTCTTTTTATAGTAAGGTGTATGAAGCAGCAGATAATGATGAAAACTATGATATTTTATACTTGGACTTTAGTAAGGCTTTTGATCGAGTGCCACACTTACGGCTTCTGAGCAAAGTTAAATCACACAGGATCGATGGCAGTATATTTAGGTGGATTCAGTCATGGCTTGGTGACAGACAGCAAAGAGTTAGTATAGATGGAGTTAAATCTGAGTGGGGGTGTGTTAGCAGTGGAGTACCGCAAGGATCTGTTTTGGGTCCCTTGCTATTCTTAATTTATATTAATGATCTTGACATAGGTATAAATAGTGACCGGAGTAAATTTGCTGATGATACTAAGCTAGGTAGGGCCATTAGGGCTGATTCTGATGCTGTTTTAATGCAGGAGGAATTGACCATTCTCTCCAATTGGGCCGAGAAATGGGAAATGAAGTTTAACATAGACAAATGTAGTGTACTTAGTATAGGTAGAAATAATCCATTGAATAGTTATAAATTAAATGGGAGAATTTTAGGGAGGACCGATTGTGAGAAGGACTTGGGTATTTTGGTAAGTTCAGACCTTCGTCCTAGAAAGCAATGCCTAAATGCTAAGAATAAAGCTAATAGGATATTGGGATTCATTAGGAGGAGTGTAAGCAATAAGAGTGCTGAAGTCATTCTAAAACTGTATCTGGCGCTAGTTAGGCCTCATCTAGACTATGCAGTACAATTTTGGTCACCATATTATAGGAAGGATATTGATTTGCTTGAGTCTGTGCAGAGAAGGATGACAAAGATGATTGATGGGCTAAGGAACTTACCTTATGGTGAAAGGCTCAGAAAACTAAATCTACATACATTGGAAAGGAGAAGAGTCAGAGGGGAATTGATTGAAGTCTTCAAATGGGTAAAAGGATATAATAAAGGGGATCTGGGTAAGGTTCTTATACTTAGTGAACATCACAGGACACGTAGCAATGGGTTTAAGCTTGATAAGTATAGGTTTAGGAAGGAGATTGGGAGGAATTGGTTTACAAATCGTGTGGTAGATGAATGGAATAGGCTCACTAGACATGTGATAGAAGCCTCCTCTCTGGGTAGTTTTAAGAATAGATTAGATAAATATATGGATGAAGCTGCTAGATGGGACTGACTTTTTTTATGTATATATGTATATATTTTTCTAAGGAGTGGGGAGATTATATTTTGCGGTTGCATGAATGGACATAATCCTCTGGATGCATTTTATGTATATTGTAGATTAGATCTGACAAACTCCTGTAAAGGGTGACAATGTTGATGACTTTTCTCTGGTAAGAAATCTTTTGTGTGTTGACTGGAACAGGAGCTGCCAAGTGTAGGCCATGAATGGTCTTTTGCAGTCTCCTTCTTTTCTTATGTTCTTATGTTCTTATTAGTAGTTCTAGTGTGAGAATTCGTTCTGATAATTCCAGTTAGATCAGTGTTTCTAACTTAAGATTTAGTTTTGGGACAAACTAGTGTTATAAGTGGTTCTAATGTGAGAGAGAGTTCTGGTACAAACCATTGGCATCAGTAGTTCTAGTGCGAGAATTCGTTCTGATAAATCCAGTGAGATGAGTGGTTCTAATTTGAGAGATCATGCTGGTACAAACCAGTCACATTAGCGGTTCTAATGTAGAGACCTCGACATTGTACATAGCAGCGACATTAGAGAATATAATGTGTGTTTGTTCTGATACAAACCAATGGGATCAAAGGCTATAATGTGAGGCTTCATTTTGGTACATACCACGAAGATCAGTGGTTCTGATGTGAAAGTTCGTTCTGCAACAACCCGTGAGATCTATGTTTCTGATATGAGAGATATCTACTATAAAAACCACTGAGAACAGAAGCTCTAATGTATGTTATTTCTGGTACATACCACTGAAATCAGTAAGTCTAATGTGAGAGTTTATTCTGGTAAACTAGTATCATAAGTGGTTCCAAATTTATATTTCCTTCTGCTAGAAACAAAGAAGGTCAGTAGTTCTAATTTGATAGTTCCTTCTGGTATAAACTAGTGAGATCAGAGGTTCTAAAATAAGAACTAGTTCTGGTGCACATCCGTGAGGTCAGTGCTTCTAATGTAAAAAATCTTTCTAGTACAAATCAGTGAGATCAGTGGTTTTAATATGAGAGCTTCCTTTCAGAGTTCGTTCTGGCAGAAAACAGGTAGATCAGTAACACTAATTTGATAGTTCGTTCTTATACAAACCAGGGAGATCCGATGACCTAATGTAAGAGTTCGTTCTTTTAAAATCCACTGAGATCGGTGGTTATAGGAATAGTGTTCGTTATGGTTCAAACCTATGAAATCAATGGTTCTAAGAACGAGTTCACTCTGGTACAGTCCAGCGAGATCATTGATTCTAGTAGGAGAGTTACTTCCCGTACAAATCAGTGTGATCACTGATCTACTGTAAAAGTTTGTTCTGGTACAAACCAGTGAGATTAGTGGCTCTAATATTAGAGTTCTTTCTGTTCGAAACCAGTGAGATAGGTGGTTCTATTGTAAAAGTTAGTTGATGTACAAACAAGTCAGATCAAAGGCTCTAATGTGATAGGTGTTCTGGTATAAACCAGTGAGATCAGTGGTTCTAATATGAGAGTTCTTCTTGGTATAAACTAGCGACATCTGTGGTTCGAATTTGAATGTTATTTCTGGTACTATACAGGAAGATCAGTGGTTTTAATTATACAGTTCTTTCTGGTATAAATTCCTGAAATTAATGGTTCTAATTTCAGATTTAGTTCGAAGTACAAACCAGTGTGATCATTGGTTGCAATGAGAGTGTTTGTTCTGGTGCCATCCAGTGAGATCAGTGGTCATAATATATGAGTTCGTTCTGGTACAAACTAGTGAGATTAGTGTTTCTAATATGAGAATTATTTCTATACAAAACATCCAGATCAGTGGTTTTAATAGGCTAGTTCCCTTGGTATATACATGAGTGTGATCACTGGTTTCCTTATTAGAATTCGTTCTTGTATAAACTATTGTGATCAATGGTTTTAATGTGAGAGTTCTTTCTGGTACGAATGGTATCAGAGACGAGAGAATAGAATTCTAAACAGATGTGCACCAGAACTAGCTCTCATTTTAGAACCTCTGATCTCACTAGTTTATACCAGAAGGAACTATCAAATTAGAACTACTGATCTTCTTTATTTCTAGCAGAAGGAAATATAAATTTGGAACCACTTATGATACTAGTTTTATTCAGAATAAACCCTCACATTAGACTTACTGATTTCAGTGGTATGTACCAGAAATAACATACATTAGAGTTTCTGTTCTCAGTGGTTTTTATAGTAGATATCTCTCATATCAGACATATAGATCTCACAGGTTGTTGCAGAACGAACTTTCACAGCAGAACCACTGATCTTCGTGGTTTGTACCAAAAATTTAAAAAATGGAACCCTTTGTTTGCTCTTATGGTGTTCTTAAATCTCTCTAACAGTTCATCTCGATTATGTTGGGAATGTTCTTACTAAAACATTCGGAAACATTGTACATAGCAGCGGCATTAGAGAATCTAATGTGTGTTTGTTCTGGTACAAACTAGTGGGATCAGAGGCTCTAATGTGAGGCTTCATTTTGGTACATACCACGAAGATCAGTGGTTCTGATGTGAGAGAATAGAGCCCCAAACGATCGTCTTTGATTAAATCACTGTCTCTCGCAACCCTGCTGTAGCTTGGAAGTGACCACCTTCCCTCCGACACATGGCCCTGTCTTCACGACTTCCCTCTTTACGACTTCTTTAAAGATCTCGCCTTACAAACTATCTGTCGCAGACGGCTCCGTTCCTTTACGCTTTGAATAAAAACAAACCTGTCAGTTCGGTCTGCGATCAGACCTCACCCCATTGGTGAAGATTGATTCTGCTTCGGGAGTCCTTGATTGCGCTTGGAGGATTGGCGACTGTGGTTGATTGTGTTCAGTTAATATGAAAATATTGCGTTAGTGGTAGTGAAGGGACATATGCGCTTCACTACCTTTTGGCAACAACCCGGATTTGGATGCACGATTAGATCTAATTAACTCTTTCCTGGCTTAATATTACCCCTCCCCCCTAAATAAAACGACCATCTAATCCGTCAAGAACCCTTCGAAATATTTTGTGCACAAACAAACAATCCACGATGATCACATAACCACCCCCAAGATCTTTTGGCGTATGTGCCACATGCGGTTCAAATCCCGTTCCATGTTTTAAGGAGGCTGGCGAAAGAAGCTGAGATGGATGCTATGGAACCCTTAAGAGATATTAAAAAGGCTTAGAAAGTTCTGAAACCTGAATAAATTAGATACATTAAAAGCATCCCATTTTTCTCTCTCACAATCCTTCATTGACTTCAATCCTAAAATCACTGATTAATGGTAAGGGAAGATTTGAAGGATGGAGTCATTAGTCTAGGAATGAATATGAAATAATATGTAATTTACTAAATGGTTTCTGAATAAATAATGAGAAGTAAGAATAGGGATTGGATTATAATCATGGATCATATGAAGGGATTGAAGACGAAAATGATGAAAGAAAAACGAGAAAAAAATAATAAAAGCCCCCCCTTCCTGATTATTTACATGTGGCTGTTTATTTGCGTGTGTGAGTGTATATAGTGTGTACATAGGTTACACATGAAAATTACCTCAATATAATTGACTAAACACCATGGCTGTTGAAAACGGGCTTTTTTTAATTAGATCTAACTAAAAGAAACCCTCCGTAATCAATTTACAAGAGGTGAGTCAAGACTGGAAAAAAAACAAGTCGAGAGTAAAAAAAAAACATAATAAGACTAAAAAGGATTAATGTGAAGGTTAAAAAGTCACTGTAGATTACTTCTTTATTTTATTGCCTGGGTGAATCTTCTGTTACCACTTACAGTGAAGGTAAAATCTCTTATATTTTCTGCCTTGAAAAAGAAAAATGAGAGAAAGGCCTACTTTTGAATGTTATGGTTGGTGCGATGGGACTTCTAAATAACTTGTAATACCAGTACCCAACATTTGGCTGCAGAAAATTACGTGGTTTAGTTTACCTCGATTAACTCAACTAGCGAGTGTCATTTAATTTGATAATTTGTCAATGTTAACTATACCACCCTAATGTAAAATAACATGTCAAACTATCCTTTGCTTTAACAACTTGCTGAAAAGTATTCTGAAGTACAGCGTGCGGTCAGTATTTGTTCGCATGATGACTGTCTCAGGTAAAGATGAAAACAGTGTTTTTATTTTTTCAGATATATTCGTTAAATTTGGGTAAATTTGTCTTCAGGAAAAATTCTCTCGATGAGGCTACATTATTTTGCCTATCTCCCGTTATAGGCCCCACAAGGCCCTGGTAATCCTGGCCTTCAGCTCGTCCTTTGTGTTGCAGCTGTATTTTTTGGTCTCTCGTTCCACTGCTCCACAGACAAAGAAGTCGAAGGGGTTGCAGTCGCATGACAAATATCAGGTGCTGTGTGATCGAAGAAATTCTTTGCCGCTTAAGCCTGGGTCTTTCAGCTTGTATAGCAGGAGGCAATCTTAATGCCACACGTACGCCTCCTTGCATCTACCCTCTCGACCCAGGGCTTCATTACCTCGCTCAGAACCTAGATGTAGCCGTCGGTGTTAAGCCTGGGACCCTCGAGTAAAAAGTGCGGTGACAGGACGTCGCATCCAATGCTAACGATACTAAAGACCATGATTGTCGCTGGAAATTTGATCTGCATGACTCTAGAGAAGTCCTTATATGCGAAATAAAGGACATCCTTGCTTTATTTCAAGTCCGATTGCTCAGGCTTCAGGAAGGCTGCTTTGGAAGTTGTGGGGTACTCCTTCCTGCCCTTGGCCACCACCTTCAGAAGGAACTGCTTCTGCGCTGCTTCTCGGGTGATAGCTGCAGTGAAGGTAGTCATCAGGGCCCCTCCCCATTCGGCAACATCGTTTACCACCTTCACCTGGTCAATCCCTTTTTTCATCTTGTAAAAGAGAGGATCTCCCTACTAACTGGCAGGGCTCTTAGCCAAGAGTATGGCCAGTTCCTCTCCTTGTCCTGGGAGAAGAAGCCTGAAAGAGGCTTGTTGGGATTGAAGGCCTTTCCATCCAGTTGTTTCAGTCCCTTGCCCTCTCTGTTCATGTTCTAGACCATGAACAGATGCGGATAACTTTTGATAGGCTCTTGTGGCTTTTTTCATCTGTGAAATTATGTTATGTTATGTTATGTTAACACAGATCCACCTGTTGTTCAGGAGTTGATCTTCTGGTATTAGGAAAAATTCTTCTCGTGGGAGAACAACTTCAGCATGTCTGCTTCCAACGGGGTTTTTTTAACTTGTATATCAGTTTCTGATGTGATTGAGTCGCTTTTCTTGCATCACTTTGGACAGAAATCGCCCCTTCCTCATCTTGTATGAAAAGTAACAAATGTTTTTATGAACCATTAGCCTTATGAGCTTTTCATCCACACCTTTCTCCCTTGCAATGGCACCTCGACTCAGAACTAATATATTTCTCCTATTCTTCGGTAACACGGATTCTCTATACCTAGAAGCGCTCTATTCCACCTAATCCTTGGTAGCATGGGTTCTCTCCTTTTAGAACATCACCATTTCTACTATTCCTCAGTGTCATGGGTTCTCTTTACGTAGAACCACCCTATTCCGCATATTTGTCGGCTAACGGGTGTTTTCTCAACCTAGAACCACCATATTACTCCTTTTCTTCTACATTATGGGTTCGCCCTTCTTAGAGCCACTCTTTTCTCATATTGCTCTTTGTCATGAATTTCCTCTACTTAGAACCAACTTATTACTCTGTAACATGGGTTCTTTCTCCTTAGAACTACCTTTTTCATTCCATTTCACTTTGGCGTGGGTTTCACTTACTTAAAACCACCATACTCCACCTATTTTTTGAAGCCTTGGGTTCTCTCTACACAGAACTATTCAATTCATCCTATTCCTCGTCTATGAGGGTTCTCTACTTAGAAACCCCATATTTCTCAAATACCTTCGTAGCATCGGTTTTATCTACTTACAACAATCCTACTTCTTCTATTTCTCGGGAATTAGGTTCTATCTACGTAGAACAACTATATTCTTCTCAATTCTTGTTAGCTCTGTTCACTCTACTTAGAACCGACCGATTTCTGCTATTCCTGACCAGTATAGGTTCTTTTTTCTTAGAACAACTACCGTATTCAACATAGTGCTTGGAACTTGAGTTCTCTCTACTTAAAACCAACCTATTCGTCGTTGTTATGGGTTCTTTGTACGTATAACCACCTTATTCCTCCTAGTCCTCTGGAGCATGGGTTATCTTTCCATATATCCACCGTATTCCTCCCTTTTCTCGGTGGTATGGGTTCTGTCTACTTCGAACTGCCAGATTCCTGCAATTTCGCGGAAGCATGGGCTATCTCTACATAGAGCCACCCTATTACTCATATTCCTCGAAATCATGGGTTCCATCTACATACAACGACCCTAATTTTCGTTGGTATGGGTTCTCTCTAATTAGAACCAACCTATTCAGCCTATTCCAAGGTGTTAATGTTCTTTCTACATAGAACCATCCTATTCCTCCTATTTATTGGTGTCCTGGTTTCCTTTTACGTAGAACCACTCTATTCATTTTATTCTTGGCTGTTATGGGTTCTGTCTAATTAGAACAACCCGTTTCCCCCAAATCATCGCTGGAATATCTTATATATGCATAGGGCCACCCTATTCCTCCTATTCTATGGTGTCCTTGTATTTATTCATTGATTTCATGGGTTCTTTCTAATTATAACCATCTGATTCGACCTATTCCTCGGAGTCAAGGGTTCACTATTCCTAGAAATACACTATTCCATCTATTCCTTGCTAGCAAGGTTCTCTACGCATAGAACCACTTTATTCCCCCCATTCCTGGGTGTTATGCTTTTTATATACTCAGAACTAATATATTACCCCTATTCTTCGTTAATATGGGTTTTATGTACGTAGAAACACCATATTCTTCATAATCTTAGGTAGCTAAGGTGCCCTCTACTTAGAAACCTCAGTTTACTGCTATCCCTCGGTAGCAGGGGATCTCTCTACTTAGAACCTGTCTATTCTCTTATCTTTTGAGTTGATGTTTTCTCTTTACTCTAAACAAACCAATTTCTGCTATTCATCGGTAACTTGGCTTCTTTCTTCTTAGAACCACCCCATTCCTCCTAATCCTCAGTCGCCCGGCTTCTCTATGTAGAACCGACTGATTCCTCTATTTACTGAGTAGCATAAGTTCACTCCACCTAGAACCAATGTAATCCTCGAATTTCTCTGAGTCACAGGTTCTCTCTACTTAGATCCACCCTTTTCATCGGTGTCATGGATTCTCTTTATGTATAACCACTCTATTCCACATAGTTGTCGGTTTCAGGGGTTTTCTCTACTAAGAACCCCGCTATTCCTCTTCTTTCTCTATCCTAATGTTTATCTCTCTTAGAACAACTCTATTCATCCTATCCCTCTTTATTATAGCTTCTCTCTCCTTGGAATCAACTTCTTCATTTAATTTTTCTGGGTCAAGGGTTTTCCTTACTTAAAACCACCATATTCCTCATATTCCTCTGTCTCATGGGTTCTCTCTACTCAGAACTAATATATTTCACCTATTCCTGGGTAACATTAGTTCTCTCTACTTAAAACCTCCTGATTCCTGCTATTCCTCTGCCGCATGGGTTCTCTCTATTAAGAACCACCCTGTTCCTTTTAGGTATTTAAAACAACCCTATTCCCTATTCTTACTATTCCTCTCTGCCAAGAGTTCTATCTACAGAGAGCCACTCTATTCCTACTAGTCCTCCATCTGAGTTCTTGTATCTACTTAAAACCCGCTAATATTCCTAATCCTTGGTCATATTGGTTTCTTCTAATTATAATCACCCGAATCGTCCTATTCCTCGGTAACATAAAGTATCTCTAATTTGAACCCCCCTATTCGTGTTATACTTACTTGTCCTGGTATTATACGTAGAACCACACTATACCTCGGTGGCATGGCTAATAACTACTTAGAACCAGTCTATAACTTCTATTCCTCGGCAAAATGAGTTCTCTCTCCTAAGAGGCACCCTACTCTTTCTATTCCTCATTGCAATTGGTTCTCTCCAATTAGAAACACCATTTTACTTCTAATCATCGGTTAGGAGGAATAAGGTGGTTGTAAGCAGGGGGTTTTATATAGAATAAACCTATTCTTTGGTGTCATGGGTTCTGTTTACCATAAATCACAGTACTGTTTCTATTTATGGTAAAATGGGATCCACCTACTGAGAACCATCCTATTTCTCCTATTTGTCGGTAACATGGGTTCTCTCTACTTAGAAACACCCTATTTCTCTAATTCTTGGTGTGAGGGAACGAACCCTAAGGTCCACCTTGAGCCCCCTCCCACCCTTTAAGCAGAGACCACGTGGGCCTAAGCTAGATCTCTAAACGCAAGGAGAGAAAACTATTCCCGCGTGTGAAAAATTCAAAACGGCTAGGAACACCTGTGTTTTATCAGTCGGCCTATCACCAGCTCAGACGCAATTTTTCCGACCTTGCCCTGCCTGGAGGCCAGGGTCAACCCGGGAAGAAGCTTCCTCGGTCATCTTATCTCGTCTGGGCCTAAAGAGACTGGCGCCAATGGTTACTCCCAAGAGACTGCCATGCCAGGAGGCTTTCTAGCGAGGAAGCCAGCAGGGAATTTAATCTAAGGTCCACCGTTACTCCTTTAAGAGTACCGCCCTCCCTTTCGCGAAGATACAGCCCCACGCTTTAAGTCGAATCTCGGAGTTAGGTCTCCTTGGCTAGACAGATGTCGTGAGTTTGGCCACAGTCAATCGGCAAATTCGTGAAACGACTTTTTCTTTAGAGAAATGCGCGAACCACTCTTCTCAACCCCATCAAAGAAACATCGCCCCTCGTCTGAGATTACTCATCCCAATTTGAGAGTCTCACCCAACCTGGAAATTACCTCACTCGTGCCCCAGGTAATTCCGACCCCTCCGTCAAGAGTACAACGTTCCTCGAGCAGCAAGACTAGCTCGCTTCGTAAGAATCACTCCTCTCACTAAGAGTCAAGCCGTCAAGGTAAAACCCTTTTACCTCTTTTCGAGGATAATTCCCCCTTTTTCCCTCGCCACCTGATATCCTCCTCCCGACCCTTTAATAGGACTCTCCAGTGTTTACCAACATTTTCCTGTCTGGCCAAGTCCCATATTTTGCTCCCTGTTAAAGTGATTAGTATTTGATTTTTTATTTCATTGAGAGCGACATTATTCTCCCATTGCTTTGCCTTTGTAGACCGTTCCATAATCAGCATTATTAATGCAATTAAAGTTTATTTTTGTTTTTAATCTTTCAATAACCTTGAATGAAACCTAGTATTTAAATCTTCCCTTTGGCCGACCCTTAATCTCCTCACGCACTCACTCCTCATTAGCCCTGTGTAGCTGGTATATCCATCTGGCCGCCTGCAATGTAAGTAGACTGCATTCTCTGCAGCTAAGGTTAGTTGGGTTTTCTGTACTTAGAACTACCTATTCATGCTATCCCTCTGGTCATGGGTTCTCTTTCATTAGAACCACCCTATTTCTGCTATACCTGGTTGTCGTGGGTTCTCTCTAATTAGTACTACCTTATTAATGAGTGACATTGGTTCTCTCTATATAGAACCAAGCTATTCCTCAGTACCATTTCTACTCTCTCCTTTACCACCCTAGTCCACTTATTCCTCGGTGGCAATCGTTCTCTTTAAATAGAGCCACCTTATTCCTCTTACTCATTACTGTTATGGGTTCCTTCTACTTACAACCACTCTATTCGTCCTATTACTGGGTGGCATGAGTTCTCTCAAAGTAGTACAACCCTATATTCTTCCTTTTCCTTGGTAACATGTGTTATTTCTAATTAGAATGACCCTTTTCTTCCTAATCATTGGTATCCTTAGGTCTCTCTGAAAGGGAACAACCCTACTTTTTTCGATATTTTGGGGCCATGGGATCTCTCTGATAGGTAACAACCCTATTTCTCTGGAATTTCGGTGCCATGGGATCTCCCTAATAAGGAACAACCCTATTTCTCCGATATTTTGGTGCCATCGGATCTCTCTGATAGGGAACAATCCTATTTCTTCGAAATGTCAGTGCTATGGGACCACCCTATTCCTCCAATTTATTCAACATTGTCATCGATTCTCTCTAATTAGAATGACCCGATTCTTCCTATTCTTCGATAATATGTGTTTTCTCTAATTCGTTCAACCCTATTTCTTCTATTCCTCGGTGTCAATGGTTTTCTAGCTTATAAATACACTATTAGAACTATTTCTCCGTATCAATGTTCTCTCTACATAGAACCACCATATGGCTCCCATTTTTAGGTGCCCTGGGATGCCTATAATAGGGAACAACCAGTTTTTCTTCGTGACATATTTTGTTAATCTCATTCGATGAATCCACCTCGAACTGGTAACAAGCTTTCGTCACTATCTCCCGTTCTAGGCGCATAAAGACCATGGTAATCATGTCCCTCAGCTTGTCTTTCGTATTGCTGTTTGATTTATCGGTCTCTCGCTCCACTGAGCACCACGCAAAGATCTCGAGGAGATATAATTCAGGCGAGTTTGAGGCCCAATGTCAGATGTTGTGTGATCGAAGAAATTCTCCGACATGCGTGCCTAGGTCTTCCTGCTGGCGTGGCCGGGTACAGATTCTTGCTGCTACACGTAAGGGCTCACTGCAGCTATCTGGTCTATCCATGGTTTCACTACCTCGCTCAGAACACGGATGTAGCCGTCTGTGTTAAGTTTGAGGTCCTCAGTAAAGAAGTTGGGTGACATGACGTTAACTTGAGTCCTGACGACACCGAAGACCAGACTGCCCCTATACATTCTTCTGAATGACTCTGGGGGCACGTTCTTGGGTGCACCAGTGAGTCTCATGTTGTTCTGAGAGTTGATCTTCTGGTCTTGGCAGAAATTTTTCTCGTCGGAGAACTACAGCATGTCTGGTTCCAACGGATGTTCCAAGCTCCTCTATCAGTTTCTGTTATGCTTGAGTCGCTTTTTTCTTGCATCGCCTTGAATAGAAATTGCCCTTTCCTAATCTTATATGAAAAGTAACGAATGTTCTTATGCACCACTAGCCTTATGACCTTTTCAACAACACCTTTCTTCCTTGCAATGGTACGCATCGGCTTTTTGGAATCATTGTTGATGATTTCTTGGATTTCAGCAACGAATTCCAGCCTTCTGATGGCGTCAACTCGTCGACCATAGGGTTTCCTCTCCCATGTCGCCTCGAATACTAAATCGTGGAGCTCCTTTCTACTCTTTGCCGCCATCCTCCTGCTGAAGTTGACAAAGTCTGAAATCTCCTTGTTTGTCCTTCTAGCGTGGATTCCAAGGAGGACTCCATGTCTTTTCCACAAATAACTGGGTTCAAAATTTCTATAGTCAATTTTTCTTATAAAATATTAGAGCGAAAATAGTTATTGTTTTTAAGAAGAAAAAGACTGACAACGAAGTTACAAAAATATACGTAAAATTATCAATTAAAATGACGAACGACTTCCGTCTGCACCCTTGACTTAGAACGACCCTTTCTGCAATCTTCGGTGTCATGGATACACTTTAATTAGAACCACCTTAATCGTTGGTGATATTGGGTGTCTCTAAAGGGAACCGCCCTATTTCTCCTATTCAATGGAAGCATGGGTACTTTATTTAGAAGCCCCCTGTTTCTCTTA
Organism: Ceratothoa steindachneri; assembly: GCA_963969495.1. Classification (NCBI taxonomy): domain Eukaryota; kingdom Metazoa; phylum Arthropoda; class Malacostraca; order Isopoda; family Cymothoidae; genus Ceratothoa; species Ceratothoa steindachneri. The sequence continues at coordinate 49,044,164 of OZ018328.1, read as the reverse complement.
TTCCTCGGGACATGGGTTCCTTCTATGTTGAACCACCCTATTCCTCCTATTTATCTGTTGCATGGGTTCTATCTAATTAGACCCACCATATTCTTCCTATTCCTCGCTAGGATGGGTTCTCTTTCGTAAGAACCACCCTAGTCCTTCTATTCCTCGTTAACATAGGCTGCCTCTACCTACAACGAACTATTACTTCTATTTCTCGGTAGCATTGGTTCTCTCCACTTAGATCCCCCTTACTATCTCCCGTTGCCGGGTGTTCTTCCTATTTAGAGCCCCTTAGTTCTTGCTACCCCCCATGCCGTCAATGATTCTCCCTTCTTCACCGCCTCTTCATTAATTTTCCTAATCTCCCTCAAGATCTCGGACGCTGTGCCAATGCCGGCGGAAACAAAGAGCCCCCTTTTCCGCTCCTCGTTGGATTACATAAATTAGAACCATCAAATTTATAAATTGTTTAGTTCTGTAACCTAAAGTCCTTTCCCTATGTATTTTAAATACTAAAGAATTACGAGGGCATATATGGCATGATTATTGGAAAAGTGGAGAAGTTGGGGGAAGCAAAAAGGCATGAAACGTTACAAAAAGAGGAGATTACTTGGTGTTCTAGGTACCTAAATGGCAGGAGATTCTCCCTCATGTTTCTTTTATGTAGCTGAGTATTTGTGTCTCTAGATATGTCGATTATATAATAATTTGTATTCGTATTAATAATAATATTATTATCTATAAAGAGAAGTTGAATTAAAATCTGTAAATTTTGCGTATTCTGCGGCCCGTTCTCCCCAAGTAGTCTCTTCTTTAGAAAATTTCTACAATGTTTCAGAGGTTTATGTTTCCCCAATTCCCTGTTTTCTTTGGGATTCTGTCTAGACACCTTCCTTTGTTTAGTATCGTGTTGGAGATAATTATAAAAAAAAACAATAAATGAAGAACAAAGTATAAGACCATGACAAAGAAGCAGAACAAGTAACATCAGAAGTGAAAAAAAAAATCAGAGGAAGAAGAACAAGTGAAAGTAAGAGAAGTAGCAATAATAAAAGAAGAACAATAATAAGAAGGGGAATAAAAAGGAGAGGCAAAGAGGATTAAAATAAGGATATAGGAAGAAGATAAAGAATCAGATAAACAAGAACGAGAGCAGGTAAATAGAGAAACACGAGAAAAAGAAGAACAATAGCAAAATAAAGAAAAAGTAAAATAAAGAAAAGGAAATTAAAGAACATGAATAAAAATAATGATAAATGAAGAAGATAAAGAACCAGATAAACAAGAATGAGAGCAAGTAAAAGAAGAACAATACCAAGATAAAGAAAAAAAACAAAGTATAAAAGCAAGATAAAGAACAAGAATAAAAATAAGGATATTAAAAGGGTAAAGAGGAAGAATATAAATTAGTCAATTCCTTCCCCATTTTTAACTCAATCAATGAATCTTTAAATTTGTATGCCATTAAAAGATTAAATTTCCAATTTTCAATTATTCTTGTCTAAGCATCAAGACTGAGATAAAGGAGAGCAGCTTTCACGTCCTCTTGAAGAAAAAGACTATAAAATGTAATCAGCTAAAAAGTAACAATTAAAAGTGAATTTCCGGATATAAAACGAAGATTTGCATAATATAATTATTATATCCCAAGCATTAAAAGGTTGGAAAAAGGGATTATTAAAGTTGTTGATTGTAAAGGTTAGTTATTATGCGGAGTAAAGTAAATATAATATTAAATAATGATATTTAAATATCATATTTACTGGATATTGTTTTGTTTGTAAGCAGAGGGTGGATTTTAAAAGATTTTTTAAGGTTGAGTTTAATGGGGATTGCAGGTGCAAAAGATTAAAGATTTTACGGGTTTCTCGAGTACCATTAAGTGAATGGGGTTTGTATTTAGTAAATTCATTTAGTATTTTATAGTTATTCTTTTGGACTCGTTTATTTAGTGATGTAATTTTTATTTAGTGGATTCATTTATATTTTGTCTAGTAATTTTTCTCTTTGTGTTTTTTGTTTGAATTTGTTTTTACTGCCTTATTGAAATAAATAAATTTGATTAAACTGATTTATATCTATTTCTTTGTTTCATTTCTTTTTTTTTTGGTAAACTATTTTCATCATATCCATTTGTATTTATTCGATGAATAATTAATCTTTTTTTTTGTAGGGATTCAATTTTCCTTTTTATGAAGTTGGTTCAAATTTATCCGTTCCGATCATATAACTTACTTTATTGAAATCATTGTCATATATTCTATTTATATTTATTCATTCGGGTATTTTTTTTTCATTTATTGGAATCTTTTTCATTAACTTGTGTCATCATAGAAAACTAAATGAATAAATCAATAATTAATTCTCTTGTCTTCACTTAATGAACGAATCCATGAATCAGTAAACAGCGTCCTTTGGGTATTAATTAGCTTGCCCTGTGGCACCATAATGATCCTAATTCGTATACTTTGACGATACGAGTAATATTAAAACCAAGAAATTTTACGAAATTGAAAAAAAAAATTGAGCACAACGGATAAAAGAAAAACAAAGAAATTTGTCGAAATAGAAAAAGGAAAACAAAAGACTTACAAAACGGATTAAAGAAAAATAAAGAAATTTGTCGAAATAGAAAAAAGAAAACAAAAGACTTACAAAACGGATTAAAGAAAAATAAAGAAATTTGTCGAAATAGAAAAAAGAAAACAAAAGACTTACAAAACGGATTAAAGAAAAATAAAGAAATTTGTCGAAATAGAAAAAAGAAAACAAAAGACTTACAAAACGAATTAAAGAAAAATAAAGAAATTTGTCGAAATAGAAGAAAGAAAACAAAAGACTTACAAAACGGATTAAAGAAAAATAAAGAAATTTTGTCGAAATAGAAAAAAAGAAAACAAAAGACTTACAAAACGGATTAAAGAAAAATAAAGAAATTTGTCGAAATAGAAAAAAAGAAAACAAAAGACTTACAAAACGGATTAAAGAAAAATAAAGAAATTTTTCGAAATAGAAAAAAGAAAACAAAAGACTTACAAAACGGATTAAAGAAAAATAAAGAAATTTGTCGAAATAGAAAAAAGAAAACAAAAGACTTACAAAACGGATTAAAGAAAAATAAAGAAATTTATCGAAATAGAAAAAAAAAACATAAGACTTACAAAACGGATTAAAGAAAAATAAAGAAATTTGTCGAAATAGAAAAAAGAAAACAAAAGACTTACAAAACGGATTGAAGAAAAATAAAGAAATTTATCGAAATAGAAAAAAGAAAACAAAAGTTTACAAAACGGATTAAAGAAAAATAAAGAAATTTGTCGGAATAGAAAAAAGAAAACAAAAGACTTACAAAACGGATTAAAGAAAAATAAAGAAATTTGTCGAAATAGAAAAAGAAAACAAAAGACTTACAAACGGATTAAAGAAAAATAAAGAAATTTGTCGAAATAGAAAAAAGAAAACAAAGGACTTACAAAACGAATTAAAGAAAAAAAAAGAAATTTGTCGAAATAGAAAAAAGAAAACAAAAGATTTACAAAATGGATTAAAGAAAAATATAGAAATTTGTCGAAATAGAAAAAAGAAAACAAAAGACTTACAAAACGGATTAAAGAAAAATAAAGAAATTTGTCGAAATAGAAAAAAGAAAACAAAAGACTTACAAAACGGATTAAAGAAAAATAAAGAAATTTGTCGAAATAGAAAAAGAAAACAAAAGACTTACAAAACGGATTAAAGAAAAATAAAGAAATTTGTCGAAATAGAAAAAAACAAACAAAAGACTTACAAAACGGATTAAAGAAAAATAAAGAAATTTGTTGAAATAGAAAAAGAAAACAAAAGACTTACAAAACGGATTAAAGAGAAATAAAGAAATTTGTCGAAATAGAAAAAAGAAAACAAAAGACTTACAAAACGGATTAAAGAAAAATAAAGAAATTTGTCGAAATAGAAAAAAGAAAACAAAAGACTTACAAAACGGATTAAAGAAAAAAAAGAAATTTGTCGAAACAGAAAAAAGAAAACAAAAGACTTACAAAACGGATTAAAGAAAAATAAAGAAATTTGTCGAAATAGAAAAAAAAGAAAACAAAAGATTTACAAAACGGATTAAAGAAAAATAAGAAATTTGTCGAAATAGAAAAAAGAAAACAAAAGACTTACAAAACGGATTAAAGAAAAATAAAGAAATTTGTCGAAATAGAAAAAAGAAAACAAAAGACTTACAAAACGGATTAAAGAAAAATAAAGAAATTTGTCGAAATAGAAAAAAGAAAACAAAAGACTTACAAAACGGATTAAAGAAAAATAAAGAAATTTTGTCGAAATAGAAAAAAGAAAACAAAAGACTTACAAAACGGATTAAAGAAAAATAACGAAATTTGTTGAAATAGAAAAAAAACTTACAAAACGGATTAAAGAAAAACAAAGAAATTTGTCGAAATAGAAAAAAGAAAACAAAAGATTTACAAAACGGATTAAAGAAAAATAAAGAAATTTGTCGAAATAGAAAAAAGAAAACAAAAGACTTACAAAACGGATTAAAGAAAAATAAAGAAATTTGTCGGAATAGAAAAAAGAAAACAAAAGACTTACAAACGGATTAAAGAAAAATAAAGAAATTTGTCGAAATAGAAAAAAGAAAACACAAGACTTACAAAACGAATTAAAGAAAAATAAAGAAATTTGTCGAAATAGAAAAAAGAAAACAAAAGATTTACAAAACGGATTAAAGAAAAATAAAGAAATTTGTCGAAATAGAAAAAAGAAAACAAAAGACTTACAAAACGGATTAAAGAAAAATAAAGAAATTTGTTGAAATAAAAAAAAGAAAACAAAAGACTTACAAAACGGATTAAAGAAAAATAAAGAAATTTGTCGAAATAGAAAAAAACAAACAAAAGACTTACAAAACGGATTAAAGAAAAATAAAGAAATTTGTCGAAATAGAAAAAAGAAAAGAAAAGACTTACAAAACGGATTAAAGAAAAAAAAAGAAATTTGTCGAAACAGAAAAAAGAAAACAAAAGACTTACAAAACGGATTAAAGAAAAATAAAGAAATTTGTCGAAATAGAAAAAAAAGAAAACAAAAGATTTACAAAACGGATTAAAGAAAAATAAGAAATTTGTCGAAATAGAAAAAAGAAAACAAAAGACTTACAAAACGGATTAAAGAAAAATAAAGAAATTTGTCGAAATAGAAAAAAGAAAACAAAAGACTTACAAAACGGATTAAAGAAAAATAAAGAAATTTGTCGAAATAGAAAAAAGAAAACAAAAGACTTACAAAACGGATTAAAGAAAAATAAAGAAATTTTGTCGAAATAGAAAAAAGAAAACAAAAGACTTACAAAACGGATTAAAGAAAAATAACGAAATTTGTTGAAATAGAAAAAAAAACTTACAAAACGGATTAAAGAAAAACAAAGAAATTTGTCGAAATAGAAAAAAGAAAACAAAAGATTTACAAAACGGATTAAAGAAAAATAAAGAAATTTGTCGAAATAGAAAAAAGAAATCAAAAGACTTACAAAACGGATTAAAGAAAAATAAAGAAATTTGTCGAAATAGAAAAAAGAAAACAAAAGACTTACAAAACGGATTAAAGAAAAATAAAGAAATTTGTCGAAATAGAAAAAAACAAACAAAAGACTTACAAAACGGATTAAAGAAAAATAAAGAAATTTGTCGAAATAGAAAAAAGAAAACAAAAGATTTACAAAACGGATTAAAGAAAAATAAAGAAATTTGTCGAAATAGAAAAAAGAAAACAAAAGACTTACAAAACGGATTAAAGAGAAATAAAGAAATTTGTCGAAATAGAAAAAAGAAAACAAAAGACTTACAAAACGGATTAAAGAAAAATAAAGAAATTTGTCGAAATAGAAAAAAGAAAACAAAAGACTTACAAAACGGATTAAAGAAAAATAAAGAAATTTGTCGAAATATAAAAAGCAAAACCAAAGACTTACAAAACGGATTAAAGAAAAATAACGAAATTTGTTGAAATAGAAAAAAAAACTTACAAAACGGATTAAAGAAAAACAAAGAAATTTGTCGAAATAGAAAAAAGAAAACAAAAGATTTACAAAACGGATTAAAGAAAAATAAAGAAATTTGTCGAAATAGAAAAAAGAAAACAAAAGACTTACAAAACGGATTAAAGAAAAATAAAGAAATTTGTCGAAATAGAAAAAAGAAAACAAAAGACTTACAAAACGGATTAAAGAGAATTAAAGAAATTTGTCGAAATAGAAAAAAGAAAACAAAAGACTTACAAAACGGATTAAAGAGCATCATGAGTTTTAATACGATCGTTTTTAGTCGCGTGCGAGTCTAGCCTCACTAGGTCTGTCGACGGTCGGTCGGTCCCAGTTTTGCTCCTCTTATCGTTTTTGTAGTAACATCATAACTACTAGGCCGATTCTAACGAAATTTGAAAATCTTATTTTATTTAACATTCCCTTTCGAATGATATAATTACCAAAGTCCTCCCTAGGTTAGCCCTAGAATTATTTTGTTTTGGCAATAACATCATAACTATTTGGCCGATTCTAGCCAAATTTGGAGCCCTTATGTTGTTTTACATTCTCTTTCGAATGATATAATGCCAAAGTCTTCCCAAGGTTAGTTCTGGAATTATTTTTCCGTGGCAATAACATCATAACTATTCAGCCGATACTCTGCTAGACTACACTAAGCTATAATATGCTATACTCTGTCATAGAAGCCTAAAATAGGCTATGCTATGCTAAGGTATTATAGGCTAGGCTATACTATGCTAAGATATAATGTACAACATTAAGATATACTATGCTAATTTAGGCTATAAAATGCTATGCTAGGATAGCATATAGTATGTTAGACTAGATAATACTAAGGTATGCTTGACTAGGATATAATAGGTTAGTATAGGTTATACTTGTCTAGGATAGTTAATGCTAGGCTAAGTTATACTATGCTAGGCTAAGTTATGCTAAGCTATACTAGGTTAGACAGGGCTATACTATGCTAAGTTAGGGTAGGCTAAAGGATAATAGGCTAGGGAGGGCTATGCTCTGCTATGCTAGGCTATGTTAGGTTACAATAGGCTAGCTAACTAAGACTATGATAGGCTAAGCTATGCAATGTTATTCTAGTCTGGAGTATGGTATGCTATAATAGTCTAAGATATACTAGGCTAGGCTATAATATAATACGCTTGACTATATTATGTTAGGTGTAGTTATGGTCGGATAGGTCATAACAAGCTATCCTATAGTATGCTAGGCTAGGCTATCGTAATCAAGGATATATTGGCTATAGTAGCCTATTCTAGCTTGGCTATACTAGGCTAGGCTCTAGCATGGAATGCTAAGCCATACCTGGTTAAGCTAGGCTAGGCTATAGTAAGCTAGGCTACACTAGACAATGCTACGCTAGGCAAGGTTATACTAGGCTAGGCTAAGTTAGGCTATACTATAATATGCTAGGTTAGACTAGGGTCTACTAAGCTAGGTTAGGCTATACTAAGCTAAGGTAGGATAAAGTAGGCTATACTATGCTAGGTTATACTAGGCTAGCTAGATTATGCTAATCTAGGCTAGGTTAGGCCCAGAACAGCTAGGCTATTCTATTTTATGTTAAGCTGACCTATGTTTGGCTAGGCTTGGATATTTTAGGTTAAAACAGGGTAGGTTATACTATGCTATGCTTGGTTATGATATGCTATACTAGGCAAGTTTAGGCTAGGCTATTCTATGCTATACTATGCTGTGCTATACTATTCTGTGCTATGCTATGCTATAATATACTATGTTATGTTATATTATGCTGTGCTATGCTATATATGCTCTAATCTGCTATTATATATATATATATATATATATATATATATATATATATATATATATATATATATATATATATATATATATATATATATATATATTATGCTATACTATGAAATACATTGTTCTTAGTGTCTGTCAATCTTTTCAACCTTCTAATTACATAAATAAGGGGTGCTCAAAATTTGCAGCCCTACTTATGAATTCTAAACTTATTTTTTTTATTTTAATATAATTTTAGTTCTACTTGGTTAGCTACTTAAAAGTTTTGACTTATTTTTGTCATGTTGTGGAATTAAATGACTATTATTATATTAATAATTATATCTATTTCAATTTTTTTTTATTTCACCGTTTGAAACATATTCATCAGTGTGCTGAAGATTACGTGGCGTTCAGTATTACCATGCTACCAGTGCGATTTTCTAATGAGGACAAGACTGGCGACATTCACACATTTGAACAGCTAAATTGAAAATAGCAGAGTTGTTGCCATATCAATTCCAAACTCTTGTTGACGTTCGGAAATGTGGATATGAGAAACTACCCAGCAGCCAATCTTGCAAAGGATATTTACCCTAAAGTGTTTGAAACGTGGGAACGAGGGAACGGTTCTTTTCCACCCCCCGTTGTAAATTCCCGAGTCACAATCTTAAACAGATCCAAAAGAACTGGGAGCAGGCCAAAAACATATCCCTTGGGAGAGGAGAGCTACAGGCCTAAGACACTTTCATCACAAAACTAGACAATCTGTTGATATCCTCAAGCGCAAGTGTAAAATTGGTTTGTTTTTTTTTTGCTGTGAACTTGGCTGTCCTGGGTGCAACAACGCAACTCAAATTAATTTAAATCCCTTATGGAGATGAAGATCTCTGTGAAGGAAATTGCTTTCATTAAAGGTCAGAGAGAAATAATTACTTTGTTTGGACCACATCAGTTTGGTTTCGAGATTAACTTGAGTAAAATAGACAAGTGATTAAGTAAAAGCAACGAGAAGGTGAAGGAAGAAGGGTTGCTTACTATAAGTAGGCCAATAATTTTCTCTCCTGAAGAAAATAATACCGATGCTCAAAATGGAAAAGATTGAATTTATGAAGTGACATTAAAAATACAAACCACATCTTCAAATTCCATTAAAAAATAACCCGGGAATTATTGGGGGGGTGGGGTAATAACATCATAATTATTCGGCTGATTCTAACGAATTTGAAGATTTTATATTATTTTACATTCTCTTTCAAATAATATAATTGCCAAAGTCCTCCCAAGTTAGCCCTGGAATTATTTTGTTTTGGCAATAACATCATAACTATTCATCCGATTCTAACGAAATTTGAAACCTTTAAGGTGTTTACATTCTCTTTCGAATGATAGAATTGTCAAGGTCCTCCTAAGGTTACTCCGAAAATTATTGAAAGTTTTGAAGGTCGTTAGGTCATATATCAGAATAAGTGAGGGCACGCGACTTTTTGGTCAGCAGACCTTGTTTGTCAAAGAACTTTTAAATTGCTGTCTAAAAATAAGTATAATTGAGTCCAGTGTGTCCATTAAACTTAAGACCAGTAATAAAATGAAATCATTTGTAAAGTTGGATTTAAACCCCCAAATATTTCTATTGTTGGAAAGAAAAATAATTTTAATATTCATATAAAAATTACATTTTAAAAATGGCACCCTTTGTTTGCTCTTATGGTGTTCTTAAATTTCCCTAACAGTTCATCTCGATTATGTTGGGAATGTTCTTACTAAAACAATCAGAAATATTATTTATTTTTAATAAATAATTCCTACTTTTTATTGATATAAGTATTTTTGCAGTATAATTAAATGTCTAAAGATTATTAAGGCTTAATTAGGGTCTTATATTCAGATCTTATTTTTCTAAAAGAGTATAAAAGGAGGCTTTCATAGACATTTGTATGTTCCTCATTCTTTTCCTTGCCTTTATATTGCCTAATTTTCTATAGCGAAACCACTTACAAACCAATAAACACGAGAAAAAACAAACCTTAGAAACCTAATGAAACTTGAATACGTGGATGATATAATCCTTTCACTGTCTAGTCTTTGCTACTCCGATAACCAATAAAATCCTCCTTTTGTACTTATCAACTCAATCTTAAAGGCCTTTCTATAAGTAAATATTTGCACTTTTTTTATCCTTTCTCAGCCATGTCTTGAAATATCTAAAGTACTAAGCGAAGTCATTTAAATTTTAAATGCGCTCAACTCTTCGTAACACTCCAATAACTTAGATTGCTAACTTGATTTTCAAAGGGAACCGTTATAACAATGTACTTATGCTTTATAAGTTATAAAATATTCGATACTTTGATGAGTCGAGGCTGACTCTTGTACCGTCCTTTAATAACTAGCTTAAAGGAGGAAGTGATCAATAATAGATATGATAAACAACTAGTCATGCTGGTTGGATGAGAGAGTGCCTTTATTCATTTTATAAATGGATTTATTTAAATTGGAACCAGACTAAGACATGTCTTTAAGAGTAGATTAGGAAAGCCGTACATATTCACTTTATAAATTACTGGTTAATTAGGAAGTTGTAATTTAAGAGGTGATAAAAAAGGGCTGAGAAAATTAATCATTATTTTCATCCTAGTTAATAGGAGCATTCCTTCAGTCTTCTTATTTCAATCGTTTATTTAAATTATATTACAACTGATTAAATCTTTAAAAATTTATTACCCGTTGACGGACGAAGGCATGCCAAGTAGAAGAGGGCTTATGAAAAAGGCAAGGTATATTGCAGCATTTTAGAGGGTACTTGTCTCCCCTGAATATTCTTCCTTAGAGGATGTTGAGGAAAACGAGAGTTTTAATGATGCTTGGATCTTTCAACTTCAGCAGATATTTGATTCGAGAGATTTTCTATTAAAAATTGTGGGATTTTTAGAATTCGAAAAATACTTAAATTGAGAGATTTAAATTGTTGAGATCGCAAAATTTCACGAATTATTTGAGTTTCCCCAAAATAATTTATTGATATATTTAAATTCCACGAAAGAAATTTAAGTTGTTGAAATCTTTAAATTTAAAAAGTTTAAAAGGACATTTATTTTTTTTTCTATTTTGAAGTGAAAGATTTGAATTGTTAGTATTTAAGTTTCAGGGGAGAATTTAAGAGGTTAAATTTATTTCATATTATTAAAATTTATGTTATTTTAATTGTTGTCATCTTTAAGATTTATGTATTGATATTTGTAAATAGCTTGCAAGAATTTAATTGGGCTAAACTGTGTAAATCTTTAAATGTCAGCAAAGATTTAACCTTGAATTTAAAATTAGATTTAAATAGATCGAATCACCTCACAAGATTCCATTTTATATCCTTATATTCGTATATGGGATAGTCTCCCATCATTTGTTAAACAACTTGATCTATTTACCATATTTTAACTTCTTTTAAAACATCTTTTAATCAATCAAAATAAATATAGGACTACTTTTTTAATGCAATAAATTGATTGTTTTCATTGCCCTGATTTCTCTCTTACAAAGCAGATTGTTATATTATCTAAATTTAATCAGTTAGCAATTTAATGTGTATTATCATTATTATTATTACTATTAATAGTAATAACGGCTGTTAACCTCGTTGCTCCAATAATATTGTTTTGTTTTAGTCATTATATTATGCTGGACTCATCCTCCTTCCCTGAGTTGTTTGCTGCCTTTGTAGCGCTGACGTAAACAGTTTTAACAGATCGTCATTAACCTCTCATGTAATCTTATTTCAATAGACATTGATAGATTAGAGGTGTGTGAAGGATAGATAGAATAATAAACAAATAAAAAAGAGGTATGTGTACTAAGAGGAAAGGTTTGAGCCAGCTGCTGAAGTTTAAACAATACGTCAACTCTCCGTATTGTTTCTTTCTCCTTTGTGGACTTAGAAACAGGGCATTAGACCTAACTCAACCGCGCTTCCCGCGAGACATGGGTGTAAGGCTTAAGTGACAATAAATCATCGGTGCGGTTCTAATTTTAACTTTAATTTTCTAGGACTAGTACTCATTGCTGCTGCCTTTGTAACTCTCAAGTCAATGATTTCAACAAATCTTCATTAAACTATCATGTAATCTTATTTCAATAGACTTATTGATAGATAACAGATTAAGTTTCGCAATATTAACAATCCGTTTTGTAAGAGAGAAATCCGGGCAATGGCGAATATGCGAGGAAGGGTTAATTAGACACTCTAGAATTAGTCCAGACACTTAACTAATGTGATATACTGTGAGACTAATACTGTATAATAACCGCATCATGTTCTGCACTGCTTTGTACATATCGGAAAGGGATGGACTTAATCTTAACATTTGTATTCAGCACCAGCAGGGTAGTCCTTAGTGGGCGACGTGCTACATGTACACGCATAGTTGTAAGTAAATAATTGAATGTGGTTGAGTGAGATGGAGGTTTTGGGGTGTTTACATGGGAAAATTAATTCGTGGGTTTGATTGATCTTTGCCGTAGCTTTGTTTGTTTACTACATTCTTCACTTTTTATTTCTGCATTTCTTTTCCCAATTAGTTCTCTCCTTTCGTCTTACTTCTTTTCTTTTCTTTTCTTTCCTCTTTAGTTATGACTTCCGTTTTCTTTTTATTGTTTGCTTCCTTTCTGTTATCTTTCTTTCTATATTTTATTCAGGATATCAGATCAATTCCACTCTTACAAGAAATAGATTCACTTTAGAACATTTCATAAAGTTCTGGATTTCAATTTATGTTAATGATTTTTTTTTTAATCATAAACAATGAAAGGTCATTAAATATTTATCAGGATAATAATGGACAATTATTAATCATCAGGATAATAAGTAATTTAATGACCACATAAATTCCATTTTTGTAGTCATTTCCAGCAAACATTTATCCTTGTCGACCTTAAAATTCAATCTATATTTATTTAAAGTTCGTTTTATATTTTATTACAAAATGTATAAATTTATATAAATATAAATAATTATCTAATTACTGATTTCTCTCTCGACAAAAATGTACAATTAGAAAGACAATCCCATTAGTATCGTCCTAATTTATTTTTCACATTGATAAATCTTATTGCTATTAATCTTAATCTGAATTAGGTTTAATTGACGTTCATTAAAATGTAGTCATTTGTACAAACGTTGAAGCTGTCGGGGTGATTTAGTAGAACTATGCAGCTGCGTTGAACTTCGGTCAAATGGAAAGCAAAATAGGTACTTCTTCGGCTATATGAAAACTAATGACAGACGCCCTGCAGAGTCTATATATACTGTGGAATTGAGGCTACGATGAAGGCAAAGTTAGGAAATAATACAACCAAGGAAGAGCAAGGACACTTTTCTGAAAGAGTCTTGGATCAAGTCGATAATGGGAGCTTGAGTGTGACCATAAGGCGTATTCCTAGAGGAGTGATGAAAAAGTGGGGAGGAGGAACAAGTGAGAAGAACAGTTTCATTGAAACTGTATGTAAACATATCTTCCCCATATATCCCCGTCTGAATTATGTGCCTTCTTCTCTGACAAGATAGTCCATATCCGCTTTAGGGTGCCATCTGCCTCTACTCTTTCTAAATGGGTAACTCTTCATTTACCTTCCCGACTTAAAGTTCCTTCTCTTTCCCCAGTTGCCTGAGGGTACTTCCCTCCTTCCCTCATTGAGTGTTGTTCTCCCTTAGACTCATTCCCTCAAATCTTTACTCCTAATTCCTTTATGTTCTTTACCTTTAAATCACTGATATTTTTAACACATCACTCTTCTCTGGAATAGCACAAACTCACTTCAAATACGCTGATGTTCATCTTATCATACAGGAACGGGGCTTGAACGCAAAAGGACCCTGTAAACTAGTAAGGCTGGTGTCATCCCGGATTCTATATCACCACTCTTCCTCCAACGACGACGAGATTTTTCAGTCTTGTTTTAAGGCAGGCTACAGCACTGAATCAGCTCTTCTACATTAACGAACCGCTTTCGCCTTCGGCTGGCGCTAGTGGGGCAGCTAGCAACCACGGCCAACAACATGATGATGACTTTTGGCAACCTCACTCCATTCGAAGCCTACCTATTCTGGCACGAACTGAAAAGGGACATAATTGTCATACATATAACTCTCGCTAACACCACCGTTCCACGCCAAGTGCTAGACTTCCCATCAATCTCAAAGAAGCTCTTCTTCCCTGCGAGTGGCAAGCCCCCTAACTTGAGGCAACCCAAAAGAATTCCAACCTGACCTTGCTAATAAATAATAATTGTGATCGTGTTTGCATTGGAAAACGCTCCATTGGTGACCTCATAACTGCTTCACTAGTCAGACTTTCACTCTTTTACTTCTGAACATCTCTAGGTCATTTGACACTATTGACTTCGCAGTTATTTCGCATACTTGGTCAATTCCTGGGTGTTTATCGTAATAATCTTAACTGGTTCCGCTCGTATCTTTCATCTTGTACAATCTATCTACGAGTATGTTGGCATTTATGTATCTTGACTGGCGGAGGTGAGTTTTTGTATTCTGCAAAGGTCGGTTCTTTGTTTATTTCGTTTACTCATCATTTCTTCCTCTCGGGATTTTTATCCATCGTCTTAGCCTATCGTTTCATTTCTATGCTGATAAAATACAAATCTTTCACATCTTATCAACAGCCTCGTTTTCTAGGTCTCTTTCAACATAATACCCACCACTAACATAATATCTGAATGGTTCTCAGAGAATATTCTGAAAATTAACCTTAACAAAACTGTGGTAGTGGTACTAGTCACTCCTGCAGTAGTGGCTCAATTAAAGTTAGTGCTACCTAGCTAAACCCTGTCGTACGAGTATCCCATACATCCGTTTCTGATACATTTAAAATTTAGTGCCACCTCTTTGATGGTCTGGTATCTCTTAACATTCATATTGCCAACACCTTTTAAATACTCTCTCTGCTTTTTCCATTATTTTTCTGACGCATCTATTTCCACTTTGACCACCATAGCTTCTAGTTTGCCACTCATGCCTGCGTCCCCTTCTGCCTTGATTAAATTGGAACTCCTTTTGCGCTACATCATAGGCTTCCACTCTTCCACGACTACAACTGGTTCAACTCTTTGCCGCCCGTAAGGTTATTCCACCCAGGAGACGTCCTTCTCATGCAACTCCTCCTATTAGCGAACATCTGTCCATGGTCCCCATTTGATATAGAATCACTTTGAAGGTTCTTCTTCTTACCCATAACCTAACGACGGCAGCTCCCTCAGACTCGGACTCCTGAATGATCGTATCCTAACACCCGAGTTACAGCGCTTGTGCTCTGATCCTCTACTCATTGTTCCACATAGACCGCTGCGCAACATGGGCGACCGTGCTTCCTCTATATTTTCCCTTTAATGTGTAATGGACTCCCTTCTATTATACGTTTATCACCTTCCTTTGGTGCCTTAAACGCCCGCCTCTTCCGCCTTGCTTTACCTTAGTGAATTGTACAAATAATCATGGAATCTCAAGATAGGTTTTTCTCCCATTCTCACTGTTTTTGTTTTTCTTTTTTGTTTCGATAAGGCTGCTCCTTGTCTCAAGTTTAAAAGGAACTCAATTGGCAATTAAGATAAGTCTTCAACATCGGCTATTTTGCCACTCTTCCACCTCCAAGGAATCACTACGTTCAATTTGACACCAATCTAAGTATTAAATGTATATATTTATTCCTATATTCAATCTTTCCATTCCATCATCATGTTTTTATTTTCTTTTGTACACTACATATATTAATTTTGAATCTAAAAGAATTTTTAATTTTCATTATTGAATTATTTTGTTTTTTTAGTAATAACATTGTAACTATTCGGCCAATTCTAAGGAAATTTGAAACCCTTATGTTGTTATACATTCTCTTTCGAATGATATAATTGCCAAAGTGCTCCCAAGGATAGCCCGGAAATTATTTTGTTTAGGCAATAACATCATAGCTATTTGTCTGATTCTAAGGAAAAACAACAACATTATGTTGTTTTACATTCTCTTTCGAATGATATAATTACCAAAGTCCTCCCAAGGTTAGCCGGAGAATTATATGATAATAACACCCATAACTATTCGGCCGATTTTAACGATATTTAAACCTTTACGTTGTTTTACATTCTCTTTCGAATGATATAATTGCCAAGGTCCTCCCAAGGTTAGCCTGGGAATAATTTGGCAACATCCTAACTATTAGGCCGATTCGAACGAAATTTGAAACCCATAAGGTGTTTACATTCTCTTTCGAATGATAGAATTGCCAAGGTCCTCCCAAGGTTAGTCCAAGAATTATTGAAAGTCTTGAGGGTAGTAAGGTCATAAATCAGAATAAGTGAGAGCGCATGACCTTTGGTCAGTAGACCTTATTTTCTAAATATATTGTGATCATATGAAGAATTTGGGTTTCTAGCACAGTTGGGCCGAATTCTACATTAGCTAAAGGTTGTGTTCTGTATTCTTCATTTGCCTTGTTTAAGCTATTCATTAACTATTTGAGTTTATTCACCCCCCCATAATATATGCAACATTTAATTTTAACAAAAATGATTATATGTTAATAATTTCGTGTTAAAATTAAATACGGTCTTTTTATATTGAATAAATCAATTTTAAGTTATGTTTTTACTATACGAGTCAGTTTTAGAAGAAGAATTGTACTAAGAACAAGCTCGTTTGCACTTATTAATTATTTATCAAATGTTATTCACTTCATTCATGGATAGATCGATCTTTCCAAGAAGTTATGTTGCCTCTAATATCAAATGAAGACACTTTAACGCTTACTAAATAAATAAAACAGCATCGCCTTCTTCCTGGTCATATGAAGTGTTGCCGCTGTGGTCAAATTATGAACTGGTCTAAATATTCTTCAGCTCAAGACAAATTTGCATGGAAATGCCTAAATAAGGACTGAACCAAATTCAAAGCTAGAACATCTATAGGTTCTAAATACTTTTTTGCTAATTCAAATCTACCTTTCAAAATATAGATATTCGCCATTTATTTTTGAAGTGAAAGAACCAGTCAAATAAGTTCCACGAGTAAGCTTAATGTTTTAGAAACAACAATCGTTGATATATATATATATATATATATATATATATATATATATATATATATATATATATATATATATATATATATATATATATATATATATATATATATATATATATATATATATATATGAAAATTAACCCACAGGGAAATGTAAAGATGAATCCAACTTGAAAATAATCAGTACAACTTGGTAGTCCTGGCATCGTTGTACATAGAAATAAATGAGTCATATTTTTCGCACAAGTCCAAGCAGCATTGCAGGAGAGTGTGGTGTTCACATTGTAATATTGAATAAAGGACAGAAAGAAATCTGAAAAATGAGCTCTTTGATGAATTTTATGAAATATTATAATGGATTCACGTCGATCCCAATAAACATTTAACCTAAGGGTGTCCGAATCGAAAATAGTGATCTAAAAATGTCTACTTTTTCCGAAGTTGTATTTCCTCTCTTTTGGAAATGTCTGAAAGACTGAAAGACAAACTGGTCAGATGACCTGGGTTTTTTTATTGTTCCCTCTCCTGATCCGATATGTGCAAGAGTTGCAACTAAAGTTAATAAACATGCAAAGCCACAAAAGCAATGACGAGTGCCTATAACTACTGCTAGTCCCCTTAAAGAAATTAGGGAAGGTTCATGCTCGGACTTGGATTCACGTGAAGCAAAACCTCCACTTTCCTGAAGTTCAACGTTCTGCCCGAAAAGTATTTAGAAAATTGTATACAAATAAAGACAGTCAACATTAAAATCGATATTTTCTCGAACGCAAAAGAGTAAACATGTTTTTTCAAGTTAATGTAATTTTGTAAGCAGTGTATTATTTTGTCCGTTAACTCGAGGAATCTTTGTACCGTATTAAAAATAAACAAAAGGCATTAATATGCTAATTGTTTAGGTTAATTCGAAAAATCTATTTATATACATAACTATAGGTCATAATTTTAATAAAATAGCACCTATATATTTAATTTTAATCGAATAAATGCACGATTTGATACAAGGAAGTTATGCCGTAAGCACTAAATAAGAAATATGGCGACCTTTGGTGCCTATTACAACATGTTTTCCAGATATCACTATTTCAATTATTCACATGTCAAAACTTATTCCAGCATAAATATTTCCAATGATATAAATGACAACTCATGTATATAATAGCATTGTTTTATTACTGGAAATATTAATATAGGTAAGGAAAAGATAGAGGAGGAAAAGCTTAATGCTCAAATCGATGTAACTCAGTAATTATGGCTACATTTTATGAAGGAGATGCTAATGAACACAACCATAGTAAACACCTGTATATAATTAAATTACAATTGTAAATATCCAATAATAATATAAAAAAATTGATGGGTAAAAATTAATGTAAGTTGAATGTACAAATTTACTTTCATTTGAAACTAATGTTTACTGCGGTGTGTGCTCTTCCCCCCTCCCAAGTATAAATTGGGAATTGAAAAGGGGGTGCTACTTTGGTATGCGATTTCAGTGGTGGTCTGATCTTAATAGGTTAGATTTTACTTTGTTATGCGATCTCAAAAAAATTTAAAATTTGATTTGCATATTTAAGGTAAATAAAATATCACAAAAAATAAAATAATTTATTTATCGATTAATGGAATAAATTTCAGATAAAAAAAGCACGAAAATGATCATGAGCCGATTTCCTCATTAGTCGCCAACAAAAATAATCAACATGTGATTGAAAGATCTTTGCATTGACGCCTCTCAATATTTTTTAGTATTCGAATTTTGGAATCCAACCATCAATAGCCTGAGTGTGAGCTCCAGTAACTGGGTCCACATAATTTACTTGGTAATTAACTGTTTGATAAATGTAATTCAAACGATTTAAGTCGGAGTACACCCGCCATTCATCCGAGTGAATGACTGAATTTTCCTCAACCTTTCTCTGAATTATGGGTATTAGCGTTGCTCTATTTCTCTTCTCTCTATAAAAATATCTACAGTCATCCTCATTCTTCAGTCCGAACACCCATGGACCGTCAATGCGTCTTCCACGGTTTCGGTTGTTTTGCAATTCGGCCTTACTGTCGGTTGAATCTGGTGCCTGATTTCCCTGCAGCATCACGCCCTCGATTAGATTTCCGACATCCACAAAATCTAGGTAAATCCTTAGCTAACATCATTAAGGGGCCTCTTTCTCACAAAATGTAGTGGCTTTAAATACGCTGCACATCTATTCTCAAAGTGTCCAGGAAAGTGATTAATTTACATGCGAAAAATGTCTGGTTTAAATACATGATTGGGATCACAAATACAATGCAGTATTATATAGATTATGATAAGGGTGATATAAATAGTACATATATACTATATATGGTAATCAATAGTATTAGAACGCATTGGTAATTAAAATAAGGGTGGTATAAATTTTACGATTAGGCGAGATCACAGTTATCAAGGGAGATCGCATACCAAAGTAGCACCGAAAAGTGTCTCAAGATCGAAAGAGCAACAACTGAAGACTTTCCAAGTTGTCGCCGAATAAAAAATTACTGAATCGACTGCCGAAGATTTCTTTATCCTTAAAGAATCTCTGAGCACCTTTACCCTGCCTGCAATAAAGAAAGAGAGCCTTCAATCAAAATAGAAGTGAATCTACCACCTGGAATCAGTGCCTTACGCAAAAGGCACTCGTCAAAGACAAGTACGTAAAACACACCAATACATGTATTTTCTGGCCTGTGTCCGTGCATCCGCTTACGTGTTTGCACGTACCAACGTGCATGTAAATACGTATATACTTAACCCACTTACGTGTACACCCGGTTAAATTTCAGGCAGATGAATGTCGGTAAGTGAAGTTGGTCACATAACAGAACATAATTCAACGGATGACATAAGCTGCAAGGGCTTATCAGAGAACAGACGTACACATACATAAGTGTCGGAGGGGCGAACAAGCGGAGGTAAAGGACAAAAGAACAGACTCGTAGCGTGTGGAACAAACGAACAGACATCACGACCAGAGCAGAACAAAAGACAGCTATAGGACATACAAGATTGATGAACAGCCACATCAGATAAAGGTCAAAAGAGATGGACATAGAAAAGAAATTAATGGAAAGCGCAGAAAGATCATATATCGCAATCAAAAATGAGAGCCAGAAGAAAAAGACAGATCACAGTGTGAAAACTAAGTCTTAAATCCCTTAAAATAAAGACGAAAACGCTAGGAATCGCCGTTTTCCTCGTCCGGTGTGTAGAAACCCCGCGACCTCTGCCCTGCGCTAGGTATGAAACGACCAGGGATGGGGGATGACGGTGCTTCCGTCACGACCTGGGGTAGGAAGGGCGGGGGCACCTAATATAACGTCTTTAGAGGGGGGAGGAGGGCTCTTTTGACCCAGCTGCTGTCATAGGTCCCGGGTGAAGAGGCGTGAGTAGGGAGACCGCAGAGGGTGAATGGCGCGGCGCCATTCGGAGCATCACGGGACTCTGTTTTGGCCAAGGTCATCCGGAATCTCCCATCGGGAGTCAAACGTGCATGACACGATGTCATCCACGCGTCGCTATTTTAAACACTCAAATGATATGAAAGGGAGAAGGGGAGAGAGAAAAGCAGAGGAAGAGAGAGGAGAAAGAGAAAAAGAGAGACAGAGGGAGAGGGGAACAGGGAGAAAGAAAGAGATAAAGAGATATGGAAAGAAAGAGAGAAGTAGATGAGAGGAAGAGAAAGAGAGAGAAAAACAGTTAAAAAGAAAGAGATAAAGACAGTGAGAGAGAAAGAAAGATAGAAATAAAAAGATGGAAAAAATGTGAGAGGGGAAAGAAACAGAGAGAGAAAGAGGAGAAAAGATATAGATAAAAAATAGAAACAATGAAAGAGAGTAAGAAAGAAAACGAGAAAGAGAATGATATAGAAAGGGAGATAAAAGAAAGAAAAAAAGAGAGAGAAAGAAAAGAAAGATATAGAACGAGAGAGAGTAAGAAAGAGAGAAAGCGAGAGTAAGAGATAGAGAGATAAAGAGATAGAAGGATACATTGAGGACTACAGAACCGGTACCAACAAAGACCATGGGGTCCACTCAACACCACTCCGAGAGTTTATATGGTCGATGCCACCTAAACCTTGAGAGTGTATTCCATGCACTTAATACATATGTATATATCGATCAGGTACACACTTATCTACGCGTGTATCTTCATATCATGCATTTCCTGTGTACTTCTTCTCTTATCTACGAATATACATCCATATATTAGAATTTATATCTACTTACAGACTTATCTAAATTTGTACCTATAATTGGCACTCAAATAGTCATGGCACTCAAATAGTCCTCGCACTCAAATAGTCCTGGTACTCAAATAGTCCTGACACTCAAATCATCCTTGCACTCAAATAGTCCTGACACTCAAATCTTCCTTGCACTCAAATAGTCCTGACACTCAAATCGTCCTGGCACTCACATAGTCCTGGCACTCGAATAGCTGATGAGAACGATTTTTTCTCTCTCGCAAACAGCGTCGGCTATTTTTTCTAAAAAAACACGAACTAGTGGCAGGAAATCCAGAAAGTAATATGGAAAACACATTTAAGACTCATTCTCTACAACGACTATTAACTGGCATCATTGGGGGACAGGGGGGAGGGGGCTCGGGGGCTCATGTGTACAAAAATACTCAGTCTTGATTTTGTAGTGCTATTTTTCCGTGCTCCTACTAGGGTATATTTAAACGCGAATATTACTTGTCTAGTCTGTTTTTAAATATATTAACCGACGTACTTTCGACTGCTCATTCAGGTAGGCAATTCCATGTTTGAGTGATCTTAAAGGTAAAAAGATTTTGCGCTATGACACTGCTGAATCGCTTGTTAACAATTTAGATCCATTTTTACTGATATTCGCTCTAAAATCTAATTCGATAAATGGCGAGCAATTTATGTTGGTAAAACCTTTTAGGATTTAAAAAAACCTCTATCAGGTTTCCGCGTAAAGGTCTGCTGGTGAGTGACAAAAGGTTTAGAGAGCGGAGTGTTTCTTCATAGGATTTGTTCCTAAGTTTGGGTATCATTTTAGTCTCCCTACGTTGTACTCTTTCTAACATTTCCACATCTTTACTTAAGGCCTGGAGAGCAGAAATGAACCACATGCTCTAGATTTAGTTAAACTAATGATTTATATAAGGGTAATATTAAATCTCTAGACTTATTGGAGAAATTTTGGTGATATTTCATAGCATGCGATTTGCTTTTTTAGTGGCTTCTACTCATTGCTTGGACAATTTGGAGTCTGCTGAAATTATGACCAAAAGAACCTTTTCTACTTCTATGGATTCCAAAAATGGCCACTCATATGATAATTTGTTTTAAGATTTCTCAATCCTATGCACATAAATTTACATTAGTTATGTTGAACTTCATTTGGCATCTAACTCCCCAATCGAGAATTTGTTTAGATCTCGCTGCAGTACCACGACATCGCATCTAGTTGCGGCACTATTTTCTATCTTGATATCGTTCACGAACTTAGAAATTTTACTAATTACCCTTTTACTGACGTCATTTACATATATTATGAAAAATAATGGGCACAGAACTGACTTCTGGGGGATACCATTGGTAACTGGGGTACAGTCCGAGTTTATCCTCCATAACCTTATATTTTAAGGACGAGATTTTGTGAAGGTTTGAATAAATTTTTTTCTTTTAGTTCGGTTGCTACCTAAGTATATTTAAAAATGTTATCAGTTATTTCCTATAATTCCTTTAAATATAAAAAATGGTGAAGTTCAGAAATAAATATAAGTATCGAATTTCTGTGATTTTTTTTAAAACTAAAAGAATTACAAATGCTGAAGTTCAGAAAATTTATTAAAATTTTGGCATGGAAATTATTATAGCAAATTTAGATGGAGAGAAAAAAAGAATCATGATAGACCGTAGGCCAGGGACTAAAAGTCTGCCAGCGAAGCGCAAGCAGACGCAGGCAGGAGATATATTAAGCACTATCTCTCTTTCTAATCTCATGTTGATTTTCTGAGATTAGGTTATTTGCCTCGAAGTGAGTTACCATCCTGTCTCTGATTACACTGGACAACAATGAAAGAAAACGATAATGAGAATAACCTTTTCGATGGGAATCTTTGCGTAAATCACGAATATAGCATCCGTCTCTTTCTGAGACTCTCCAGTTTCTCGTAAATGACCATCTTACTTACACGAATGGCTCCGTAGGGATTGAATGCAAACAGGATTGGGCCGAAACTGACAACTCTAAAAGTTATAAAAAATTTTTTGATATAATTTGAATAAGATGTTCCTAAGGTATTTGTCAACCTGACCCCTGAAATTTATGAAATTATACTCAATATTCTTTGTTATATGGGTCCAAATCCGTGGTAGCTCTTACGTAACCTTGCTAATTTGGTAACTTACTATAAATACTTCCTATTTTTACTTTTTATTTAATATGTGTTGCTGTTAATATTTATATTATTTTTCACATACTAAAGTGTATTTTTTCTTTACAGGAGACAGAGCTAAAATGCCTAGAGAATGCAAAAATTCCCCATACAGTTTGTTATATATGTGGATATGTGGATCAGTTACATTAAGACAATACAAGAGACAGTTGACTAAACATGTGAAGAAACTTTATGATCTGTACTTTGGATGTAAAGTGGGTAACCAGGACAAACCCTGGGCACCTCAAATATGCGGTGTCAAGTGTACAAGTTCCTTCTCTGCCTAGGTGAAAGGCAAAGAGCCTCGCTTTATAAGCTACAAGGAGCGTGAGTGGCTAATTTGTGTGGAATTAAAAGTAGTAACCCTACTTAATGCGCTACAAACTGGATACACTAAGCTTATGTCCTTCTGGGACAGTAGGGCAAGATCGGAACATTATGTACGATCAAAATGGTCACGTCGGGCCACTAGCTAAGAAGGAGAAAATCCTTTTGCCACCACTGCATATAGAACTAGGCCTAATGAAGCAGTTTACCACAGCACTGCAACATAACAAGCCATGCTTCCAGTACCTCAAAGTGATCTTCCCTAAAATAAGTGGTGCCAAGATTAAAGAAGGCATATTCTTAGGCCCTCAGATTCATCAACTTATAGCTGATGAGGACTTCGAGGTGACAATGGATGAAACTGAGCTAGCGGCCTGGCATGCATTCAGAGATGTATGCAAAGGACTTCGGGGAAAGCATCAAGGGGGCCAGAGGAAGCGTATAGTGAAGAGCCTAATCAAGTGCTAACAAGATCTCGGATGCAATATGTCACTGAAGATACACCTTCTTCATTCTCATCTGTCCTTCTTCCCAGAGAGTGAGGGAGATGTGAGTGATGAACACGGAGAGATGTTCCATCAAAATAAAGCGTCAAGGGAAAACAGGTATAAGGGAAAATGGAGCCCGGCTATGTTGGCTAATTTCTGCTGGAACCTGAAGCGTGACACACCTGAGACGTCTTAATACGTTATATGATGCTAACGAACATGTTGATTAATTATATATTCAATGAATTAATTACAATGGACACATTTACTCTGACTTTGGGAGTGAAATACATTAATGGAATCGTGGAAATCGGTATCAATTGCATAATTATTAATTCGGCAATTTAAAAGAAAATGTTACCTGATGGAAAACGATTAAAAATCATGTTCAGAGGAGAGAAAGAGAGGGTGGATGATAAAATGAAAGAGAAAGAAAAGTTGAAGAAAAGTTAGAAGAAAAGGTGAGAGACTAGATGAAAGAAAAAGGTGAAAAAGGTGAGAAATAGAGAAGAAGGACAGAGAGACAGAAACAAAGTGAGTGAAAGGGAGAGAAAAAGAGAGCGAGAGATAGTGTCTAATTTTTTTTCAGGAATATTGAATCATAATTGTTCATTTCCGCTGTAGCTCTTTTTTATTGACTCTTCTGTGATTCCTTTTCTTATTTTCCTAGAATTGGGACATGCGCGGCGTTTCGACGCTGTATTCATGCAGCTCTGCTTAAGAAAATAATAGATTAAGAGAATAATAGATTGCAAGGGAGAAAAAGAGTGTAAGAGATATCAAGGCAAAAGAGGAAGGGAAAGAGAAAATTTGATAGAGAGAGAAAAAGAGTTAGGGAAAGAGAGAAATAGAGAAAGACGAAGATAAAGATAAAGATAAAAAAAGAGTGGGAGAAATCTAGCAAGAAAGAGAAAGATAAATTAGAAGCAAAATTATGTCCCAGACTTATAAGAGAAGTTCTTCGCGAGTTTTCCTAGTTTCCGATTCTCTCTTTTGTGGTTTCCACACATTTCTTGGACACTTTGAATTCTACTGAAATGACGGCTCCAAGGTCTTTTTCAATGTTTTCAGATTTCAAGATTTGACCATTCTTATAGTAATTCGATTTCAGATTTCTGCATCCTAAGTGCATGACTTTGCATTTAGGTGTTTTAAAATTCATTTGCCATTCATCCTCCGACCGATAATTTTGTTTAAGTCTCGCGTCAGTTCCACAACACCACATTCTAGCTGCAACATTATTCCCTATCTTGATGTCACCAATAAACATAACCTCCATTGCTTTCTAGAACCTCATTCCATCTGTCAACAGGCTTATAAATTTCAACGCTTGTAAATTTTTTTAGGTTTTGATGCAAAATATGAATCCAACTCATTTTCAACTTGTCCTTTTGATGTCAATCAAAGACCATCCAAATGGTTCTATACTCACCTAAACAAGTGATAATCAGAAGGATCAAGGTCAGTGGAATATAGAGGATGAAACAATATTTCACAACCGAGTTTCTCCAAAAAGACTGGTCACTCGAGCTGCGTGAGGACGGGTATTATCGTGATGGAGGATGACACCCATTCTCTTGACTAAGGAGGGTCGCCAATGGCCTAAAAAAGCTTTCAAATGACGAGGTTGATTGCAGTAGAGATTAACATTAATTGTTTGATTGTTGTTTAATAGTTCGTAATGGAAAATTCCTTCAATATCCAACCATACACTCAACATAATATTTGGGGGATGAAGTACCTCCTCTAGGTTGTTGATAAATTCTGCTCCTCGACTGATCCACGAATGAAAGGGATTAACGTTATGATAAGAGATCCACTTCTCATTACCAGTAACATGACTGCGCATAAATAGTGTTTACTGTGGACAGTTTGTGCCGGACTCATTTTCCAATCACTGGAGCCTTTACAATTCTTTTCAGTTGGGAGTTCTCTCGAAGTTGCAAGAGAATTTGCCGTGACCACAGGTTCAAACTCTTCGGAATCAAGTTCTTTTAGACGAGCTTCTTTTAGGTCGTCTTTTACACTAAAATCCCGATAACCACTTCTAATTTTTCCGGAGATATTGCCTTCCAGCAACTACCCTCCAGCACTGTCTCCAGCAGATTTGCATATCCTTCTGAATTGAGACTAGGACTTTTCTCAAAGATGTGGGGTGGCATGGTACCATCCTTATTGGAGACACCCAAAGACCACTACTGTTTGGAGGAGCCTGATCTTCATGATACGTGAAACATCGCTTGGTTTGTAGCAAAGCATCTCGTTGTTCAAGGTGTTGTTCCACTGTTCATGGCAGAAGTTCTTTTCATCTTGTATTTTCAGTTTGTTCATGAGCTTCTTGTACTAGTGGTAAGGAAGATCGTAATTCAGTGCCAGCTTCATGGTGGCAACGCCAACACCCATCTCTCTCACCAAAGCTCGGATTTCCTTGTCCGTGTCTTCCATCACCTTCTCTTGCGCTTTATATGGATGAATTCCAGCGTGCGGACGCAGTCAATACGCCTGCTGTTTCCTTTTTTGCTACTCACGGCTTCGTAGTCTGTTACTGCTATCCAAGTCATGTCACAGAGCCGTTACAGTGCACAACGCCGTTGACTGTTCACCGATAGATCATGTTCCTGAAAAAAGGAGACATTAAATATAGTCAAATATAGCGCGAACACCCTGTAGTTCAGAGCGCTAGCTTTGCATCTCTATTCTTTTGGCCACCTTTTGCTTTTCTTTTGGTAGTGGCGTTCCAGTTTTATTATTTCCTTATTGACCAATTTCGTTGCTCGCAAATGGGTTTTGCTGTGGGGTAGTGCTTTTTGACTTCTATACAACGTTCCCGGATTCCTCCCAGCAACTCCCTTTTTTTTCCCCGACGAATAATAATAACAAATACCCAAACAACGAAATGGGCTCATCTTCGTTGTTTATTTTTAAATGCACTTCGCGGCCCTTTACAGCGCCATCTGGCGGTCAGCTATCGGATAGTGATGACTTCCTTTGGATTTAAAGTTGTTGTTTTTTTCACTCGATTGCGGACATTAAAAAGGGTGAACTTGTTTTACAAATATTCTTTCCCCGTATTTACGGAAATTTGTCTTAGCATTTCGCAAATTGTATAGGGTTAAAGCTAGATTATATAAATTAGTTTAATGAGGATCATATTATAACAATAACTAAAATTTTAATTCCGTTACTTTCACCTTGAAATATTCCCATTTATTTTTTATGTGGTCTGATTGGGCTAAATTTCCCGAGAAGTTTCCAAACGATGCCCCCTTTGCCAGTTTGATATTTTTTATCATGTTCTTCATAAATTCTACTCTTTTGATTATATCCATCACCCGTGTTTTAATCCTTATCCAAGTGTTTCTTTTTTCCTGCGGGTTATACACGTATCATTCTATTTTTGAGTAGTCCTTACATTTCGAGGTCGTGTCTAAGCATGTATGAGTGAGCAGGAAAGACATGGGAAATGACCTTCACCCCTATCAATACCATGGCAAAACAGGCAATTTTCTTGTCCACATGTAGCCAACCACCGTTTGATTTAAGGCTGCCAATTTTCCCACCGTTTTGCCTTATACAGCCTCTTGCGGCAGTCATGAATGCTGTCACCGCCATCTTGCGTCAAAGGAGCGCACTCTTTAACGGAGCCTTTGTTCATTGTAAACACGCATGCGATGTTCGTGTAATGGACTTAATTGAATGTAAAGTCGACTGAAAATGAGGCTTTTTAGTGATTCTTCTTCGTGCTTAAGTGCTTTAAGCTGTTTTAATTAGGCGACTTGACTTTACGCAAGACCTGATTATCGTCTACCTTAGATGCTATCGATAGCTAGTGGGGTAGAAGACCACCGAGTAACCGGCTTCACTGGACTGGAGGGGAGGGTATGTATGGAATGCGAGGAAATGGGAGATTAATGGAATTGGTCGATTCTCTTCAACGACACTCCTTTTCAGGTGAGTAAAGAAGCCCTTTCAAGGCAACGACATTAAACCATTCCCATCTCCTCCGCCAAGACGTTTAATATTCCCCTAAATAAAAGCAACCCCCTACTCCCACGGTGTCTGGGTAATCACGAATTCGACTGGATACCGAATAGCTACCCAGCAGAGAGCCATTAAAGGCCAACATCCGAGAAGCCGTAATTGAAACGTGGCTCCTGCCGCTCGCCAGAAGCCCACTTGGAATTCCTCGTTGGCCAGCCAGTCACGAAGCGCTGCCGAAGATCTTCGCTACTCACGATTTTCCCACAGTCGCCGCACGATCGAGCAATGAATGCGTGTCCCGCCTTTTGAGGAAATTGTACAGGTGGAGTTTGCTGGTGGTGATAAGGCCCTTTGGAGCTGTTTGTAAACAGATTCCAGGGGCTAACACAAACTCGTAGGGGGGAAAGCGTACTAACTCCCAACCCCAATAGGAGGTTAAAGAGGAGGCGGAGATGGATAAAAACAGCTAAACAAACATGCGAATACCTTGTAAAACCCTTTTTAATAGGAGAAATATTGACATTGTATATGATCTGACACATGGAAGTTAACTATGTGGTTTAGTTCATTTTATGCTCATATTCCAAATTCGGGATGGGGGAGGGGTATCATTTTTAAGTGAGAACCAACGAGGCCATCTCCCACAGAATGTAAGGAAAGTGGAAATTGTGGGAGATAAAGAGATGCATGTCTTTCTAAGGGCATTGGAGCCCGGAGGCACGTAATTCTCCGATAGAGAGCTGCAAAATGTTTGCAGGCTCGGGAAATGGGGCTGGATACGCATGTAATATTTAACGCAAAAGTTTTTACTGGCATGAAGCCTATTTTGGGGATCTTTTATGCTATAATAAACCAATCTTGAGGTTTTTATACCTAACATTTTTAACATAAGAAACACTACATGTTAAAAATTATGGAGAGATACTAAAGGGAAGCCATGTGGCTTAGTTTATCAAATTATCGGAATTCGAAATGATTTATTGCGTTAAATTTTGCCATCATTGAATAAAAAAAGACAAAAATACTCTGTCAGTGAATTTCACGCGAAATTATAACATTGAGGCCTATTTATAAGACATTGTATTCTTAGTAAAATTATACTGATTTTATGGATTATTTTTAACAGGACAGAACTAGTCAAATAAAGGTGTTTAGGAGCTTTCACAAGCAAGATAGTAATATGGGTCACCGCACCTCTCTCTCCCACTCTCTCTCCCTCGCACTCTGTCTCTATCTTCCTTTATCTCCCGCTCTCTCTCTATCACTATTTATCTCCTCTCTCTCTCTCTCTCTCTCCCTCGATCTTCTTTATCTCCATTTCTCTGCCTGTGCATCTCCCCCTCATTCTCACTGTGTCTCTTCATCTCTTTCTTTGTCCTTCTCTCTCTCTCTCTCTCTCTATCTCCCTCTTTCTGCCTATCTCTATATATAAGATCAGAATTAAAAGTAACTGAGTTAGAACTTACAAATAATGAAGTGGAGCTGATCTGTGTTAAACTACATTTACGAGATTTCAAAATAAACATAAGCACTGTTTACCGTCGCCCAAATACTACCGTTAATGAGGACCTGGAAATATATAGAATCTTGCAAGAAACATTACAGGAGGAACAAACGCTATTACTGGGAGATTTTAATTTACCTAATATCTGCTGGGACTTGAATATAGGGACTAGCCAACAAGAAAAATTAATGACAAATTTTATCGATACTAATTATTTACACCAATGCGTAAGGGAGCCAACCAGAGGAAATAATATACTAGACCTAGTTATTGCATCCCAGGAAAATTTAATATCAACTCTGGCCGTAGTGGAACATCTAGGTACATGTGACCATAAACTAATTCGCTTTGATCTAAATGCCAGGTATTCAACTACCAATAACTATTCAAAAGTACCAGACTACAGTAAAGCTAACTTAGAGGGCCTCAGAGAAGCCCTGGGAAATATTCACGAGCAGCTGATAGAAATAGAAGATGTAAATCAACTTAGGAATAAATTTAAAGAACTATTTTTTATAGCCCAAGAAAACCATGTTCCTCTTAAGACAAGGAATAGTAACGCGAATAGAGGCAATCCGCCGTGGTTTAATAATGACATCAAACGAGCAATTAGAGATAGGAACCGTCTCCACACATTATTAAAACACAATAGAAGCTATCAAGTTAACCAACAATATAACACTAGCAGAAGAAAGGTTAAAACACTCATAAGATCAACGAAACGTCAATACGAAATCGAGATAGCGAAAGCAAGCACCACTAATCCCAAACACTTCTATACTTATATCAATAGAAATAGGCAAAATGAGAAGCGGGATTGGCCCCTTGAAAAACCAGTTGGGTGAAATTATTTCAGATGATATGGGTATGGCTAATATCTTAAACGAGTTTTTTAGTTCAGTCTTCACCTTAGGATATACTAATAACGATAACAACGAGTCTATACAGGTCAGACACCCATCACTAAGGAGCCTGGAAGTAAATCCGCAACTAGTAATTGATAAATTAAAGAAAATGAACTCGTACAAGACTCCTGGTCCTGATAAATTTTACCCAAGAATCTTAAAACATGTCCATAATCAGTTAGCAGAGTCACTTGCTCTCATTTTTAACAAATCTTTCGAGCATGGGGTCGTCCCTGATGATTGGAGGGAAGCTAACGTCACACCTATCTTTAAGAAGGGATGTAAAAACCAGGCCAGTAATTACAGACCCATTAGCTTAACCTCAATAGTTGGAAAGTTGCTCGAAACGATCATTAGAGACAAGCTAGTAGAGTTCCTCGAAAACAATAACCTTATACGTGATAGCCAGCATGGTTTTAGGTCTAAGAGATCGTGCTTAACAAACCTAATTGACTTTTACCATAACCTTTTCAACCTATATAACGATACTAAATCATTAGATATAATTTACCTAGATTTCAAAAAGGCATTTGACAAAATTCCCCATCAGAAACTCATGAACAAAGTGCGTACGCTAGGAATTAACGGTAATATATACGGATGGATTAGTAGCTGGTTAAAAAACAGGAAGCAGAGAGTGATAATAAATGGCGTGGAATCGGACTGGGTATCTGTTACCAGCGGTGTTCCCCAGGGATCAGTCCTGGGGCCTATTTTATTTACTATATACATCAATGACATAGACGTTGGAATAAATAATATCATATCTAAATTTGCAGATGACACGAAAATAGGTAACTCAGTATTATGCGAAGATGGCAGGGCTAGCCTGCAGGCTGATATAAATAAAATTACCGAATAGTCTGAGAAATGGCAAATTCCATTTAATATCGACAAATGCCAAATTCTTCAGTGCGGAACAAAAAACAAAAAATACACCTATACAATGCAAGGCGGCTTAATAAACACAACCCCGCAGGTTAAAGATTTAGGAGTAATAATTACAGAAAACTTAAAAACATCAAACCAATGCGCAGCTGCTGCAAACAAAGCTAACACAGCACTAGGATTTATAAAAAGAAACTTTACTTATAAAAGCGAGGAGATAATTATGCCACTATATAAAAGTATTGTCAGGCCCCATCTCGAATACGCTGTACAGTTCTGGGCCCCTTACTTAATAAAAGACATAGATAAATTAGAAGCTGTACAACACAGAGCGACAAAACTTATCCCGTCAGTACGTAACAAACCTTACCACGAGAGGCTAAAAAAACTCAATCTATTTTCCGTCAGAAAACGAAGACTAAGGGGGCAGCTTATAGAGTGCTTCAAAATACTTAAAGGATTTAACAACGTTAATGCCAATAACTTGTTCACACTGACAGGGGAGTGTCCCACCCGTGGACATGATTCAAAACTTCAGGGTAAAAGAGCCACTATGGATGTAATAAAAAACTTCTTCACTTACTCGATTATTAATGATTGGAATAATTTGCCAAACGCAGTAGTGGACAGCAGAACTATAGATTCATTTAAAATGAGATTAGACAAACACTTAACAAATATTGGAATTGTTTAGCATAAGCTACAAAATAAAATAATATTAAAAAAATATAACTCTTTCAGGTTTATGTAAGTGGTTTTCATATTCATTTCATTTAATTACTATTCAATGCAAATTTCCTTCAGGTACTGTCTTCTTACACCTGCAAGGTACTTTTCCCAAATTATTTCATGTACGGCTTTTGCCGGAGGGAGTGGAGGGTGGGGAGAGCCTAAAACTTTTCTATCCTTTACTTCTACTATTCTATGTGTAAGTGGCAGTAGATTTAAGGCCAGATCACCTTAGTGTGGGCCGTAAGGCCCGTGTGATCTGTGTATCTATGTAACTCTATGTAACTCTCGATCTCAGTTTCCCTCTGCCTTTGGTTTTTAACCAGGCCTACCAGGAGGCTATAAGATGATGATGGTGAGATATCACCTAGTGTGGAGTCGCCAGATGGTCGATAAAAAATCTTCCTCTCCCCCCTCCCCCTCTCCCTCCCATCCTTCTCCGTCTTTTTTTCTTTCTCTCTCATTGCCATTCCCCTCCACTCCCCTGATCCTTCATCCTTCTCCCTCGTCCTACCATCCTTTATCCTATCTCCCTTTCTCTATCCCTCTCTCCCTCTCCCTCACACTCTCTATCTATCCCTCTCGCTCTCTATCCATCCCTCTCTTTCCCTCTCTCACTCTAACCCTCTATCTCTCCCTTTCTCTCTTTCCCTCCTTTTCTCTATCTTCCTCTCTCCCTCCATCTTTCTCCCTTCTGGAATTCAAAGAGATAGGGAAAATAATTCAACAAAAACAATTAATTACAAAGCACTTCAAAAAAAAAATATTACCAACCCGTTTTGAACATACCTTATAAGGTGAAGTATCCAATGGGATTACCACTGAAACCTGATTATTCATTTTATTTCACATCGGTTGGTTATTTTAATTATAAAGTTAATTGTTAGTTATATTAAGGATGTTATTAACGAGTGCATATCGGTTAGTTGGGTAATTAAACTATATGTAAAGAAACTGCAGTTGAATCTTAATTGGGAAAATCGATTCCCAAATACTATTGCCTGTTCATTTTTACAAGTAGCCAATATCTAAAAAATATCTATATTAGTGTCTGTTTTACATTTTCTAAAATGAGGGGGTATGGGAGAATTTTCTTGTTGCGCTAGATTGTTATCTGTTCTAATGCTAATACTTAAGTGAGCTGAAACCCTTGAGTCCAGTGTATGTGCAGTGCTGTCAATGTAAGATTCCATAGAACTACAAGGGCAAGTAAATTTGTATATGACACCACTACACAACACTAAAGGGTGTTTGTCTTTTGTTCTGAGAAAATAACTATTATTCTTTTGTTTATAACAACTAGTTGTATAATGAAATAAAAAAAATGAGTCCTACAGATTTGGGTGAGGCAAAGTTATTTAGATTTTTGTTTAGATGCCCGGTATTAGGGTTTACTAATGGGCTTGTATATGTTAAGTAATGTCGTGATGGTGTTCTCAACAAGTCCTTTTGGGAATGAATTGTTGGCAAAATATTTGGTTAGGAACTTAAATTCTTTATGCATTGCAAAAAAGTCGAATGATATTTGGAAACTTCTGTAAATTAAACTTTTTGGGGGGATATAATTTAATTACTTAACTAAACAATCTGCGTTCGTTAATAACTATCATTCATGTAACTAGCAATTAATGTCAAATCAAATCGAATAATTTGGTTTCTTTTGGATTTCTTTTGGATACGGCACCATATAAGGTGGTTTCAAAAATGGGTTGTAATATTTTTCTAAGTTCTTTGTAATTAATTGTTTTTTTAAAATTTTCACGAATGCTTTATTGTGTCTATTACTGTTTTCCCTATCTCGTTGAATTCCAAAAGTCCTTGTTTTATCTCTTTGTATTCCCTCATTCCATAGAGTTAATATAATATTTTGTTTTTACTGAATCGAAAAGTGATTTTATGTTTTTTTCTGCCACTCGCTAAAATTGTTGTTTTTTTTAACTTTATACAAATAATTATATGTACGTTTTGTGAGTGCGGATTCGAGGAGCTCAACCATCTCCCCTACAGTCCAGATCTGGCCCCTAACGACTACTTTTTATTCAGCCAGCTCAAGGCTGCACTACGTGGACGCCGATTTGGGGACGATGAAGATGTCCAGCTCACCGTCCAGGAGTGGATTGAACAGCACTCGGGAGATTTCTGGTTGTTGGGAATTCGAAGCCTCAGGGACAAGTGGCGCAAGTGCATTGAAGTCGAGGGTAGTTATATTGAAAAATAATAAAACACTTTTCCTCATATCTCGTTTCCTTATATCCGAATTGCAAAACTTATTGACCGCTCCTTATATATATATATATATATATATATATATACATATATATATATATATATATATATATATATATATATATATATATATATATATATATATATATATATATATATATATATCGCAGCAAACTAACAAATAGAATAAGGTTAGTATGAAATAACCCCACTCCCCACCCTCAATACAGTGCGCGCTGTCTAGTAATCACCATAAGATCTATTCATGCACAAAATATATTTCCTCTTACGATAAACTAAATCAAGCTAAAAGGTTGAAATTGAGTACCAATTGTTTACGAACAAATCATTATAAAAATGTGTGTAAATCTAAGTTTAGCTGTACGATATTTCAAAAAGGGCTTCTTAAAAATCTGTCTGTTGTATATTGTCCTATTTTCCCCATAATTGACGCCCACATCCGCTAGGGGGACATAAGGCTTTGAGTACCTACCTTATAACATCTATTTACTCTTTTGTTGGTTGCAAGGCTCTTGATTTAATGTTTTATTTAGATAAAATTCTTTCTTTAGATCAATTAATTTTAAAAGAAGTTAATGAAAATGAATGGGAAAAAAAAATCAAGTAGGCATCCACGCCTAAGATGGAAAATAGAAGGTGTTTGGGAGAAATGAACGAGGCTAAACTGTCAAAGGTTTCTTGCCAACCTAACGAAATTAAGCTACCAAATATTAATCTACCAATTTTCCCCTCCCCCGAGATATTCTCCAGTCGACAAACTTTCATGACCTCCATTGCAACCATACATACTTTGGATATTTTCCAAATCCCCCAAAATTGGCTTATCTTTTGGGGCAATTAAGCGGAGACGCATTGCGCCTACTTGATGGGTTTGCCATTTTTGGTAATCATTGCAAAGAGGCTTAGAAATTGTTAAAACGTACGTACGGTGATAAACAGCAAACCATTCGAACCAATATATTTTCTATTACTGACTTAGAGAAATCAAAATGTAATTCTAAATCCCTTTCAGATTTTAAGGCATCGTATGAGTGTTATTTGAGGAACTTCATAGCTCTTGGTTCAGATATTGATGCTGAACGGTTTATTATTTTAACAATATTGATGCTTAAATTGCCCTCTCTCATACCAGATCAAATCAATAGGTCGCTTAAAAAGGAATCTGAATATTGCCAGTTAAATCACTTCCGAGAGGCCTTGGAAGAGGAGATTCAATTGTTACAGCGAATTTACAGAAAATCAAGGGAAAAAAACATTAAATTCCCTTGTCTGGGCACCAATTTTGGGGAAATTTGGGCAATATTCCACAGAAACAAACTCAATAGGGACAACAATTCAAAAGGAAAATAATAGAATTTTGAACTCATGTATATATTTACAAACCTCAATTAACTTTGTGTACACCTTATAAATAGCACGTGATACTAGATTTATATTTATCCACGCACCCAAATTCATTAATATTTACAACCTTAAATTAAATCTGAACACAAAGAGTTAAGATTGAAAAAGGTGAGCTAAGTTAAGTCACCAAACGGAATAAATCGAATTAAACAAATAAGACAAACGAACGAGTGTAGTTAAATAGAATCGCTAATGCGTGGATAACCAGCTGGAGCAAAGATACGCAATAGAATGGGAGGTATCTCGTATTCTTCCTTTCGCGTCCCACCCTAAGAGCGAAATAGGATGGTCAGTATG
The DNA here is from genome assembly GCA_963969495.1 of Ceratothoa steindachneri. Taxonomy (NCBI): domain Eukaryota; kingdom Metazoa; phylum Arthropoda; class Malacostraca; order Isopoda; family Cymothoidae; genus Ceratothoa; species Ceratothoa steindachneri. The sequence continues at coordinate 49,008,069 of OZ018328.1, read as the reverse complement.
TCATGAAGAAATCCAGGATAGGAAAATTGTCGCATAAATTTGTATTCTGATGTTTTTTTCCTATCGTTTTTCACTCTGGATAGGGTTTTACAACCTATCTGCTCCCATGGTGGAGTTTTTAATATCTAACTCCTGTATTGATTGGGTTTCTAACATCGATTTGCAATCTGAGTGGTGGTTTACCATCTATTTGCACTGTGGATGTTTTTTTGTTTACCATCGATTTGGACTCTGAATGAGGTTTATACCATCGATCTTTAATCTGAATTTAGTTTTTAGCACCAATCTGCACTCTGGATAGGCTTTTACCATCGAGTTTCACTCAGGCGTTGTTTATACCATTGATCTAAATTCTGGATGTTTTTTTAACATATATCTGCACTTTATGTTGGTTTTTAAAATTGAACGGCATTCTGGATGGGATATTACCATTCATACACACTCCGATTGGAGTTTTTACCATAGATCTGCACTATGGCACAGGTTTTACCATCGTCTACATTCTGGGTGGGGAAAATAACATCGATTTACATTCTGCGTAGGGTTTTTACCATTGATCTGAATTCTTGCTAAGATTCTTACCGAACTGTTAATCTGTCAATGGAACCAATCTGGTTCCATGGTACTGGTTTTACATTCGACCGGTAATCTGCATTGGTTCTTACATGGATCTGCAGTCTCTATAGCGTTTTTACCATCGAGCTGGATTTTTATATCCATCTGCACTCTTGCTGGGGGCTATTAACATTTATATTCACTCAGTGTTAGAGCTTTAACAACGCTCTTCACTCTGCGTTGGTTTATAACCATCGATCTGCAATTTGCATGTGTTTTTTTGTAGCCTATATTTGAACTCTGTGTCGTTTTTTTTGTCATCAATCTGCAGTCTGGGTTGGGTTTTCACCATCGATTAGAAATATGCGTTGGAGTTTACCACCCATCTCCGATCAATATGCTCTATGATGTGGGTTTTACCATCAAGCTACACTCTGCTATCTTTTTAACATCTTTAACAACTTTCTCATTTATTACAACCTATTTTCTCCAAGAGTGGGGTTTTACTAGCTACACTGGTTTGGGATCATCAATGTGCACTCTGGTTGGGGTTTAAACATCGATCTGCCTTGTGGCTAAGGGTTAACAATCAATCGGCATGGTAGTAGTGATTTTTTTTCGCCATTGATCTGTACTCTGGGTGAGGATTACTGATCGATTTGCAGTCTGGATGCGATTTTAATCATAAATCTGTCATTTGAGTGGGATTGCTACTATTGATCTGCATTCTTCTTCTCGGGTTTCAGCTTATCTGCATCTAGAATAACAATTTTACCATCGGTCTGGAATCTGCTTTGGTTTTACATTGATCTGCACTATCGAGGGGGTTTTGTCATCGATCTACACTGGTTTTAGTTTACCATCGATCTGTACAATAGATGAAGAGTTTACCTATGATAGGTATACTGGGTGGGTATTTTTTATTAACGATCTGTACTCTGAGTGGTGTTTTACTATTGGTCTGAACTCTGGGTTGTTTTTTTACCATCGCTATTCACTGAGTGGGATTTTCTAATTTATCTGCTCTCTGAGTTGGTTTTTTACCATCAATCCGCACTCTGCTGGAATTTTCCCATAGCTCTTCACTCTGGATGGGTTTATACAAATTATCCTCTCCCAGACTGTGGTTTTTACTATCGTTCTGGAATCTAGTTTGGGTTTTATATCGATGTACAATCTGGGTGGTGGTTTTATCATCAATCTGCACTCTAGACGGGGTTTTCAGATTAATCTACACTCTGGGTGGGGATTTAACACCAATATAAACTTTTGGTTCTTTTATTTTAGTATCTATCTGCATGGTGGGTGGTGTTTTACAATCACTATTCAGGTTGGTGGGATTTTACTATGTACAATCTAATTAGTGTTTTACAACCTATCTGCACACATGATGGGTATTTTACCATCGATGTACACTCTGCATTGGGCTTTACATAGATCGACACTCTGGATGGGGATAGTATTATTGATCTACTTCCTCTTTAAGGGTTTACCATCGGTCGGCAATCGAGGTGGGGGATTTGTCATCAACCTGCACTCTGATCTGGTTTGCCCCCCTCGATCTGGACTTTGGTTTGGAGGTTACCACTACTCTGAACTCTGATTAGTTGTTTGACCAGCGACCTACACTCTAGTAGATGAGTTTTGTCATCGAAATGCAGACTCGGTCGGAGGTTCACCACAGATCTGTGCTATGCCTCTGCTTTTCACCACCGATTTGCAATCTGGGCTTGGGTTAACACCGATCTGAAATCTGGCCCAGCTTTTACCTTCGATCTCCACTCTATTGGTAAGGTTACCACCATGGATGAATTTTTAACCATCGAGCTACACTCTAATTGTATTTTTTACCATCAATAGTCATTATGCTGTGTTTATTACCATTGATCCGCACACTTGGTAGTTTTTAGCACCGCTCTGCACTCTAGATAGTGTTATACCAACGACTTTGTAGTTTGCCTCGAGTTTTTCCGCCCTTTTGTATTCCGCTTTGGATTTTTACCATTTATCTGCCCTTTAGCTTGGATTTTTACCAAAGATCTTTAATCTGGGAGGGGATTACCACTCCTCAGCTCTTTGGTTAGAGTTGCTATCATCGATCTGTAGTCTGTGTGAAGGTTTACCATCATTATGCACTCTGTGTTTTTGCTGTTAATATGCACTCCGGGTGGGGGGTATTTTTGACCATCGATCTACACATTCGCTTGGAGTTTTATCATCAATATCCACTCTTGGTAGTTGGTATATCACCTAATCTCCAGATGAGCTCTTAAAATTTTTAAAAAAATGTATATCACCTAACTTCAATCTGAGTTGGGTTTTGACCAACAATCTTCACTTAAGGTATGGGGTTTACCATCGTTCTGCATTCTTGGTAGAGTTTTAATCAACAATCCACACTCTGCGTTTGGTTTACCAGCGAATGTCACTATCTCAGGGGGGTTTTTTACCATCGATATATACCCTGGCTGCAATTATTAACATTGATCATTTATCTGGGAAGGAGGTTCACCAGCAAATTGCAATCTGGATTTTTTTACCATCAATCTGCAATCTGGGTTTTTTTTTTTTTTACTATCAACCTGCACTCTGGAGGGGGGGGGGGGGTTACCATAGCTTTGCACTTTAATGTTTTTTACCATTAATCTGCTCTCTTGGTCGGATTTTACTATCAATCTCGTCTCGAGGTATAATTTTACCATGAATCTGCATTATATGTGTGCAAGGGAATCGATGCTCTCCCCCCTCACAAGTGAGCCACTGGTCGTTAACCACAACATCCTGGCAGTGTAGACGCCGTAGCCCAAACTCTTAACCACCTCTCTCTTGCCCTTCGTCTCGAAAAGAAGCTGAACGGTTAAAACAGCAAGAGTTACCCTAAGACCTGGTATTCAATTTCACCTCAGCTGCAAAAATGGAGGAGCATCTCCCTAAAGCCAGAAGGTCCATCAGGACCAGAGGTACGACGCTCTGAGGAAAACTGTTGGAGGAGAAGACTTCATGCGGCATGTCCACTCACCCCCCTCCCTCCTACCCTAACCCAGTGGGATGACGACGTATAAAAGCAAATATCTTTGGAAAAACGTGGTAGATTACGTTACTCATCAAGCCGACGAAGTTCCCGGCAAGAGGCCCGGGCTACCAACAGGAGGAACTAAGAAGAATCTCATCCTCGAGCTAGTTCCTGGTGGTCACACCGAACTTTAGGTTACCTTGGTTTAAGAATCAAGTTCAACTTACTCTCGTCCGAGAAACGCCCCTATTTTGGTGTCTTCCCCAAACACCGAGATAGTCCTCACTTTTGAGGAATACCGGAACTAAGAAGAAGCTTATCCTCGAGCCTGTTCCTGGTGGTCACACCGACCTTTAAGTTAACTTGATTTAAGAAGCAAGTTCTACTCACTCTCGTCAGAGAAACCCCTCTATCCTGGTGCATCCCAAAGCACAGATATAGTCATCGCCCTTGAGGAAGACCCCCAAGTGAACTCCCTCCAGGACTCCCCCAAGTTAAAGGATTCCCGCATTGGCTCATCGCTAGCCAGTGCGAATTATTCCCCAAAGTAATGCGAAGAGAAGAAAGAAACATTCTTTCACTGCCCCGTGGTGAGATCATTTCCTACCGAAGGCGTCAGTCTCTCCATCTGCCACACGCGCCAAAGGCCTCCGTGGCTTAAAGCTATTTCGCCCGGACGAAAAACATCTGGACAAGCGGCACGCGTTATCCAGACAACAACATTCTTGAGGTGACGTAACGATTGAGTCCAAGGTCAGACTCAAACCCAATTCTAGTAGGAAGCTACAAAGGTATTTAAACCCCAGTATCTGTTTTAGGAAAGTCCGTTTGCATTTTTTTTATATTAAAGTGAGCTGTGAGTCAATCATCACTATAATTTCCAGTATGTCCTTTTAGAAAGCCCCCACTTAAATTTATTGAATTCATTTCTGTGTAGTTAAGGTGTCAAATTCCGTTGGTTCATGTTTTTTGTGTTAATTAAAGTTTTTTTTATTTTATTCAATCCTCGAAACGCTAAGCAAGGCACTAGGAACCCCCAAAGGTTAAAGAAATAATAATCAATAAAAATTAAAAATATAGCACTCTTAGAGATAAAAAGCAATCCCGGAGTTTTGAGTACGTAAACAACCCATACGTACAAACTCCAGCCATCACTCGGTCCTTCCTATACCACGACAATGTGGGAATTTACAATGGATCTGAATTATTGATCTTTTCTTTTAACCATCGTGCTCCAAGCTATGTGCAGTTTTTACAACCAACATGCACTCTGGGTCGGGGTTTGCATCGATTTGCACCCTCACTAGGGATAATAATGATCACACGTTTTTATTGTTTTAACAAATAAATGTGTGTCTACATTATAATATTTATCAATGTTACCGCCCTCGACGGGGACACGTTGCAGACGAGGTCCTTCCTCCTGCTGGCCCACATGGGGTTGACGGAAGACTTCAGCTCCTGCAAGGTCTGCTGTGGCAGACCTTGTAGGCCTTGGCATCCAAATACGTTCGAGCGGTGAAGTCGATGGGATTAAGGTCGGGCGACTGCGGCGGCCAAACGTCATTCGATCAGAAGTTCTGTTGGACCCCAACCACTCTTGCACGGTCCTGGTCGTGTAGGCCGGGGTACGGCTCTGCTGAAAGGCATAATCCACCTTCTTCCTGAACTTTCTCACCTAGGTCAGGACTTTCGTCACCAAAATGTCCCTGTTATCGGGCGCGGGGAGCCTGTAACCGGCCGCGAACCCCAGTCGCAGCATCTTCGCGCCATTTGAAGCCATGACGCCGAGCATCATCAGGAAAGCCGGGTGCTTGATTATGAACATGTAGCGGACCTCGGAGTCATCTTATCACGTTTTCGTTCTACGTGTTGATCACCCGATCGACCGTGAAGGTTTTTTCATCAGATGAAATGAGAATTCGATTGCCATGACTCTTCAAGTCGCTCTCGACGTTGTTCTTGGATACGGTCGGTGAGAAGAGTCTTTTCCAACCACCACAAGCTCTAGGCGCCCGCTTCCTTGACGGCCCTGGGCACCATGACCACTGTTATGTTCTTCTTATTTGCGAGCATAGTCATTTTGAGCTTCAGAGCACTTTCGAAGGACTTTCTCACAGCCAAACGGTTAACGACTTGAGGTTTTCCTGAACAAGATTGATTTTTGAGGTCTTTCCCGTTCTTGAGCCACTCCGTGACTCTGTGTAGTGTAATCAAGCTGACGTTGAGCTGCTTGGTCATGTCCGACTTGTTGTGGCCCGCGCGCAGGAGAGCTGAGATCTCGATTCTTTCACTTTCATTTCAACGCATCTGCGCACAATGCAAAAGACGTTTTATTGACACGTGCTAGAAAAGTAAACTTCAAGTTTATTTGACGGAACTTTTTTATAACACATAAAGCTCTCGAAAGACAAAAAATGAGTGTAACAGAACTTTAAAAAAACCCGGTATCTATGCTTTAGCTGTGTCTTTTACCGTTGATCTGCAAACTGGGCGTTTTACCTTCGATCTGAAACTAAGTGTTCTATCATCGATATGCACTATGGGCGGGTTTTTACCATCTATCTTCACTCTGGTTAGGATTTTAACTATCGATCTTGACTCTTGTTGAATGTTACCACCGATCTGCGCTGGATGTTTTTTCTGTCCATCGAACTACTTTCTGGGTCAGGTTTTTAACATGGAACTGCAATCTAGTTGTGATCTTTATCATCGATCTGTAAACTGGGTTTTTTAACATCGATCTACCCAGTATTAGCTCTGAATACTTGTCTTCTTAATTTTCTACATAGAAAGGTTCCATCCAAAAAAATTAAATCCCGTGTCAAAGATAAAGCTTGGTTTGACGATGGTTGCAAGCGTGCCTTTGATGACAAACAGGCTGCTTACCACTTGTGGAGACGCAATCGAAGCCAGTTGCTTTGCGATAATTATGTTGCTCTTAGAGCTGAGGCTCAGAACATTTATAATGCTGCTGAAACTGCTTATAATTCTCATTTACAGGATGTTCTTGCTGGAGCTACTCAGCCACAAAAATGGTGGGGCTTCCTTAAGTCTTCTTTGTCTGGTGTGGACTCGAGTATGCCTCCACTCCATGAACCTGATGGTTTCATGACCTTTGAGACCTTAAATGAATCTAATTTGGCTCTATAATACATTTATATACAAACAGAGAGATCAGGAGTTGTCGCTTCCCTTGATTTGTTTCCCCTTTTCCAAGTTAAATTCAGTTGCCTTTAAATCCACTGAGCTTAAAAAGTATCTTCCTGATAGGGTTATATATGTTGGAACGGACCTGATGGCTTTCGCCCATGCCCCGTCTTCTTCAAGAAGATCGCCCCCATTTTAGCACATAAGTTGGCTATTGTTTTTAAGTTGCTTTTGAAGACCGGTTATTTTCTTCCTTGTTCGCTTAAATCCAACATTACTCCCTTTCCAAAGGGAGCATCGGCTTCAACCTTATCATCTGAATACCGTTCCATCTCAATCACACATATCTTATCTAAGATCTTTGAGAGGCTCCTTGCTAAATGATTGACCCTGTATTGTGACAAAATCAGTGTGATACCTTGTAAAAGAACAACCTCTGACCCCCCCGTCCATTTATCCCCCCTTCCAATTTATTGGACACCACGTGCGATTGTATCCCACCATGGGGAATGCCACTTCCTGTTAGGGAACATTCGCGAATTTTCGACTCCTGAGCGCATTGGGGAAATATTCCCAAATCCTGCGAACTCGTCTCAAGCCCCCCCAGCCCCCGGTGACGAGGCGAGAAAGAGCAGCTGTGTCTAGCACCTGCTGTTAAATGATGAATCGACTCCGCCTCCGGATTAAGATGTCTGGAGCTTGTGACTCCTTTCTCAAAATTCCCCCTTCCCTCTCAGAATCAGGCATACCAAATACTCTGGTTTTACTGTAGTTTGAGGAGTCCAGCATGCACGCCAAGGCCGCCCCCATCGTCAAGTCCCGTGAGCGTTTTCCGACAAGCAAGACTTTCTCCGCTGTGATTCTACCCTAGTCAATTGGTAGTTTCTGTGAATGACAAGTCTTTGAATTTGCGCAACAGTCTCCCTTTGTTTAATCGAACCGAAGAAAATCTCCATCGATTACCTTTGAGGAAAAAAAGTTTCCTCTTCCAGTGGAATTAGGAGTAATGCTACATTTCCCGTCGAACGTCATCTTTGAAGATTGGCTATCTTCATCGGAATGTTGGTTCGGATCATGCCCCACCTGCCTCATTCGGACCGTGCCCTACTTGCCTCATCGGATCGTTCCTCACTCGCCTCATCGCAAGAAGGACCTTCCTCGAAATCACCGAACCGTAAGACTGAAATCCTTCCATTATTAGTATTGTCAAGTTCCCCTTTTTGATCTGAGCCTCGTAACGCTAATCAATTAATTCCATTTGAGAATCCTCCTCATAATAATCATCAAGAGACTATTTTAATTTAAATAATTCCCTTTTACCTATTATTATTCTTACTTTGATCTGTGTAAATAAAATTATATTTTTGTTGTTTCATCTTTAACTAACCTTGAACGATACTCTCGACCTATTCAAGTAAATCTCGCCAACCATTTATGCACTCTGTCTGATTATTAAGGATTTGAAACCCAATGCATCAAGTGTGACCTCCTATTCGGTCGTTAATCCCTACGAACAATCCTTCAACGGTTCGCGTTGCAGTAGGTGATTAAGTAACTCTGCACATAATATAGGAGTAGTGTATGGTATAGAGTGGCGTACCACGACATACCTAATTCACAATTTGTGTTCCGTAAGAGTTTGGGAATTTGCGATGCACTCCTAACACTGACTAATGACATTCAGTCCTCTTTGGACCGTGGGCATGAGTTGTGTGTTGTAGCTATTGATTTCAACTCAGCCTTCGACATTGTTAATAATAAGGCTCTAATTTATAAACTGAAAATTTATGGTATCGGTGGAAGCCTTCTTAATATTTTTAAGAATATTTTAACAAATAGATCCTAATGTGTTTCTGTTGCTGGGATATATTCTGCTTCTGTGCCTGTGGTCTCAGGCGTTCCACAATGGAGCGTTCTTGGTCCCTTATTTTTTTATAATTTTCCCCTCTGACTTAGGCATTAACCTTGAAAATAAATTGATATCGTATGCCGATGACACAACTTTGTACTCCTCAATTCGGTCTCCATGTAACAGAGAAGTTGCAGCATCTCTAAATAGGGATTTAGCCAAGATTACCTCTTGGTGTCAACTTTGGGGCATGAAGCTTAATGCTAAAAAGAAGCATTCTCCTATCATTAGTAGATCCCGTACACCGGATCCAGCTCATCCCAGTTAGAACATATCAGGTGAACTTATTGAGGAAGTGGATGATTTATGTCTTCTTGGAATAATTCTTGACTCGAAGCTAACCTTTGAGAAGCACATTCGTTTCTTGTCCTCTTCAATTTTAAAGAAGACTGGATTACTTCGCAAGTGTTACAGAACTTTTGCTTGTGACTCTACAGTTATTAATTCTCTTTATGCCTTCATTCTGCCTCATTTTGTGTATTGTGCTCCTGTTTGGATGTCTGCTGCTAATTGCCATCTCAAGTTGGACAGAGCGTTGAATTCAATTAAGTTTATATCACCAGCTTTTTCCCTTGATTTGCATCATCGGCGTCAGGTTGGTGCCCTTAGCATTCTTTTCAAGGTATTTAATACTATTCAGCATCCGTTGCCCGCAGCTCTGCCTGATTCTTTTAATCCAGTTCGCGTGACAAGGTTTCCTCTTAATCTTAATGACTTGGCTATGAATTTTATGAATGTTAGTACGACGTGGTGTTTTATACCATCGTTAATTAAAACGTGGAATGCTTTACCCAGCGAGATTGTACACTCAAGGGATATTTCTTCATTTAAGTCCCGTGTGAATGCATTTTTGAAACAGTAGCATTTTCTTATCTTCTAATATTTCTTGTTCATATGGGTTTACTATTAGCCCTTCACTTTCTTCAGGGCTGCCTTTGCCTCTTTTCAGTACCATTTTGGTATTTTGTGTGGAATCAATTTAGCAGTTGTTTTTGCACCCTGGAGGGAGGCTTTGGTAGCTCTCAGAATAATAATAATAACAATAACCTGCAAACTGGGTGTTATACCATCGATCTGCACTATGGCTGGGGTCTACTACGATATGCCCACTAGATGGGGCTTTGCCATTGAACTGCACTCTTTGTATGTGTTTACCAACGATCTACACTATGGCTATGTTTTTACCATCGATTTGCACCCTGGCTTTAATATCGGCCTGGTTCTGAGTGTGTTTTCCCCATGAATTTGGACTGTGCGGTTGTTTTTACCATCTATCTATACTATGGGTGTATTTTTTACCATCGATTGGCACAACAGGTGAGGCTTTAACCCCTGATATGACACTAGGTGATGGATTTACACTTGATTTGCTGTCTCGGTAGGGTTTTTAACGGCGATCTTCTTTATCAGTGGGTCGTTTTCCATCGATCTGCAATCTGGCTGTTCACTTTTGATTTGTACTCTTAATGGTGTTTCCCATTGATCTGCACTATGGGTGGGTCTTTTACCATCAAGCTACCATCTAGCTGAGTTTTTTTCTCATCAATCTGCATTTAATTTGGGGATTTACCACCGATCTGCATCATGGGTGGATGATTTATCCTCGATCTGGTCTCTGGGTAGTGGTTTAACCACTGATCTGATCACGGGGGGGGCGGGGGGGATTTATCCTTGATCTGCTCTCTGAATTGGGTTTTTACAATCCATTTACACTCGGGCGGGGGTTTATAACCGATATCCACTATGGGTAAAATTTTTACTATCGATCTGCACTGTTGTTCGAACTGTACAGTGGGTGTTTTTTGTTTACCATCAGTCTCTGCTCTGGATGTAGGTTTTAACATCGATCTGCACTCTGGGTTTGAAATTTACCACCGATCTGCTCTCATTTAAGATGGCTTTATTTCCCAATGGGGACCTAGAGTTAACTGTGGGATCCAAAACCCCTGTATCTAGAGCGTATGTTATCTCAGACGTGACTGTTTCCAGGACGGCTTTGGTGAAGTCGGTGCTACTTCTCAGAGAATTGTAAGAATCAGGGTAAAGGAAATTTTCAGATCTTGGTCGAGGATGGATTTGGGAAGATGTAATAAAAGTTATCTTCAAATCGCGTTGCGTGGTCCATTCATTCTTGTGGGATTCATCATTGTAGTTATTTAGTTAATCACTAACGAACACCCCATTCTCGCGGTGTGGATTGCTCTAGTTCCTTACTATTCAAGCTGTTCATCGTTGAGGTCCAACCGTTATGCTGGCGCCCTTAACATATCTACCGACCGGACAGGGTTGTGACCGCACCGAAGCTTTGCCGGAGTGACCCGTGTTACACGGGATTAACGTTTCTTCTGAGTTGATATGCGGTGGAACGGAGTCGTCGAGGAGGGGATTGGAACGCAGAGTTTTGGATACTGTTGTGTGCGAGTGTGCGAATTGTTTTGTAGGTAATGGTGGCCTGGTTACGGGGTGGGTGGGATTCTCGTGGAGAAGTCACAAGAAAATAAAAAGCAACATTTTATTTTATTAACACTAAATCTCCTTTACATAATGATCACATAATCTATGGTAGTTTTACAGATGCCCAACAAGTTTTTAAAGAAAAATGACTTTCAATCTATGTATTCTATAGGTCAATCTGAATTGTCTGTTGCTATTTATTCGGTCAGCAAAGCACTATTTTCTGAGTTATTGGCACTTAAAAATAGTGTTTTCTAAGCTATTATTTACCGCTGCTATGACGTCATAAGCCCCGGGGCAAAAATAGTCTCATTTCACCGATTCAAGAAATACATATTATGAACGATGATGTTAATTTAACTACGATTTAGAAGATTAGGAGCATAGTATATTTAAACACGTTTAGTTTAACAACGATGATGCTAATTTAACTACCATATAGAAAGGTAGGGTAGGTCTATGTCGGTAACGCTTCATTTGCGATGGCATTCGAGTTCATATTTATTTATATTATCTTGCTGATATATGTATATATATATATATATATATATATATAAAATATTAATTTAAGGAAATACCTTTTATTGTGGAAAAGCGATTATTATCTTAATCTGAATTCTAATTATTTATAAATAATACTAAGAGCTGTTACATACCGCTACACTACAACGGTCTGTGTATGAAAATGGGACGTTTAGTTTATCATAAAATTTTACCTAGTAATAAACAAATATTTTGAATTTACTATATTTAAAATTTTATTGCTTATTTCGGCCTATGGGGATGTAGCTCAGATGGTAGAGCGCTCGCTTAGCATGCGAGAGGTACGGGGATCGGTGCCCCGCATCTCCAGTTTTTTTTATTATTACTTTTCCTAAGATATATTGTAGAAAAATGAGCTTGTTTTGTTCCACTATTGTTCAATGTTTCATACTCTCGTCAAGCTCCATCAACTTTATCCACTTTTGTTTCGTCCTGAAAATACAATAGTAGCACATCATAGTTCTCCATGATAACACTTATCACATTTTTTTCCTGCAAGTTAACTAGTTCTCGCTAGTTTAGGAATTTGGGGCTTAAGTGGAGAGACTGCTTCCTGAATCAGCTCAAAATCGTTTGTCGTTTGATACTGCGACTAAAGTAAGAGGTTAAATGCTTCAAAATAAGACGGTAAAACGCTTACAGCATGGCTGGCATACAGAACAAAAGAATGGCCAACGTCTCCCATAACAAACACCGAAGGTAAGTCATCTTTCAAGAATTTTGAAAGTCATTCTTTACTCCCATCATTGACTAGCAATTATCTGCTCCCAACCCAATTAGGTTATGAAGAGCTATTCCTCTTTTCTCAAGTATTTAAGAGAAGTATAGAGACCTAAAGCACTCTCATCTTGAGCAACCACTATATCTCGAACCCTGCTTACGACGTCTAATTTACCTTTGTCCAAAATAAAAACGGACAACGACACCCAGTACCTTTGTTACAGATCAGTGCTTTCAACTATTATGTTGGAAACTTTTGTGTCTTGCATATATCATCCAGGAATTATTTTCTTGAACAGTTATTCCATCCTGGATTATGTACGTCAATTTCGTCCTTTTCCCTAACAATTTGTGAGCTATTTTGCTGTCTGGGAATTCTCTTTTACTCATTAATAAGAAATAATCAACATTCGAAATGCCAGGTCATGTTCAGCAAAATATGCTGCAATAATAAGTTCACTTTTTGCAATTTCTTCGGATTCTTGCGTCTGTTTTATTTTTTCACCATAAACTGTGTGATGTCAATACTCCTGCTTCTTGTGTTTTACTGAGTTACTATGTTTGATAAGCATAGATTTATTATAATTTTGAGAGTGATGTTGCAGCATTTACTATAACTAAAGTAAGTATCATTATTATCGCTGTTTCAGCCAAGTGTTAAATTCCTAAACATTATTAAGCCATTCTTTTTTTTTAAACGCTTGAGTATAACACTTCGTTTCTTTAGCGGGCGATTCAATTTTGTCATTATGGGCCAAAAAAAACACAAGTTTTAAGAGAAATTAATAATCCTAACATTATAACAACATTAATAAATGAAACTGTTACAAAGAAATTAAATAATAATCACGATTACCACAGGTAGGCGACGTCAGGTAATATTAAAAAAACAAACAAACAGTAAGTTGAGGAAATTCCCCCGCTTAACGCTCCAATTTTGCCTTGCCTGTATTAACTAACTATACTGTTATCAAAAGAGTTAATTTTTTTGTAACAATAAAAAAGATGAGTTAGTTATGCAGGTGACAGGTGGGGTGTTTTAAATAGACATATATAACAATTAGGTGCATACATGACACTTAGAGAATAAATTAAAGAATAAATTTGAAGCACAAAACGGTTTTGAATTATTTAATCTAATTAACATTCTCAAGTAATAACACTTCAATGCGAAATAACACCAATTTGAAAAAAAAATAAAAGAGTCTGAGCACATAATCACTTCAACGAGATCTAACGGTAAATTGACAATCTCAGTGGCGACAGGTTTTTGCGCGACGAGATTGAACACGTTCGATACTCGTTCAGAGTGCGTTCATTTCCTGTACGTGTTGCTCGTTAAGATCGTATTGACCGTTCTGCATTAGAATTTTTTTATTTCAAATCAGTTTACATACATATTAAAAATTGTCAATCTTAAAAAAAATACAATTTACGCGTTATATTCATCATATTTCATAATCCCCCTCCCCTGATTATTAATTTTTTTTGACAAAATCCCCCCAGATTATGCGCACTTCCCCCAGATTTGGCAACCCTGGTAATAAGTATTATCAAGCAGACAGATAGACCCGACCTCGCTTCAAGCAAGATCTCCTCCGAACAAGCTATACCAATGTGCCGTCTACATGATCATAGGTAAGAGGGTGCAGCAAGCAGGTAACCCCCCCTCCCTCCATACATAAGGTAAGTGATTGTCTATCGGTTTTATCTGCTGAGTTAACTTATGCGTTAATAAGTCTCCACGATTAGCGTGTAAAAAAAATTTCAAACCACGTCAATAGACCTTAACTAACAAGCAAACAAATTTCAAACCACGTCAATAGACCTTAACTAACAAGCAAACAAATTTCAAACCACGTCAATAGACCTTAACTAACAAGCAAACAAATTTCAAACCACGTTAATAGACCTTAACTAACAAGCAAACTTCAAACATTGTTAAGAGAACTAACAAACAAATAGACTTCAACCTTTAAGCGATCTATAACATACCCATGTCAATTATTCTAACTCTACAGACTTCCCTCAAATTAGTTTCCCTACTAACGAGAAAAACTTGGACGTATGTAATTGATATTAAAATTTCTCTGGAACCAAAGAACTTACTTCCAAACCAAAACTACCATTGTATTTCACTGTGTGATTCCCCCCATTTCTGCTAACCTCTAAAACTTGGCCCCACCCATTGAATCCATAGGTCTGTGCCAACAAACACCTTAGGAATAAAAGTAGTTGAGAGGTAGAATCCTCAGGAAATAAAATCATAAGGATAAGTCACAAGAAATAAAGTCATAAGGAAATCATTGAGGAATAATATAATTAAAATCATAGGGAAAAATCACAAAAAAGTAGTCAAGAATAAAGATCCTGGGAAATAACACGAAATAAAGTCGTAAGAATAAAAAGGAGAGTGAAATAAATGCATACCAGTAAAACTACAAGAAATGAAGTCATATGATTATATGTCACATGAAATCAACTAGTAGCAAAAAAGTCACAGCAAATCCAGTCAGAGAAATATAATTCAAAGAACATAAAATCCGGACTTAAAGTCGGGATGTAGTTTCGTAGAAAATAAGTCACCTTTATTTTTCAAATACATAATTTACACATTGATAACCACTTAGATAACACAATCATAACTCTTATATTAATAACCACTCACATCACCCAACCATAACACGGTCCTTTATCGTAATCAGTTTCTGTCAATGCGAAATTGCTGCACTTAATATTCAACCTTCTAACCTTGGAATTGCAAATAAATCAGTAAATAGTATTATAACCGGCAAATAAATGACTAAATGGGACTATAATTCATAACTATTTTGCGATCAAATATAAAAAAAATGATTGGTACAAATGGGAAGAAAATAGAAAACTTCGGGGCGTATTTTCTTCCTTAGTGAACAATAGAAGGAGCGTGAAAAATAGGATGGATCCCATTGAACCAACTTGAGGAACGCCTTCCAAATTCTTTCCCATGACAAGCTCGGACCAACCTTCCTCTTGTTCGGAGTCTCGTTCGGTAATAAGGCGAGGGGCCATAAATAAATACGGCCGAGCAATCGCCCATATAATGGTCGAAATTGCACCGTTCGTGGAATGAAACCTCCCTTGTTGCTCCATTTAAGGTAACTGGTCAGGCCTGCCCTTGAGCCGCTACTGAAGGGCTACCGTAAGGTTGCTTTCTGGTTAGTCAGCTTCGAATTCCCATGTCATGCGCAAAGATAATTTGGAGAACTACACCTTGGGGTGAAAACGGGGTTATCAAATGGCTATTTTTCATGCTGCCAGAACATCTACAAGCACGAATGGACGTACGCTCTCCAGCTTCCTATAATTAGGAGGTTGCAAACCGATTTCAATCCTGAAGACTGTTCCCACAGTGATATTGTTAGCGTGAAGAGTATATATATATATATATATATATATATATATATATATATATATATATATATATATATATATATATATATATATATATATATATATATATATATATATATATATATATATATATATATATATATATATATATATATATATATATGCTTGAAATATCCCAAAGGAAAATAATAGACAGAATAAGCCAAAGCGCTTTCGTGTTTACATCATTAGGGGCAGAAGAACAATGGAATAGAGAAACAGTTAATAAACAGAGAAATGTGACGTTATTGAAACATACTGACGAACAAAGACAATCGTTTAGGGGGGGAACCAACTGACGAACAAATGAATAGCCCATCTGCAGAACTAAAATATACAAATCAATTAAACAAATTAAATTTATATTGTAAACAAATATTATTCATGATCCAATTATCTAATTTAAATAGACCCTCACTTAAATTGAAATTAATGTTATGGGAGAATTTGATCATGGCCGATTCCATTAAATTTCTTTCAATAAAATTGGGCACAAAAATAATGGATTTCGCCTTAGACCAATCTATTTGATGGTCCAGAGTAGATTGATGGATAAACAGTGCATTTGAAGCTTTCCCCATTCGACAACATTACTTATGTTGTTTAAGTCTCACATGTAGGCTTTTTGTTGACTGGCCTATTTAAAAACCAAGACAAGATTTACACATAATTTTATAAATGCAGGCCATTTTATTTGGGGGAGAATTTTTAATTATTAAGTTTTTTAACGTGGAATTATTAGAGAATACAACATTAACATTAAAATATCTTAATAATTTCGGAACATGAGACAAGTGTTTATTAAAATGGAGCGTTAAAATATTATTTCCCGTAAATGAGTATTTGATTTTATTTCCATAAAAGGACTGCTTAGCTATGTGCAGGTAATCATCCAGAAAATAAGACGGATAAGTTAACTTTTCACTAATGATTTTGATTGATTCTAACTCTTCATCGATAAATTCTGGGCCACATACTCTAAAGGCATGCAAATACAAAGAACTAAAAGCTGATTTTTTCGTTTTTTGTGCTGATGATTCGAATAATAATGGATGCAAGACGGAACAGAGTTGGCTTCCGGAAAACCGAGAACTTAAAACCTTGCTGTGGACGGTGTACCATGGTGTCTAAAAAAGATAATTCTCCGGCTTGTTCTAATTCATGAGTAAAATTAATTGAGGGAACGAGGTTATTTAGGGCACCAAGAAAATTAGTTACGCTACACTCAATAGGCCAAATACAAAATACATCATCTACATAACGGTGCCAAATAGCATTTTGGAGGAGGATGGGGGCTAGTAACTTAGCCTCAAAAAATTCCATAGACAAACAACTCAACAACGGGGAGAGAGGGTTTCCCATAGCCCTACCGAAACGTTGGAGATACCATTTATCATTAAAACTAATCGAAGAGTTTAAGATGCAGAGTTTGATTAAATCTATGCAAACATGTGTAGGAATGGGCAAATAAATTTGATCAAGTGCTGCCGGTAGCCACATGAGCAAATCATTCATGGGAACTTTTGTAAATAAGGAGACAACATCGAAGCTAATCATTTTAAATTTTGAAGGTAGTGTAATCGCTTTTAGCGTTTTCCGGGGCTTTTTCTTATTTATGTTTAGCTAGTCCTGTTTTTTTTCTGGTGACTTCTGTTTAAAAGAGCTGATGAAACTTTGTACTTCTCGTTCTGTTGCTAATGCTCCTAAGCTTTCATTTTCATCCGTGTCATCGCTGATGGCGTAGTTTGTTTGTTCTTTCCGAATCCGTATTGTTGATGGTTGCAGTTGCGGTTAGAATCTAAGTGGTCCACCAATCTCCTCCATACATTTTTCCAACACCTCGACAATAAAATTATGCAGCGAGCTTGGCATGTAACCGTTTATAGCCGTTGGTAGCCTACCTGGTTTAGGCACAAATATCATCCTGCTACCTGACCCTATCTGAGAAGTCGCCGATGTTCCAACATGCATTGAATATCACGAGCAACCCCTCAGATACGTTATTCGGAAGCTTGCTCAAGCTTGTCCTAGTTACTTCCGGCAGCCCAGGGGCTTTCCTTTTAAAGACTTTGATTACCTTTCTAACCTCTTTGGTTCTTATTTCCTTACAGCCTTCGTTATCTTAATCATCTTCGTTGAATCCCTCATCTTCTCTAAATGCATCCTAACGGATATGTTTTATCTAGATGTTAGTTCATATCCTCCATTATCTCCGTTTCATGCTCCGCGTCCAAATTAACATTATCTTCCCTTGTGGTGTTAAATACCTGGCTCCAGTGGTCGTTAAATAGCTCTTCAATTTCTACTTTCTTCGTTACAAACTTGTTCCTATTCTTTATCCTTATTTTATTTAATGTCGGGGCTTCTTGGAGTTTCTTAATTGATTGCACAAACAGTCTGTGTTCCCTTTCCTGTCCAGTCGGTCAATCAATCGCTCCCAAATCCTCTCTTTACCTTCTATCATCATATATCTAAAGTTGACTTTTCAATTCTCTTTTCCTTGCGTACATTTTAACGGTTTGTCCTATTTTTCGCGAAATTTAGTTCATGTCCACTATTTTCCTTATAGCCCTTCTTATTCCTAGAGACCACCTTGGAGCAAGCGATGTTATTGTTACTTTGGAGAGACATTTCTCTTCTGTTTCCCGTATTTTTTCTCTATCCTTTTAATTTTCCAGTCACTATTCCAGCTCCCTTATCCATCTTACCTTAGTGACCAGTAATCCCTCAGTTCGACCCGCTACTTGTCCTAGCCAGCTTTGGTGTACTGTTTCCTAGCATGGCTAGGTACTTGAATTGGGTTAATTGCCAGCGAGGCAATGTTGTTATAAGTTGGTAACACTGAGCCCAACTGGAAATAGATGTTCCAGTGGAAATCCTTACTGGTTGCTACTATATCTTGCTTGGTTGTAGCTCTTACTACTCGTACAACTTTACCCCTTTGGATCAGCAAATAGAATTTTTCCTTCCTATTCTCCGAATCCTGAATCCTTAGAACCAGCATTAAAGTCGTCAAGGAATATCACAGTGGCATTTGTTATGAAAGAAGGTATGGAAGAAGTTATGGAGACATAAATAGTTCCTTCTTGGGGTTTTATATACCCCGTACCACAATCACTGGACGTGTCTGGGTACTCACTCAATTAGTACGTAGTTTTCGTCTAGCTCTTCCAACTTTTCGTGT
This sequence comes from Ceratothoa steindachneri, assembly GCA_963969495.1. Lineage (NCBI taxonomy): Eukaryota > Metazoa > Arthropoda > Malacostraca > Isopoda > Cymothoidae > Ceratothoa > Ceratothoa steindachneri. Next base: position 48,989,109 of record OZ018328.1, on the reverse strand, counting down.
TCTATACCTTTTTTTAACAGCAATTATTACACGATCGAACCTCCCATTGGCGTATTTCTTTAAACCGCTCTAAGTGGATGTTATGTTTACGTGATTAGCCAATCATCAAAAAGGCTAAGCACATGGTTAAGAAGGTTGTTTAATTTGAGTTTCTCTTCTTTAATGGTTAAGGACATTATATACGGGGCATTGCAAAAGTCATGTTACACTCGTTACGATGATCTCACCAAAGGATACAATGATAGTTTTGATGCAGTTAGACACGTTTTTATTATTTTAACGTATAAATAAATGTTTACATTGTAATATTAATAAATGTGGTGACCCTCAGCGGCTCGCGCGCGCACCAAGTGATACTTGAAAGCCGTGCACACGGTGCGGATGAAGTCCTTCCTCTTGCAGGCCTACACATAGTTGAAGAAGAACTTCAGCTCGTCGATATTGCTGTAGCTGACCTTGCAGCCCTAGCTCTCTGCGTGTGCTCACACGCTGTAGGCGAAGAAATTGAGGTCGGCGACTGTGGCCTCAAAAACTCCTTCCACCAGAAGTTCATCTTCAACCTTAACTACTTTTGCACATTCTTGGCCTTCGTGATCTTTCTCACCCAGTGCAAGATTTTCGTGGCCAAGCGATCCCTGCAATAGGCCGCGGTGAACCTGTAACCGGCCGCTAACCAAAGCAATCACATCTACTTGCCATCCGAAGCCAAGACGCCGAGCATCATCACGAAGGTAGGGTACTTGGTCGTGGCATGAAGCGGGCCTCGGAGACGACCTGGCCGATGCTTACAAGCGGTCATTCTGCTTTTTGATAACTGGATCGACCGTGAAGGTTTTTTCATCAGAAAAAAATGAGAATTCGATTGCCATGACTTTTTAAGTTGTTGAGAAGGCGACGACAACAATCTCGACATTGTTCTCGTACACGGTCGATGAGCAAACGCCTTTTCCCACAGCTCGAACAGCTCCTGCCACCCTCGTCCTTTACGGCCGTGGACACCGTAGCCACAGAGATGTTCTTTCTCTTTGCAAGCACTGTCATTTTGAGCTTCAGAGCACTTTTGAAGGCCTTTCTCACAGCCAAACGGTTGAGAACTTTAATTCTTAATTAACGAGGTCGATCCTTGAGGTCTTCCCTGTTCCTGAGCCTCTCCTTGACTCTGGACGGTCATCCAAATGACGTTGAGCCGCTTGGTGATGTCGGACTTGTCGTAGCAGTGCAAGAGAGGAGATATTTCGATTCTTTTCACTTCCATCTCGACACATCTGCACAAAATGGAAAAGACATTTTAATAGCGTGCACTGGAAAAGTAGGATTTTAAATTTTATTGACGAAACCTTTTCCCTCTTGAAAGATTAAAAAACGAGTGTACACAGAACTTTTTCAAAATCTGGTATATATATGTATTTAAAGGCCTAAAGAAATGAAAACTGGTAACACAACCTGAAAAAACGCTAAGGAAAGTAATTACGTGGTCCATTAAAGCTTAAGAAAGAAAATGGAAAAATTATAGAAACGCATGATAGGGTAACTATTTTAACCTATAAATGCATCTATTACACTAGCCTGCGTTTCAAAACATTTTTTCAAAGGTCAAGGGTTTTCCAACTGATTTAGGATCCTTTTTGCGCGCTGAATTCAAAAATATCCTTCATTTTCTTTGGTCATGTCTGGCTTCTAAGATACACTCGATTTTTATTAGAGCATATTTTTCCCTTAAGAAACTAGTTATTCTTTCTCTTTTCAGGTCTAGTTGTGCAATACGATGGATCGGAAGTGTAAGAACCATCCTAACAAATTTTGTTTCATCTGTAGACACGTGGTTCTTCCAGACCGACAAGCGAAAATCACGGAATTTGTAAAGAAGGCTTATTGCTTATTTTGGAGTCAAACTAGGGGACCAGTGTAATAGAACGGTCTGAGGCCGCTTGGATTCAGCCACTATCACATGTTTGTTAGAACACATGGCTACCCACGTGCCTCTGCAATGAGAAAGCAGGGCGCGCTATCGCCACCTAAGTCAATATTTAACCAAGGAGGTTCATCCCCCCTTTCCCCCGTTTCGCCCCATAAGTCGATCTCGCCAGATTGAGTTAGCCTTATGGACAGATAAGGTATGTATGTTCCAAGGCGCGGCTGGGGCATTTCCTCGAAGCCCCACTCCATTGTCCCCTACGCCAAGGGGATGGCCTAGACTATTTATATGAAAACTTTCCCGATTGAATCAGATCAGATCAGATCCAGATTATCTTCGCGAGACATCACACCGATCCGGTCTCACCTTGTGCACCAGGGGCCCTCTACCTCGATATCCACCAATATTGTCCAGAAGAGGACAATATCCCTTGAGTGCCAAGGTTCGAGCCTTCAAGACGCCAAGTCCACAAGTCCCCCCCCTGTTGTTCAGAAAAAGAACAACGTTAGAACAGCCATTGTTCTTTGAGCCCGTTGACAAGAGACGGTTCTCACCCCCCCTGTTGTTCAGAAAGAGAACAACCTTAGAACAGCCATTGTTCTTTGAGCTCGTAGGCAAGAGATGGTTCTCACCCCCCCCCCTGTTGTTCAGAAAGAGAACAACCTTAGAACAGCCATTGTTCTTTGAGCTCGTAGGCAAGAGACGGTTCTCACTCCATCCCCTGTTGTTCAGAAGAGAACAACGTTTGAACAGCCATTGTTCTTCAAGCCCGTTCGTCAAGAAACGGTTCTCATTCCCAAGACGTCACGTCAGGATAATTTAATCCCCCTCCCCCCTTCTGCTGGAACTCGCCAGCGGACCGAAGAGTCCTTCGCGTCGCCTTCCTCTGCACAACAACTTGTAATTACGTAAGCTGAGCATTACCTTTAATTATCTAACCTTTCATCAACCCTACCCTGTGCTTTAAATGGTTTAGCGAACCATTCCACCCCCTTTAATTTATATTTGTTTACCTTTTTTGAATCTTCCCAAATCTTAATCCTCGGATTAGTCAGATATTCCCACGACCCTTTCCATTCTCGGTTTATGTAAACATTTACCGTTTTGTGTGTTGTTGATAGTTTAATTAATAAAACTCTATTTTATTAATGATAGCCATATTATTATTCTTGAGCCCAGTTCCACTTCTTAAGCATATTGAAGATAAATAACCTCGGTCAATCAGATTTACCACGCACTCGAAATATATTAGAATCATTCCCTCAACGAATAGTTATATATGGTATATCGTCGAGAGAGTCTATTCTACGACATATATATATATATATATATATATATATATATATATATATATATATATATATATATATATATATATATATATATATATATATACTATTTAAATTTGGTATCAAGTGTGTAAGGTTTAACGCTATATCTTTGCAAACACTGGTCTCAGTCGAGTAAAGCATAGTGTTATTCGTTATAATAATAGAGTATAGTAGTTCCCTTTTGTTTTAACGATTGCTATCCCCTTTTTTGAAACTTAAGAAGCTGGAGTAGCTCAAGGAACTGTTATAATAATTTGTTTGTGCTTTTTTTTGTGTGATTTTAGTCAGTGGTTATTTAAATCGAGAAACCAAGTACGAATAGGTCAGTGCCCATATTTAGGTTGGCTAATTCTCTAGAAGGCATAATTCTTATTGCAATGAATTTAGTTGGTTGACTATTGCGCCCCCAAGTGCAAATATGACTCAGTTTGAAATCTTAAAAGCGCAAGGAGAATCCTTGGGACTATCCGGAAGACAATTGATTAAGTACGTTCAAGAGGAGAAACGAACGGAAAGAGAAAAGTTAAGAGAAGAAAGGCAAAGTAAAGTTCAACGAAAAGAAAGAGAAAGAGAAATCCAACGAGAAGAAAGAGGAAGAGAAATCCAACGAGAAGAAAGAGAAAGAGAAAGAGAAATCCAACGAGAAGAAAGAGAAAGAGAGGAACGGAAAAGACTAGCTGAGCTTCACCATAAGCTTTGAATGGCTAAAATACAAGTCGAAATACAATCAGTCAGTTCCCCAATTTCAGGGATGGAGAGGATTTCGGAGCATTTTTAGCCCACTTCGAAAAGATCCTCTAGATCAATAACCTGGATCTGGAGGCTGAAGGTGTAGTAAGACTACTTCCACTGTTAAATTGTAAATTGCGCGACATTTTCGTATCTCTATCATCTGAATGTACAATTGACTACAGCACCTTAAAAGCTGAGTTATTGGCCGCTCATAATATGATTCCCGATTTCTACCGACAAGAATTTCGAGGAGGTCGTATTAAACCCGGACAGATGTTCCGTCAATTCGGATACATTCTTCAGAGGAATTTTAAATTCTGGTTAGAATCCTCGAAGGTTGATTGTCGTAGAATGGACTCTCGACAATATACCATATATAACTATTTGTTGAGGGAACTTCTTTAATTATCTTTAGAGTGCGTGGATGTCTGGTGGGCCGAAAGTATGTATCTTCGATATGCTTAAGAAGTGGAACTGAGCTCAAGGATAATAATATTGCTATCACTAATAAAATAGAGTTTTATTAATAATAACTATCAACAATACACAAAACGGAAAATATTGACATAAACAGAGATTGGAAAGGGTCAGGGGGCTCGGGCTAATCCAAGGATTAAAAGATTTAAAAAGGTAAAACAAATATAAAGTTAAATAGATGGGATGGTTCGCTAAACCATTTAAAACACAGGATAGAATTGACAAAAAAGTTAAATACTCAAAGGTAACGTTCGGCTTACGTAATTTTATACTAGTGTTGCAGAGGAAGTGAAGTGAAGGAATTTTCGGTCCGCTGGCGAGTTCCAGCCGAAGGGGGGGGGGATAAAATGATCCTGACGTGGCGTCTTGGGAATGAGAACCGTTTCTCGACGAACGGCTTGAAGAACAATGGCTGTTCTTCGTTGTTCTCTTTTGAACAATAGGGGGGGGAGAGAACCGTCTCTTGTCTACGGGCTCAAGAACAATGGCTGTTATAATGTTGTTCTCTTCTGAACAACAAGGGGGAAGGGTGAGAACCGTTTCTTGGCGAACGGGCTCAAACGAACAATGGCTGTTCTACGTTGTTCTCTTCTGAACAACGGGGGAAGGGTGAGAACCGTTTCTTGTCAACAGGCTCGAACGAACAATGGCTGTTCTAACGTTGTTCTCTTTCTGAACAACAAGGGGGAAGCCTTGTGGACTCGGCGTCACAAAGGCTCAAACCTTGGCACTCAAGGGATATTGTCCTCCTTCTGGACAAGTGATGGTGAATCTCGAGGTCGAGGTCCCTTGGCGCACAAAGTGAGAGAGGGTCGTGGTGATGTTTCGCGACGAAAGTCTGGATCTCCAATCTGCTCTTAGTGGTAAAGTTTCCATCTAAATAGTCGAGACACTCCCTTGGCGTGGGGGACAATGGAGTGGGAGCTTCGAGGGAATGCACAGCCGATCCTGGGAACAATGCCTTATCTGCCTATAAGCCTAACCCAATCTTGCGAGGTCGGCGTGTGGGAGTGAACGGGGGAAGATAAACCTCCTTGTTTAAACATTGACTCAGGTGGCTGCGATAAGGCGCCAAGCTTCAAAGCGAAGATGCACGTTGGAGCATCGTGGTTTTAAATAACATGGTATAGGGGTTGAAATTAACGCGGCCTCAACCCGTTCTATCACACCCCTCCATTCCGGGGGAAGTTGTCACTTCGAAAAAAAGAGAGAAGGGACAACGATAGAGCTCCGTTGTGGGGAACTGGTTTTCTTGTACCAACCGTACCTTCCTGCACCTAACTAGTATTACCTCAATACATATGATTATTTTGATCTTTTGATTATAAGGGAAAATAACCTTTAATACAAACTAAATAAAAAAAAAGGCATGGAACAATGAAATGATATAAAATTAGTACCAATGGGACAAAATAATTTATACGTAATTAATGGGTACAAATATATATACATACAAAAAAAATAGACATTGAGCGTTACAAAATTCAGACATATACATTAACTAATTATAATACAAGAGAATCTAATTTAAGTCGTACAAGACGGTATATACCTACATGGAGATACTAATTCTATGAATACAATTACTCTACGCTATTCGGTAACGCATTCCTACTGAGTGCGTCAGCGACCTGGTTATCGGAACCTTTTATATAATTTATTTTAAATTGATACTCTTGCAAGAGTAAACTCCAGCGCATGGTTCGGCCGTTGGAGTGTCACACATTCCTAATATAGGCTAACGGACGGTGGTCGGTTCCTATCTGAAATTCTTTTCCATTTTAAGTACATTTTGAATTTGTCTATGACCCAGATAATTGATAGAGCCTCCTTTTATATAGTGGCATATCTCTTTTCGCGTGGTAAAAATTGGCGACTAGCATATGCAACTGGATGACTCGTTCCGTCATCCTCGTATTGAAGGAGTACACCTCCAATGCCCTCGTTGCTCACGTCGGTCTTAATACCAAAGGATTTTTCCGGGTTGGGCAACTTTAAAATGGTGGCAGAAATGAACTTAATCCTGAGCTGATTAAAATGGGAAACAGCGACATCATTCCAACGTAAACGATCGGGGGAATTATTTTTTTGAAGGGGGCTGAGGGGGGCCGAAATTGCAGCGAAATTCGGAACAAATCGCTGATAGTGAGAAGCTGATCCTAGGAACGATCTTAATTGCTTCTTTGTAATCGGGAGGGGCATGTCGGCGATTGCCTTAATCTTGTTCTCTTGGGGACCTAACTTGCTATGTCCTATTTTGAAACCCAAATATTTTATGGTTTCGTGGGCAAAATGGCATTTGCGGGGGCCAATGGTGAGGCCATTTTCGCGCAGTCGCTCGAAAAGAGCTAATAGGGTGGTTAAATGGTGACTCCATTCAAATAGTTCTTGTAGCTGATTCTTTTGATGTGGTGTCAGCTGCGCATCAATATCCAGGTCAAAGGGTTCCAAAGACTCGCCTGGTAGGGAAGGAGGAGGGTAATCGGCATCAGGTTGGGTGCACACTATCTGTATTACATTAAGGGACTCCGCGGGGTAATCTTCTTCAAGCGCCGATGTTTCGTCAGTTCTACGAAGGTATCTCCATGGGCGCGTTGGGGGTTCTTTTTTTCTTGGGGTCCACGGACAGTCTCCGTGTCCTTGTCTTGGGCCTTATCCCATAAGGGTGTTAGTGCTTGACACTCCTTTTGTTTCGTCCTAAAGTCCTGGTTAGGGGTCTCCGAGAAATCGGACGGTATCAGGGTTCTGATGGGGACGGACTCCTGGGCTTCTTTCTTAGCTCGGCCTCGAGTAAGGGCGGCCTGGGGCACAGGATCAGAGCTTACTTGAGGGCTCTGTCCTATAAGTACGGAACAATATTTTATGGGTGCTGAAATGACTTCAGCCCAGCCATCATAATACTGACACTGCAGGTAACATCTAACGACGGGGAATCGGTTCGCCCGCCCAAGCTAGTCATGTACAACCGCAAATTTTTCGTGGTTAGGGTCCACTGGGGGAAGGAGCTCGTCGGACACGATGAAACACGTGCACCCTGTGTCCCTGACGAGAGTCGATACACAGCAGCCGTTCACGCTGCCCTCCTCAAATTTCAAAGTTCCCGGTGAACTTTTATCAAAAATAAAATTTACCTGGTGGCCTGACGGAGGGAAAGAAGTTGCTGCTTGGATCTGCAACACCGGGGAAGCCGGGGTGGCATTAATCTGGTGAACTTGGTGGGCTGGTCCGCTTTTAAGCCTAGAATTTTGGGGGCAATTCCAGCTCATGTGGTTTTCTACACCGCAGGTGAAGCATATGATTGGTCGCTTCGGGAAGAGTGATGGAGGAGAAATCTTAACGGGAGGTTTGGTGTCCCGTTGTTAGATTGGGGGAAAGAAGTTTTGGGGTTTTACGGGGCCCAGAAATTTCGTCGGCTTTCCTGGGAAGGGGCGCGAATCCTTCCTTCTTTCCTGGTTGGGGGATTGGTGAGAAGTTCGATTCTCCTTGGGGTATAAATTATGGCTTGCGGCATAGACATCCGCTTCTTCGGTACACTCTATAGAGGTCTGGCCCTGACGATCCTTGACGAACGCGCAGATCTCCGTCGGGAGAGACGCCAAAAATTGATCCCGCAACACGAAGTCTGTCAGGATCAATGTGATAGAACGGGTTGAGGCCGCGTTAATTTCAACCCCTATACCATGTTGTTTAAAACCACGATGCTCCCACGTGCATCTTCGCTTTGAAGCTTGGCGCCTTATCGCAGCCACCTGAGTCAATGTTTAAACAAGAAGGTTTATCTTCCCCCGTTCGCCCCCTTACGCCGCCCTCGCCAGATTGAGTTAGGCTTATGGGCAGATAAGGAATTTTTCCCAGGCTCGGCTGTGCATTCCCTCGAAGCTCCCACTCCATTGTCCCCCACGCCAAGGGAGTGTCTCGACTATTTAGATGGAAACTTTACCACTAAGAGCAGATTGGAGATCCAGATTTTCGTCGCGAAACATCACCACGACCCTCTCTCACTTTGTGCGCCAAGGGACCTTGACCTCGAGATTCACCATCACTTGTCCAGAAGGAGGACAATATCCCTTGAGTGTCAAGGTTCGAGCCTTCGTGACGCCGAGTCCACAAGGCTTCCCCCTTGTTGTTCAGAAAGAGAACAACGTTAGAACAGCCATTGTTCGTTCGAGCCCGTTGACAAGAAACGGTTCTCACCCTTCCCCCGTTGTTCAGAAGAGAACAACGTAGAACAGACATTGTTCGTTTGAGCCCGTTCGCCAAGAAACGGTTCTCACCCTTCCCCCTTGTTGTTCAGAAAAAAACAACGTAGAACAGCCATTGTTCTTCAAGCCGTTCGTCGAGAAACGGTTCTCATTCCCAAGACGCCACGTCAGGATCATTTTATCACCCCGGTTTTCGGCTGGAACTCGCCAGCGGACCGAAAATTCCTTCACGTCGACTTCCTCTGCACCACTAGTATAAAATTACGTAAGCTGAACGTTACCTTTGAGTATTTAACCCTTTTGTCAATTCTACCCTGTGCTTTAAATGGTTTAACGAACCATCCTATCTCTTTAACTTTATATTTTTTTTACCTTTTTAAATCTTTTAATCCTCGGATTAGTTCGAGCCCCCACGACCCTTCCCATTCTCTGTTTATGTCAATATTTTCCGTTTTGTGTATTGTTGATAGTTATTATTAATAAAACTTTATTTTATTAATGTTAGCAATATTATTATCCTTGAGCTCAGTTCCACTTCTTAAGCATATCGAAGATACATAATATCGGCCCGCCAGACATCCACGCACTCTAAAGATAATTAAAGAAGTTCCCTCAACGAATAGTTATATATGGTATATCGTCGAGACTCCATTCTACGATATATATATATATATATATATATATATATATATATATATATATATATATATATATATATATATATATATATATATATATATATATACTATTTAAATTTGGTATCAGGTGTATAGGGTTTAAAGCTATATCTTAGAAAACACTGGTCTCAGTCGAGTAAAGCATAGTGTTATTCGTTATAATAATAGAGTATAGTAGTTCCCTTTTGTTTTAACGATTTCTATCCCCTTTTTTCAAACTTAAGAAGCTGGAGCAGCTCAAGGAACTTTTATAATAATTTGTTTGTGGTTTTTTTTGTGTGTGATTTTAGTCAGTGGTTATTTAGATCGAGAAACCAAGTACGAATAGGTCAGTGCCCATATTTAGGTAGGCTAATTTCTCTAGAAGGCATAATTCTTGTTGCAAGGAATTTTAGTTGGTTGACTAGTGCGCCCCCAAGTGCAAAGATGACTAAGTTCGAAATCTTTAAAGCGCAAGGAGAATCCTTGGGACTCTCCGGAAAAGAACTAATTGAGTACGTTCAAGAGGAGCAAAGAACAGAAAGAGAAAGAGAAATCCAACGAGAAGAACGAGAACGAGAAATCCAACGAGAAGAAAAAGAAAGAGGAAGAGAAATACAATGAGAAGAAAGAGAAAGAGAGGAACGGATAAGACAAGCTGAGCTTCACCATCAGATTGAATTAGCCCGTGTTGAAGCAGAGATACAGTCCGCCAGTTCCCGTTCCGAAGCCCCCCCCCCCCATCTCTCACTAAAGCTCCCTAATTTCAAGGATGGAGAGGATTTTGGAGAATTTTTAGCCCACTTCGAAAAGATCCCTGAAATCAATAACATGGATCTGGAGGCTGAAGGTGTAGCCAGATTACTTCCCCTGTTAAATTGTAAATTGCGCGAAATTTTTATATCTTTACCATCTGAGTGTACAATTAACTACAGCACCTTAAAAGCTGAGTTATTGGCCGCTCATAATATGACTCCCGATTTCTACCGCCAAGAATTTCGACGAGGTCGTATTAAACCCAAACAGACGTTGCGTCAATTCGGATACATTCTTGAGAGGAATTTTAAATTTTGGTTAGAATCCTTAAAGGTTGATCCGAACTACGAGTCCTTAGTGGTGCAGAGGAAGTCGACGTGAAGGAATTTTCGGTCCGCTGGCGAGTTCCAGCCGAAGGGGGGGGGGGGATAAAATGATCCTGACGTGGCGTCTTGGGAATGAGAACCGTTTCTCGACGAACGGCTTGAAGAACAATGGCTGTTCTACGTTGTTCTCTTCTGAACAACAAGGGGGAAGGGTGAGAACCGTTTCTTGGCGAACGGGCTCAAACGAACAATGGCTGTTCTACGTTGTTCTCTTCTGAACACGGGGGAAGGGTGAGAACCGTTTCTTGTCAACGGGCTCGAACGAACAATGGCTGTTCTAACGTTGTTCTCTTTCTGAACAACAAGTGGAAAGCCTTGTGGACTTGGCGTCACGAAAGGCTCGAACCTTGGCACTCAAGGGATATTGTCCTCCTTCTGGACAAGTGATGGTGAATCTCGAGGTCGAGGTCCCTTGGCGCACAAAGTGAGAGAGGGTCGTGGTGTTGTTTCGCGACGAAAATCTGGATCTCCAATCTGATCTTAGTGGTAAAGTTTCCATCTAAATAGTCGAGACACTCCCTTGGCGTGGAGGACAATGGAGTGGGAGATTCGAGGGAATGCACAGCCGAGCTTGGGAACAATGCCTTATCTGCCCATAAGCCTAACTCAATCTGGTGAGGTCGGGGTATGGGGGCGAACGAGGGAAGATAAACCTTCTTGTTTAAACATTGACTCAGGTGGCTGCGATAAGGCGCCAAGCTTCAAAGCGAAGATGCACGTGGGAGCATCGTGGTTTTAAACAACATGGTATAGGGGTTGAAATTAACGCGGCCTCAACCCGTTCTATCACATTGATCCAAACAGACTTCGTGTTGCGGGATCAATTTTTGGCGTCTCTCCCGACGGAGATCTGCGCGTTCGTCAAGGATCGTCAGGGCCAGACCTCTATAGAGTGTACCGAAGAAGCGGATGTCTATGCCGCAAGCCATAATTTATACCCCAAGGAGAATCGAACTTCTCACCAATCCCCCAACCAGGAAAGAAGGAAGGATTCGCGCCCCTTCCCAGGAAAACCGACGAAATTTCCGGGCCCCGTAAAACCCCAAAACTTCTTTCCCCCAAACCAACAACGGGACACCAAACCTCCCGTTAAGATTTCTCCTCCATCACTCTTCCCGAAGCGACCAATCATATGCTTCACCTGCGGTGTAGAAAACCACATGAGCTGGAATTGCCCCCAAAATTCTAGGCTTAAAAGCGGACCAGCCCACCAAGTTCACCAGATTAATGCCACCCCGGCTTCCCCAGTGTTGCAGATCCAAGCAGCAACTTCTCCCCCTCCGTCAGGCCACCAGGTAAATTTTATTTTTGATAAAAGTTCACCGGGAACTTTGAAATTTGAGGAGGGCAGCGTGAACGGCTGCTGTGTATCGACTCTCGTCAGGGACACAGGGTGCACGTGTTTCATCGTGTCCGACGAGCTCCTTCCCCCAGTGGACCCTAACCACGAAAAATTTGCGGTTGTACATGACTAGCTTGGGCGGGCGAACCGATTCCCCGTCGTTAGATGTTACCTGCAGTGTCAGTATTATGATGGCTGGGTTGAAGTCATTTCAGCACCCATAAAATTTTGTTCCGTACTTATAGGACAGAGCCCTCAAGTAAGCTCCGATCCTGTGTCCCAGGCCGCCCTTACTCGAGGCCGAGCTAAGAAAGAAGCCCAGGAGTCCGTCCCACTCAGAACCCCGATACCGTCCGAATTCTCGGAGATCCTTAACTAGGACTTTAGGACGGCACAAAAGGAGTGTCAAGCACTAACACCCTTATGGGATAAGGCCCAAAACAAGGACACGGAGACTTTCCGTGGACCCAAAGTCATCAGGTACCTGGAGCAAGGTGGCTTACTTTATCGATCCGCCGAGGACAGTAATAACGCTGTTACCACTGTCCTATGCCTTCCACGATCCCATGTCCCTATAGTGCTTAAAATAGCCCATGACAGCATCTTTTCTGGTCATTTTAGTCATACTAAAACATGCCAGCGCATTTTTAAATATTTTTATTGGCCGGGTGCTGCCACCGACATCTTAAAGCATTGTCGATCGTGAGATGTGTGTTATAAGACGTCCGCTAAGGGGCGGGTCAAACCTGCTCCTTTACAAAGGGGACCCGTCATAACTGAACCCTTCTCCAGAGTGGCCATCGACCTGGTTGGCCCGATCCACCCCCCTTCGAGCGAAGGGCACAGCTACATTTTCACCTTAGTAGACTTTGCTACCCGTTTTTCCGAGGCTGCCCCCCTTCGCCGAATCGATAGTATTTCTCTCGCCGAGTCCCTCATTTCCATCTTTTCAAGGGTAGGCGTCCCCAATGAAATACTCTCCGACAGAGGACGACAATTCACCTCCGAGTTGATAGAGTACGTAGGGAAGCTGCTTATGGTAAAGCCCCTTTTTACCACCCCATTCCGGCCACAGAAAAAAGGGATGTGCGAGAAATTAAATGTAAATTTAAAATCCATTATTAAGAAGATTTGTGCCGAGCAGCCCCGCGAATGGCACCGATATCTCCCGGTCGCCCTATTCGCCTATCGGGAAATTCCTCACCATACATTAGGCTTCGCCCCGTTCGAGCTCCTTTATGGACGTAATGTACGCGGGCCACTCAGTATTTTAAAGGAACTGCTAATCAAGCCTCAACTGGATCAAGAAGTCCAGTCATCCTACGCCTATGTCTTGGATCTACGCCAGAGGCTCGAAAAATGCGCAAACATCGCCTATGAAAATGCCGATGTCAATTTGGAAAAATACAAAACGTATTTGGATTTCAGGTCCGAAGATCGGAAATTTAAGCCCGGTGATGAAGTACTCCTGCTCCTTCCCACAGCGAGTAATAAATTACTGAGCCAATGGAAAGGTCCGTACCCGGTCCACGAGGTACGAGGACCGGTAGATTACCTCATTGGTACCCCAGCAGGCGATAAGCTCTATCACGTCAACTTATTGAAAAAGTACCACCGACGCGCCCATGGAGATACGTTCGTAGCACTGGACGAAACATCGGCGCTTGAAGAGGATTACCCCGCGGAGTCCCTTAATGTCATACAGACAGTGTGCATCCAAGCTGATGCCGATTACCCTATTCTTTCCCTGCCAGGCGAGCCTTTTGAACCCTCTGACCTGGATCTCGACGTGCAGCTGACATCACATCAAAATAGTCAGCTACAGGAACTATTATGTCAGTTCGACGACGTTATTTCAGAGAAGCCTGGATGCGCTACTAGTTTCGAGCATGATATTAAATTAACAACCTTAGAACCTTTCCGATCATAACCCTATCATATGCCGATTCATTTACGCCAAGCTTTTAACGCCGAAGTCGATAATTTGATTAGTTTAGACATAATAGAACCTTCCACCTCTAGTTATTGTTCCCTAATCGTCATGGTCAAGAAACCTGATGTCTCTTATCGGATGTGCATCGACTTCCGGAAGTTAAATTTGGTAACTGTGTTCGACGCCGAGCCCATCCCGTTGGTAGACCAAAACCTCCACCTTTTTGAAAACGCGCATGTTCATCTCAGAACTCGATTTGTGCAAGGCGTATTACCAAATTCCCCTCCAGCCCGATGTGAAAGCATATACCGCCTTTGCAACTGAGAAAGGCTTAATGCAATTTAAGCGCCTTCCTTTTGGCCTCGTGACCGCTTGTAGTAACTATAACCGTCTCATGAGAAGGTTGTTAGATGGACTTCCGAATGTATCCTTTTACTTCGATAACGTCTGAGTCGCTACTCGTGAATGGAGTCACCATTTAACCACCCTATTAGCTTTCTTCGAGTGACTGCGCGAAAATGGCCTCACCATTGGCCCCAGCAAATGCCATTTTGCCCACGAAACCATAAAGTACTTGGGTTTCAAAATAGGACAAAGCCAGTTAGGTCCACAAGAGGACACGATTAAGGCAATCGCTGACATGCCCCTCCCAAATACTAAGTAGCAATTAATATCATTCCTAGGATCAGCTTCTTACTATCGGCGATTTGTCCCGAATTTCGCTGCAATTTCGGCGCCCCTCAGCTCCCTTTTAAAAAAGAATTTCCCCGATGGTCTACGTTGGAATGATGTCGCTGTTTCCCATTTTAATCAGCTCAAGAGTAAGCTCATTTCTGCCCCCATTTTGAAGTTGCCCAACCCGGAAAAATCCTTTGGGATTAAGACCAACGCGAGCAACGAGGGCATTGGAGGTGTACTCCTTCAATATGAGGATGACAGAACGAGTCATCCAGTTGCATATGCTAGTCGCCAATTATTACCACGCGAAAGGAGATATGCTACTATAGAGAAGGAAGCTCTAGCAATTATATGGGTTATTGACAGGTTTAAAATGTATTTGATAGGAAAAATATTTTAGATAGGAACTGACCACCGCCCGTTGGCCTATATTCGGAATGTGCGACACTCCAACGGCCGAATTATGCGCTGGAGTTTACTCTTGCAAGAGTACCAATTTAAGATAAATTATATAAATGGTTCCGATAATCAGGTCACTGACGCACTCAGTAGGAATGCGTTACCAAATAGTGTAGATTAATTGTAATTCGTAGGATTAGGATCTCGATGTATGTATATACCGTCTTGTACGACTTAAATTAGATTCTCCTGTAATATAATTAGTTAATTATCTAATGTCTGAATTTTGTGGCTCAATGTCTATTTTTTTTCTCGTATGTATATATTTTTGTACCCATTAAATTACGTTTAAATTATTTTGTCCCATATGTAATAATTTTATATCATTTCATTGTTCCATGTCTCTTTTATGGTTAAGTTTGTATTAAAGGTTAGTTTCCCCTATAATAAAAAGATCAAAATAATCATATGTATTGAGGTAATAATAGCTAGGTGCATGAAGGTACGGTCGTTGCAAGAAAGCTAGTCCTCCACAACGGAGCTCTATCGTTGTCCCTTCTCTCCTTTTTTTCGAAGTGACAACTTCCCCCAGGATGGAGAGGTGTGATAGAACGGTCTGAGGCCGCTTGGATTCAGCTACTATCACATGTTTGTTAGAACACATGGCTACCCACGTGCCTCTGCGATGAGAAAGCAGGGCGCGCTATCGCCACCTGAGTCAATATTTAACCAAGGAGGTTCACCCCCCCATCCGTTTCGCCCCATACGTCGATCTCGCCAGATTGAGTTAGCCTTATGGACAGATAAGGTATGTATGTTCCAAGGCGCGGCTGGGGCATTCCCTCGAAGCCCCACTCCATTGTCCCCTACGCCAAGAGGATGGCCTAGACTATATATATGAAAACTTTCCCGATTGAATCAGATCAGATCAGATCCAGATTATCTTCGTGAGACATTACGCCGATCCGGTCTCACCTTGTGCACCAGGGGCCCTCTACCTTGAGATCCACCATTATTATCCAGAAGAGGACAATATCCCTTGGCTCCAAGGTTCGAGCCTTAAAGACGCCAAGTCCACAAGGCGCTCCCCCCTGTTGTTCAGAAAAAGAACAACGTTAGAACAGCCATTGTTCTTTGAGCCCGTTGACCAGAGAGGGTTCTCACCCTCCCCCTACCCTGTTGCTCAGAAAGAGAACAACCTTAGAACAGCCATTGTTCTTTGAGCCCGTAGGCAAGAGACGGTTCTCACCCCCCCTGTTGTTCAGAAGAGAACAACGTTAGAACAGCAATTGTTCTTCAAGCCCGTTCGTCAAGAAACGGTTCTCATTCCCAAGACGTCACGTCAGGATAATTTAATCCCCCCCCCCCCCTTCGGCTGGAACTCGCCAGCGGACCGAAGAGTCCTTCGCGTCGCCTTCCTCTGCACAACAACTTGTAATTACGTAAGCTGAGCATTACCTTTAATTATCTAACCTTTCATCAACCCTACCCTGTGCTTTAAATGGTTTAGCGAACCATTCCGCCCCCTTTAATTTTTATTTGTTTACCTTTTTAGAATCTTCCCAAATCTTAATCCTCGGATTAGTCAGATATTCCCACGACCCTTTCCATTCTCTGTTTATGTAAACATTCACCGTTTTGTGTGTTGTTGATAGTTTAATTAATAAAACTCTATTTTATTAATGATAGCCATATTATTATCCTTGAGCCCAGTTCCACTTCTTAAGCATATTGAAGATAAATAACCTCG
Source organism: Ceratothoa steindachneri (assembly GCA_963969495.1). Lineage (NCBI taxonomy): Eukaryota > Metazoa > Arthropoda > Malacostraca > Isopoda > Cymothoidae > Ceratothoa > Ceratothoa steindachneri. Next base: position 48,972,552 of record OZ018328.1, on the reverse strand, counting down.
GTCAATCAGATTTACCACGCACTCGAAATATATTAGAATCATTCCCTCAACGAATAGTTATATATGGTATATCGTCGAGAGTCTATTCTACGACAACCAGGATAAAGCATTTGCTCCCCATATCTGCTGCAAAACATGTGTGGAGAACTTACTGGATTGGAGGAATAGGAAAAAAAAGAGTATGCCATTTGCTGTCTTAATGGTGTGGAGGGAAGTGAAAGATTACGTTACCTACCCCTACTTCTGCATGACAAATTTAAAAGACATCAATTGCAAGAACAAGCCTCATGTTCAATACCCTACTGTTCCTTCTGCCATAAAGCCAATCATCCATGGACCAGATGTTCCTCTTCCTAAGCCGGATGTCATCATGGAATCTACTTCTGATTATAAATCTACTGATATGACTGATACAGGTGAGTGTGGTGCATACAAGCCAGAAGAGGACGACCGATTGGTGTCATTGACCCAAATCGAACTCAACGACTTAACACGAGACCTGAACCTATCTAAGGAGTCTGCCCAACTGCTGGGTTCTCGTATTCGAGAGAAACATCTACTTGCCCTAGGAACAGCGTTCTATTGGTATCAGGAACGCGAGAACGAATTCAGAAAATTCTTTATGTTCGATGAAGCGTCTTCACTGATCTACTGTAACAATATTGCTGAGCTTATGAAATTAATGGGTATAAAGTATGTTGCCATGGAATGGAGACTTTTTATTGACTCGTCTAACAGAAGTCTTAAGGCAGTTCCTCTGAATAACGGAAATAAGTTTTCATCAATCCCTGCTGGACACTCGGCTGAAATGAAAGAATCCCACAACACCATGGAACGTTTGTGGTCTGCTCTCAATTACCAGGATCATAAATGGTTGATTTGTGGAGATCTTAAAGTTGTTGGACTCATCCCAGGACTTCAAGGTGGGTACACAAAGTATCCATGCTTTTTGTGCTTGTAGGATAGTCGGGCTGACGACCAGCGTTATGTCAGACAAGAGTGGCCATCAAGACAAGGATTAGAACCCGAGTCACACAATGTTCTGTCCCACCCTCTGGTTGAATCAAGTAAGGTGTTACTTCCACCCCTACACATCAAAATCGGCCTAATGAAGAACTTTGTAAAAGCACTGGGCAGGGAAGGTAGAGGATTTGCCTTCCTCCACCACAAGTTCAAACGAATCAGCATGGAGAAGCTTAAGGCAGGTATATTTGATTGTCCTCAGATAAGAGAACTCATAAAAGACTCTAGTTTTGATGATTCATTAAATCCTACTGAACTCTCTGCCTGGCTGTCCCTTAAGTTAGGCATTGCAAACTTTCTTGGTAACCACAGAAGTCCTCAGTACCAGAAGATGGTTGATGACTTAAGGGAGAATTTCCGCAAACTTGGTGCGCGGATGTCAGTGAAAATGCGCTTTCTTCGGTCCCATCTGGACTATTTTCCAGAAAATTGCGGAGATTTCAATGAAGAACAGGGTGAGCGGTTTCACCAAGACATCCGTGTCATGGAGGAACGCTATCAAGATTAATGGGATGTGAACTTTCTGGCTGACTACCGTTGGTGCCTTAAGAGGAATGTGGTGTCTGCTCGGCACAATTGGAGGTCACTGAAGAGGCCATTCATCCATGAGTAGCTTATTTTGTGCATTGTACTATTTATGCTATCTATTAAAAATATTCTGTAAACCTTCTGTGAGTAAATAGGTCCAATATTTGCTATTATGTGTTTCATTCACAACAAATATTTGGAAATATAGGAGTTTTTGGTATGTGCTCATATTTCAAAAACCTGACCTGATTAGGTAAAATGAGCATGATTTTCAGATTCAGTGCAAAAAACTAAACTCAGACCAGTGTTATATATCACGGTGTCATGTGATTTTCGATTATGGTATATATATATATATATATATATATATATATATATATATATATATATATATATATATATATATATATATATATATATATATATAAGGATGTTTAGATAAAAGTAAGGAATTTAACTGCTCCACCCGATAAGTTATAATTTGGTATTTTTTTAATGAACTTTGATTAATTCAATAATATCTTTTGTAACAAATAACAAACTTAAATATATGTAACAAAAACTTATTCTAGTGTTGTAATTTGTTTAAAAACACTTGAATTATTATTCCACTTATTATAATTTTGAATTTAATTTTGAATTTGTTATGGTAGCTTTTTGTGTTCCGATTGCTCCTTTGCTCCTTTCGTTAGTTATATTCTTGCACTAATTGACCTTAAAGATGGTTTGGTTGAAAAAAAGGATCTTAATCACCTAGATAACTCCCCTATTAATTGACCTTTTGGGGCAAAGAGTTCATGGAACTATAACTACCCCTTTGACTAAATTTGGAGAACTGAACTCTCTCTTTACTCCGGCGATCCCTCACAAATTGAGGGGGATGGGGGGAGTTAAATATCGACAATCGACCATAAATTAACGGAAATAATGGCCTTTAAATATATAATCTTAGTCTTATGGTTATGATTTTTATATAAAAAGTTATAGAGATATTTCTGCCTCCCCCATATCCCCATTTATAAAAACGGGTTCGATCGGAAGGAGGAAAAAGCTGAGTATAAAAATGAAATTCAAAATTGGGTTTGCAAATTGATTCTTTAGGTTGGAGGAAAAAGAAATACATAATGGAAAGAACGAAAATTTGGGTTCTACATGATTTTTTTAATAATAAATTTCTCCCATAACACCTAGAAAATTCTCCTCCTCTAGTGAGGCTCGAAGGGCTCCAGAGAGATCTTAGCCGATGATTTATCGAAATGAGCTCGCAATTAATCTCTATTGAATTTGTCAAATTTACATTAAAAAGACACGAAACATTTAATCTTCTTCTTGATAATGATGTATTATTTTTTTTTATTTGATTAAGATTCTACGAATAGAGGAATTGTGGGGAAGGATAATTTATTTTTTTTAGGGTCACCTTAGACCAGGGGTCGCCAAACTTTTTTCACAGTGGGCCAGATAACTAGGAGAATGACAAGCGCGGGCTGCATAACCATTTTGTTCAATACAATATAGTAAATAAACAAAAAATAAAGACAACCAACATATTTATTTACCAATACACAAAATACAAAATACACACAAAAAACAACAAACATATTTATTTACCAAAATGTTATCAAAGAAGGCGTCGTTACCAATAAGATAGTATTATTACAGCCAGTTCACACATATCCGAGTCTTACAAACTAATTAGCAAAAAAAGTTAGTGAGATTTTTGAAACTGGCGTTGAGCTTTTAAGATATCAATATTTACTTTGTAATTGCTGCATCCAATCAAGAGAATTGCTTTCAAATGTTCATTTGTGGCACATTGCAGTGGTGGGCAGGATGAACTGACCTCGCGGGCCGTAATTTGGAGACCCCTGACTTAGACGAATGAGGAATTTTTACAATTGCCACTAAAGAAATTGACACGGAGTGATCGGAAACCAGCGACGTACTCTTGTGCCACCACAAGAACAAGAAAATTTGATGGTAACGTTGCAACTATTATGCCGTGGTGGAGTAATATAGCAACAAAAGCGGGGATATTTGGATGGCATTTAATTGTATTTTTTTATTTAGCCCCCAAAAAACCCGAAAACCAGCGAAGACAATGGCACCTTATGCATGGAAGTTTCTGAAGAAGATGAAGTGAAAATCTTTGTTAGGTAGCTCGACCAGACTTTATGAAACTTCAGATGAGGTCTAGTAACCTTTCAAAAGTTCCCGCAAGGGGGTGTTAGGTGTAACATGAGCCAGTATGCTGCAGCTGACAACTGCAAGATTTTCCAACTTCAATGACCGCAGGATCTGCGACCATATTTATATATCTTCCACATATTTTTACTCCCTTCTTCTTGACCAAGTTTCTTCTAGATCTCTCCTTATACAGTGCGAGGCAGAGATTTCCGCCCATACTAAACCTACCTCAGTAACCAAGGCGGTATAGTTTGCGGCGGGCTGATTGCAGTAAAAGTGCTGAAAGAAAAAAGGGTTGGCTCGAATCGTAAGACCTAATGGGACAAAAGAAAGTTCTCCTTCACAAATCAACGACAAAGACCCAGGTAAGAATCCTTCTCCCCAAACAGGTGTACAAAAGTCGGTGCGAAAGAATCCCGACCATCACGGGTTCACAATAAAGGATTTAGGACCAAACAGCGTTGTGGTTTACTCCCTGGGAGTTTAGAGGCAAAATGGTGGTCTTTTGAAGGACCCGCGGCATCGAGCAATGAACTGCTACGGATGTTCATCGAACTAGCCCCATTTGTATTGAGATAATGAAAGAAAGTGGCAAAGAAAAGATGTAAAGTATGTACACATGTACGCACGTTAAGTAAATCATACAGCAAGAAAAGACATACAGAGATGTGTGTATAATGAAATTGAGCAGGTATAAGATGAAAAATAATATCCAAAGAAATTAAAACATGCAGAGAAAGATAACACCCCAGGAAAAGATGGTTTACAGAGAGAGAAGGAATGTCCTTAAATATAGCAGCTACAGATGGCACGCACAGAAAACATGTCATCCGAAAATATGCCAACTACATATAAATGGCAATCACAATCCATAGGAACCAGCTAAAAAATGGTATTCACATTAGAATTAGATAAATAGAAAAAATGGCACGAAAAGAAAAATGCACTCACAAAAATAACAACCACAGAAGGAGGATAGCCACTCAAATATGGCACCCACGTTACAAGTTGACTAACAGAAAATATGGCACTCAAAGAAAGATGTAATCACAAAAATAACAACCACAGAAGGACGATAGCCACTCAAATATGGCACCCACGTTACGAGTTGACTAACAGAAAATAAGGCACTCAAAGAAAGATGTACTCACAAAAATAACAACCACAGAAGGAGGATAGCCACTCAAATATGGCACCCACGTTACGAGTTGACTAACAGAAAATATGGCATTCATAACCAAAATGATAAAACTCAGAAAAATAGCAATCGTTTTTTTTTCCCTCAAATTCTAATGTAAAAAACAACGGAGTAATAATGGCAACGTTTGCAAGAAGAGATGTATAAAGACAGTGGTGAGAGGGAGTAAGTGAAAATGTGTGGAAGATATGTATATAATTTCAGGTCCTCCTGTAGTCTTTGCGAATGAGAGGAAACACAATCCTTCAGATGTGAGCTGAAACTTGAATTCCATGCTACACCTAAAATTTAATTGGGCGTGAAGGTGATAGAAGAGGAAGATGGAGCAAGTAGGAGTGAAAGAAGGGGATGAGAGCATGTTAAGTACTACCCTCGCTACCGTAGGTCAAGACGGGGGGGTCTTAACCCCCCACCACCATAGGTCCGAGGAGGGAAGAGTGGACGAAAAGCGGTGGGCGACTAGCCTTCAAACTTAGCAACTGCCCTAGAAAACAGAGGTGAAAAGGCTATTGCAAAGAAAGCAACGAAACCAGAGTAAATTGGAAATGTTTGAAAGGAGAAAAAGCCATGGCAGTTTCGATCTAGTTTCAAAGTACTGGGAACACTGGATAAGGGAGGGAAGGTTACTACCCCACGCATGAGTCAGTTACAAGAGTCTACAAGGGCACAACCCTCTTGCGAGGGCAATCACAGAAAAAGATGGCAGACACATTAAGGTAAGACACATAAAAGGTTGCTTGCAAATACACAGGAAAAAAATGGCATTTGCATAAAAATGACAATCGTCGATGAAAATCGAGCACAGAAAAGAGGTTTAGTCTCATTAAGATGAAATGTACATTAGAGGAGGCATGAACAATAAGATGCCATCTACGGAACAAGATGGCAAGCACAGAAAGATAATCCTGGTAAAATATGGCCCACAAAGATAATGTAGGACACCCAGATAGGAATGCATCGACGTAAAGCTGAGATATACGGAAAAGATATAATATGGCATCGACATAAAATATGGCATTTACAGAAAATTCATCGCAGGAAGACGGCAACGAGAGAAAAGATGCCATACACATAAAAACGAAGTCTACAGGCAAGATGCCGGTACATAAAAATGGCATTTACATGGCATGATAGTATGTACATAATAAATATGGCTACTCCAGAAAAATGGAACACCAGGAAAGGTAACAATTCTCTTGAGATGAGGATTTCAGGAAATGGATGGCTTTCAAATTAAAGGAGAAGAAGTGAGAGAGATGAAGGTAGAAAAGGGGAGAGACGAGGGGAGATATAGGGCAAAGATGGGGAGAAATAGAGCATAGGAAGAGGGGAGCGTTGGCTGGATAGAGGGAAATAGACGGCGAAATACAGTGGGAGAAAGATGGGGAGACAAAGAGTGGAAGGCAGTGAGAGAAGGGGGGTGGGAGATTGAGAGGAGAGGGGTGAGAAGGAGAGAGAAATTGAGAGAAGAGGAAAGAGTGAAGTGGAAAGATACAGGTAAGAGAGGGGGTTATTGAGGGGAAGGTGAGGGGAAGATAAATAGGAGGAGGATAGAAAAAGGAGAAGAAGGAGTGAATTGAAGAGAAATAGATGGAAGAGAGATGGGGAGAAGAAGGGTTGAAGAGAGAGTGAGATGGAGGAAAAGTAGAGAGAATATAGGAGGAGAAGAAGGGGAACAGAGAATTGGCCATCGAAGGGTGAGATGGCGGATTAGAGAGGGTGCGAGAGGGAGAGAGATAGGGGAAGGTAAAAGCTAAATAATAGAGAGAGGAAAACAAGGTAGAGAAAGAAGGGGAAGAGACTTGGAGATATGCGGGGAGAGGAGGATCGAGTAAAAAGGGGAGAGTGGGGGATATATAGAGAGAGAAAGATGGGAAAGAGCTAGGGGAGATGGGGAAAGAGAGAGTAAAAGAGAAAGGAAAAGAGTAGGAGAGATAAAGGAGATAGAGGAAGAGAAAGTGGAACAGAACGATGGATATATAAGGGTGAGAGAGGGGGATATGGAGGAGGAACGAGAGTGGGAGAAAGAGAGCAGGATAATATAAAGAGGGCGATACAGAGTGGATCGAGGGAAGATCGAGGTGTGAGAGAGAGGAATAGACTGGGGGAGAAGGGTAGATGGGATAAGAGAATGAGGAGTAGAGAAGGACGAAGAGGAGATAGGCGGATAGAGATAGGGTACAAAGATGAATAGAGGCGAAAAAGAGAGTTGGAGCGAAAGGGGGAGATGTGTAGAGAGGGAGAGATAGAGGAACAGAGAGTTGGACAGATAGAGAGGTGAAATATTTTAGGTTATAGGGGGAGAGTGACATGATGAAAGAGAAAGAAGGAAGAGAGGAAGAGGAGAAAAGAGAGAGTGAATCGAGGGGAGATAGAGCTGGAGAGAGATGGGGAGACAAATAGAAGAGAGGGAGATGGAAGAGTGGGCGGGAAATAGATGGAGAGTGAGAGGAGAACAGAGAGGTGGACAGCAAGGGATGAGAGAGGAGGTTAGAGAGGGAAGAGAGAAATCGGAGAAGAGAAAGAAGTGAGTAGAGAGAGGATATAGGGAAGAGAGAGGGGGAGATGTAGAGACAAAGGGTGAAGAGAGGCGGAGCGAGAGAGAGAGAGAGATAGCGAAGATTTGAAGGAAAAAAGGAGAGAGATTTAGAGGGAAAGAGATAGGGATAGAGGAAGAGAGAGTTGGGAGAGCAAGGTAGATATAGAGGGGGGGGAGAGAGGGGGATAGAGGGAACTGTAGCAATTGGGGTTCTCCATCCCCCTCCACGAATGTCGCTTCTGATTGCTCAGCTAACGGCATTTCCTCACTGCGTCCCATTGCAATTTACCTTACCCTTGAACAATTCCCTCGTTGGACTTCGCTTCTTAATTTACCCCAAATAATCGGCCAGCCTCTCCTTAAGCGCCAGGTCCCTTTTACTCACTTATCTAATCCAGTTTATTTTTTTCGAAATCAGGTGTTTTTAGCTGTTAAGAACTCAGTATAATCCTAGAATTAGGTTTTGAATTTTTGCCTAAATTCCTATGCAGGTTTTATGGGAAAAAATCTTCTTATTACGTTGCAAATCAAGTATTCTACCCTAGTTAATTCAAGTGGTTCGCAGGTTTGGCATCAACTTTGGAATTTTAAGGATGGACGGCTAAGAGTAGAATGAAAGACCGTTTTAGCGGAGACTTGTTAGGGTCTCAGCGGAGTCTGGGAAGACTGCTGGGTTGGGTTCTAGGGAACCTCACGATCATCCAGATGTTAGCTGCAATGTGGTTACCATCAGCCTTCATCCTGAAATTTTGGCATGTTTTAGGAGATTCGTGCACCCACCTGATCTAGAGTGCCTCAAGTAGGCTCCTATTGAGGCATTTTCCACATATTTCACTTTCCCATAACTTTAACACTCAGCACATGCTATGTTCCTCCTCACAAGCCCATGCGCTCGTTGGGTTTCGCTTCTTAGTTCGGGAAATAATGAAACTGGAACTTACCAGAGCGTCATTAGAGGTGTTCCTAACTTCACCACTTGGCACACCTTACACTCCTCCTGACAAATTCCTGCCCTCGTTGGTTGTTGCTTCTTAGAAAATAATAAAATTTGCACCTCGTTAAATTACGCAAAAAAAAACAAAACAAAATACAATTGTCCTCCTCCTTAACATTGATTGGGGAAAATGATTTAAATATAAGAACAGCACCGCCTTCTTTTTACATCGTTGCCAGAAAGGACGTTACTCGTATTTCTTAGGAAAAGGTGTTAAACGCGGCAGTGGCGCCTACTCTACATTTATGATGAGCTCTATAGAAAAGACGACCTCCAGATGAAGATTTTATCTTCAGATATAAATGACATGTAGAGAAATATAGTTCCAACAAATTATAGTACCCAAAGAACGAATAGAACCTGTAGAAAAAGAAGGAGAGCACAAAAAGTGCTAACCACTGTAAGGAGGTAATTCGCTCAAACCAAAGTAAAATTTCATGCACCAAAAAGGAGGCACCCCTGACAAAGATGGAATTAACAGAAACGGTGGCCACAAAAAAAAATCCCAACAGCAAAAAACACGGAAACTGTAAGAAAGATTACTGCAACAGGAAATATGTTATTCGCATAAAAGATGGATGGTACCGTAGCCAAGGATGGGTGGTATCACCATAAAAGACGGTAGCCACAGAAAATTTAAAAGGCACAGTTGCTTCAATTAGTCATGTCATATTTTTTCAAAATGTTTGAACAAAATTAAGTTAACCACAATATAATGATTTATATGTTTTATAAATAAATCCTGAAATAGCCTTGTGCTGTGTTGCTAACTAACAATATTTGTCTTCACATACGAGGAGGGGGTCAATAAGTTTGGCAATTCGGATATAAGGAAACGAGATATGAGGAAAAGTGTTTTATTATTTTTCAATATAACTACCCTTGACTTCAATGCACTTGCGCCACTTGTCCCTGAGGCTTCGAATTCCCGACAACCAGAAATCTCCCGACTGCTGTTCAATCCACTCCTGGACGGCGAGCTGGGCATCTTCATCGTCCCCAAACTGGCGTCCACGCAACGCAGCCTTGAGCTGGCGAAATAAAAAGTAGTCGCTAGGGGCCAGATCTGGACTGTAGGGGGAATGGTTGAGCTCATCGAATCCGCACTCGGGCAGGGCAGCTTGTGCAACTCTGGCCTTGTGGACTTTGACGACGTTGAAGTCGATCATGGGGCGTGAGGTTTCGTGAGGTTTCTAGGGACCCAACGGGCAGAGACCTTGGTTATGGCCAAATTGTCGTGGATGATGTTGATAACACGTCCATGTGATATTCCAAGTTCTCGCTCGATTTCTTTGACCTTCACCCGTCGATTTTTGAGGATTATCCTCTCCACACGGGCCACATTATCCTCGTTGGTCACGACTGACGGGCGTCCTGGACGTGGGGCAGGTCATCTTCAAGAGACTCACGACCATGGCGGAACTCCCTATTCCAGCGAGCAATGGTTGCATAGGAAAGGGCGGTGTCGGTGTACACTGCAACCATGCGTTCATGGATCTCTTTTGCATTCTTGCCTTCCTTGGTCAAATATTTGATCACTGCGCGGTGCTCAACCTTCTCCATTGTTCAAAAATTTGTGACTGACGATCTGCGATCAGCTACTGCTGCTTAAATAGACGAGGCAGGAGCGTGCGGCTGCAGGTCCTGACTTATCATAACTTGTCCTAACACCTACAAACAGCCATTCCCCTTCCTCTGTTTTGCCCTACTGATTCGCAAAACTTATTGACCGCCCCTCTTATGTTGGAAAACTATTTATAGCCATAAAAATAATTAAATAGCCAATTGTAAATACGAAGATTTTTGTGATATTCATGATTAAAAATAAGTAAATATATAAATGAATATAAAGCTAACTAAGCTGGGAAAAGGCCATATTTCGGAAATTTGGCAAGCCTGTTTTAAAGAGCTATGAAACAATACTGTATCAAAATGTTTCGACAGTAATAATTTAAATATTTTAATAACTAAATATTTCACAAAAGTTAGCGTTTAGTGCCACCTGACATAAAAATGGCAGTCAGGATGAGGAATGATATATCTGCTGCAATGCGCTCTTCCCCCTCCCTTGATGGCGTCAAGAGTGCACTGAAGACCCACTACTTCCCTCTCGGTTCTTCTTAGTCAGTGGAGGGGTGCTATGTGAATACCCTCATTGTCGAAGAACCGCATACAAAAAGGTTTAGTATTCAAAGGGGAAAATGTCCCCTGCCAAAGAACAACACAATATGAGTATTGGATGATAGATGGATGATGGAAGTTCTAAAGAATCTCAGGAATTCAATTAGGCGATGAAGAACAGTAAGAGCAGACGTATCAAATGCCGCTGAGAGATCGATAATTAATCAATGGGAGATTGGTCAGCATCAGCTGCACGACAAAGGCGACTAACTACATGTATGTAAGAGAGCAGCTGATTCAGCCTCGCGTACTGCATTGAAGCGAAACTGAAAATTCTCATCAATGTTAGAGGAAAATATGTGATCTAGAAATCAGTCTGACACCAGAGTTTCCAGATACTTTGAAAAAAAAACTGAAGCTGTTGGATTGAGGTGAGTGTGGTGTTGGTGGTGGTGGGGGTATTTTTAAGGGCGTTGAAATTCAGGTGTGGTTCAAGGATTGGGCGATTAATATTGGAATTCAGATTTTACCACATCAGAGGTATTAAAAATACTAATGAAGAAAGGGAAACTGAAGAGAGAATAACTGATGGTAGAGGTTTCGAGGGAAAGAGTTAAGATGAGAAGAGGTCTTTTCGAAGAGACAGGTAGGGAACTTAGTTCCTCAGGGGAAACAGGGACGAAATAAATTAGTTAAGTTAGAAGGAAAGGGATATCTTGCGTGGTAAAACAGAGGCAGGGAATCCTGATCGGATATGAACTATCTTGTCGTAGAAAAAGACATGGTTGGATGAGAGAAGAGACGAGGGCGTCACAGGGCAAGAAAGCATAACAAGAAGCTTGAGCAGTGTGCGTTGATTGTTTTTGTTATCTATAAAGATAAGGCGGGTGTGATCTTCACAGGGATACTTCAAGAACCCAGTGTAGCGGTAAGTAATAAGAGAGAGGGCGAGAGAAGATGCCGTTGCCATCTCCGTAACACGAACACGAGCAGTAGGAAGACGCCTTTCCAAGGCTCGTCTGTTTGTAGGCATCCAAAATGGTGTCTTGAGAACCAAGGGGCACGCTGTCGTGGAGTGCAGGTGGGGAGATTATTTGTTTTAAATAAATCTAAAGCGAAATGCCAATGGTGGCGTATCTCACAGACAGTTTGTAAGTGGAGAGTTTTAAAATGGTGAAATTAGAGGTAGTTGAAGTGTGTAGAACACATAAATGCTGATCCTTCTCTAGGCATTGGCCCGGAACGAAAAACTGTAGGCGTTGAGGTGGGGAACGCACACAATCTTCTAGATGTTAGATATAGCAAGGTTACTCATGCCACACATGGTATTCTAGTGCGGGGGTATAAAAGGAAATGAAAGATATTGTAAGTGGAATGGGAAAGAGTGAGAATGCAGGTTTGTTAAAAACAACCAATCCCAAACAGAGCAAAGAAGAAGGGGTGACTTCCCACCTCCTACCCTTGAACAGCGATGAATGTACGAAACTCGAGAGTGACTAATCCTCGAAATTAGCCACCTATCAAGAAAATATTTGAGAAGTAAATTATAACGAAATTGGCTTAAAAAAGGATAAAAATGTAAATACCTAGAAGAAACAAACCTCTGGTTGGCTTAATCTAATTTGCGACTGCCTCTGGGAACTAGGAACGGGAAGGCGTCTCGATCCTCCAGGTACTAGATGTGACAGTCTACGCGAGGACCAGTTTGTGTGGTATGTGAGGAGAAGGGGGAAATAGATCTCATTGCAGTTGGGGATGATTTAGGGAAAAAAAGGTTAAGGGGTTCGCTGAGGTCAGTACTAGAAATAATAGTGTTAACGATGGAAAAAAATAGTCAATAACCCTCCCTGGTATTCAGTTTCTAGTCAAAGAGGAGAGCCGACTATCGCAAGAGTTGGAGAAAGGAGTTAGGTGAAGGTTTGGTGGAAGAAGAAGAGAGAAACAGAAATGGAGAAGAAATTGATGCAGAAGGGTCAATTATAGAACAACCATTAATTGTTAAGGACGAAACAACCAGGTTAAGTATATTTCCAGATCTATGGGTGAGGGATGAAACAAATTTAGAGAGTGAGATAGTAAAGTTATAAAATGTTGAGAATTTGGAGATATGAAGGACTGATAGGTGGGATCTTTTCTGTTTGGCGGCAGGGAGATCTTTTGTACCAAATTTTCACCAACGATGCTGTTTTGAGTGCTGAATACGAATATAACATTTATTTTTTTGAGAAATGAAAAGAGGTATTAAAAAACCAAAATTTAATGCGCACTAGTTTAGAACATTATTCTATAAACAATTCTGATTATATACTGGGGGCTGTGCCCCCCAGCCCCATCAATTAATTGAAACTCAGGATCATCGTAGGGGGGGTCTCCCCGCAGTGCTAACCCCCCCCCACGAGCAGTCCCCTTGAATTTACTCCAAAAAGGTGAAACATATTGGAACACAGCGGTACCCACCGTGAGATGCTCGATTCCTACTTATGTGAATTTATGTGGCGAAAACGCAATAGAAATGAAAAATTGTTTAAAAAATATTATGGGATACTTATATCTAAATACAAATTAATGTTTGAAGAAATAATAAAGGAAGTGAACAATAATATTGGGAAATCATATAGCAGTTTAAGTGCGTTTCATTTCCATTCCGTTTATATTCAAAATGCATCGGACAAACCAAAATTTACAGTTTGAAATTTATTTTTTTAGATACTTCCTTTCATTTCTCCCCAAAAGAAATGTTATATTCGTATTCAACACTCAAAACTGCATTATTGTCGAAAATTTGGTACAAAAGATCCACCTGCCACCAAATAGAAAAGACCCGATAGGTGATATAAAATCACCTATAATAATAAGGCTTAAGAAATTCATCAAAGAAGCTTTCGAAAGGACGACTAACTGGCGGTAAATAATCATTATTGGGATAGCTGTCAATGAGGCACTTCGCTTATAGGTGAAGGATTTCATTATCCTCCAAAAAGGATTGCTGGATTTTACACCAATCCATATTCGGTTAGAGGAAAGGTTACTTTTTTATTATACATTGGCTACGTTAGTTATTTTGTGCTTGGGCTAGGTTAGGTTAGTGAATTTTGTTCATAACTAGTCTTTTTCCTATGTCGTTTGCTTATTTTCATGGAAACAACCTAGTTCTGAGGTATAATTAAAAGTTTTAATTATACCTCAGAAATAGGTTATTTCCATGAAAATAAGCAAACGACATAGGAAAAACTAACCTAACCTAGCCCAAGCACAAAATAACTAACGTAGCCAATGTATGATAATTTAAAACGGCATATATCTCATAAACAATCCAAATTCAATGAAAATGGATGTAATTTTCTTAAACAATAGATAAAATTGCTTTGTTCAACATTAAGGTGTAATCAAGATCGTGTGGTAACTAAATTCTATAATTACTACTTGGGCTAACGAGGAATGCATACCTAGGGGGCTAAGGACCCAACATAGTCTCCGTTACATTTAAGTTGTGCAACACCCTCATTCATAGTTCTACAAAGAGTCTCCTCATTAAGTTACTGAAGCTCACCCCCACCCTCCCCACCTGCCTTTTGGCTTCGGGCAATTTCACTATTTTCTTTAATGAACTTGTCAAAAACTTCTGAGCGATGTTCGCAAGATTTTTTCGTCTTTAAAAAATATTTTTTAATATATTTGACAGATTAAAATAATTAAAATCATTTATTTATAATTTTTACCAGATTTAAAATTTACAATGAATTACCGATAATAAGAACATTTCCCAACAAAAATAAATTTGAGTCACGAAATTTATTTTACCTCAGTCTCCCTCTTATCAAGTTTTCTTTTACCAAACATCCACCGCTCACATTGATCGTTACTAATAAAAACTCCTTTGTTTTTATCGTCGTCTTTTATTTCTCCAATCATTTTTCTAAATAAAAAAATCAATAATCTGTATAAATCAATATCACAAACCCAAATTTATATCTCATCCCTAAAGAGTTATAAAAATGGAATATGTAGCAATTAAACGGATGATTGATTTTTACCTGTTGCCCGTTATGAATTACGGTAATTTTAATCAAGGGTTATTAGTAAAGGAAATTAATTTAATAGTCGAGTACTTGAAGGCTCCCTTGATTTAGAAGCGAGAATTAGTGGGAACCAAAGTGGAAATAATATTTTATAGTCATGGGTATACATTCAAATAGGAATGGTTGGTTTACTAAGAGCATAAGGTTGCTGCATGCTTTAGAACTTGTAAATAACATTAATAAATGTTAATTTAGATCGTTTATTTCGTTTTAAAATCAAAATCTTTTGAACTTTTAAGTCAGTTTTGGACTTTATAGGATAGTTTAGAAATATGTTTAAGAATTTTATCACCGATCTATACAATTTAAATGTCCCCGGTAAAAAAGAAAAGGCCGGCCCTGAGTAGGGACCAATGATTAAACTGGGTTTCGAACCACGGGTGTCTAAAGCATATGGAAGGTGCCAAAAAGTCGAACCGAGTTGGAACTCCATCCCCTGACTTAGAACAATGTGGCTTAAGTTCGATGTAATCATCGGGGCCATAGCTCAGAATAGAGAGGTCATTTGACCCATAAGCCTCCTTGCATATTGTGATTTTTAGGTGTTTTACTTTGAAGGCTAATTAGTTTAGGCAAAGGTTACGTGATTTTGGTTCACTTCCCAAATCAACCCAACGTAATTAAATTAATATACGAATCACAAGAGGTAGCGAGATCCCTAAAAGTAAATTGATCCTAAATGGGTATTCAAATAAAAGGTTAGGAATGTACTATGTATTTTTATTTACAAGCAACCGCTGGCCATTCTATAAAACTCCTAATAACACACATTATCCACTTACCGCGAATTGTCCCCCCTATCCCTGTTACAAAACAGCCCAAGAATCACGGAATTTCACTAATCGAGATGTCCTAACCGGATCATGAAATTCACATATAGATCAGAATGATATTCTCTGGAAAGCCGAAGACACATATTCGGCATTTTTTAAAACCCTGCTGAACGTCATTGTTGCTGTCTGTCATTTCGCCATTCAGCCATTATTAGTAGGCAGTACATTTTTATGCCAACCAGTTCTTCAGACATTCAACAAATCACCTATTCAACAATTCAGCTATTTTGCTATAAAATTATCCAGCCATACAGGTCTTCATATTTCAAGCTATTACACCAATCACCTATTTAGCCATTCGGCTATTTTGCCATCAGGTAATCCAGTCATAAATTCATTTAGCCATTCAGCCATTCAACAAGCCACCTTTTACACATCTAGCTATAGTGGCATCTAGTAACCAGTCATACTATGATTCAGGTATTCACGAAATCAACCAGCCTATACATACAGCTGTCTAGCTATTTTGCCATCTAGTATTTCAGGTGTACTGATTTCAGCCATGGAGCATACAATCAATCACCCCCTAAAACATCTAGCTATTTTTGCTATCTAGTAATCCAGATATTCAGGTATTCACGTAATCAACCAACTGATTCAGACATCCACCTATCTTGACATCTAGTAATTCAGCCATATTTTTTTTCAGGGTAGTAAAGGGTAGTAAAGAGGACTCGAATAACTTTAGACCAGTGAGCTTAACTTCTATAGTTTGTAAAATTCTTGAGAAGTTAGTTAAGAAGGGGATTTCTCACCATCTAGATAATGGTAGGTTAATAAATGATGCTCAGCATGGGTTTAGAAGAGGTAAATCGTTTTTAACAAATTTACTGGATTTTATGGATTATGTAACTAAACAATTAGATAAGGGAGAGAATGTTGATGTAATTTATTTAGATTTTAGCAAAGCTTTTGATAAGGTTGCCCATAGGAAACTAGTTCACAAATTAAAAATGCATGGGATATGTGGGAAAGTTTGGAATTGGATAGCTGAATGGCTAAAGGACACGAAACAGAGAGTTGTACTGAATAGGTTGAGGTCACAGTGGAGGGAAGTTATCAGTGGCGTACCTCAGGGATCCGTTCTAGGCCCTTTATTATCCATAGTTTATATAAATGATTTTGGGGAGGCTGTAAATAGCAGTGTCATTTTTTGCTGATGAAACTAAATTGGCAGCTGTAGTTAAAGAAGTTGAGGGTAGTTTTAAAGAAAGTGCAGAGTGACTTAAATAAGTTATTAGCTTGGGCTCAGAAGTAGCAGATGTCTTTTAACCTTAAAAAATGCAAAGTTATTAATTTGGGAAGGAAAAACAGGGAATTTAGCCATGAAATGGATGGGCGTTGGCTGAATTTGGTTGAGGATGAGAATGACTTAGGCGAAGTAGTAAATAGGTCACTGAAGTGTTAGAACCAGTGTATTGAGACAAAAAATAGAGCAAATAGGGTTCTAGGATACATTAACAGGAATGTTAGCTACAAGAATATGTCAGGCCACATTTAAAGTACTGTATATAAGCATGGTCACCACATTTTAAACATGACATCAACCTGCTAGAGTCAGTACAAAGGAGGGCAACAAAAATAATACCTTCCCTGAAGCACCTTGAATATGAAGATGGACTGAGGGTACTAAATATGTTCTCATTTGAGAGAAGATGTGGGAGGGGAGATATGATTGAGCTTTTAAAAATTTGTTCTGGGATGGGTATGTTAGATTTAGCAAGTTATTTGAGTTGAAAGGTAGTAATGGGACTAGGGATTACCACTAAAAAAAACAAAAAAAACAGAAATGCAGGTAGGATATTAGAAAATATCTTTTCACCAATGGAGTGGTAGATTACTGGAATAGTTTGCCATCTGAGACGGTATACAGTCCAAACTTGAATGTATTCAAACGCAGATTAGATGATTATATGGGGAGGGAGGGGTATCATTTTGGGGAGGGTGGGGTGGGCATTGGTTATACCTGACTCATTCCTGTGGATGCAGTTTTTTGTTTTTGTTTATTATGATTAATTTGGATTTTGACGAGTCTTGATGATGATGCTTTTTGTTTTTGACACATTCCTGTGGATGGTTCTAATTGTATATTGTAGATGCATGATCTGACACAATCCTATGGATGCATTTTGTGGGTGGGTTTTGACAGATACGGATGACCTTTGATAGGCCCTTGTGGCTTTTGTCATCCGTGAAATTATGTTATGTTATATTCAGCCACCCAGCTAATTTGCCATCTATGAAATCAATTCCTACTCTTTTCCTACCACCCACTCATTCAACCAATCATCTTTTCAGCCAACTTATGATTGAGTAGGCAGTCGACAGATGGGCTCCCCCACAAAAAACTCTTTTCAACCATCCAGCTATTTTGCTATCTAGTAATTCAGCCATAGGGTTTATTCAGCCCTCGTTACATTCAATCTATCAGCTATTTATCCATTCAGCTATTTTGACATCTATTAATCCATCCCTAATCTTTTTTCAGCCATCCAGCATTTAAACTAATCACCTATTCAGCCATCCACCTATTTCTCCAACATGTAATCTAGCTTTACACTTCTTCAGCCAACCAGCCATTCATCCAATCACATATTCATCCATCTTGTAATCAAGCCATACTGTACTTTAGCTATACATGCATTCAACCTAGCACCTATACAGCCATCCAGCTATTTTGACATTTATTAATGAAGCCATACAGTTCCTCAGCCTTTCAGGCATTATACAATTCGCTCTTTTAGCCCTTCAGCAATTTTGCAATATTTTAATCTAGCCTTGCGCTTCTTTAGCCATCGAGACATTCAACTAATCACATATTCAGCCATCCAGCTATTTTGCAATTTACTTGTGCTTTTTGTACGAATATTCTAGTAGAGTTATTATCCCCCTATTACGCCTTCCAAATAATTTACTACTAACCAATTTAACCATTCAGATCTTCACCCATATAGCCACCAAGTCTCTTAGCCATTAAGAGCCACTACGCCAATCTGCAAGCCAGAACTTTAGCCATGCAGCTACTCAGTCATAAAACCACGAAGCCATTCAACTCTCAGCAATTCATTCAGCCCACAATTCAGCACTTAACCTTTCCAAACGTTTTGCTATCAAATCATTCGGCCAGTAGGAGTCACTTCACCATTCTGCCATCCGTTTTTTTTACCCATCCAGCCATTCTACATCCAGCTCTTAATTCAATCCGAGGTTCTGTCATTCAGCGTTTCAAGAGTTCCGTCATTCACCCTTCAGCCACACAGCCATTTTGACATTTATTCATCTGGTCATTAGGATACACTCCCCATCTCACTTACAGATACTCACAGAGGATCTTGTGGAAGAGGCCATTATGCCTGTGGCTCCAGGCGTTTGAAATCAGAGTTATCCTTCTCTTAGGTGGACTGCCTGTCGTCATGGCTACGAGCTCCACTAATCAGGCCCCACTGTGGTGCCCAGTCACGGAGGTAACCTCCCTAGTAAATAGTGTCAGCTTAAAAAGAATCCGGACGGAGATTCGAACTGCCGACCCAACGATTGCCGGGCAAGCACCATATAGCCATCCAGCCATACCAACCATTGACCCGGTACGCCTGCACTTATCCAACTCTCTAGCTATCCACCCATCCAACCATTCAAGCTATTAAATCATTCCGCTATCCATCCATTTCTTAATCCATATCTTTTGACACCCAGCCATTCTGCTATCTAAAAATTTGAACATTCGGCCGTCCATTTTTATTCACTCAACCATTCAGTCATCAAAACCTTTATTCATTCAACTACTCAGCTATCTAGCTTTGCTTTTCATCTATCCGGCTATTTTGATATTCAGCCATCAGTGGCCACTCCGCCATTCAGCACTCAAGCATTCAACTATCCAGCCATTCAACAAACACCAATTTCGCCATCCACCACTTCGCAATCCATACAATCACTCGGCCATCCCAACCGTGCATCTCTGCAGCTATCTAACAATTCAACAATCTCTATACATTTCTTCAGTTAGCCTGTAATTCAACCCTTCCTCCATTCAATATTTCAGCCATAAAGCTTTTTAGCTATCCAATACTAAATCACTTCGCCATCAAGCTATTTGGCCATATAGCCATTCAACCATTCCACCATCCAGCTTTTCAGCCACTTGATCATTTCGCCAACCGGCTCTTTCAATCATTTTACCACCATCTTCATCCAACTAGTCATTTAATAATTCACCCATTCCATCATCTCGCCATCCTTCTCTTCATGCAAGCACCATGCAACCATTCAGTCATATCAACCATTGACCCAGTGCGCCTGCACTTATCCAACCAAATTCAGTAATTCACTCATTCTTTCATTCCTACATTCAATCACCCAGCATTTTCTGTGATTTGTTCAAAACTATTCTTCTTTTTAGGCGGTCGAAAAGCGAGATGCGCGAAAATAGTTTTATACCGATTCGGTTGAAATCAGAGTAAACTTAGATTTTCTCTCATTTTGCCTTACGACTGCCAAATATTAAGAACAGGTTTGGATGAATAACCTAAAGTAGTTTCCCAAATAACCTGACCTAATATAACCTAACTCAATTTTTAAGTTACCATTTTGTGAAACTATACAAACCTTTTTTACCTACCTAACTAATGGTGGCGTTTCGTCCCCGACCCCCACCCGAGGATTGCTAAATCAACTCGTAGTATGAACAACTAGAAAGCACAAAAAGCCCCGATTTTGCTGCATTTTGTCTTAGGACTACAGTAGCTAACATCATTGCTAGCTCCTACAAAAGTATAATTCCCCGTCTGAAAGATCACTCATCTCGCTTCTTTAATTCATATACATGTACGACATTCCAACTTTGCTTACCATGTACGACAATTCCAACTTTGCTTACTATGTACGACAATTCCAATCATATATAATTCGTACGATTTCCAACAAAATTTACCCTACGTATCGTCTGATAATAATTATCCTATATGTTGTACGATATATATTTCAACCAATCAAAATCCTTGCTTGACGTATCTTAAACCGACCAATCAGCATCAACCTACCTCGCCCCAATGCTAACTGACAAATATAGTCCACTCATGTTCTCGTCATCGTCAGACAAAGGTTAGTAAATTAACGTTACCATTATTCAACTCAATCGAATATCTTAACTATTCAAAATGTAATTCCCTCTTTTCTCTCCATTTCCATTCCCCTTGAGATTATAATTTGAGCAACTATTCTGTGTCCAAAACTATTCCCAAGTCCATCCATCCATACATTAATTATATCATATATCCTATAAATTATATCGACCAAATCTTATATTAAAGATATCCAATATATCCTTCCATAATTTATAACTCAAATTTTTATGAATATTTATTCAAATATATAATTACTCTAAACCTACATTTATATTCGATTAAATTCAATATTCTCATTCTGTATATTTCCCATTTTATCCTTGCTCTATTTTTTACTTCTATATATTTCTCTTTAATTTCTAAATAAATATAAAAATATTCCGCTCTTAGTTTTCCCAGAAATTGCCGGTTGCCTATTCTCATTTTTACTCTCTTAGAATCTAACTGTGAAGATCTAGGCTTAACATTCCCATCAACCAGAGTGTGTGTATATATATATATATATATATATATATATATATCATCCATCCATCTCTCCATATATACCTATACATATACCCACTTTATTGGTGCCCTCAGACCCGTTTCAAGATATATTTTGCCGTCCAGTTACGTGAATTATATTCTCTCGATGTGTTGGATACCCTCCCAAAGTGAACTCAACCGGCTCCACCCCCCATTTCAGTCGCCTCGAGGAATGTTTGAGTTTGTCCATTTTGGTTTCACTAAAATCTTGAATTAACTTTTCTTTTTATTCTCCTTAGTACTCCATCTCTTATTAAATCTCCCTCGAAATTTATTTCCCCAACCGGAATAATTTCAGGCCACACACCTCTTAATAAAAACACATAGGATTGATAGTTTACCTCGGACCAGTACGAATTTTGCTGTTTCAACCACTACGGCCACACCTCCTTCGTCTGTGCAAGCATGCCTCTCTTTTTCGACTTCATCAACGAGTAGCTCGCCGGTGGTAATTAGCTATCCAGGGGTTTGCAACCAGGATGTCAGCGCCCGAGTCACCAACCACCCTCCCATCGTGCTTCCCGCTTTTGATGCATCCAGCTCTATCACTTGGTTGGGAATTGTCGAAGTTCTTATGGCTCATCAACCAAAATCCGACCAAGAGCGCATCATATACATCACGCAAAGTGGCCCCATGAGTATTTTTACTTTGTTTCGGGGGATATTGCTCGGGAGTGGGAGGATGGGTGTATGGGAAGATTTGAAGCATGCATTTAAGGTGGAATTCGGAAAATCCCAGGTCGAGGATTTATGCGAGCTCTTAAATACGCAAGAGTTGGGTGACCGCCGCCCCACGCATTTCATCGAAACACCTAAAAGAGTTAATCAGAGCTAAAGGTGCGAACTGCGACCATTTTGATCCTCTCATGACAGATATCTTTGTGCATGGGATTCCCGACCACAAGGTAGAGCACAGCAATGTGGCTCAATTGGTCATATCTGCCGAAATTATATATCTAAATCACTACGTTAATTGGGAGACTGTCCCACTAAACCCAATCCCCCTAATCTGAACATTTCACAGGTTAGGTTATCTAAGAAGTCTGCAGACAACCGGCCGGATTCGTGTAACGCCTCTTTCCCTCTGGCGTGGGACTTAGCTGCCACGTTAGAGAGGATCGGAAGGGAGCTAAAACATCTAAAACTCCAATGTGGGACCGCGCGAGAGCACAGTTACAAGGATGAACGGAACGACAGGTGCCGTTTGTCCTCTCGAAGACGAAACCAACGAGGACATTCAATCACAAGAGGTGAGGCGCGGCATTCATTTACTCATCCTCCTTCTGCCTATCTCTCTCCACCTAATCTTCCCTACTCACCTAAAGAGTCTCTGCTAGTACCATGAGAAGATTGGTGGTTACGCCGTACACTATATACAACCTTGCCAATATTACCACTCATCCTATTTTCAATCGCATGCTCGTTCTTCACAATTTCGTCCTTATCGCTGTCGTATTATTTTTAGTGCTTCTTGCATCCAACCAACTAATTGGTGCTAGTACCACAACAAATATGGTGCACGAGCCGTAAAGTCTCTCTCTCTCTCTCTCTCTCTCTCTCTCTCTCTCTCTCTCTCGCTCTCTCTCTCTAAGAAAGTAGAGGGAGAGGTGACGCCCCCTTGTCGCGGGAAGAGAGCTTGTGTGTACCTTTGACTTTTCAAGCTATGTCGGAGGGGGTACCTCTTCTGGGTACCACTGGTAGGGCTTCCCTTGTCGATTTGGTTGGAAACGAGGTTCCAGACTAAGTGCGTCATTCCTTCCTTTTTTCTACTCTATCCTTCTCATTTTTTACTTTTATCCTATCTCTCCTACTTATACAAAAATACAAAACAAAAAAAAGCCTACTCCTATCAGGTCACTTTTTCCCTTTTTCCCCTCTATCTACATATAAAGACCTGGCAGCTACCTCACGCGTCAGAAGAGAGGCTTTGGAACCTCTATAAACAACACCAATCGACGCTCACTGGTTGCGAGAGACTAGGACTAGAGGGGTCCTAGGCGTTGGGGCACGATGAATGGGATGAGGGTAGTGCCCCGTTAACCCCTTCCCTGGCGCGTAATTATTGACCGTTCCCAGTGCCCGTTGACGGGTGCCTCTGGTAGTATCGGTCCGAGGTGACGGCCCTTTGTTCTCGGGTTGGTTGCCAGGCCAATAAAAAGCCTTGGGTCGAGTCTCTTTGTGGGGCGGAATATCCATTGAATGCTGCTCCGAGATCCTGGCCGTTGTGAAGGGAACTAGCAGGAGTTTAGTAAGGGGCGTGCTTCGTTGTTGTTCACCTAGTGACAAATCGATGGCCCCTTCGGAGACCGTCTGTGCTGCTTGGTTGGGAGCCACGGCACGCCAAGGCTTGACGACTCGGTCGGATTAACAGCAGCACATGGAGCGTGCCTTCTGGAAGACTCCGAAACGACTCCGATCAATAGGCGGGAGCGACTCACGCGGGGAGAACTCACCAAACCCCTTTTTATATATTGATTGGTCACAAGCATAAGAAATATAGAGTGTGCAAAATGGCAGGCAAGAAAGGACCAGCAGCGCTAAAATTCACGTGTGCCACATGTAAGAAGGACAAGTGGTGCGTTGACTTCCCGGTGGGCTGCTATGCGAAATGCCACCCTGGCAGTGTATGCACCACTTGCAATTTAAAGAAGGAAGTGGAGGAAGTAGACGCCTACTACAGGGAAAGAACTACAGACCTCGAAAAGAAAATCGAGAGGCTCAAGGAGGAGCACTCCCACCAGATCCGCAGGCTCGAGGAGAAGTTAAACGAGCTCTCGAGTCCTGTGGCAAACACCACCTCTGCAGAGAGCCCGGGCCCGAATGTGGCATAGACGCCAAAAGGAAAAAAAGATAAAAAAGACGAAAAAGGGAAAGAAGAAAGAGGAAGAGAGAGAAATAGAAGAAGAAAAGGTAGAAGAAGTTAATGAAAAGGATGACGAGGGGGAAAAGATGATAGAGAAGAAGAAGAATAAGAGGAAGAAGAAAAAGAAAAGCCTGAAAAGACCATGACGGGCAAGAGAGAGGAATCGGAGAGCTTGCCTCAGAAAATAAAGACTCCGAGCTCAGCAGGCATATGTGCCAGGATCAGCCTTGTGGGTGATTCCCAGGCACGGGGCCTGCATCCCCTGCTAGCGACCCGCCTTCGCACAAGCGTTAAGGTGAGCTGCATCCCAGGCTGTGAGAATAAGCAGGTAAGAGCTGAGGCCGAGAAGTCTCAGATTTCTGAGACTTCAGTCGTTGCCCTTATGGTAAGTGGCAACGACCTCTACCTCAGATGAGGTAGGGTAGGCCCTAGGGTAGGATTGAAAACCCGCAGACGCGTCGTGGTGGGGATGCTCCCGAGGTGGGGTCCAAGCCGGACTGCCCACGTGAGAAACATGTCACTAAACCGGCGCCTTGCAGACCTCTGTACGGCGGAGGGTGTCTTTTTTGTCGACCCCTACGCCGTATTCTATGGTAGAAAAGACCTCTACCAAAGGGATGGGGTGCACCTCTCCTTTAAGGGCAATGCTTTCTTAGCCAACCTCATCCAGGATGTCGTGGAGCGCACCCAAAGGAGTGTCCGGCCCATTGGGAAGGCGGACATACGCCAGTACGCCCGAGTCACTCCCAAAACAACCTTCTCGGAGGTTGTCAAAAATTGTGCCACCGCGACAACCAAGAAGCCGGGAAACGGAAGAGTATAGGGGGTCCTACATTAGGGGACTCCCTGAAAGTTCTTCTGTTCAATGCGAGGTCCATCAGGAACAAGTTTCCTGAGCTCCGTGGCCTCGTAGCGACGGAAGAACCCGAAATAGTAGCCATAACAGAATCATCGTTAAAAAACTCAAACTGAGACTTTGAAGGCGAATTCACAGTTCCTGGCTACCAACTCTTCCACACAGAGAGGCCAGACAGAGAGGGTGGCGGTGTAATGTTATATGTCAAGGATACAATTAAATCTACGAACTCCAACATTATATTCAATCACGAGCTTCTAGGCGTTGAACTAGAGATAGGTCCTGTCAGATACAGGACCCTGGTGCTGTACAGACCCCCTTCATAACCCGATGAGAAGGACAGGGAACTGTACCAGCTGCTGGGTGAACTTGTTCAAGGCAGAGTGTGCATCGTTATGGGCGAATTCAACAGCCAAGTTGACTGGGAAACCAGAGCAGCCTGTGGCGAGAGCGTGCTACTCCTGGAGTTCGCCAACAACGAGTTCCTCACTCAATGGGTCAGAGAACTGACGAGAGGTGACAATATCCTCGACTTGGTCTTCACCTCTGAGGATGATATCGTTGAAGATCTCTCTGTAGGCGAAGAGCTCGGTGGCAGTGATCACCAGCTAATTAGATTTACCATCAAGATCCCGAAGGTAAGGTCTGTTGCCAGTCAATCAAGGAAACTTGACTTGAGAAGAGCAGACTTTGCAAGCCTTCGTGCTGGACTGACTGACCTGAGGCTAGAAGTGTGCGATGCTGTTGAAAACTCGTGGAATAGTTTCAATACCACATTCATGAGTCTTCAATCGCGTTTTATCCCTCTGAAATGCCCCCGTCGGTCTTCTGTTTAACCAAAGTGGTTTAATCGAGAAATCGGCCAACTGCTTAGGGAGAGGAGAACTGTGTACCGGCAATCGAAGATCTCGGGTGACTTTGATGAATACCGGAGGCTAGCCAGGAGAGTGAAGTCCAGCATAAGGGCGGCTAAGCGGTCTGAGGAACTCCGAGTAGCGAGACTCTGTAAAGAGAATCCCAAGGAGTTCTTTGGATATGTAAACAGCCGTAAACCAATCCGTCGAACCATTGGCCCTTTGAGGAATGAGGAGGGGACATTAAAGCAATCAGAGGCAGAAAATGCTAACCTCCTCAACGACTACTTCTCTTCAGTGTTTACTGAAGAATGTGGTCCCATTCCCCAGCCGACGGATTCCTACTCGGGAGAAAAGCTGGAGGATATGGACTTCACCAAAGTTGAAATCAAAATGAAGATCAGTGACCTAATGACGAATAAGTCACCTGGCCCCGATTGTTTTCTACCTAAAGTGTTAAAAGAAGTGCGCGATCAAGTGTCACGACACCTGAGCGCAATCTTCAACATGTCAATCCGGACCAAATGCGTTCCTAGAGACTGGCGTGAGGCAGAGGTGACTCCTATCTTCAAGAAAGGAGACCGTAACCAACCGTCGAACTACCGACCTATCAGTCTGACTTCGATAGTCGGTAAACTCATGGAAAGCATCATAGTGGACGCACTGACGTCGTATTTAGAGTCAAACCTGCTACTGAGGAGTTCCCAGCACGGTTTCCGAAGGCAACGGTCATGCCTGACGAACCTTGTGGAATTCTTCCACTTCGTTTTCAGTGAGCACGATCGGGACAAGGCGGTGGATGTGGTCTACTTAGACTTTCAGAAAGCCTTTGATAAGGTACTACACCGCCGCCTTCTCCGGAAAGTGCGAGCGCTGGGCATAGACGGAAAGGTAGCCGGCTGGATCGAGAACTGGCTAAGTGGCAGTCGGCAACAGGTGGTGGTAAATGGACGGTCTTCTGAGTGGGTGCCCGTTACTAGCGGGGTGCCTCAAGGTTCTGTCCTGGGACCACTTCTATTCATCATCTACGTCAACGACATGGACGGTGAAATGGTTGCCAAGATTTCCAAATTTGTCGACGATACCAAGCTTGGTATGAACGTTGCAAAGGATGGAAATACTGCCCGCCTGCAGGAAGATCTTGGGAAGATTGGGGAGTGGTCGGACACGTGGAAAATGCCTTTTAACGTGGGGAAATGCAAAGTGATGCATATCGGCCGCAGAAACTCCCAATCTCAGTATATCCTTAAGGGCACTGCTATTGAATCCACCGACACTGAGAAGGACTTGGGTGTAACTATTACTAGCGACCTCAAGTTCTCGAAACAGTGCATCGAGGCAGAGAAGAAAGCCCAAAGGATGTTAGGCTACATAAAGCCCCAGTTTGGATACCGTAACAAGGAGATATTACTTTGTCTGTACAACTCCCTCGTTCGGCCGCACCTGTACAATTTTGGAGTCCTTAGTTTTGAAAGGATATCGTAAGGTTGGAACGCGTACAAGTTAGGGCAACCAAGCTGATTCCCTCTATCCGACATAAAAGTTATGAGGATAGACTAAGGGAATTAGATCTGTTCTCGCTGGAAACCCGTAGACTGCGTGGTCGGCTCATCGAAGTTTTCAAAATACTTCGAGGATTCGACAATGTTGACTACCGGGATATTTTCACACTGAGTGAGAACAGAACGCGCAATCACGGCTTCAAACTTGAACTGAAGCGTTACGACCGCAATCTGTGTGGAAATTTTTTCACTTACAGTATCTGCGGTAAGTGGAACGCACTTCCAGTGGAAGTTTTCAACAGTGAATCTGTTGACCAGTTCAAGTCAAGACTAGACAAAGTCTTGAAAAGTGGCCGTTTAGGGACGCAAAACAATTGAGAAGCCATGTGCCTGCTCGATTGCTAGTCCAAAGGTAACCTCTTTGAATGGACCGTAAGGTCTCCTAGGGTACTTACTTTCCTTGTTACTCTTTGTTACAGCCCTGCACATATTTACTACCAGTACCTCCTTCTTCTAATGCTCATCCACCACTTTCATCTCCTCAACAACCAATTCACTCTTCTCAATCTGATGCTCCATTCCAACTTTAATCTTCTCATCCTAATAATTCCAATTCTACTTTAAACTGAAAACGTAAGTAATCAATGGGTCTATCACCTCTGCCGTTCTTTTACTTACTAAGGTTGATCCAACGTTTCGTATTTACCACCCACTTTCTAGCTTTTCATATTTAGTAGACACTGGTGCTCAATGTAGTGTTATTCCAGCATTTCTGGACGATAAAGCTTGTTCCTCCTCTGATCTTGTCCTTAAAGCCGCTAATTCCTCGGATATAAGGACATATGGAAGGCGTATCCTTCAATTGCATCTCAGCCTCCGTAAAGTTTTTCGATGGACGTTTATTGTTGCTGATATTGACGTTTCTATTTTGAGACTTGATTTTCTCTCTGCCCACGAGCTTTTGGTCGATTCTTGTAACCGCTAGCTTATCGATCGGACTACCTCACTCACAGTTTCGGGTTCATTTTTCCCGTCGCACAGTTCTCTCCTCTCTGTCCATTTTCCATCAACTGATCTCCAAATTCATCACCCTCTACAGGAATTTCATGGCCTTAGTATTCCTTCCTCAAAAGATAGGCTTATTAAACACAGCATTGTTCACCGGATAGAGACGACCGAAGGGCCTGTATTCTCCCACGCCCGTCGACTAGCCCCAGATAAACTAGCTTTAATGAAGGAAGGGTTCACCTTCATGGTCGAAGCTTGCATAGCTAGCCCCTCTACTTCTCCTTGGGCTTCTCCGCTTCATATACTACCCAAATCTACTCCGGGCAAGTACAGAACTGTAGGAGATTACAGGCGAATACATGCCTGTACTATCCCCGATAGATATTCTCTTCCCTACCTGTCTGACTTTAACTCTGCTCTCTTCGGTTGTTCAATCTTTTCTTGACTCGATCTGGTTTGTGCATTCAACCAGATGACATCCCGAAGACAGCTACCACCACGCCATTTGGTTCCTTTATCATGCACCGAATGCCTTATGGTTTTTGCAACAATGTTCAGGCCTTCCAACGTTTTATGGATAAGTTTCTGAGAGATCTTCCTTTCGTATTTTGCTACATAAAACGATCTCCTGATAGCATCTTCTTCTTTAGAGGGACTTCTATCTCACCTTCGTCAGGTTTTTGCTCGACTTGAAGAGTATGGCATCGTACTCAACACTTATAATTACCTATTTGGTGTCGCACAACTCTCCTTTCGTCGACATCATGTTTCTCCTGACGGAATTCATCCTCTCGAGGATAAAGTTGCTGTTTTCCTCGACCTTCTTCACTAAAGCAACATCGTCGGTTCTGTGGGATGGTTAACTTTTACCATAGATTTATTCCCGACGTTTCAAAAATAATGCAACAACTCTA
The DNA here is from genome assembly GCA_963969495.1 of Ceratothoa steindachneri. Lineage (NCBI taxonomy): Eukaryota > Metazoa > Arthropoda > Malacostraca > Isopoda > Cymothoidae > Ceratothoa > Ceratothoa steindachneri. Next base: position 48,943,405 of record OZ018328.1, on the reverse strand, counting down.
CATTCTCTTCTCAATCACCAAGAAAAACTCTCCACTGCCATGGTTTTCTTAGGCGTGCGAATCCTTTTCTTGCACCAAAGAGGCTATTGCCTCCGCTGTTTCATTGGCATATCCTTGCCCAGGGGCCCATATAAGCGTTGCCTAGGATGCGTCAGCCACCCATGTAGATGCAACCTTGCAACAAAAGGTTGGTGATTCATAGCAGCCTCTCTCGTTCTTCTTAAAATCGTTAACTCCTTCTCAAAAGAGATTGAGCACATTTTCACGAGAGCTGCTCGGGATATATCTCTCCCTCCGTCACTTCCGACAATACTTGGAAGGACGTGAATTTACTGTCTTCACGGATCACAAACCATTGGTTGATGCACTTTCCTCTCATAGCATTTCTTCCGTGCACTCTGCAGTCGATGCTCGTCATCTGCACTTCATATTGCATCTTACAAGTGACATTCAATGCGTTCCTGGCTCTTCAAACGTAGTACCGGACAGGCTTTCTTGCATTTCTTCAATTTCGGGAACGCAATTCACTCATGCGCATATTGACTATGCGACAATAGCGTTGACTCAAGAACAGGATGAAGATACGCAAACACTGCGTCACTCTTCCCAACGCATCGTTCGCTAGGTCGACTTACCAGGCAGTCTTTCCAGACATATCCTGGTCGATTATTCATTGCCTAACTGTCCTTTTCCTCTTATTCCTCTCGCTTACTGTCTGCACATATTTGATCAAACTCACGGTCTTTCTCATCCTGGCATGCGAGCTATTCGCAAGCTCATTGCACAACGTTTTGTGTGGCCAGGTATGAACGCGGACGTGGCCAAATGGACGCGCTCTTGCGTGCCTTGTCAGCGTACTAAGGTTCAGCGCGACACAAAGACTCCTCTGATTTCTTTTGAACTGCCTTCGTCCCGCTTTAGCGCCATTCACGTCGATCTTGTAGGCCCTCTGCTTAACTCTCGTGGTTGCACCTATCTCCTCACCATGATCGACCGTTTCACTCGTTGGCCAGAGGTTGTCTCCATTCCAGACATCCGAACATACACCGTCGCTCAAGCCTTTATCTCAGGCTGGGTTGCTCGTTTTAGTGTCCCTTCCACAATCATGACTGACTGTGGTAGTCAATTTGAGTCCCACCAATGGGAAGTAATCATGGCAGTTATGGTTCCTTTCGCTTTTGTACCACAAGCTACCACCCCCAAAGCAACTCGGCCGTCGAACGTTTGTATCGGACGCTCAAAGCAAGCTTACGCTCACCCTATCCAAATATCACTTGGGTGGACAAGCTACCTTTGATTCTTTTGGGCATTCGTTCGTCATGGAAAGAGGACTTGGCTTGCTCTGCAGCGGAACTAGTTTACGGTACCCACCTCCGTCTTCCTGTTTTTTTATTTTCTTCTACTGACCACACTCTACCTTCCTATCTCGATCCTGCTTCATACGTACACAATTTGGTACGTGTGATGGCCGAAATAGGCCTACTGCTCCAATAGTGCCTGCTTCCCAGAAACCTTTCGTGTCAAAAAAGGTGTCAACATGTTCCCACGTCTTTGTCCTTTCGCGATTCAACTCGCTCCTCCTTGCAGCCCGTTTGTGATAGACCCTTTCTCATCATCTCTAGGAAGCCAAAATTTTTTGTCCTAGAGTTTGGCACCAAGCAAGATACTGTTTCTCTGGATTGCTTTAAACCTACCTTTATTGATGCTGTTCAGTTCGAACAGCCATCGTTTTCTTCTACAACTATCTCTGAAAATTGTCCTGTGATTTCCCTAACTCGCCATCATTTACCTTAACTAACGATCATCTCTACCCCGCCCATATCTCCTTCCCAATTGCTGCCGCCTCCCTCTTTTGTCGCAGGAAACATCGTCATCAGAGCTGCAAAGTCAGGAGTCCGTTTCTCTACTTCTGGTAACCCCGCAAGCAGCAGGCCAAACTCAAAACGTCCGAAGATCATCGTACGCCAGCTCAGAGAGGACAACCAAGCGGATTACCATCGACCCGTTCACTTTCGGTTGTAACAGTGCCTCGCCCGCATTTGGTGGCATTTCCCCTAATCGTAGCAGCCCAGCAGCGTCATAACACGGTTCGGTCGCCTTGTAAGGAGACCTGGGAGATATCCAAATTAACCTTTTTTTGTAATGGGAGGCCTAACTAACTCTCTTACGGGGGGAGGAGTAATGTAGCAGCTAACATCCTTACTAGCTCCAACAAAAGTATAATTGCCTGTCTGAGTGAGAGATTACTCATCTCGCCTAGTTAATTCATATTCATGCACGACAATTCCGATAATATATAACTGGTACAATTTCCAACAAAATTTACCCTACGTATCGTCCTATAATAATTATCCTATACATTGTACGATATATATTTCAACCAATCCAAATCCTTGTCTGACGTATTTTAAACCGACCAATCAGCATTAACCTACCTCGCCCCAATGTTCACTGACAGATATAGTCCACTTGTGTTCTTGTAATTGTCAGACAAAGGTCAGTAAATTAACGTTACCATTATTCAACTCAATCGAATATCTTAACTATTCAAAATGTAATTCCCTCTTTTCTCTCCATTTCCAGTCCCCTTGAGATTATAATTTGAGCAACTATTCTGTGTCCAAAAATATTTCCAAGTCCATCCATCCATACATTAAATTATATCGACCAAATCTTATATTAAAGATATCTAATATATCATTCAATAATTTATAACTCAAACTTAAATAAATATTTATCCGAATCTATATTTACTCTAAACCTACATTTATATTCGATCAAATTCAATATTCTCATTCTGTGTATTTCCCATTTTTTCCTTGCTCATTTTTTACTTCTATAACTTTCTCGTTAATTTATAAATGAATATAGAAATATACCACTCTTAGTTTCTCCTGAAATTTATAAAGCAGTGGTTGGTGAAGAGATATATATATATATATATATATATATATATATATATATATATATATATATATATATATGTATATATATAATGTTTAACAGAAATCCCAAGGCGAGGAAAATAGCTGGTATCATCCTTTTTATTTACCGGCGACGTTTCGACCACAATACGGTCATCTTCTTAGGCCTAAAATGCAAAAAACGAAACGAAATATTTTGCACTGTTAAGAGAGCACACTGCTAAATGTACATCTAGAAGTTTACTAGCTAGTATTAGTTTTGATTGGCAAATTTAGAGTTTAAGGAAA